>JARQOD010000005.1:366616475-366708097 GCA_033576555.1 Oophaga sylvatica
TTTTGAGAGAGAATGCACGTAGGAAAGGGATCAAAGTGTTTTTTTGGCGTACAGAGGATCTCATTTCTGGGATTCATTTTGTCCCCCATCTGTTATTGAAATGGACCCCGTCAAGGTTCAGGACATCTGTGATTGGGTTCAACCTACTTCATTAAATGCTCTTCAGAGATTCTTGGGTTTTGCCAATTTTTATCGTAAATTTATTGGTAATTTCTCTGTTATTGTTAAAACCATTGACTGATTTGACCAAAAAGGGTTCTGATGTGGTGAATTGGCCTCCTGAGGCAGTCTCTGCATTCAGGAACTTAAACAGAGATTCACTTCTGCTCCTGTTCTATGGCAGCCTGATGTTTCTCTGCCATTTCAGTTGGAGGTTGATGCCTCTGAAATTGGGGCAGGTGCCGCTTTGTCCCAAAGAGATCCTGAGATCTCTAAAGTAACCCTGTGCTTTTTTCTCTCGAAAATTTTCTCCAACTGAACGTAATTATGACTTGGGTAGTTGGGAGTTATTGGCCATGAAGTGGGCTTTTGAAGAGTGGAGACATTGGCTGGAGGGAGCCAAACATCAGGTGGTGGTCCTCACGGACCATAAGAATCTGGGTTATCTGGAATCAGCCAAGCGACTTAATCCTAGACAGGCCAGGTGGGCCTTATTTTTCACACGTTTTAATTTTGTAGTTTCCTTTCTTCCTGGCACTAAGAATGTTAAGGCGGATGCCCTCTCGAGGAGTTTCCTTGCGGACTCTCCTGAGTTATCTGATCCTACTGTTATTTTGAAAGAGGGTGTAGTTCTTTCCGCCATCTCGCCCAATTTGAGCCTGGCCTTGGAAGGGTGTCAGGAGGATAAACCTGAGCGCTGCCCTATTGGGAAATTGTTTGTCCCAGACTAGTGGAAGAAGAGTGTGATGTCTGAGATTCATTGTTCCGTGTTGGCTGGTCATCCCGGGATTTTTGGTACCAGAGACTTGGTGAGTCGGTCCTTTTGGTGGCCTACTTTGTCTCGTGACGTCAGGGAATTTGTGCAGTCCTGTGGGACTTGCTCTCGCTCCAAGCCTTGCTCTCGCTCTAGTGCAGTGGTTCTCAACCTTTCTAATGCCGTGACCCCGCAATACAGTTCCTCATGTTGCGGTGACCCCCAAACCAAAAAATAATTACAGTCCTCCATACAATATTATGGGCATCACATAGTCCTCCATACAGTATTATGGGCCAAATATAATGCTCCATAAAGAATACTGGTCCCCATATAGTGCTCCATACAAAATATGGTTCTCTCCTCTGCACTGTGCTGCGTTCTGCACTGTTACGACTCAGGAAAGGGCACTGTGGAAAGACTCCCCATTATCATCATCATTGCCTCCCTATCATCATCATCGCCTCCCCATCATCATTGTCTCCCCATCATCATTATCATTGTCTTCCCATCATCATTGGCTCCCCATCATCATCATTGCCTGCCCATCATCATTGGCTCCCCATCATCATCGCCTCCCCATCAATATCATTGCCTGCCCATCATCATTGGCTCCCCATCATCATCATTGCCTTCCCATCATCATTGGCTCCCCATCATCATCATCATTGCCTGCCCATCATCATTGGCTCCCCATCATCATTGGCTCCCCATCATCATCGCCTCCCCATCATCATCATCATCATTGCCTGCCCATCATCATTGGCTCCCCATCATCATGATCAATGCCTGCTCATCATCATTGGTTCCACATCATCATCGCCTCCCCATCATCATCATCATCATTGCCTGCCCATCATCATCGCCTCCCCATCATCATCATCTTTGCCTGCCCATCATCATTGGCTCCCCATCATCATCGTTGCCTCCTCACCACCATCACTGCCTCCCCCCATCACCATCACACATACAGCACCACACAAAGACAGTACCGCAGCACTCTCTCACATACACACACGCAGGCAGACACACACACACACACTGATACACACAGACACATACACCTCACATCTCACCTGTCCGGCGCCGGCGCTCTCTGCCACAGCCGGCCGCTGAATGATGACGTCATCCAGCGGCGCTGCTGTGACAGGAAGCGTGGGCGCCCTGCAGGCGCCCCCTGGAGCCCGGAGCTACGGAGGCACGGGGAGAGGTAAGTATTGCGCCGCCTGCTCAGGCCGGGTCCCCCCTCTCCCCGCACAGTGGACTCACCGACCCGCCGCTCAGCTCCGGAGGGTCCCGGGCCGCTGCACTGTGACTCCGTGGGAGGAGGAATTGCTGCTGCTGCCACGACGCCCCACACACGTGCTGCCTGGGGCGGACCGCCCCCTGCCCGCCCACGCTACGCCCGCGCCCTGCTCCCACCCACGCTACACCCCTGCTACGCCACTGGGCTAAAGCCATCAGAAATTTGCTGTATATATGGCTCCGCTCCCATCCTCCCATCCTGTATACATGGCTCCGCTCCCCTCCCATCCTGTATACATGGCTCCACTCCCATCCTCCCATCCTGTATATATGGCTCCGCTCCCCCCTCCCATCCTGTATACATGGCTCCGCTCCCCCCTCCCATCCTGTTTACATGGCTCCGCTCCCATCCTCCCATCCTGTATATATGGTTCCGCTCCCCCCTCCCATCCTGTATATATGGCTCCGCTCCCTTCCTCCCATCCTGTATATATGGCTCCGCTCCCGTCCTCCCGTCCTGTATACATGGCTCCGCTCCACCCACCCATCCTTGTACACATGGCTCCGCTCCCACCCTCCCATCCTGTATACATGGCTCCGCTCCACCCTCCCATCCTATATACATGGCTCCGCTCCCAACCTCCCATCCTGTATATATGGCTCCGCTCTCACCCTCCCATCCTGAATACATGACTCCGTTCCCAACCTCCCATCCTATATACACGGCTCCGCTCCCAACCTCCCATCCTGTATATATGGCTCCGCTCTCACCCTCCCATCCTGTATACATGACTCCGTTCCCAACCTCCCATCCTATATACACGGCTCCGCTCCCAACCTCCCATCCTGTATATATGGCTCCGCTCCTCCCTCCCATCCTGTATATATGGCTCCGCTCCCATCCTCCCATCCTGTATATATGGCTCCGCTCCCATCATCCCATCCTGTATATATGGCTCTGCTCCCCTCCCATCCTGTATACATGGCTCCTCTCCCATCCTCCCATCCTGTATATATGGCTCCGCTCCCCCTCCCATCCTATATATATGGCTCCTCTCCCATCCTCCCATCCTGTATATATGGCTCTGCTCCCATCCTGTATATATGGCTCCGCTCCCCCTCCCATCCTGTATACATGGCTCCGCTCCGATCCTCCCATCCTGTATATATGGCTCCGCTCCCACCCTCCCATCCTATATATATGGCTCCGCTCCCATCCTGTATATATGGTTCCGCTCCCCCTCCCATCCTGTATACATGGCTCCGCTCCGATCCTCCCATCCTATATACATGGCTCCGCTCCCCCCTCCCATCCTGTATATATGGCTCCGCCTCCCCATCCTGTATACATGGCTCCGCTCCCACCCTCCCATCCTATATACATGGCTCCGCTCCCCCTCCCATCCTGTATATATGGCTCAGCTCCCATCCTCCCATCCTGTATATATCCTGTATATATGGCTCCGCTCCCATCCTCCCATCCTGTATATATGGCTCCGCTCCCATCCTGTATATATGGCTCCGCTCCCCCTCCCATCCTGTATACATGGCTCTGCTCCGATCCTCCCATCCTGTATAAATGGCTCCGCTCCCATCCTCCCATCCTGTATAAATGGCTCCGCTCCCATCCTCCCATCCTATATACATGGCTCCGCTCCCATCCTCCCATCCTGTATATATGGCTCCGCTCCACCCTCCCATCCTGTATATATGGCTCCGCTCCCCCTCCCATTCTGTATACATGGCTCCGCTCCCCCGTCTCCCCCATCATACTTACCCACCTCGCTCCATCACTGCAGGTCCCTGTCGGCGGCGTCAGCTTCCTCCTGTGCGCATCGGTGACGTAATACCGCTCATTAAGGGCATGAATATGGACGCCACGCCTATGGGAGTGGCGTCACGTCCATATTCATTACCTTAATGAGCAGTACTACGTCACCGCACTGCCAGGAGGAAGCTGACGCCGCCGACAGGGACGCAGCGACGGAAGGTAAGTATGGATGTCTAATGAAGCCGGCGGCTGCAGCTGTCACTACAGTGCTGCAACCGCCGGCTCCTTTAAGCGACCCCTGTGTTTTGGTCTTTCGACCCCCGCGGGGGTTGCGACCCACAGGTTGAGAACCGCTGCTCTAGTGGTTTGTTAATGCCATTACCTGTGCCCAAGAGGCCATAGACCCATATCTCTATGGTTTTTATTTCCGACCTCCCTGTTTCTCAGAGAATGACCGTTATCTGGGTAATCTGTGATAGGTTTTCCAAGATGATACATCTTGTGCCATTACCTAAGTTACCTTCCTCCTCCGTATTGGTGCCTTTGTTCCTTCTGCACGTGGTTCGGTTACATGGCATTCTGGAGAACATTGTGTCTGACAGAGGAGTCCAGTTTGTTTCCAGATTTTGGAGGACATTTTGTTCTAAACTTGGTGTTCAATTATGTTTCTCCTCTGCTTTTCATCCTCAGACCAATGGACAAACCGAGAGAACAAACCAGACCTTGGAGACTTATTTGAGATGTTTTGTGTCTGCTGATCAAGATGACTGGGTCTCTTTTTTGCCTTTGGCTGAGTTTGCTCTTAATAATAGGGCTAGCTCTGCCACCTTGATGTCTCCATTTTTCTGCAATTTTGGGTTTCACCCTCGATTTTCTTTGGGACAGGCGGAGGCTTCTGTCTGTCCGGGTGTTGACTCTGTTGTGGAGCGAATGCAGCAGATTTGGGACCAGGTAGTGGAGAGGTTGTCTCTGTCTCAGGAGAAGGCCCAACGGTTTGCCAACCGGTATAGGACTGATGGTCCTCGGTTTAAAGTGGGGGACTTGGTTTGGTTGTCCTCAAGAAATATCCCTATGAGGGTTGCATCTCCAAAGATTAAGCCCAGGTTCATTGGACCTTATAAGATCATGGAGATTCTTAATCCTGTTTCCTTCTGTTTGCTTCTTCCAAGGACATTTAAGATCCATAACATGTTCCACAAGTCCTTATTGAAGAGGTTTGTTGAGCCAGTGGTTCCTATGGCTGCACCTCCTGACCCTGTTTTGGTTGAGGGCAATCTGGAGTATATGGTTGAGAAAATATTGGATTCTCGTTTTTCTAGACAGAAACTCCAGTATTTGGTTAAGTGGAGAGGTTATGGTCAGGAGGACAATTCTTGGGTGTTTGCTTCAGACATCCATGCTAGGAGACTGATCAGTGCCTATCACCGAGCTCATCCTGATCGGCCTGGTGGCACAAGTGAGGGTTCGGTGACCCCTCCTCAAGGGGGGGTACTGTTATTAAAGTGCTAGAGATGGTTTCTGAGCAGAGGCTCCCTCTGGTGGTTACAGACAGTATTGAACCTTTCAGCGAGGAGTGGCAATCTGGAATCACGGACTGGTCTGATATAAGGGAGGTTCCCTCCCATGATGGTTGCCGGTGATCAATTGTTCTTGTCTCAATTGTGGTTCCTGGTTCATTTGGAAGTTTGCTGGAGTCCTGCCTGCATCTCCTGCTTTCAGATAAGATATTTTTTGCTTTTCTTTTTGTGCTTGCTTTTTGCATTGTTTTCTGCACTTTTGTGGAGGTCAGCCAGATCCCCTCCCGGGGCCTGAGCTCCTCACAGTTTTTCTGCAGCCACTATTATTTGCTCATTTGCTTTTTCCAGTTTTTTTAGCGGCTGCGGCTTGGTTTTTGTTCACACTGAGATCTGATTTAGTGGGTGGCGAGATCGTGTGATCTCAGTATTTTTGTAATCCGACTTGTTGGATTTTTGTAGGGTTTTCTGGGTTGCAGAAAGTAATCTCTCATGTCCTATCCTATTTAGTCAGCTTGTGGCCCAGCATTTGCTCAGTCTATTTTCTGCCTATGTTTGTATTTTCATCTTGTCTAACCGCCATTATATGTTTGGGGGCTTCCTATTTTCTTTGGGGATCTGCTCTGGGGCAGATAAGTTTCATCTTTCTGCCTTTAGGTGTAGTTATCTCTCAGGCTGTGACGAGGCGTCTAGGATCAACGTAGGCATATGAATGTAAGGGGGGATGGGCGCATCAAATAATAACAAATGGAATAGGGAGGTGCAAATCGGCAGAAAAATAACAATCAATATGAAAGGAAAAGAACTACCGTAGTAATGCACACTCAACCAAATGATAATAAATGCAATGATATCAAATTTTATTGGTTCATACAAAAAGTGCAATAAAACATATATAAAAACAAAGTGACTCCAGTCCTGAGAGAACCGCCTGTACTCATAACTAGGATATTATAACACAATACATAAAGCAATACAATTGCAATAATGAAAAAGAAAATAATGCAAAAGGAATAATAATCAATGCAAAAACATAGAAAAAATAATGTTCAATGTCACAAGATGGATATAAATGTACGATTACCAGGCATATAATAATAACCTGCAAAAAAATATATATATATAACCTAGTGCAGACTCAAAAATAACATAAGACACCCAACTGCATGAGGAAGAAGGAGTCCAAGTGAAAGGAGGGGGACATGACCCCCCGGAAAGTGAGAGAACCTGTATGGATAAACAGAAGAAGCTCAAGAGCCCAAATAACAAAGGCTAAATAGTACCAATGGCATATACAGCCGTAACAGAAACATAATTACCCTAGAACAGACCTCATGATAAAGGCATGAGAGAACCGAGCGGAGACTCAGGACAAGGAGACACTGTGGTCCCACGCGTTCCGCCGCAGCCCGTGCGGCTTCATCAAGGAAGGTGTAGTGGTCAAAAGCCGAAGTGGTTTAAATATCCATGTGGGCATTCAGATAAGAAGCAACAGCTGTGTGCCGTCAGAAGAACGTCTTGCCGGAAGTAATCCGGACGCAAGTCAAGCCTGTAAGCAATCTGGGCGTGAGCCAAGTCTATAAGAGGTGCAGACGTCTCTGCACCTCTGTGACCAACTGCGCATGCGTGCAGTGGAACGCATATCGCGTCCACTGACATGCAAAAGCAGAAGTCACCAGGAAGCAGCGCTTGCGCTAAATAGAGAAAAAGCATGTGATGCCAGAATGTGAGAAACAGATAAAGAGGTACATAGAGAAACATAGAGAGTCTGATGGAAACACTCATACCGCAGTCATATGGCAGTCATACCAAGAGGATACATATCTATAACCAATGATGATGGCAAGGTGTAAGTAATTCCAAATAAGAGACCTGTATATGGAAGTAAATATACTGATGATTAATGGCAACAGAAAGAAATGTAAATAAATAATAAAAATAATAATAATGAAAAAATAAAAATAAAAATAATAATAATAATTATAAATCAAAATGACCAATAATCAAAAGTAAAGAAACAATATAATAACGGAAAATATATTAATAAAGAAAAATGAAAATAAACATAGATATAAAGATGAAATAAAAATAAACATAATATAAATAGAATAAAAATAAATATAGAAAAATAAAAATAAATAAAAATAATATAGAGAATAGTAAAAATGAAAATAAAAAATAAAAAATGGAATAAAAAATAAAAATAATAAACAGCACCAAAAAATTTGATAATAGATAAATATAAATGTAAGAATAAACTGACCAAAATCCCTTACAGTAAAGGATAATAAAACAGAATCAAAATCGACAGAAAATGACAAATAGAGTATCAAATGGAGAATAAATTCCTACCAAGATGGATATAGATGTTGTGGTAACACGTGGAAAACCTAAGATAAGACCCTAATATACCATAATCGAACAAACAGCCTATATCCATACAGGTAACTCTCAAGAATGAATCCAACACCTAACCCGCAAAAATGCCATGAATGGCAAGTCCAGACCATATGGATATACCCAAGGGGGATAATGTGGAGACCCACCCAAGGAGAAAAAGCAAGACCTGCAAACCAACAATTGGATAAATCCACCAAAACTGGCAGATAGTAATACAAGGACATGATGTACAAGTCGAAGAACGACCAAAGAGCCGTTTAGTAGATACACCGTTGTGTTATAGCACCGGGAATGTGCTTCCCAATCCAACATCAAAGGGGGTCCTTAGAAATGATCCAACCATAAGGAGGTATCAAGCCTTCCATATAAATGAGGAGAATGAAGCAATCCAGAGTTAGTAGTATATTCTAGCCCAGGAATCCAGAGAATAGAAGTTCCTCATTCAGACCTGTAGGAGTAGTAGAACGAAGATTAAATTTTCCAACGAGATTCACTTGTAAAAGTAGTTTTTTGGGGGAACCCTCGATTTGAAACCACCACCTCTCCAACACCATGGGTATCACAATCCTACCCGAGTGGTGTGTCAAGAAGTGTGAAGCCACCGATGTGAGGTTACCTTAATCTGATCCGAATGAGCCAGATTAATAATCGGAAATGTTTCTGATGCGACGTCTCAATTCTTGTGATGTTTGACCACATATCCCTAGTAATGGACAGATAAGAGCATTATGACACAATGGTTTTACAATTAATATATTCTTACACACTATGTTTGTATTATCCAAGGATTAACAAAAGTAACGAACTGGGTGCATGTAAGTACATGTCATACAGTTCACAGGAATGAACCTCTGAGAGTATGCCGTTCACACGTATTGTCTGCCTCTCATAATGACTTTTTTAAGGATGTCTTTAAGGTTAGGCGCACGTCTTGCGGTCAAGTGGTTGTTCGCTAATACCCTTGAAGTCTGTATGTCCATGGATAAAATACTCCAGTGTTTGGTTAGATATTTCGAATTTGATTCAGTGAGTATTATATTTAGTAATAAATCTAGGTTTATTATCACACATCTTTGTCTTAGAAGTTAGAGGGAATTCTGTGTCGATTCTTGGCACGTGATAGGCGGCAGAAATAGTACGTGTGGTTAACCTCGTTCTAAGCGATTAGTCAGATTTGAGTTCACGTGAGAAGTCGAGTCGAGAACAATTTCTTCTGACTCTTAAAAATTGTCCAATGGGACACCCTCTTTATTTTGGCGATGGAAACTAGATAGTCCAAAAGACTATTCGTAGCCGTCGGTTTCTGATAAGTGTCATATTGATGGAATTGTTCTCAATTTTGACCTAAGATCTAGAAAGTGACAGACACGAGGAGATATGATGCGTAAGAATAATATTCAAAGCATTTTGATTTAAATCAGAAATAAATTCTGACAATCCTCAACAGATCCTGTCAGACAAAGAATATGTCGTCGATATATCGAGACCAATATCGGACATAAGTCTTGAAGAGGCGGAGGAGAACACACCGTCGCCTCCACCAACCTAAAAAAAGGTTGCAAAGGCCAGAGCAAGTGTGCTCCATCGCCACTCTGACGTTTGTAAATAGAAAGAACGATCAAACAGAAAAAAATTGTGTGTTAACACAAATTTAAGTAGATCCAAAATCAAGGAGTCGTGCATTCGATCAGAGTTAGATACTTGGTCAAAGAAATACATGACCGCCATACTGCCCACTTCATGCCCTATATTAGAATACAGAGATTCTACATCACAAGTCACAAGGATATTACCCGTAGAAATCTGCATCCCCTGACAAATCCTAACAAAATGTGACGTATCTTGAATAAAGGATGGTAACTCTTTAACAAGCGGTTGTAGAAAAAAATCAACATATATGCAGATCTTTTCACAGAGACTGCCAATGCTGGCCACAATTGGACGTCCAGGTGGTTTCTTAACGTTCTTATGGACTTTGGGTAACATATAAAATGTGGGAGTAATGGGATGTTCCACCCACATAAAAGTATGCTCTTGATTATTAATGATACCCAAATCCTTGGCCTTGTCCAATATCTTTCTAAGCTTAACCGAAAAAATACCCGTAGGGTCAGATGGTAATTTACGATAATATCTAGTATTGCCTAATTGCCGATGTGCTTCCTCCAAGTAAAGTGCATGTGGCCACGAGACCACATTCCCCCCCTTGTCCGCCTCCTTAATGATAAAAGATGAATTAGATTTTAGAGTTTGAACTGCCGCTCTTTCAGCAGAATTTAGATTTTTAATGAGGGGACAAGAAGAGGATAGAGAAAGTATATCTTTCTTAACCAGTTCAAAAAATATGCGTATAGCTGGGACTAAAGAAAATGGTGGAGCTGCATGTGATTTGTTTCTGTGCGGAAACAGATGCTTACCACTAGTGACTTGATTCTCCTGAAGAAGATCAAGCAAGTCACGTAAAATCTGTCTATCCGTTGAGTCGAAATCATCATTGTTGTCCAATAACTGAGGTCTTAGATGTAGTACTTTTAAGACCAAGCTCCTACAAAAAAGATATAAATCTTTAATGAGAGTAAATTAATCCAGAGATTGTACTGGAGAAAAAGTAAGTCCTTTTTTAAGCACTGATAATTCGTCACATTTTGTTAGGATTTGTCAGGGGATGCAGATTTCTACGGGTAATATCCTTGTGACTTGTGATGTAGAATCTCTGTATTCTAATATAGGGCATGAAGTGGGCAGTATGGCGGTCATGTATTTCTTTGACCAAGTATCTAACTCTGATCGAATGCACGACTCCTTGATTTTGGATCTACTTAAATTTGTGTTAACACACAATTTTTTTCTGTTTGATCGTTCTTTCTATTTACAAATGTCAGGAGTGGCGATGGGAGCACCTTGTGATTGGCCTTTGCCATATCTTTGTCTGAGGTCTTGAGATGTCAGTACTGATTTAAATCAATGCCTTTCAAATTATTCACGATATAAATCTTAGTGCTGTACATTATTCTAGACTGAGTCATTGAGAAAAATAATACACTTTTTAAAGCACAATGCTTTGAATATCGTATTTTTGTTAGGATTGTCAGGGGTGTCGATTGACATGTTAAGAGTCCTTGTGAACTTGTTTGATGGAATTCTCTGAATTCAATATAGGGCTTGAAGAGGGCAGTATGCGGTATGTATTTCTTGACCAGTATCTGCGAATGAAAATATTCAATTAGCATTTGATTTAATAAATACTAAATAAATATCCTGACAATTTACAATCTTCAGACCAAAGATATTGTCTGATATATCGAGACCAATATCGACATAAGCGTGCTCCAATCGCCACTCCTGACATTTTAAATAGAATGAGACGCAACAAATAGGGTTAACCATTTTTGTGTTATACCACAATTTAATGTAGATCCAAATCCAAGTTCGTGCATTCGTATCGGTTAGAAACTAGGTTAAAAAATTAATGACCGGCCATACTGCCCACTTCATGTCTCATATATTAGAATACAGAGATTCTACATCACAAGTCACAAGGATATTACCCGTAGAAATCTGCATCCCCTGACAAATCCTAACAAAATGTGACGAATTATCAGTGCTTAAAAAGGACTTACTTTTTCTCCAGTACAATCTCTGATTAATTTACTCTCATTAAAGATTTATATCTTTTTTGTAGGAGCTTGGTCTTAAAAGTACTACATCTAAGACCTCAGTTATTGGACACAATGATGATTTCGACTCAACGGATAGACAGATTTTACGTGACTTGCTTGTTCTTCTTCAGGAGAATCAAGTCACTAGTGGTAAGCATCTGTTTCCGCACAGAAACAAATCACATGCAGCTCCACCATTTTCTTTAGTCCCAGCTATACGCATATTTTTGAACTGGTTAAGATAATATACTTTCTCTATTCCCTTCTTGTCCCCTCATTAAAAATCTAAATTCTGCTGAGAGAGCGGCAGTTCAAACTCTAAAATCTAATTCATCTTTTATCATTAAGGAGCGGACAAGGGGGGGAATGTGGTCTCGTGGCCACATGCACTTTACTTGGAGGAAGCACATCGGCAATTAGGCAATACTAGATATTATCGTAAATTACCATCTGACCCTACGGGTATTTTTTCGGTTAAGCTTAGAAAGATATTGGACAAGGCCAAGGATTTGGGTATCATTAATAATCAAGAGCATACTTTTATGTGGGTGGAACATCCCATTACTCCACATTTTATATGTTACCCAAAGTCCATAAGAACGTTAAAAACCACCTGGACGTCCAATTGTGGCCAGCATTGGCAGTCTCTGTGAAAAGATCTGCATATATGTTGATTTTTTTCTACAACCGCTTGTTAAAGAGTTACCATCCTTTATTTCAAGATAACGTCACATTTTGTTAGGATTTGTCAGGGGATGCAGATTTCTACGGGTAATATCCTTGTGACTTGTGATGTAGAATCTCTGTATTCTAATATAGGGCATGAAGTGGGCAGTATGGCGGTCATGTATTTCTTTGACCAAGTATCTAACTCTGATCGAAATGCACGACTCCTTGATTTTGGATCTACTTAAATTTGTGTTAACACACAATTTTTTTCTGTTTGATCGTTCTTTCTATTTACAAACGTCAGGAGTGGCGATGGGAGCACACTGTGCTCTGGCCTTTGCCAACTTTTTTTAGGTTGGTGGGAGGCGACGGTGGTGTTCCCTCCGCCTCTTTCAAGACTTATGTCCGATATTGGTCTCGATATATCGACGACATATTCTTTGTCTGACAGGATCTGTTGAGGATTGTCACAAATTTATTTCTGAATTTAAATCAAAATGCTTTGAATATTATTCTTACGCATCATATCTCCTCTGTGTCTGTCACTTTTCTAGATCTGAGTCAAATTTGAGAACAATTCATCAATATGACACTTTATCAGAAACCGACGGCTACGAATAGTCTTTTGGACTATCGTAGTTTCCATCCGCCACACATAAAGAGGGGTGTCCCCTTGGACAATTTTTAAGAGTCAGAAGAAATTGTTCTTCCGACTCGGACTTCTCACGTGAAGCTTCAAATCTACTAATCGCTTTAGAACGAGGGGTTAACCACACGGTACTATTTCTGCCGCCTATCAACGTGCCAAGAATTCGACACAGAATTCCCTTCTAACTTCTAAGACAAAGATTGTGTGATAATAAACCTAGATTTATTACTAAATATAATACTCACTGGAATCAAATTTGAAATATTCTAACCAAACACTGGAGTATTTTATCCATGGACATACAGACTTCAAGGGTTATTAGCGAACAACCACTTTTGACCGCAAGACGTGCGCCTAACCTTAAAGACATCCTTACTAAAAGCCATTATGAGAGGCAGACAATACGTTTGAACCGGGGCATTTCTCTCAGATGTTCATTCCCTTGTGGCAACTGTATGACATGTACTTACATGCACCCAGTTCGTGACTTTTTTGTTAATCCCTTGGATAATAGCAAACATAGGTTGAAGAATTATATTAATTGTAAAACCAGTTGTGTCATATATGCTCTTATCTGTCCATGTTCTCAGGTATATGTGGATCAAACATCACAAGAATTAAGACGTCGCATTCAGAAACATTTCTCGACTATTAATCTGGCTCATTCGGATCAGATTAAGGGTAAGCCTCTCACATCGGTGGCTTCACACTTCTTGACACACCACTCGGGTAGGATTGGTGATACCCGATTGGTTGGCTTGTAGAGGGTGGTGGTTTCAAATCGAGGGGGTTCCCCCAAAAAACTACTTTTGGATATTTGGATATTTAATCTTCGTTCTACTACTCCTACAGGTCTGAATGAGGAACTTCTATTCTCTGGATTCCTGGCCTAGAATATACTACTAACTCTGGATTGCTTCATTCTCCTCATTTATATGGAAGGCTGGATACCTCCTTATGGTTGGATCATTTCTAAGGACCTCCTTTGATGTTGGATTGGGAAGCACTTTCCCGGTGCTATAACACAACGGTGTATCTACTAAACGGCTCTTTGGTCGTTCTTCGACTTGTACATCATGTCCTTGTATTACTATCTGCCAGTTTTGGTGGATTTATCCAATTGTTGGTTTGCAGGTCTTGCTTTTTCTCCTTGGGTGGGTCTCCACATTATCCCCCTTGGGTATATCCATATGGTCTGGACTTGCCATTCATGCCATTTTTGCGCGTTAGGTGTTGGATTCATTCTTGAGAGTTACCTGTATGGATATAGGCTGTTTGTTCGATTATGGCATATTAGGGTCTTATCTTAGGTTTTCCACGTGTTACCACAACATCTATATCCATTTTGGTAGGAATTTATTCTCCATTTGATACTCTATTTGTCATTTTCTGTTGATTTTGATTCTGTTTTATTATCGTTTACTGTAAGGGATTTTGGTCAGTTTATTCTTACATTTATATTTATCTATTATCAAATTTTTTGGTGCTGTTTATTATTTTTATTTTTTATTCCATTTTTTATTTTTATTTTTTATTTTCATTTTTTCTATTCTCTATATTATTTTTATTTATTTTTATTTTTCTATTATTATTTTTATTTTATTCTATTTATATTATGTTTATTTTTATTTCATCTTTATATCTATGTTTATTTTCATTTTTCTTTATTAATATATTTTCCGTTATTATATTGTTTCTTTACTTTTGATTAACGGTCATTTTGATTTATAATTATTATTATTATTTTTTATTTTTTCATTATTATTATTTTTATTATTTATTTACATTTCTTTCTGTTGCCATTAATCATCAGTATATTTACTTCCATATACAGGTCTCTTATTTGGAATTACTAACACCTTGCCTTCATCTTTGGTTATAGATATGTATCCTCTTGGTATGACTGCCATATGACTGCGGTATGAGTGTTTCCATCAGACTCTCTATGTTTTTCTATGTACCTCTTTATCTGTTTCTCACATTCTGGCATCACATGCTTTTTCTCTATTTAGCGCAAGCGCTGCTTCCTGGTGACTTCTGCTTTTTCGTGTCAGTGGATGCGATATGCGTTCCACTGCACGCATGCACAGTTGGTCACAGAGGTGCAGAGACGTCTGCACCTCTTACAGATTTGGCTCACGCCCAGATTGCTTACAGGCTTGACTTGCTTCCGGATTACTTCCGGCAAGACGTTCTTCTGACGGCACACAGCTGTTGCTTCTTATCTGAATGCCCACATGGATATTTAAACCACTTCGGCTTTTGACCACTACACCTTTCCTGATGAAGCCGCACGGGCTGCGGCGGAACGCGTGGGACCGCAGTGTCTCCTTGTCCTGAGTCTCCGCTCGGTTCTCTCATGCCTTTATCATGAGGTCTGTTCTAGGGTAATTATGTTTCTGTTACGGCTGTACATGCCGTTGGTACTATTTAGCCTTTGTTATTTGGGCTCTTGGGTTTCTTCTGTTTATCCATACAGGTTCTCTCACTTTCCGGGGGGGTCATATCCCCCTCCTTTCACTTGGACTCCTTCTTCCTCATGCAGTTGGGTGTCTTATATTATTTTTGAGTCTGCACTAGGTTATATATATTTTTTTTTTTGCAGGTTATTATTATATGCCTGGTAATCGTATATTTATATCCATCTTGTGACATTGAACATTATTTTTTCTATGTTTTTGCATTGATTATTATTCCTTTTGCATTATTTTCTTTTTCATTATTGCAATTGTATTGCTTTATGTATTGTGTTATAATATCCTAGTTATGAGTACAGGGGGTTCTCTCAGGACTGGAGTCACTTTGTTTTTATATATGTTTTATTGCACTTTTTGTATGAACCAATAAAATTTGATATCATTGCATTTATTATCATTTGGTTGAGTGTGCATTACTACGGTAGTTCTTTTCCTTTTATATAGGATCAACGTAGGAACGCTCCACGGCTACCTCTAGTTGTGTCGTTAGTTTAGGAATCTGCAACCCATCAGTTACCAACATCTCAGGTGTTCGGCTGCCCTGCTGTTGTTCCTGTCCTCCTCATCTACTGAAACATAACACCTTGTTTTGGCAGGTCCTGTAGCTGTTACTATAAAATGGTGGCATGACTGGGCCGCCATGCGCTAGTATCAATTGCATTATGTGCTTTGCGCCAGTGTGATCATGTACGCATGTGGTTAGGGCTCGGCTGAATAAGCCCCTAGAATACCGGCTCCTCGGTGAGGAGAATTGGGTGCACGTGATTAGGGCTTGGCTGAAATAAGCCCCTAGAATACTGGTTTCTCCGGTGAGGAGATTGCTTGATTACGTTGCTGTCTGCATGAACTCGGACTGCTATCCGCACAGCAGTTATCTGTGTATCCCTGTGAGTCTAACAGGACACAGTCTTTTTCTCAGCGGCTCTGTGACGCAACAGGGTTCGCTTTATAACGCTGGTTCAGCGCCCTAGCGTTTTACTTTGCGGCTCACTGAAGCTAAGTGAGTTCGCACTTATCGCCATATAGCGCTGTGGCATTCCCGTTAGCGGCTCTGGGGATTAACAGAGTTTGCACTTACTGCCACAGCGTGCTATGGCGTTTATTTTAACGACTCTGTGGGATAACAGAGTTCGCTACTTTTGCCATCTTACTAGCAGCGGGCTTCGCCTGCACGGTGGACCCCGGGCTGCGATCGCACCTCTCTACTATATCTATTAGATACGTTCCGCAGACCCTAATATAATACTAGCGCCAGTGTCTGGCTAGTAAAATGGCGGACGACCAGCGTCTACAGCAGTACATGCAGCAGCAGGAGGGTAGGTTGGCAGTCCTTGAGCGCACAACCTCAGCTGTGGATGTTACCGCAGTCGCTGTTCAGGTTGCAGCCAGTTTGTCCACCGCTACCTCTGCTCCGACATTATCCCACCTGCCACTTCCAGACAAGTTTATGGGTGACAGTAAACATTGTCGGGGATTCGTTAGTCAGTGCTCTATACAGCTTGAGCTTCTGGCAACACGCTTCCCCACTGAACGGGCACAAGTGGCTTTTATTATGTCTCTTCTGTCGGGCAGAGCATTGGAGTGGGCAACACCGCTGTGGGAGCGCGACGATCGTGTGGTGCGGAGTGCTCCTCGGTTTTGGAGGCTCTGAAAAAGGTCTTTTTAGGACCTCAGGTCACGCACGATACGGCACTCCAACTACTGGCAATGTCACAGGGCTTGTCCATGGTCAACCAGTTCTCAGTCCAATTTCGGACTTTGGCCTCTGAATTAGAGTGGCCAGATAAAGTTCTTATTCCAGTGTTCTGGAGAGGACTGGCAGACCATGTAAAGGACGCTTTGGCTACCAGGGAGATTCCTGCCACACTGGAGAAACTGATTTCTATATCTACCTGCATCGACCTCCGTTTTCATGAGCGGAGGTTAGAGCGGACCCAGTGTAGGCAGAGGTTTCGGCTGGCACCCACCTTTACCAAACCTCTTGAATTTCCTGTTCGGGCGTCCGACTCCCCAGAGACCGTGGAGACTACTCGAGTGGGATCTAAGTCTCGGACCACTTGAGTATCCGTGTTCTGTAGAGTGTGTCAGCAGCCAGGACATTATGCCAACCGATGTCCTCAGCGAATGAGTAAACGGTCATGTTCCGTGACCATATGTTCAGGGTCATTAGACGCGAGGGATTTTGCTCCGAAAGTGCTCCTTAAAGGGTTAATCTCTCTAGGTTCATCCACTATTCCCACCAAGCTTTGTGTGGACTCAAGGGGCACAGGGGAATTTTATGTCCTCCTCCTTTGCCTCTCGCCATTCCATACCGCTGGTGACGCTCGACGAGCCAATATCGGTGAGAGTATTGAATGGAACAATCCTGCCCTCACAAATCACCCACCAGACTGTCTCTCTACCTCTGTCTATGTCTCCTTCTCATCAGGAGAATATATCCCTTTTTGTTCTTCTTGAGGGAATAGATGAGGTTTTGTTGGGATTACCCTGGCTTCGCCTCCACTCTCCCCATATTGAGTGGTCCTCTGGGAGAATACTGGGTTGGGGTGATCATTGCAGAGACAGATGTCTCAGAGAAGACGTTCAGGTTTCCACCACGGAGATACCCATAGACCTTGCTTCTCTCCCCAAGGTTTATCGGTCACATGCGGACGTATTCGACAAAAAGGCAGCGGAGACTCTTCCGCCTCATCGCCCCTACGACTGTCCTATAGAGCTCTTGCCTGGAATGGAGTCCCCTCGGGGAAAAGTGTATCCTCTCTCTCTTCCTGAGACGGAGGCCATGTCACAATACATCCAGGAAAATTTGGCAAGAGGGTTTATTAGAAAGTCAGTGTCACCAGCAGGGCAGGATTTTTCTTTGTGCAGAAGAAGTATTGAGAATTACGACCGTGTATAGACTATAGGGGTCTTAATGCCATTACCGTTAAGAACAAATATCCTTTGCCCCTAATATCTGAGCTCTTTGATAGTCTCCGGGGAGCAAGGGTATTTACTTAGCTGGATCTTCGTGGTGCCTATAACCTGAACTGCATCTGTGAGGGGGACGAATGGAAAACGGCGTTCAATACCAGAGATGGACATTACGAATATCTTGTGATGCCCTTCGGGCTCTGTAATGTTCCAGCCGTCTTTCAAGATTTCGTAAATGACATCTTCCGAGACATGCTTGCCACCTCTGTGGTAGTCTATCTGGATGACATTCTCATCTTTTCTCCAGATATGGACACCCACCGGAGAGATGTTTGCAGGGTCTTCGACCTCTTGCGGGCAAATTCCTTATATGCGAAGTTGGAGCAAGTGTGTGTTTGAGCAGGAGTATCACGAACACCGCACTGCACTTGCTCACTGAGCCAGTGCGCGTGTCCTGAATAATACAGACTGCACTCAAAGATACCTGTGGAGCGGGGCAGCAGCGGTGAAGATGCGTGCTTCTGACTAACAGGACCCGAAGCACATGACTGCCAAGGGGCGGCGCCGGCCACAGGTCTCTCAGAGAAGGCAGTAACAGACAGAGATTGTTTCAGGCCAAAGGACCTTAAGCACGTGACTGCTGATGGGCGTGGCCTAAGCTCCAGAGAGTTATGAGCAGAAAGAAAACTCCTAGAAGGGTAACTACGGGACAGAGTTACCAAGGGGCATAGACAAAACGGAAAGTCAGGATAGCCAGGTCATACACAGAGGGAGCAACGCAGTACAAGAGGAGCAGGCAGAGAATAACCAGAACGTAGCCAAGGGATCAGAAAACCAGGACGGGAAAATACACAGTACCAAGACAGTAGACAAGCTCACAACGAAGAGACGGACCGGGTCAAAACCAAACAAGCAACGAGATCAGGCACAAGGCACAGGCACACAGGAGGTCAACTAACTCAGCCGAGGGCAGGAGTATAACTGACACCAGACCTAGGTCAATTGGCAAATAAATAGCCGCCCTCTGCCAGAGAGAGGCTGAAACCATTAACCCCAGACTGGCCAGGACAGGACAAAGACCAAACCCATCCTGAGTCATGACAAGGAGTCTCTGCCATTCCTGGGCTATATCATCTCCACTCAGGGATTGGCTATGGATCCTGCCAAACTACAGGCTGTAATGGATTGGCAAGAACCCCACTCTCTTAAAGCGGTGCAGCGCTTTATGGGGTTCATTAATTACTATCGCCAATTCATTCCCCACTTCTCTACTTTGGTTGCTCCCTTGGTAGCCCTCACCAAGAAGGGAGCCAATCCCAAATTGTGGTCAGAGGAGGTCTCCAAGGCCTTTACTTCAATCAAGTCCCATTTTGCTAGCGCTCCTATCCTACATCGTCCCCAGATTGATAAGCCTTTTATATTAGAGGTAGATGCCTCGTCCGTTGGTGCTGGAGCAGTCCTTTTTCAAAAGGATGCTCAAGGTCAAAAACATCCTTGCTTCTTCTTCTCCAAGACCTTCACACCAGCAGAGAGGAATTATTTCATTGGGGATAGGGAATTGCTAGCCATGAAGTTGGCCTTTTCCGAGTGGAGACATCTCCTGGAGGGGGCTCGCTTTTCCTTTCAAGTGTTCACTGACCACAAAAATTTGGTCTATTTACAGACCGCTCAGCGGCTAAATTCCCGTCAGGCCAGATGATCCCTGTTCTTCTCCCGGTTCCATTTCACCCTCCATTTTCTCTCCGGGGAGAGGAACATTCGTGCCGATGTTCTGTCTCACTCCAAGGTGTCCTCTGAGGAGGTGGGGGAGGAGCCTCGGCTGATTGTCGCCACAGAGAGCATAAGAACTGTGGCCCGGTTTCGCTTGAGTCTGTGCCTCCGGGCAAGACTTTTGTGCCCATCAATTTGCGACCGGATGTACTCTCTTGGGCACACTCGTCCAGGGTGGGTGGTCATTTTGGGGCAAAGAGGACATCTGAGTTGCTGTCGAGGACATACTGGTGGTCACATATGGTCCATGACGTCAGGGAATACGTTCAGGCGTGAGTCTCCTGCGCCAAGAATAAGTCTCCTCGACAACAGCCAGCTGGGTTACTTTTCCCTTTACCGGTGGCAGACAGGCCCTGGGAGATTGTTGGGATGGATTTTGTGGTGGGATTACCCAAGTCTCGGGGCTGCACCATCATCTGGGTGATAACCGACCACTTCTCCAAATTGGTGCACTTGGTGCCATTACCACAGTTACCGTCTGCACGGGCCTTGGCAGCATTATACATCAGGCATATTTTCCGCCTACACGGTATGCCAGACAAAATTGTCAGTGATCGAGGTCCCCAGTTTGCGTCTCGGTTCTGGAGAGAGCTGTGTCGTTTACTCAGGATTGAGTTGAATCTCTCGTCTGCATACCATCCCGAGACGAATGGGTTGGTAGAGAGGGCCAACCAGACCTTGGTCACATACTTGCGACATTTTGTCTCTGCCAGGCAGGATGACTGGGCATCCTTGATACCGTGGCCTGAGTTCGCTCTAAATAATACTGTGGCTGACTCCACCGGACAGACCCCATTCCTCCTGAACTACGGTCAGCATCCGCGGGTTCCAGTGCCCATGCCCGTGTCTTCCGCCGATTCCAGGGTGGCAGACTGGGCTGTGGAGGCACGGGACATTTGGGACCGCACCCAGAATGCCATTCAGGCCTCCAAACAGAGGATGAGGTCTTAGGCCGATGCCCATCGGCGCCCCGCTCCTACATTTGCTCTGGGTGACCTAGTGTTGCTTTCTGTCCGAAACATCAGGCTACATGTAGAGTCCACATGGCACCTTGCTTTTTGGGCCCCTTTAAAGTTCTTGAGCAGGTGAACCCGGTGGTTTACCGCCTAGCCCTTCCGCCTCGCCTTGGTATCACCGACACCTTTCACGTGTCCCTCCTGAAACCCGTGGCCATTTCCCGGTTTTCCGAGTCATCTGCCAGGACGTCGGGTTCATCTACCGACGATCATGAGGTGAACGTCATTGTTGGGTGCAAGGTGGAACGAGTCAAAAAATTTATTTGGTGGATTGGAAGGGTTATGGGCCTGAGGATAGGTCCTGGGAGCCTGCCGAGCATGTCCACGCTCCGCAGCTCATCGGTGCCTTTGAGCGCAGCGAGGCCCAAAGAAGGGGGGCCCTAGGAGGGGGGTAATGTTTGGGTTCGAGTTCCCGCTGCTGCACAAGGGGAGTCTCGAACCAATCCCGCTGCGGTCTCCCATTCATCTCCATCCGCAGTGGAGCCTGCTCAGCAGAGACGTCGTTCTCAGCGTCTTGCCCATTCCAATACTGTGCAGAGACTTGCTGCTGCCCTTCCTGGATTTTCTATTATAGCCAGTGCTGGAGCAGACGTCTTTGGGACGAAGTCCTGCGTTTCCCCTTCTGAGCATGCCCAGGGTAAGATTTCTCATTTGAGATCAGGGGTTACATGTTCAGGTACTGCAGCAGCTCCTATTGGTCCGCCAGGAAGGTCCTGAAACTACATTTGTTTTGGAACAGTTTCTCATTGGTCCTTGTTTCTGGCAGGTCCTGTAGCTGTTACTATAAAAGGGTGGCATGGCTGGGCCGCCATGCGCTAGTATCAATTGCATTATGTGCTTTGCGCCAGTGTGATCATGTACGCATGTGGTTAGGGCTCGGCTGAAATAAGCCCCTAGAATACCGGCTCCTCCGGTGAGTAGATTTGGGTGCACGTGGTTAGGGCTTGGCTGAAATAAGCCCCTAGAATACCGGCTTCTCCGGTGAGGAGATTGCTTGATTGCGTTGCTGTCTGCATGATCACGGACTGCTATTCGCACAGTAGTTATCTGTGTATCCCTGTGAGTCTAACAGGACACAGTCTTTTTCTCAGCGGCTCTGTGACGCAACAGGGTTTGCTTTATAACGCTGGTTCAGCGCCCTAGCGTTTTACTTTGCGGGCTCACTGAAGCTAAGTGAGTTTGCACTTATTGCCATATAGCGCTGTGGCATTCCCGTTAGCGGCTCTGGGGATTAACAGAGTTTGCACTTACTGCCACAGCGCGCTATGGCGTTTATTTTAGCGACTCTGCGGGATAACAGAGTTCGCTACTTTCGCCATCTTACTAGCAGCGGGTTTCACCTGCACGGTGGACCCCGGGCTGCAAACGCACCTCTCTACTATATCTATTAGGTGCATTCCGCAGACCCTAACACCGTATACAGCTGTCTGCTTCTGATACAGTACCATATATCTGCTATTTGTATTACGGTCAAATCCATACAGAGTGAGCATCTATGTGTGACTCCATAAATACAGTATATACAGAGATTTAAATTTTCCTACACAGTATACAGCTGTCCGCTTCTGATACAGTACCGTTTTTCGCTTTTTGTATTACGGTAAATCCATACTGAGTTAGCGTCTGTGGGTGACTCGGTAAATATATACGGAGATTTACATTTTCCCTACACCGTATACAGCTGTTGCTTCTGCTACAGTACCGTATATCTGCCCTTTGTAATATGTCAAATCCATACTGAGTGAGCGTCTGTGCGTGACTCCGTAAACATATACGGAGATTTACATTTTCCCCTACACCGTATACAGCTGTCTGCTTCTGCTACAGTACCGTTTTCTGCTTTTGTATTACGGTCAAATCCATACTGAGTAGCGTCTGCGTGTGACTCCGGAAATATATACGGAGATTTAAATTTTCCCCTACACAGTATACAGCTCTCCGCTTCTGATACAATACCGTTTTTCTGCTTTTTGTATTATGGACAAATCCATAAAGAGTGAGCGTCTGTGTGTGACTCCGGAAATATATTCGGAGATTGAAATTTTCCCCTACACCATAGACAGCTGTCTGCTTCTGATACAGTACCGTATATCTGCTCTTTGTATTACGATCAAATCAATACTGAGTGAGCGTCTGTGTGTGACCAGGGAAATATATTCGGAGATTTAAATTTTCCCCTATGCCATATACAGCTGTACGCTCCTCATACAGTACCATATATCTGCTGGTATTTTTGGTACATTTTCCCAAACATGAGGAAGTAAGATGGAAGAGGCTACCAGCTGGTACTGGTAGTGGTGGTGGTGCAACTGCTGGTAGTGCCAAAAGCACAATAGCACCTAAGGCAGGAGGTGTTGAGCCTGCGTCATCGTCTGGCTCCAGAAGGCCTGGAAGGCTCCCTTTTCTGGGAGTAGGTAAACCGCTTTTAAAACCGGAGTATCAGGAACAGGTTTTGGCTTACATTGCCGAAACAGCCTCCAGCTCTATCGCCTCCTCTTCTGAAGTTTCAAAAACTGCAAGCACTGAGTCGTCAGTGCAGTCTCCTGGTCAGAAACAACACCTTTCCTTGTGTCCTCACCCCACCAAAAGTGAAGGATGCGGCAGGCAACACTTCGGATTATTCCCTGGAGCTCTTTTCACATACCATACCTAACTTATCAAGTCAAATCCTGAATTCCCCAGTCCAAGATGAATATGACATGGAGTGCACTGATGCACAGCCACTGCTATATGATTCTGCTGGTACATTCTCCCAGAGCACTACATTGCCCTCGCAGTCTACTGAGACAGAATCTGACCCTGATGAAACTCAGGTGCTCCTTCCTAAAAAGGGACCCCCGCATTGCCAAAATGATGAAGGATGACGACTACTGGTTGGCCAGCATCCTCGATCCACGCTATAAAGGCAAATTACAGAACATTCTGCCACAGGAGAACCTAGAGCTAATATTGGCGAACAAACAAGCAACTCTGGTAAACCGTTTGTTAGAGGCATTCCCAGTACACAGCAGCGGTGCAGGTTCTACAACGAGCCGTACTGGGCAACATGGAAGAGGTGTTCGTGGTGCACACAGCCGAAGTGGTGTTGGAGACAGGGGTTCATGACCATGTTGTGGACTGATTTCTCGAGTACCACTCACACAACTGGTAATACTGAATCGATTGCAACAGACAGGAGACAGCAGTTGTCAACTATGGTTCAAAATTACCTCTCCTCCCCTATCGATGTTCTCCCTCACAATTTATTCCCCTTTGACTACTGGGCCTGTAAACTGGACACCTGGCCTGAATTGGCACAATATGCCTTATAGGAGCTCGCTTGCCCTGCTGGTAGTGTGCTATCAGAAAGTGTCTTCAGTGCTGCTGGATCAATCCTGACAGAAAGAAGGACCCGGCTGTCGACCCAAAATGTAGGTGATCTCAACTTCATTAAAATGAACCATGCCTGGGTTTCAAAGGATTTTGTACCACCTTCCCCTGATGGCACATAGGTTGGAAAGCAAAATGGCTCGCTTTGTCCTCCTCTTCCTCCGACTTCTCCAATTCCTCCATTTGTAGCTGCTGAACGTCCAGCCTACACCTCAACATATGCCAGTTTTTCCACCTCCCTAACTGGGCTGTACCCCCCCCCAGGGCAGGCGTCAGCACCTGGCGCACCCGGGCAAGTGCCAGGGCCCTGAGCAGGTCAGGGGTCCAACACGCCATCAGAGACACCATCGTACTATGAGGGGCCCTGTGCCAGTACGGCGCCCACGAGTGTGCCCCCACTGCTTTCTCAAGGCCCCAGCACTTGCAATACTTACCTCTCCCTGCTCCACCGCTGTGACGTCTTCCGCGTTTCCTGACAGTGACATTAAGGTCAGAGGGAGCAATAACGTCACGTCTGTGCGCCCTCTGCCTGAACAGTCACAGTGCAGAGAGCTGGAAGATGGCGACTGTCACGCTGTCTAATGATATGTATACAATGTCAGTAAACTATTAATACAGGAACAACACTCTATACAACAACTAGTATAGCAACATCAGCATGTAAGTATAGAATAGATTTACCTGACACGATATCTGCTGAACTCAGGGTTAATCTTGAGGACTTGATGAGCTGAAACAGGAAAGAGGTGGACCGGGATCTAACCTGACCCTAAACTGGAGTCCTAACTAATCCCTCACCTTGGAGGTACTGATAATGGTTCAGAGGTCCAAGTCACCAACCTAACCCTGTCTCCTATCAGACCCTGAACCCTGTAATCAGTCCTAAGAAGGATCCTGACTACCACCAAAGGGATATGGGCTGATCTTAGCTAAATACACAGATTAGACATATAAGACAGACAGGATAACACTCGCTTGCATACACACTCAAACACCAAAGGAACATAAATGGTCTGGGAAATAAACTCTAACCAAGTTGAGCTTAGAACAACTAAGGAGCTCACAACTAAAGTCTATACAGATTCATTCCTATCTGTGGTCTGCATGAAGGTTTCACTGGCAACTCCCCAAGCAGACAACCAGGAATTTAAAGGAAACCAATCAACAAATAATCAATTGCAGCCGGGAGAAACTGCACCCAGTCCCAGCACCGAGCACAGACAGAATTAACTCCCTAGCTGCCAAACACAAAGAAACAGCAGCTCAGCTGTGAGAAGTCAAAATGTGCAACCGCGACGATCTTCGTGGCAATGCACACATGACAGTACCCCCCCTTCTACGAGGGGCCTCCGGACCCTCAGGGCCAGGCCTGCCCGGGTGAGTTCTGTGGAAGGTCCGAACCAAACGATCTGCGTTAACATCAGACGCAGGGACCCACGTCCTCTCCTCTGGACCATACCCCTTCCAATGCACCAAGTACTGAAGGGACCGGCGATTCAGACGTGAGTCAATGATCTTTGACACTTGAAATTCCAAGCCACCATTGACCAACACAGGAGGAGGAGGCAGAGGCGACGGTATGACTGGTGCCACATACCTTTTAAGTAATGACTTGTGGAACACATTATGAATTTTAAACGTAGGAGGGAGGTCCAGACGAAATGCCACAGGATTAATTATGGAACTGATCCTGTACGGCCCGATGAATCTGGGACCCAGTTTCCAGGAGGGCACTTTAAGTTTTATATTCCTGGTAGACAACCATACCAGATCGTTCACATTCAGATCTGGACCAGAAACTCTCCTCCTATCAGCCATACGTTTGTAACGGTTCCCCATCGCACTCAGATTATTCAATACACCTCTCCACACAGAAGCAAGTGACGACGAGAAACGCTCCTCCTCAGGAACCCCAGAAGGGCCCCCCCCATTGAAAGTACAAAACTGGGATGAAAACCATATGCCCCAAAAAACGGGGACTTACCAGTGGACTCGCTCCGCCTGTTGTTAAGAGCGAACTCTGCCAGAGGCAAGAAAGAAGACCAGTCCTCTTGGTTCTCTGAGACAAAACACCGGAGATATGTCTCTAAGCTCTGATTCAGACGCTCTGTCTGACCATTGGTCTGCGGATGAAAAGCCGAGAAAAATGACAATTGCATCCCCCGACGTAAACAAAATGCCCTCCAAAATTTGGACACAAACTGAGACCCCCTATCTGACACCACATCAGAAGGCAACCCATGAAGTCTAACGATCTCCCTAATGAACACCTGCGCCAGAGTTTTAGCATTAGGGAGTGCAGGAAGAGCAACGAAATGTGCCATCTTACTGAACCTGTCAACAACCACCAGTATGACAGTATTCCCTGACGACGGAGGAAGGTCCGTAATGAAGTCCATAGATAAATGAGTCCATGGACGCTCCGGAAGTTTCAAGGGTAAAAGGGTCCCAGACGGACGGGTATGAGGGGTTTTAGAGCGAGCACACACCCCACATGACGCGACAAAAGTTATAACATCTTTATTAGCATTAGGCCACCAAAACCGGCGAGAAAGGAGATCTAAAGTAGCCTTACTCCCTGGATGTCCTGCTAGAGCAGAATTATGATGTGCCTCAATAACCTTTTGTCTCAACAGATTTGGGACAAACAGTCTCCCTGGAGGTCCTGCAGGGGCGTCCCCATGAGCCTCTAACACCTCCTCCTCAAGCTCAGAAAATACAGCCGACACTACCACCCCCTCCTGAAGGATAGGAATCGGGTCATCCGTTTTCCCGGCCCCTGGGAAACTGCGAGACAAGGCATCAGCCTTTACATTCTTAGACCCCGGGCGATAAGTGACGACAAAATTAAACCTGGTAAAAAACAACGACCATCGAGCTTGTCTGGAATTCAGACGCTTAGCGGATTCCAAATACAACAGGTTCTTGTGATCAGTAATAACGGTAACCGGGTGGACTGCCCCCTCCAAAAAGTGACGCCATTCTTCAAAAGCTAACTTAATGGCCAAAAGTTCCCTATTGCCGATATCATAATTCCTTTCGGCGGACGACAATTTCTTAGAAAAGAAAGCGCACGGATGCCATTTACCAGGGGACGGACCCTGGGACAATATAGCACCCACCCCTACGTCAGACGCATCCACCTCCACAATGAACGGCTGAGATGCATCTGGTTGGATGAGAACGGGTGCCGAAGCAAAAATTTCTTCAAAGAGGAAAAGGCTTGGCAAGCTTTGTCCGACCATTTAGAAAAATCCGTCCCTTTTCTTGTCATGTCAGTGAGAGGTTTGACGACAGATGAGAAATTACAAATAAATTTCCGGTAGTAGTTAGCAAACCCCAAAAAACGCTGCAGAGCCTTAAGATCCCCTGGCTGATCCCATTCAAGCACTGCTCTCACCTTTTCAGGGTCCATACGGAAACCGGAGGCTGACACCAAAAAACCCAAAAACTGAAGTTCCTGTACGGCAAATACACACTTCTCCAGTTTGGCGTATAATTTATTGTCTCGCAAGATCTGCAACACCTGTCTCACATGCTCCTGATGAGACACAAGATCTGGCGAGTAAATTAAAATGTCGTCCAAATATACAACCACAAACAGCCCCACAAGGTGACGAAAAATGTCATTAACAAAATGTTGGAATACTGCTGGTGCAGTAGTCAGACCAAAAGGCATGACGAGGTTCTCATAATGTCCCTCCGGTGTGTTAAACGCCGTTTTCCACTCATCCCCCTCTTTTATCCTAATCAGATTATACGCCCCCCTGAGATCCAATTTAGAAAACCATTTGGCGCCAACAATTTGATTGAAGAGATCAGGAATAAGAGGGAGTGGATACGGATCTCGAACAGTAATCCGATTAAGTTCGCGGAAATCCAAGCAAGGGCGTAGGCCTCCATCTTTCTTCTTCACAAAGAAGAACCCCGCGGCTACTGGGGAAGATGAAGGTCTAATATGCCCTTTGGCCAGACTTTCAGAAATATAATCTTTCATAGCCTGCCTCTCAGGACCAGAAAGATTATACAACCTAGCTTTAGGCAACTTAGCATCAGGAAGGAGATTAATAGAGCAGTCATACACGCGATGAGGAGGCAACTCCTGACACCCCTCCTCAGAGAAAACATCCCCAAAATCCTCCAAAAAAGGAGGCAATGTACTAGGCACGACCGCACTGATGACTGTGTTCATGCAGTTGCTTTTGCAAAACTCACCCCATTGGCTTATTTCTCTGGACTGCCAATTAATCACAGGGTTATGTTTAACCAACCAAGGAAGTCCCAACACAATGGGAGTAGGTAGACCCTCCAACACATAACAAGATAATTGTTCCCTATGTATTGCCCCTACCCGAAGGTCAATGTTATGAACCTCATGAACAAAGCTACCTTGGCCGAGAGGCCTGGCGTCAATGGAGAATATAGGGATCGGTTTGACCAATACACTCAGAAGCATACCTTGAGCCTGAGCAAACTGAGCGTCAACCAGATTAGCCCTGGAACCACTATCAAGAAGAACAGACAATCTCTCCACTCTCGTACCAACTACCACCTCCATTGGTACAAGGAACTGAGAAGAACTGGTGGATGAAATACATACTCCCAGGTTGTCGTCCACCACACAACCTGGGATTAACAGTTTTCCGGTGACTTTTGGCTCAACAAGGCACGGGATGGACATTCTCCAACAAAATGTCCCTCTTTCCCGCAGAAAAAACATCTTCTAGTCCTGCGGCGTACCGCCAATCCCCTCCTACGAAATGATGTCCCTCCCAACTGCATAGGCTCATCCGAACAGACAAGGGAACCTCAACATAAGGGACTTTAGTGGTAGGTGGAGAAACAGCAGGGAGTGGGGTTACCTCACCCCTCTCCCGAAGC
The DNA here is from genome assembly GCA_033576555.1 of Oophaga sylvatica. Classification (NCBI taxonomy): domain Eukaryota; kingdom Metazoa; phylum Chordata; class Amphibia; order Anura; family Dendrobatidae; genus Oophaga; species Oophaga sylvatica. The sequence goes on from JARQOD010000005.1 coordinate 366,645,722, forward strand.
CGTCTATCAGTACGGATAGCTAAGGCCATAGCAGCCTCCAGAGAAGGAGGAGACTCATACTGAGCCAAAACGTCTTTTAATTTATCAGAAAGCCCATGACAAAACTGGCTCCTAAGAGCTGGGTCATTCCACTGAGTATCTGTGGCCCATCTACGAAACTCAGAAGCAAATTCCTCTGCCGGACGATCTCCCTGCTGTATCTTACGTAATTTTGTCTCCGCAAGAGAGACCCGATCTGGGTCATCATATACCAATCCCAGGGCAGTAAAAAATTGATCTACAGACAGTAGAGCCGGGGATCCAGGAGGAAGGGAAAATGCCCAGGATTGAGGGTCCCCTTGCAGAAGTGAGATAACAATTCCCACTCTCTGCTCCTCACTCCCTGATGATCGAGGCCGAAGCCGAAAATACAATTTACATGCCTCCCGGAAGGTGAAAAATTTGTCTCGCCCACCAGTGAACCTGTCCGGGAGAGCAACCTTAGGTTCAACTCTGGTTTGCTCCAGGGGAGACAAAACTTTGGACTTAATGTCCGTCAGCTCCATGGATAATCCCTGCAACTGCAGAGCCAGCTGGGCTACTGGATCCATGGTAACTGGAGATAATTTTTATGGCCAGTGAAAATGTCACGCTGTCTAATGATATGTATACAATGTCAGTAAACTATTAATACAGGAACAACACTCTATACAACAACTAGTATAGCAACATCAGCATGTAAGTATAGAATAGATTTACCTGACACGATATCTGCTGAACTCAGGGTTAATCTTGAGGACTTGATGAGCTGAAACAGGAAAGAGGTGGACCGGGATCTAACCTGACCCTAAACTGGGGTCCTAACTAATCCCTCACCTTGGAGGTACTGATAATGGTTCAGAGGTCCAAGTCACCAACCTAACCCTGTCTCCTATCAGACCCTGAACCCTGTAATCAGTCCTAAGAAGGATCCTGACTACCACCAAAGGGATATGGGCTGATCTTAGCTAAATACACAGATTAGACATATAAGACAGACAGGATAACACTCGCTTGCATACACACTCAAACACCAAAGGAACATAAATGGTCTGGGAAATAAACTCTAACCAAGTTGAGCTTAGAACAACTAAGTAGCTCACAACTAAAGTCTATACAGATTCATTCCTATCTGTGGTCTGCATGAAGGTTTCACTGGCAACTCCCCAAGCAGACAACCAGGAATTTAAAGGAAACCAATCAACAAATAATCAATTGCAGCCGGGAGAAACTGCACCCAGTCCCAGCACCGAGCACAGACAGAATTAACTCCCTAGCTGCCAAACACAAAGAAACAGCAGCTCAGCTGTGAGAAGTCAAAATGTGCAACCGCGACGATCTTCGTGGCAATGCACACATGACAGCGACGCTGAGGAGTCCAGAGTAGAGCAATGCCCAGCGAGGAGAGGTATTTCATTTTTTTAATGTTTGGAGCAATATATGGGGAGCATTATACACTGGAGAATTATATATGGGGCCCATCATACACTTGAGCATCATAGATAGGGCCTATTATACACTGGAGCATTATATGTGGGGCCCATCATACACTGGAGCATTATAAATGGGACCCATCATACACTGGAGCATCATATAAGGGGCCCATTATACACTGGAGCATCATATGGGGCCCATTATATATGGAGCATTATATAGGTCCATCATACACTGGAGCATCATCTATGGGGCACATCATATACTGGAGCATCATATGGGGCCCATTATATATGGCGCATCATGTGGAGCACATTATATATGGGCATCACATGGAGCCCATTATCTATGGAGCATTATATATAGGGACCAATATATTTGGAGCATTATATGGGGCCCATCATATACTAGAGCATCATATGGGGTTCATTATTTATGGGGCATCATATAGGGCCTTTATAATTGGAGCATCATATGGAGCACATATGGGGCCTATTCTGTATGGAGCATTATGTGGAGCCCATTCTGTATGGAGCAGTATATGGGGCCCATCATATACTGTATGGAGCTTTATATTCGACTCACTATACTGTATGGAGCAATATGTGGGACTCATTATACTCTATGTGGACTATCCTATACTGTATGGCACATTATATGGGGACCATCATATACTGGAGCATTATGTGGAGCTCATCATATACTGTATGGAACATTATATGGGACCAATTATGTATGGAGCAATATATGTGGCTCATTATACTGTATGAAACATTTTATTGGGTCCATTATTCTGTATGGAGCATCATATATGAGACTCATTATTCTGTATGGAACAATATATGGGGCTCCTTATTCTGTATAGAGCAATACATGGCGCTCTTTATTCTGTATGGCGCACTATGTGGTGCCAATAATACTGTATGGAGGACTATACTGTCCGGTTTTTGAGCTATTGTAGAATTTACATTAGATATCACTCATGTAATGTAAGAAGTGATGTATTTGTCATTGTACTATACCTATATTTCTCTGCCGTATCGGAACATCATGAATTGTGGTATGTGTTAAAGGGGCCCACTGAGACTCTTTCACCCAGAGCCCACGAAAACCTGGAGCCAGCCCTGCCCCCCACAACTTTAGCCAAATAACCCCCAGTTTTCAATGCGTTACCATTATTATAAAGTAAATTAAGGTTGACAAGCTTAAGTAATAAGATTTGATGTCGTTGGCATTGAAATGGGCACCGTAGGTGTGTTTACTATCCTCCACTCACTGCTGACTTTTCTTCCCCATTGACTTGTATTGGGTTTCGTGTTTCAGTCGGAACTCCGACTTTTGATGATAGTCGGCAGATTTTGTTCGACTCGACTTTTGGGAAAGTCGGGTTGTCCGAAACCCGACTCGACCCTCCCAGAGGCAAAGTCGCTCATCTCTAATTCAGACCCTTTGCTCAGTATTGGGTAGAAGCACCCTTTTGAATTAGTACAGCCATGAGTCTTCTTGGGATTGCTGCAACAAGTTTTTCACATATGGATTTGGGGATCCTCTGCCATTCTTCCTTGCAGATTCTCTCCAGTTCCATCAGGTTAGATGGTGAACGTTGGTGGATAGCCATTTTCAGGTCTCTCCAGAGATGCTCTACTGGGCTTATGTCAGGGCTCTGGCTGGGCCAGTCAATAATGGTCACAGAGTTGTTCTGAAGCCACTCCTTTATTATTTTCGCTGTGTGCTTAGGGTCATTGTCTTGTTGGAAGGTGAACCTTCGGCCAAGCCTGAGGTCTCGAGCACTCTGGAAGAGATTTTTATCTCTGTACTTGGCTACATTCATGTTTCCTTCAATTGCAACCAGTTGTCGTGTCCCTGAAGCTGAAAAACACCCCCATAGCATGATGCTGCCACCACCATGTTTCACTGTTGGGATTGTATTGGGCAGGTGATGAGCAGTGCCTGGTTTTCTCCACACATACCACTTAGAATTATCACCAAAAAAGTTCTATCTTTATCTCATCAGACCAGAGAATCTTATTTCTCATAGGCTGAAAGTCTTTCATGTGTTTTTTTAGCAAAATTTATGTGGGCTTTCATATGTCTGCCACTGAGGAGAGGCTTCCGTCAGGCCATTCTTCCATAAAGGCCCGACTGGTGGAGGGCTGCAGTGATAGTTGACTTTGTGGAACTTTCTCCCATCTCCCTACTGCATCTGTGGAGCTCAGCCACAGTGATCTTGGGGTTCTTCTTTAACTCTCTCACCAAGGTTCTTCTCCCACGATTGCTCAGTGTGGCTGGATGGCCAGGTCTAGGAAGACTTCTGGTGGTCCCAGACGTCTTCCAATTAAGGATCATGTAGGCCACCATGCTCTTAGGAACCTTGAGAACTGCAGAAATTATTTTGCAACCTTGTCCAGATCTGTGCCTTACCGCAATTCAGTATCTGAGATCCTTGGCCAGTTCCTTTGACCTCATGCTTTTCATTTGATCTTACATGCACTGTGAGCTGTGAGGTGTTATATTGAGATGTGTGTGCCTTTACAAATCAAGTCCTATCAGTTTAATTAAACCACAGCTGGACTCCAATGAAGGAGTAGAACCATCTCAAGGAGAATCACAAGGAAATGGACAGCATATGACTTAAATTTGAGTGTCTGAGCAAAGGGTCTGAATACCATGTGATATGACCATGTGATATTTCAGTTTTTCTTTTTTAGTAAATTTGCAAAAAATTCTACATTTCTGTTTTTTTTAGTCAAGATGAGGTGCAGAGTGTACATTAATGAGAAAAAAATGAACTTTTTTGAATTTACCAAATGGCTGCAATGAAACAAAGAGAGAAAAATTTTAAGTGGTCTGAATACTTTCCATACCCACTGTATCCTAAATAATGGTAATGCATAAATAAGAGGTCTCAGTAAGTTTGAACATGGCATATGAAGATGATATATAAAGAAGAAATGACCAGCAGGAAATAATCCGTTATCACATGAAAAGGTGAATCGATTTACCTGTGCAGGTTAAGGGTCTCTGGGTAGAAAAAGTCCTGTGCGTTAATGTTCAGAGTCGTGCAGGCGTACATTCTTATGGCCCGAGCAGAGGTGAATGTAAGTGCTTCTGGTGTTATGGAGAGAAGATCTGCATATGCGTAGTCCGGAAGTCGCCAGAAAAAGTGTATGCGTGCTGTCACTGTTGTATGTGCTATGGGGGATATAGAAGACCAAAAGGTCTAATGAAAAAAGAGCTCTGTACTAGTACTATGTTAGAGCACAGAGGAAAGACTTATATAAGTATGTTAAACTGTTAAAGCAATATAGGAAACAAGAAATATGAAAAAGGATATATAAAGGAAAGAAGGGAAAAATAAAGATATAAAGATACCTGCTGGATCTATTATGCGATCTAAAAAGGAAAACAGTATTTTAGATGTTTACAATAATAATTAATTAATACATGACCTATACAGTATATCTCAAAAATTACTAGTTATAAGATGTGACACTCGTATAATTTCTAATAACTGAGCCATATGTAAACCCCATACCAGTCTGAATATACATGTATAGGAAAAACTGATCAATATTGTAATTCATACTCCCTATTAAGTCCCAGTGGGGTAAGATGATTCTCGTTCTTTCAATTTTTTGACCCTTTGTTCTCCTCTCCTAGCTAATGGTACATGTTCAATGACCTGATACTTTAATTGCGCCACAGTATGTTTGTGAGAAATAAAATGGGCGGGAATAGGTAAAAGCATACGTCCACACCTTATGGTTGATTTGTGTTGTGAAATGTGGTCTCGGATATGCTGGGAGGTTACACCAACATATCAAAGACTGCAAGGACATTTAGTGAGATAAATGACATAAGATGATTCTCAGGTCCCTTAATCGGATAATGATGTCCTTAACGTGGGTGTGTAAAGGAGTCCCCTTTAGAGATATTAGAGCACTTTAGGCACCCCAGACACGGGAAGATGTCATTATGTGGGGTAGTGAAAGTCCGTTGTATTAATCCCATGTTACGAGGGCCCACATCAGCTCTAACCAGATAATTTCGAATATTCTGGGGTCTTTTGATGCATTAAATTCAGGTAGGTTCGGACACGAACTCAGCAGTATTCCCCAGTGTTTGAGTATACACTGATTAATTTGTGAATTGAATGAGTGAAATGTGCTGACAAAAGCCACTCTCTGTCCTTCCTCTTTTGGTAGAGAAGGTACCTGGAGGACCCCTAGTATCTCATTTGGATAATCCCTGTTGCAAAATTTTTCATCCATTTCACCATGTCTGAGGTCATGGACTGTTTGATTGGAGACAATCCTGCCAATCTTGGGGTGTTGGGATTTTGGAAGAGCCCTTTTGATATGTCGGGGATGACAGCTTGTATAGTGAAGAAAACTGTTTATTGTCAGTGGGTTTAATGTATAAATCAGTTTCTGTAGTGGTCACTGTATTATCGAAAAAGTTGATAGATCAATCGTCTTGATGAATAGAAAAAGTAAAGCCCAGAATGTACGAATTTAGATCATTAAAGAAGTGGAGTAGCGTTTCATCATTGCCTGTCCAAATGAGAAAAATATCATCAATGTATCATTTCCAATACATGATGGATGTGAGGAATAGCGGATGTGTGTATACAAAGGTGGTCTCAAAATTTGCCATAAATATGTTAGCATAACGGGGTGCCACATTGGACCCCATCGCAGTGCCCTTTCTTTGCAGGAAAAACTGATCCTCTAACAGAAAAAAATTCTTAGTGAGAATTAATGTAAGTAGATCTTTGCAAAAATGGAACTGATTGGTAGTAAATGAGGTCTGTTCAGTCAGAAATGAATTCACGGCTTCTAAAACCTCTTGATAACCAGTACTGGTATATAAACTGTTCACATCAAAAGTTACCAGTTTGCTGTCCCGAGGAATATATCCTAATGGCCTAAGTGATTGTAAAAAATCAGAAGTGTCTCTAAGATAAGATGCAGTCAGTGGAACATATGGAGTCAGAAATTCTTCTAAAGTGATGGCTAGGGGGGACAGTATTGAGTTTATGGAGGCGACTATGAGTCCTCCAGGTGGTTTGAGCAAGTTCTTGTGTATCTTTGGAAGAGTGTAGAACACTGGGATGACAGGATGTTGGCTAACCAGGAATTCTCCTAATTTAGGGTCAATGGTGCCCAACTGGCAATAGTGTTCCATAAGGTTTTTAATCAGTTTTGCAATCTCAAAGGTGTGATTATATGATATTGGCATGCATGTGTTTATATCATTTAACTGGGATCAAATCTCTGCAATATAATATGCATGATCCATAATGAAAATTGCTACCCCTTTTTGTCCGTAGGTTTAATGATTAGATCTTTTTATCCTTAAGTCTTCTCAATGCACTATAATCCTCGCAATTGAGATTATTTTTAACTCGTGGTTGTCCCCTTTCTACAGAATGTAGTGTCCTGCTGAACTAAATCAATATATGTTTTAACGGGGTGATAAGACCTAGATGAATGGAAATAACTAGAATTTCTTAAATTTAATGATTTAAGTGAAAAACCGGTATGTGTGGCCTGTGGAACACAGTCATTCACCTCTCCCAAATTGGAGAAGTGTGCCTTTAGATGCAGCGTCCTATAGAACCGATGTAGCTCCTGGTCCAGTTAGAAAACGTTGAAGGTGGGTGTAGGACAGAAGATGAGGCCCTACTGTAACAATGTCATTTTGGAGGGGGAGCACAACAATCTTAAATTTGCAGACATTAGAACATTGATAGCAACAAGCGTAAATGGAATGAAGGACTTATTACTACATTATTGACTACTGCCTGGTACAACTGGGACAAATTTGAGATGGATGGTGATGAACTGGAAGTTGTAAAGAGCTGCAATTTACTTGTTTCGATGATAATTCAAGATGCAGTGACGACTCCGGAAGTCAATAAGTAGGATCTTCAAATCAAGGAACATTTAACTGGTGACAAAGACATGGCTCTTACATAGTTTGGTCTTTTCTGCGGTAACGTACGGATGTAAAACCTGAACAATAAAAAAAAGACAGAAGAAGAATCAGCACTAGTGATGGGCGAGCACTAAAATGCTCGAGTGCTCGTTGCTCAGGTCGAGCAAATTGGAATGCTCGGGTGCTTGACCAGAGCAACGAGAACAATGTAAGTCTATGGGAAACTCGAGCATTTTTACCACTGCCGCCCCCCTCGGAAGTCTGCAAATGGACTAAAAATTGCTGAAATTGATGGAAACAGTGCTCAAATGACATGGGAACAGTATGGGGAAGACACCTGGAAGCATATCTGATTCCCAGGTCACTTCTGTGAACAATGTTGTCAGAGTCTTAAGCCACTTTTAAAAATTCACAATAAAACAAACAAAAACTAAACCAAAATGGATTTTCCTGGGAAATATATTAAGGAACATCATTTCCAGGGTAATGACTTGCATATAAGGCAAAATATATAATCAAAAACAAAAATGCTCCTCCACACCTTGGGCTATGCTCACATATAGAGTTTTTGATGCATTTTTCAACTTTACCATTGCTTTCAACCAAGACAAACGCATTCTCTGGGAAATATCATTTTAACATTTTACAACCTTATTTGGCCATGTGGTGTGTGACACATCATCAGACACATCTGTTTCATTTATGAAGGAGGGACTCTGAAAGTCACAAAGTCCCATTATTAAACAGTGGGTCTCCTATACTGTTATTGCCTACGCATTGAGTGGCAGGACTGTCAAAAATTAGGACGCACCCCAATACCCCTCTGAAGAGACATACAGGAGGGCCATCTGAAAACAATGTTCCCACTATCAGGAAGTTGGTACTCCCATACTGTTTTGCTTATGCAGTGAATTCAAGATCTTCCAAAACAAATCAACAGCAGATGAAGAATTGGCTTTATTCATTTTTTAAGTCGTGATTAGAGATGAGCGACTTTGCCTTTTTGTAGGGTCGAGTCGGGTTTCATGAAACCCGACTTTCTCAAAAGTCGAGTAGAACGAAATCGGCCGACTATCGGGAAAAGTCGGGGGTCCTACTGAAACACGAAACCCAATGCTAGTCAATGGGAAAGCAAAGTCGGCAGGGAGTGGAGGGCAGTAAACACACCTACAGTGCCCATTTCAATGCCAACGACACCAATTCTTATTACTTAAGCTTGTCAACCTTCATTTACTTTATAATAATAGTTATGCATTGAATACTGGGGGTTATTTGGCTAAAGTTGTGGGGGGGATAGGGCTGGCTCCAGGTTTTCGTGTGCCCCAGGCCAAAGAGTGTCAGTGTGCCCCTTTAACACATACCACAATTCATGATGCTCCGATACGGCACACAAATATAGGTATAGTACAATGAAAAGAACTTCACTTCTTACATGACATGACTGATATCTATAATCTACAACAGCTCAAAAACCGGACAGTATATTCCTCCATACAGTATTATGGCCACCACATAGTGCGCCATGCAGAATAATGAGCCCCATAAATTGCTCCATACATAATTGGTCCCATATAATGTTCCATACAGCATATGATGAGCTCCACATTCTGCTCCAGTATATGATGGTCCCCATGTAATGTGCCATACAGTATAGGACGGTCCCCATAGAGTAGAATGAGCACCACATATTGTTCCATACAGTATAATGAGTCGCATATAAAGCTCGATGCAGTATATGATGGGCCCCATATATTGCTCCATACAGAATGGGCTCCATATAATGCTCCATACAGAATAGGCCCCATATGTCCTCCATATGATGCTCCATACCCTATATGATGCCCCATAAATAATGAACCCCAGATGCTTCAGTATATGATGGGCCCCATGGATGATGCTCCAGTGTCTTATGGGCCAATATAATGCTCCATATATAATGGGCCCCGTTTATAATGCTCCAGTGTGTAATGGGCCCAGTATATGCTGCTCCAGTGTCTGATCTGCCCCATTTAGAATGCTCCAGTATATGATGGGCCCCATTGATGATGCTCCAGTGTTTTATGGACCAAAATAATGCTCCATATATAATGTGCCCCATTTATAATGCTCCAGTGTATATTGGGCCCCATATATTCTGCTCCAGTGTCTGATCTGCCCCATTTAGAATGCTCCAGTATATGATGGGCCCCATGGATGATGCTCCAGTGTATAATGGGCCAATATAATGCTCCATATATAATGGGCCCCATTTATAATGCTCCAGTTTATAATGGGCCCCGTAAATGCTGCTTCAGTATCTGATGTCCCCCATTTAGAATGCTCCAGTATATGATGGGCCCCATGGATGATGTTCCAGTGTCTTATGGGCCAAAATAATGCTCCATATATATTGGGCCCCATTTATAACGCTCCAGTGTATAATGGGCCCCATAGATGCTGCTCCAGTGTCTGATCTGCCCCATTTAGAATGCTCCAGTATATGATGGGCCCCATGGATGATGCTACAGTGTCTTATTGTCAAAATAATGCTCCATATATAATGTGCCCCATTTATAATGCTCCAGTGTGTAATGGGCCCAGTATATGCTGCTCCAGTGTCTGATCTGCCCCATTTAGAATGCTCCAGTATATGATGGGCCCCATTGATGATGCTCAGTGTCTTATGGACCAAATAATGCTCCATATATAATGTGCCCCATTTATAATGCTCCAGTGTATAATGGGCCCCATAGATTCTGCTCCAGTGTCTGATCTGCCCCATTTAGAATGCTCCAGTATATGATGGGCCCCATGGATGATGCTACAGTGTATATGGGTCAATTAATGCTCTGTTATAATGGGCCCCATTTATAATGCTCCAGTGTATAATGGGCCCATAATGCTGCTCCAGTGTCTGATCTGCCCCATTTAGTATGCTCCAGTATATGATGGGCCCATGGATGATGCCCAGTGTTGATGGGCCCAATGTAATGCTCCATTTATAATGGCCCCATTTATAATGCTCCAGTGTATAATTGGGCTTCCGTAAATCTGCTCCAGGTCGATGTCCGCTCTTGGAATGCTTCGGTATATGATGGGCATCATGGATGATGCGCCAGTCTTTGATGGGCCCCATATATCATTCTCCAGTGTATAATGCTCCCCATATATTGCTCTCAACACTAAAAAAATTGAAAAACCTCTCCTTGCTGGGCATTGCTCTACTCTGGACTCCTTAGCGTCGCCATCTTCCAGCTCTCTGCACTTGGACTGTTTAAGCAGAGGGCATACAGATGTGACGTCATCGTGCTCTCTGACCTGAATGTCACTGTCAGGAAACGCGGAAGACGTCACAGCGGTGGAGGAGGGAGAGGTAAGTATTGCAAGTGCTGTGGCCATGAGCAAGCAGGGGGCCCAATCGTGGGCGACGGCACTGACACAGGGCCCCTCATAGTACGCCGGTGTGTCTGAAGTCGAGTTGGCCCCCCCACCGTTAGAGACACTTTTGCGTACTATGAGGGGCCCTGTGCCAGTGCGGTCGCCCACAAGTCGGCCCCCCCACCTGCTCAGGGAACCGGCACTTGCCCGGGTGCGGCAGGTGCTGACGCCGGCCCTGGGGGGTACAGCCCAGTTAGGGAGGTGGAAAAACTGGCATATGTTGAGGTGTAGGCTGGACGTTCAGCTGCTGCAAAGTGGAGGAATTGGAGAAGTCGGAGGAAGAGGAGGACAAAGCGAGGACCTATGTGTCTTCAGGGGAAGGTGGTACAAAATCCTTTGAAACCCAGGCATGGTTCACTTTAATGAAGGTGAGATCACCTACATTTTGGGTTAACAGCCGGTTCATTCTTTCTGTCAGGATTGATCCAGCTGCACTCAACACTCTTTCTGATAGCACACTACCAGCAGGGCAAGCAAGCTCCTGTAAGGCATATTGTGCCAATTCAGGCCAGGTGTCCAGTTTACAGGCCCAGTAGTCAAAGGGGAATGAACTGTGAGGGAGAACATTGATAGGGGAGGAGAGGTATTTTGAGCCATGGTTGACAACTGCAGTCTCCTGTCTGTTGCAATTGATTCATTATTACAGTCGTGTGAGCGTTACTTGAGAAATCAGTCCACAACATGTTCATGAAACCCCTGCTCCAACGCCACTTCAGCTGTGTGCACCAAGAACACCTCTTCCATTTGGCCCAGTATGGCTTGTGGTAGAACCTGCACCGCTGCTGTGTGCTGGGAATGCCTCTAACAAACGGTTTACCAGAGTTGCTTGTTTGTTCGCCAATATTAGCTCTAGGTTCTCTTGTGGCATGATGTTCTGTAATTTGCCTTTATAGCGTGGATCGAGGATGCTGGCCAACCAGTAGTCGTCATCCTTCATCATTTTGGCAATGCGAGGGTCCCTTTTTAGGATCCGCAAGACATAATCACACATGTGGGCCAATGTTCCAGGTGTCAATGATGCACTTAGAGTGGTGGGTGGAGGAGGAGTTTCTGCCAAAAGGGTACTGTATAACAAGCATACAGCTGTATACAGTCTAGGGGTAACTGTAAATCTCCGTATATATTTCCGGAGTAACAGACAGACGCTCACAGGCTCAGTATGGATTAGACCAGAATATAAAAAGTAGAAAAATGGTAATGTATTAGAAGCGTACAGCTGTATACAGTGTTGGGGTAATTTTTAAATCTCCGTATATATTTCCGGAGTAACAGACACACGCTCACAGCCTCAGTATGGATTATACCAGAATATGAAAAAGCGTTAAAAGGGTATGTAATCCCAGATACCAGGTAGTATTATAGTATAGTGAAAAATATGTTTAAATCTCCTTATATTTAATTTTTAAGTCCACATCACAGACGCTCTCAGCTCAGTATGGATAACCAGAATATAAAAAGTAGAAAAAGGTCAATGTTTTAGCTTGTATACAGTGTTGGGGTAATTTTAAATCTCTGTATATTTTCAGAGTCAGACAGACCTCACAGGCTCAGTATGGATCACACCAGAATATAAAAAGTAGAAAAAGGGTAATGTATCAGAAGCGTACAGCTGTATACAGTGTTGGAGTACTTTTAAATCTTCGTATATATTTCAGTCTCAGTAAGCCAGTCCAGACTCTCCGCTACAGGGAACTAATGGATACAAGTACAGACTGAAAGTAGAGTGATTGCAGAAATTTGGGAATTCCTAATCACGGGATAACCTCCGGTAGAATTCGCAGAGGCGATGCAGACCCTCAATTACTTTGTCTGTGGAGACAGTCAAAACGGTTCTTTGTGAAGAAAGGATTGCTGTATCGCAGTAGCGTGGATCCCATCACCGTTAGTCGTTTCCATCAAATTGTGATTCCTTGGAGATATGTAGACATGGTCCTCACTGCCTATCATGATCAGTCTGGTCACTTTGGAGTGCAAAATACAGAAGCCACAGGCCGTAGGCGATTCTATTGGACTGGCATAAGAAGAGACATTGAAAAATGGTGCCGGAATGTCACATGTCTGTGACTAGGAAAACTGTGAAAGCTGATCAGAAAGCACCACTGCATCCGATTGTGAGTCGATGTCCATTAGAAATGGTAGCCATTGAATATATGAAGATAGAGCCCAGCAGGACAGGCCATAGCTACGTCTTAACCATCAACGATCAGTTCACCAAATTTGTAGTGGCCATCCCTGTGAAGTGACTGCCCAGACTCCACAGTGGTGGAGCATGGAGAGGTAAGTATTGCAAGTGCTGGGGCCCTGAGCAAGCAGGGGGGCCCACTCGTGGGCGCCGGTACTGGCACAGAGTCCCTCATTGTACGCCGGTGTGTCTGACGGCGAGTGGGTCCCCCCACCATCAGAGACACTTTATTGTACTATGAGGGGACCTGTGCCAGTGCCGTTGCCCAAGAATGAGCCCTCGCACCTGTTCAGGGCACCGGCACTTGCCCGAGTGCGCCAGGTGTTGACCCCGGCCCTGGGGGAGGACAGCCCAGTTAGGGAGGTGGAAAAAATGGCATATGTTGAGGTGTAGGCTGGACGTTTAGCCGCTGCAAATGGAGGAATTGGAGAAGTCCGAGGAAGTGAAGGACAAAGTGATCCATTTTGCTGTGTGTCATCAGGGGAAGGTGGCCAAAATCCTTTGAAATCCATGCATGGTTCATTTTAATGAAGGTTAGATCAACAATATTTTGGGTCAACAGATGGGTCCTTCTTTCTGTCAGGATTGATTCAGCAGCACTGAAGACTCTTTCTGATAGCACACTACCAGCAGGGCAAGCGAGCTCCTGTAAGACATATTGTGCCAATTCAGGCCAGGTGTCCAGCTTACAGGCCCAGTAGTTAAAGGAGAATGACCTGTGAGGGAGAACATCGATAGGGGAGGAGAAGTAAATTTTAACCATAGTTGACAACTGCTGTCTCCTGTCTGTTGCAATCGATTCAGTATTACCAGTCATGTGAGTGGTACTCGAGAAATCAGTCCACAACATGGTCATGAAACCCCTGTCTCCAACGCCGTCATCCTTCATAATTTTTGCAATGTGGGTGTACCTTTTTAGGATCCGCAAGGCATAATCACACATGTGGGTCAATGTTCCAGGTGTCAATGATGCACTGCCAGTGGTGGGTGAAGGAGCACTTTCTGCCAAATCCACATACCTCCAGTCAAGCACAAACCCTGTACCTGACCTTGGCAAGCCAACATTTTCTCTTGCCCCCTGAGAAGCATCTTCCTCCTCAAAATAATCATCCCCCTCATTCTCCTCCTCCTTTTCCTCTTCTTCCTCCACCTCATCCAGGACAGTTCCCTGAGCAGACAATGGCTGACTGTCATCAAGGCTTCCCTCCTCCTCTTCCTCCTCCACTGCAGATGCCTGATCATTAATGTGTGTCAAAGTTTGCATGAGCAGACGCATAAGTGGGATGCTCATGCTTATGATGGCGTCGTCTGTGCTTACCAGCCGTGTGCATTCCTCAAAACACTGAAGGACTTTACAGAGGTATTTCAGCTTTGGCCCTGCACACCCGACAAAACTGCCTGCGTGGTATTCTCCCATAAATGCATTACAGCCTGCCTCTGTTTGCACAGCCTCTCAACCATGTGCATGGTGGAGTTCCACCTTGTTGCAACATCTATGATTAGGCAGTGCTGGGCGAGGTGGAGCGATAACTGAAGCCTCTGCATATGACTGGAGTATACGGGCGAGTGACGGATGTGTGAGCACAGTCTTCGCACCTTATGGAGCAGGGCAGTTAACTTCGGATAATTATTTAAGAACCACTGCACCACCAGGTTCAAGGTGTGAGCCCGGCAAGATATGTGTCTGAGTTTTTCCAGGGCTATGGCCACCACAAAATTACACCCAATATCACTGACTACCTTGCCTGGCTCAAGATTTATACTGCCCAGCCATGACTCAGTTTCTCGCTGCAAGTAGTCGACCAGTACCTCTGCGATGTGTCTGTTGTCGCCCAAAGACATCATTTTTAAAACAGCCTGCTGATGCTTACCACTAGCTGTTCGATAGTGGGACACCTTGTGTGCAACAGTGGCAGCTGCGGATGGAGTGCTCATGTGACTGCGCTCTGTCACGAGCTTTCGCTTCTGGAGGAGGAGGAGGGTTGAATGCCTACAGCCAACTGTTGCCTATACCGTGGGCTAGGCAGCACTGTCCCACCGTCGCTGTCCCCTGTGGACTCTGCATCCACCACATGAACCCAGTGCGCAGTGATGGACACGTAACAGCCCAGGCCATGCCTACTGGCTCATGCATCTGTTGTGAGGTGCACCTTTCCACTCACTGATTGTTTGAGTGCATGGACAATGCGGTCTTTCACATGTAGGTGAAGGGCAGGGATGGCTTTTCAAGAAAAGAAGTGCTGACTGGTAGGTCATAGCGTGGGACAGCATAGTCCATGAGTTTTCTGAACGCTGCGCTTTCAACCAAACTGAAGGGCATCATCTCTAATGAGATCAGTTTGGCAATGTAGGCGTTCAAAGCCAGTGTACGCAGATGAGAGGATGAGTACTTTCTTGTCCTACTCAGAGTGTCTGCTAGGGTGAGCTGGACTTGAGAGCTGCATATGGGGGAACTAGCGGTGGACATGACGGACTGAGAGGGTGTTGGTGATGTTGATGGTGGTGGTGTGGCCTAGATTCAGTCTTTCGTTGCAAAAACATTGCGATTCCCTAACTGATTTGGCATTGCGACGACATCTCAACATTTCTTGCTGGTGGTGTGCTAACCGGTGAGCTTATAGTGGGGGAAGCGAAGGAGCGTTGCTGGCTAGCTTCAGTCGGAGCAGGTGCACATGTGCTACCTGAGGTTTTGTAGTCCGTCCACACTTGCAAGTGCATGTTCATTAAATGTCTAAGCATGCAACTGGTATTCAAATTTCGGAGATTTTTCCCTCGGCTAAAGGTCCTTCCGCACTTCTTACAGATAACCTTTGCCTCATCAATAGGATTTTTGTTAAAAAAGTGCCACATCTCACTCTTCCTACTCTGGTATAAATTTTCAGGGCTTGCACGTGTGCTAATTTGACTGTCTGGCCAAGCTGTCCAGCAACTCTTTTTGTTTTTATAACACCTTTTTGGACTGCTACGGCCTGCCAGATAACTCCAGATGCGATGTCAGTACTTGCTGCGGATCCTCCTCCTCTTCTGAGCTATTGCCAGCGGCACCCTCTTCCCCCAATGGATGCCAATCCGGGTCAACAACTGGGTTATCCATCACCTCCTCTTCAATTTCATCTGCACCTTCCTCTGTGTCACCATGTAAGGTGGTATAGTATGCAGGAAGGAGCACCTGAGTTTCATCAAGGTCAGATTCTGGCTCAGTAGACTGCAAGGGCAATGTATTTCTCTGGGAGAATGTACCACCAGAATCATATAGCAGTGGCTGTGCATAAGTGCACTCCATGTCAGATTCATCTTGGACTGGGGAATTCAGGATTTGACTTGATAACCCAGGCATGGTATGTGAAAAGAGCTCCAGGGAGTAATCTGAAGTGTTGCCTTCGGCTGTTAGGGTCTGCGGAACGGACCAAATATAAGATGCAGAGAGGTGCGTTCGCAGCCCGGAGTCCACCGTGCAGGCAGAGCTGCTGCTAGTAAAATGGCGTAAGTAACGAACTCTGTTATCCCGCAGAGTCACTAAAATAAACGCCGTAGCGCGCTGTGGCAGTTAATGCGAACTCTGTTAATCCACAGAGCCGCTAGCGGGAATGCCGCAGCGCTATATGGCGATATAAGCGAACTCTGTTACACCACAGAGTCGCTGAGGTAAAGACGCAGAGATAGGTACTGTGTCCTGTTAACCTCACAGGGATACACAGATAACTGCTGTGCGGATAGCATTCCGTGACATGCTGGAGGCACTGTTGGGGATTTATTCAAAATTGAAGCAGTGAGCGGTCCAGCTCACCCCAAACCATCTCAATTGGGTTCAGGTCTGGTGACTGTGGAGGCCAGGTCATCTGGCGTAGCACCCCAAACACAATCCTTCTTGGTCAAATAGCCCTTATGCAGCCTGAAGTTGTGTTTGGGGTCATTGTCCTGTTGAAAAATAAATGATGGTCCAACTAAATGCAAACCAGATGGAATAGCATGCCGCTGCAAGATGCTGTGGTAGCCATGCTGGTTCAATATGCCTTCAATTTTGAATAAATCCCCAACAGTGTCACCAGCAAAGCACCCCCACACCATCACACCTCCTCCTCCATGCTTCACGGTGGGAACCAGGCATGTAGAGTCCATCCGTTCACCTTTTCTTGGCGCGCAAAGCCGTAATTAAAGCAAAAGGTGGTACTTTGAAGAACCTAGAATATAAGACATATTTCAGTTGTTTCACACTTTTATTTAAAGTGTAATGTCTAATTCCACATGTGTTATTCATAGTTTTGATGCCTTCAGTGTGATTCTACAATTTTCATAGTTATGAAAATACGGAAAAATCTTTGAATGGTATGTACAAACTTTTGGTCTGTACTGTAAGTAATTAGATTACTTTATTGTTCGGTCGGTGCTATTACAGTGATACTAGATTAATATCAGGTTTTTATGTTTGGCTCCTGTCAGACACTAAAAGACCCTTTTTTTTAGCAACAACTAGCTGTAATTGATAGCTATAACTTTTTTTTTCATGTGAGGGCTTGTTTTTTGTGGGATGAACTTACCTTTTTATTGGTACCATTTTTGGGTACATGACATTTTTGATCGCTTTCTATTCTGATTTTTAGGAAGCTGAATGAACAAAAACCAGGAATTCAGGAATGACCTCAGGAATTAGTTTTTTTTTTTTATATATATGCCATTCCATATGTGGTAAAATTGATAAGCAGCCTTATTGTTTGGTTCAGTATGATTGCAGCAATACTACATTGATATTTTTTTTAATGTTTTGGCGCTTTCACACAATGAAAACTATTTTAAAGAATTTTGCATTGCTTTATTATGAGAGCTATAACTTTTATTTTTCTGCTGATGGAGCTGTATGATAGCTTGTTTTTTGTGGGACAAGACATTTTCAGTGATAATACTTTTAGTTACAGTTGCCTTTTTGATCACATTTTATTCCACTTTTTTTTAGCAGTATGATGATAAAGCATCATTTTTTGCATAGTTTTTTATTTTTTTATTGTGTTCAATGGTGGGGTTAACTAGTGTGACATTTTTATAGGGCGGTTCTAGACGCAGCAATACCAAACATGTTAAACTTTTTTTTCATAAAAATGTATTCATGGGTACAATATACTTTTATTTTTTTATTAATTTGTAGTTTTTATTCAGTTTTTTTTTTTACTTTTTTTACTTAAGGGCACCGCTTCTGGCAGTGAGTGTGGAGTGTCAGCTGTGTTATCAACTGATTCACTGGAGCGATCACCTGGACAAATGGATACGTCCAAAGTAATGAAGGGGTTAATGCTGCCGAAATGGTATAAAAGTACTGTAATAGCAATATTAAACTCTGACTATGTGCCGGCACTAAAATATGCTCTCCTTCCTATAACAACTCTCCCTCAACTACTTTCTGTGGACAGCGTGCCAAGAATTGTGTCAATGACTGGATGCGGCTGGCAAATCATAGTAATGCCAGCAGTCAACATGGCTACTGCCTTACCGTGTATGTCTGGCCATCCCCTCATGTATATTGGCTGTCTACCTGGTGCAAGCACGGTGCTCGAGCACCCACGATACTCGATCGAGTATCGAGCAGAGGTGACCCCACTCACTCATCATTAGGCACATACATTACGTTGACTCATAGCCAACTGTAACTGAGCAACCTGCTTGTAAATAGCAATGCCAGAAACATTGTGGCTTGCCAAATAATAAGACAAAGTAACACATGCTCACTGAACAGTACATGCCAAAAATGTGATCACACACCATTGTTTACATAATATATACATAATATACAGAACAAGGTTATGCTTATTCCCTGAAGTGTGTGGGTACATATCAACCTTTCTTATATAGCAAAGCTGATATTCAAAATTACAATTTCATGGATATCCCGCTGTATATGTTGTAGCCTCTGCATGAGCAATTTCAAAAGGTGAGATAACAAATAATTTTATGCAGCATTAAAACTAGACCTTTTGTTACTTTGACATCCTGTGTTAGTAGGTGATGAGGGATGCATGTTACTTGCTGAGGCCTTTGAAAGAAGGTACAAAATGACCACAGTGTCATCAATAGATAAGAAAGAAATAAGGCTGGAAGAGCAACTTCTGAAAACTGTAATGGAGCCTCCATTAACCCTCCATTAAGCACACTTTTGGCACTCCCGAATTCAGGCGCAGTGCGCCTGTGAGGCACAGGTTATAAAACCACCTATAATATCCAATTTTCTCAATTTCAGGACTCTAAAAGTAAACAGTGATAGGGATGTATTGAAAGAGATTACACAAAATCAGAAGAAAAAATACATATTTAATAGCTATAAACAATATTAAAACAAAAGTACCACATTTCTCAGCTAATGCCAAATAACCTCCAGTTTTCATGACATAACTATTAATAAACATTAAAATTAGGAAGTGATAGGGAATCTAGGAGACCCTTCTTGATTCTAATACCCTTTTATATATTCTCATATAATAATCCCTTTAAGAAATCACTTCTCTATATTTCACAAAGACATATTTGCTGATGGAACCAACAACGTGGCATATGATATCAAAGATTGTCAAAAGGATGACTATGTGTTCTTAGGACTGTCGGATAATTACCCTAATGATGGGGAAGTGCCATGATGGCTATAAGCGAATGACGATAAAGTATGCAATTAATCAGTAGAGTAATAAAGATATAACTGCTTATGATGACAATGGGGGGTCCATCAAAGGGAATACTTGATGATTAATGAATTCCTTAGTTAGATAACCAATTGGTCAAGCTGACATGACCTATGAGATACGTGACAAGATGTATTTACTGTAATAAATGATTTGCTAATATGTTCTGGAAAACACCATTACCTAATGCATGTATACGCCCAGTCCAGTAGGGTATATAAGCTGGCTGGGGGCATTGATTAAAGCGAGATGACTTTGGCATCAAATAAGAGACTTGTCTCCTGTGTCATTTCATCTCACCATCCTGCCTCGATCGAAGCTCCATCCAATTAGGCAATCATCTGATATCCTGAGGGTCTTTTCGGGCCATAAACCTAACAGAAGAAAATTAATGGTAATGTACTTAGATGCACTTTTTTTGCATTATTCATTCATAAAACAAGATAAACATTTGTAATGAATGAAAAGAGAATATAGTAACCTTCAAATGTGAGACGAGTTCAGGCGCAGTGAGCTTGAGAAGCCACAAAGGTCAGATCTGCTCTCTAGAAGGTCTGCGGTAATTCTGGGAGATCAGGTTTCAAAAATAATGTAAGTAGATGAAATAACTGGGAGCAGGGAGATTTTCTGATAATTTGGAAAGGAGTGAGAAGTTAAACTAATTGAGCAGTGCCCATCAGATCAGCTGCCACTGACATAGGGTTAAGACTTTATTGTGCTTTCCATTGCTTTTTACATGCTACACTCTATGAACCTACACTTTCTGTTTCTCATTCTCTTATTACTGTCCATTATACTTTAATCCAGGCCTTTGGGCTTTCTCTGGTCAAGATAATTCAAAATTATAGGAATTGCTGCATTATTCGATAATGTGTTTTTCACCTCGCCATAAAAAAAAACTGATGCTTCCATGATTAATAATACCATAATCAGCAGTTTTGGTGAATATGAGTGTCGTAGCTTGGTTTCAGGACTTGATCCAGGTGACCTTTTGCTGGGTTATCTATTTCCCATTGTGTTGAGCCACAGCTAGTGTTGAGCGATACGATACGGCAAGTATCGGGTATCGGCCGATATTAGCTCTATCGGCCTTTCGATACTTAGTTCCGATATTTTCGTCTTATCGGATACCGGAATCGGGATTGTCACTGTCACTGTCAGTGTCCGTCGGTCGGGTCTGTCAGGAGTCAGCGGCACTTACCTGGCAGAAGATCTCCGGCGGTCACGGGCTGGACTGCTTCATGGCCGCCATCATCTTTCCACGGCGGTCACATGCAGTTTCTCGCGATAACTGCAGTGACTGCTGGGTAATCCCGGCCGTAAAGCAGTCAGTTCGATGACGTCACCGCCGGGGAAGCAGGTAATCAGCTGTGCTGCGTCGCGATGACAGGCTCTGCCTGTCATTGCGATGTAGCAGAGCTGGATCGTCGTGGGACTGTCGTTACTATGGGCTGCGTCGGACAGGTGGTATACTGTTGGTTTGTTTTTTTTCTTTTTTTACAGGAGATCGATGGCGTCGCAGGAATGAGTGTATAATAAAATTAATGAAAACTGTGTTGTCTCTTTTATTTCATTAAAAGACTTTTTTCTTGCTTTGTCTTTTTTTTATACATTTAATAACTTTGGGATTAATAATGGATCGGTGTCTTATTGACACCTCTCCATTATTAACCGGGCTTATTGTCACCGTGCAATCAACGGTGACATTAACCCCTTATTACCCCACTTGCCACCGCTACAGGGCAGTGGGAAGAGCCGGGTAAAGTGCCACAATTGGCACATCTTTTGATGCGCCAAATGTGGGGCTGCTGTAGCCTGGTATTATCAGGCTGTTGATGGCCAGAATCCAGGGCCTTGACAGTCTTTTAATACCAGGCCGCAGCAGTCTGCATTTTACTTGGCTGGTTAACAAAAATAGGGGGACCCCTACGCCGTTTTTTTTTCGAGGGGATCCCTATTTTTGTTAACCAGCCAAGCTAAGCAGACTGCTGTGGCCTGGTATTATCAGGCTGGCAAGGTCCATGGATATTGGATCCTTACCAGCCTGAAAAACCAGGCCTCAGCGGTCTGCTTCATCTGGCTGGATAACAAAAATAGGGGGGACCCCACGCCAATTTTTTTCGAGGGGATCCCCTATTTTTGTTAACACTAGGACTACTGGACTCGTGACCCCGCCTAGAACTACTGAAAGGAGTCATTTTGACTCCTTGCTTGTTTTCGTTTATTTTTAGAGTTTCATTTGTGGTTATTTATTAATAATTATATTTTTTGTAATGTATTATTATTGTGAGATCCAACAGTAATGCTTTTGATTGTTTTTTTTCTGCTTTTCTTATTTTTCTACAGAAAATAACAATAATTATAATAGACGTTTTTCAAACATTTTTTTTTATTCAAGTGCACACATATAAACAACAACTGAAGAACAAAAAGCAGAGAAAATGTAGGTGGAGGAGCATAAAAATGAAAATATGGCGCAGAATTCACCTTTAAACATTTGGTGTTTCGCATTTTAGGCATTGCCTTTGATTTATGGCAGTACATTGCCCACACAAAGACTTAACACAAGTCTTACAATTGCCGACAGATCTATTTTTCTTGCACTTTTCTTTGATCTGGCAAAATTTTGTTTGAACCATCACTTCTGAGCATGTAGAAACTTGGGACGTGGAACCCTTTTCCCTATCTGTGACATAAGGACCACTCAACTCTCTCACAAGCGTTTGCAAAAATGCCTTGCGTGACATTTTTTGGTGGGTTATCTCATTGAATATTATCCATGCATTTATACCCGCAAAGTCTAAGGCATTTTCAAATGCATGAACAGGCCATCTCCTTGTGCATGTTCGTGTGGTATATTTTCGTGCCATCTGATCCACTACATCTACTCCATATTTTGTTTCATTGTAAAACTTTACAGTTTCTGGAGTTTTTTTAGCGGAATCAGACGCAACAACAACATCTGGATGGACGGAACTCAAAATGACAACATTTTTGTTGGGCTTTCCTTGATATAGTGTAAGTGTAAAATTGTCTTCATTTCTAAACACTTTAGTGTTGTACAATTCCTCTTTCATGGATTTTATTTCTTTAGGCACTTCTCGCCTTATCTTGTTCAGTGTTCCCACGATGGTTGTTCCTTTGCTTTTTAGCTGTTTAGCTAATTTTACTGAAGTAAAATAATTATCAGTTGTAACATTGCGACCTTTTTTCAAAAACGGGTCCAATAACTTCATTACCACATGGTCAGCTAAACGGTCCTCAGCACGGCGTTGTGTCATCTTTGCCTAGATAAGGGAAGCCATTTGCCAGATATTTGCTCTCCTTATCAACAGCTAGCCAATATTTGTGGCCATATTTATCTGGTTTGGAAGGCATGTACTGCGTGAATGGACACCTAGTTTTGCTTGGGAAAAGTTGCTCATCCACCGTTATGTATGGGCCAGATTTGTAACACGCAATACAATTTTCAATAAACCTGTCCCACACAGTAGAAAATAGAGCAAACTTGTCCGTTTGCAGTCTCTCCGATCTAGTAGATTTCTCTCGATTATGCACAAAACTTTATAGCAACATTTAGTGACAAAAGGACCTCAAAATATAGTAGGGAGTCAAAATGACTCCCTTCAGTAGTTCTTGGTAAATTTTGAAAAAAAACGCGCAAATTTTTCACCAAAATTATTTATTCTCACAAAATCTTTTTTCACATCATATTTGAGGAAAAGTCACCAAGTTTCAAGCCGGAATTCTGAAAAATGTAGTCACAGAAGAGAAATAAAAAACGAAAGGAGTCAAAATGACTCCATCAGTAGTTCTAGTGTTAATCAGCCAAGATATGCAGACTGCTGTGGCCTGGTATTATCAGGCTGGCAAGGTCCATGGATCTTGGCTCCTTAACAGCCTGAAAATCCAGGCCTCAGCGGTCTGCTTCATCTGGCTGGTTAACAAAAATAGGAGGGACCCCACGCCAATTTTTATTCGAAGGGAACCCCTATTTTTGTTAATCAGTTCCCTCTGACGTCACTGATTGTGTCCCTGGCTGACCTGAAGTGAAAGTGGAAAGCAATCAATTAAGCTTTCCACTTCCTCTCCTGTCAGCCAGGAGAGGAACTCATTCATTTGGGGGTTTACTGTGAGGCTGCAGCATTAGCTGCGGTCCCTGCAGTAAACATTAACCCTTTCTGAAGGATTACACCGTGGGACCTGACTGTGCATGGGATAGGTAAGAATAATTTTGCTTTTTTATTTTATTTTTATTACAGGAAATGGTTTTTGCAGTCATATAAAAGATGGTCAAAAACATGTGTCTTTATTTCATTAAAATGATTTTTAATTAAAGTGTGTGTGTTTTATTTTTATTTCATGCAATAGGATTAATAATTGATAGTTGTCTAATTGACAGCTCTCAATTATTAACCTGGCTTAAGGTCACCTTTCAATTGCAATGTGGCTTTAACCCCATATTAACCCATTCGCCACCGCTACCGAGCAATGGGAATAGACGGGCAAAGTGCCAGAAAGGGCGAATCTAATTATAGATTTGTCTTTTCTGGGGTGTCTGGGGGCAGATGTTCGTAGCCAGGGGGGGCCAAAAATAATGGTCCCTCTCTGGGCTATTATTATCTGCCCCATTCGCTGGCTTTGTCTGTCTGGTTGCGAAAATAGGGCGGGAGCCCACGCATTTTTTTTTAAACAATTTTACACCTCATTATATATATATATATATATATATATACACATGTCATTGAATTTGTGACACATATATATATATTTTATTTTATAGTTCATACACTTCTACATAGTATAATAGCCGCTAATTCAATTGACGGCTTTTGTGAAAATGCAGAACCCGACATGAAATGACACTTGGTGTACATAGGGTTAACCATGTCTTTTCATGTCCTTTGCTATCTGATTTGCACAAACAATTACATCAGTCTATGTTTGCAAAATTTCACACCTGTAGGGGTTAATTAAAGGTGTAAATTCGTAGCAAAAAAGTCCGTTTTTTTTACAACGAATTTACACCTTTAATTAACCCTACAGGTGTGAAATTTTGCACACATAGACTGATGTAATTGTTTGTGCAAATCAGATTGCAAACGACATGAAAAGACATGGTTAACCCTATGTACACCAAGTGTCATTTCATGTCGGGTGCTTCTGTCTTTTCACAGAAGCCGGCTTTACCCGGCAATTGAATCAGAGGATATTTTACTATGTAGAAGTGTATAAACTATACATATATGTATATATATATATGTCACAATGACATGTTATATATATATATATATTATATTGTATTCTATGTGTGTATATTTAGTGTTTACAAGGAAATAAAGGTTTTTTTTAGTTGCGATATTTTGTTCCCATAGACTTACATGGGACTTCCGGTATCGGAATCGGATATCGCCGATATTTAGTGATATCGGCGATACCATTCCGATCCGATATTTTTAGATATCGAGCAGTATCGCTCAACACTAGCCACAGCACGATTCATCTCTGCCAAATGCTGATGGCTTTTTTGCCCTTGCTTTCCTTTTCTTGATTTGCTTCACGTGTATTTTTGGTTCTTTTTATCACGTTTTGGGATGGACTTTATATAATCACCTCTCAATGACTTTTTTTTGCTGGCTATACTTCCACAAGTGCTCCTCACTAAATTATAATATCATCAAAAAGTTAAATCATTTCAGTTCTTCAATACAAAAAGTTAAACTCACATATTATATAGTGTCAGTACAAACAGAGTGATCTATTTCAAGTGTTTATTTCTGTTATTGTTGATGATTATGACTTACAGCCAATGAAAACCCAAAACTCATTAACTCAGTAAATTAGAATACTTTATGACACCAGCTTGAAAAATGATTTTAAAATCCAAAGTGTTGGCTTACTGAAATGTATGTTCAGTAAATGTATTCAGTACTTGGATGGGGCTCCTTTGGCATCAATTACTGCATGAATGTGGCATGGCACATACCCCCCTCATCTCTTCTTCCCACAACCGCATACAAGCCTTCTCCCGGGCTTCCCCCATACTCTGGAACTCCCTGCCGCAAAACATCAGACTTTCACCAACAACGGAAACCTTCAAGAAGAACCTGAAGACCCACCTGTTCCGACAAGCCTACAGCCTACAATGATCCTCAGTCTACTGAACCATCGCACGACCAGCTCTACCCTTTCCTAGTGTATCCTCACCCATCCCTGTAGACTGTGAGCCCTCGCGGGCAGGGTCCTCTCTCCTTCTGTACTTGTGTGTCCTGTTGTGAATGGGCTTGAGATGAGTTCTGAGCAGAGGCTCCCTCTGGTGGTTACAAGCGGTACTGGTCTGCCCAGTGAAGATTGTGAGGATTGGGAATCAGGTGTTACTGACTGGTCTTATATAAGGGAGTTGCCTTCCCATCAGGGTTGCCGGTGATCAATTGCTCTGGTCTCAATCCTTGATTCCTGTTTCCTTTGTAGCCTGCTGTGTCGAGTCTGCATCTCCTGCTAACAGATAAGACATTTTCTTCTTTTTGTTTTTGTGCTTGATTTTTGCATTTTGTCCTGCACTTCTGTGGGGGCCTTCTGGGTCCCCTCCGGGGGCTTTTGCCCTCTCAGTTTTGTTCAGCCACTGATGTTTGTACATTTTGCTTTTTCCAGTTTTTTCAGTGGCTGTTGTTTTGATTTTGTTACACCAGAGAGCTAATTTAGGTGGTGGAGGTCGTGTGATCTCAGGTGTTTTTGAAATTAGTAGAGTTGGTGCTTTTCAGGGTTTTTTGAGATTGCAGTAAGTACCCTTCCTATCCTTTCCTATTTAGATAGTTTGGGCCCCAACGTTTGCTCATTCTGTTTTCTGTCTGTGTCAGTATTTCTTCTTGTCTAACCGCCATTACATGTTTGGGGGCTTTCTATGTCTTTGGGGATCTGCTCCGGGGCAGATAGCTTTCCTCTTTCTATCTTTAGGTGTAGCTAGTTTCTCAGGCTGTGACGAGGCGTCTAGGACCAACGTAGGAACGCTCCACGGCTGCCTCTAGTTGTGGTGGTTAGTCAGGGTACTGCAATCTCATAGATTCCAACTGCTCTGGTGTATTGCCTTTTTTACCTGCACTCCTCAGCTACCGAAACATAACAGTATCACCGGCCCAAAAATTGAATGGTGCTCACAGAAGGGAAAAATATTGTGAAAGAAAAAACGGTTGTCAGAGTTGTCAGAGATATTTTTCTGTTTATTGCTTTCTTTTTTTCTTCCCTCTGTATCTTTGGGTGCTGGGGAGGATTTTTTCTCTAATGGAGTTTGCACAGTTGTCTGGCCGTGTGGATCAGCTTGCCACTGAGGTTCGGAGTATTGCTGCATATCTTGCTAGGTTGCCTGTGGTGGAACCTAGGATTCCCATGCCAGATTTGTTTTTAGGGGATCGAGCTAAGTTTCAGAATTTCAAAAATAACTGTAAATTATTTTTTGCTTTAAAATCTAAGTCCTCAGGGAACGCAGCGCAGCAGGTTCAAATTGTCATCTCTCTCCTGCGCGGCAATCCTCAGGATTGGGCTTTTTCCCTGACACCTGGGGATCCTGTCTTGAGTGATGTTGATGCATTTTTTCAGGCTTTGGGGTTATTGTACGATGAGCCTAATGTCACTGATCAAGCTGAAAAAGCCTTGTTGGCATTAAATCAGGGGCTTGATGACGCTGAGTTATACTGTCAGAGATTCCGTAAGTGGGCAGTCCTGACCAAATGGAATGACGACGCTTTGGCAGCCCTTTTTCGGAAGGGTCTGTCAGATAATGTAAAGGAAGTTATGGTGGGATTCCCTGTCCCCTCTGGTCTCAATGATTCTATGTCATTAGCAATTCAAATTGACAGACGTTTGCGTGAGCGGAGAAGTATGCGTGGGATAGTGTTGCCTTGTGAACCAGCTTCTGAATCCATGCAGTGTGATAGAGTGGTTTCTGGGACACAGCGTCATGAGTTTCGGAAGCAGAATGGGTTATGTTTCTACTGTGGTGATGCCTCTCATGCTATTTCGGTCTGCCCTAAGCGGGGAAGACGTTTTGCACGCTCAGTTGTCTTGGGTAGTGTTCAGACTAAGTTTTTATTAACTGTTACTCTGATATGCTCTCTGTCCACATTTTCTGCTCAGGCTTTCGTTGATTCTGGAGCAGCTATTAACCTGATGGATTATGATTTTGCTAAACGTTGTGGGTTTCCCTTGATACCCCTACGGAAGTCTATTCCCCTTCTGGGGATCGATTCTACCCCTTTGGCTGAGAATAAACCTCAGTTCTCTACTCAGGTGATAATGAGGGTTGAACCTGATCATCAGGAGAGCTGCAAATTTTTGGTTCTGTATAATCTGCATGACATTATCGTACTGGGTTTTCCTTGGTTACAATCTCATAATCCTGTTTTGGATTGGAAATCTGTGTCTGTAACCAGTTGGGGCTGCCAATGTGTTAATACCAATACTCCTGTTTTTTCTGCCTCCCCCCAGGCTCAGGATGTTCCTGACTTTTTGATTGATTTTTCTGATGTGTTTAGCGAAAGTAAATCTGCATCCTTGCCTCCCCATAGGAGCTATGACTGCG
The DNA here is from genome assembly GCA_033576555.1 of Oophaga sylvatica. Classification (NCBI taxonomy): domain Eukaryota; kingdom Metazoa; phylum Chordata; class Amphibia; order Anura; family Dendrobatidae; genus Oophaga; species Oophaga sylvatica. Next base: position 366,673,950 of record JARQOD010000005.1, read on the forward strand.
CTATTGAATTAGTGCCTGGTAGTAAATTCCCTAAAGGTCACCTTTTTAACTTGTCTGTACCTGAACATGACACTAGTGTTGAGCATTCCGATACCGCAAGTATCGGGTATCGGCCGATATTCGCGTTATCGGAATTCCGATACTTAATTCCGATACTTTTTCAATATCGTATACCGGAATCGGAAGTTCCCATAATTCTTTGAGAGGCAATGTGATTTTAGTCAGCCAATGAGGAATCCTACGAAGTGTGGGCACATCCTGTAATGATGCGGTCATCTTAACTAATGGCATGGCTGTGATTGGCTGCTGAAATGATGTCAGAATGCACTATAAAAGGCGCCGCAGCCATTTTAGCGTCACTGTGCTGTGAACTCAGTTAGGGACAGAACGCTGCTGTGCTGACTCTGAGGGACAGTTAGATATTGCGATTTTGTGTACTACTGTGCTTGAGGCAGGCTAGTTTACCAACCGCTGTGTAAAGCTTCATTTTGCCAGTGTTGTTTTAACAGCTCTGTGCAAGGTGTGTGTGTGACAGTGCAGGTGACGCTGCAGTTTGCTCTGCATCCACCGCTGTTTGTAGGCATCTGCACGTGTCACTTTTTTTTTTTTTTTTTATTTTATTTAGTGGAATTGGTGCAGCTCCATTATATTAGAAAAAAATCAAATCTATTAGTGTGACGTGCTTCCATCCGTATACAATACATTGGTTGCAAACACTATAGAAGTACAGAAAGGAGCTTTTCACAGATAGTGAATAGTTGTGTTTCAGTGTTCACTGCAGTCTGTGAGGTTTTGATTTTTTGAGTGCAGATCACGCTCCAGTTAGTTCTTCAACCACTGCTGGTTGTAGTCTGCTGAGCGTGTCTCAGTGGCTCATCCTTTTCATTTATCTCCAATTGGTTCTGCTACATTCCATTTAAAATAAATCTAATCTATTAGTGTGACGCGCTTCCATCCGTATACAATACATTGGTTGCAAACACTATAGAAGTACACAAAGGAGTAGCCTTTCACAGATTGTGGACAGTTGTGTTTCAGTGTTCACTTCAGTCTGTGTTTTTTACTTTTTTGAGTGCACATCACGCTCCAGTTACTTGTTCAAGCACTGCTGCTTGTACTCTGCTGAGCGTGTCTCAGTGGCTCATCCTTTTCATTTATCTCCAATTGGTTCTGCTACATTCCATTTAAAATAAATCTAATCTATTAGTGTGACGCGCTTCCATCCGTATACAATACATTGGTTGCAAACACTATAGAAGTACACAAAGGAGTAGTCTTTCACAGATTGTGGACAGTTGTGTTTCAGTGTTCACTTCAGTCTGTGTTTTTTACTTTTTTGAGTGCACATCACGCTCCAGTTACTTGTTCAAGCACTGCTGCTTGTACTCTGCTGAGCGTGTCTCAGTGGCTCATCCTTTTCATTTATCTCCAATTGGTTCTGCTACATTCCATTTAAAATAAATCTAATCTATTAGTGTGACGCGCTTCCATCCGTATACAATACATTGGTTGCAAACACTATAGAAGTACACAAAGGAGTAGCCTTTCACAGATTGTGGACAGTTGTGTTTCAGTGTTCACTTCAGTCTGTGTTTTTTACTTTTTTGAGTGCACATCACGCTCCAGTTACTTGTTCAAGCACTGCTGCTTGTACTCTGCTGAGCGTGTCTCAGTGGCTCATCCTTTTCATTTATCTCCAATTGGTTCTGCTACATTCCATTTAAAATAAATCTAATCTATTAGTGTGACGCGCTTCCATCCGTATACAATACATTGGTTGCAAACACTATAGAAGTACACAAAGGAGTAGCCTTTCACAGATTGTGGACAGTTGTGTTTCAGTGTTCACTTCAGTCTGTGTTTTTTACTTTTTTGAGTGCACATCACGCTCCAGTTACTTGTTCAAGCACTGCTGCTTGTACTCTGCTGAGCGTGTCTCAGTGGCTCATCCTTTTCATTTATCTCCAATTGGTTCTGCTACATTCCATTTAAAATAAATCTAATCTATTAGTGTGACGCGCTTCCATCCGTATACAATACATTGGTTGCAAACAATATAGAAGTACACAAACGGGCCTTTCACAGCTACTGAACATGGGTTTTTAATTTTTAACTAAAATATGTATTTTTTCAAATGACACAAATATAAGTAATGTTGAAGAGGAATAGTCCTACATCCATTGTTTGCACAATATTACAGGTGTACATCATGTCCCTTAATCAACAATGTATTATTATATTTACTTGTATGCTTTTATTTAAAAGCCAAGAACACAGAAGGATAACCTTCGCACTGCAGCTGTTGTCAAAGTTCAACCCACGTTATGCACTTCCAACATTGCAGCATTTGAGGCATGATGTGAGTTGGATTGGTCAAAGTTATGGAGTGAGAAGGTTCACCATCAGTACCCTATAGCATAAGTATGCTTTTGTGTTAGCATTTGTGTTAGACATGTGGATATCTGCCATAATATGTCACAATTATTTAGTTACAGATTTGTTACCAACACTAATCATTGAATGGTTTTAAATTTGACGTTTCACTTGTTTACAGCTTAGAAATAAGGGTGTAGCCTGATATCTATGTGTAGCACTAGCCACTTTAACATGTCATGTTTTTTTTAAACATGTGTAGCTAGGTAGCAGTAATTTTTGCCGGACACACAGCAGGGGAACAGCAGGCGTTACTGAACCCCACTATCACTATAGCTTGTGTATTGGTCTGTGGACATGACACTTCTGAGCAGCAACTGGCAGTGTTGTAGCCCAGGGAGTATAGCTCAGGTGGTAGAAAGATGAACATAACAGGAGACATGGAAAACGTTGCCAACCAGTTAGTTAATCTGAAACCGGACAGGCAAATTCAGGCGAGATCCATGCCTAGTTCATTTTCAGAAAAGTAAGCCGTTCTACATTATCGTAGGATAGTCGCATGCAACGGTCTGTTAGTACACCACCTGCAGCAGTAAAGACGCGCTCCGATAATACACTGGCAGCAGATCAAGCCAGCACCTCCAATGCATACTGGCTAAGCTCTGGCCATGTATCCAGCTTAGAGACACAAAACTTGAATGGGGAAGAGCCATCTGAGAGTACACTGAGAGGGCAAGACATGTAGTCTGTAACCATCTTACGGAAATGTTGCCTCCTGCTGACTGGAGCCGTCTCGGATGGTGTAGACATTGGTGGCGCTGCCACAAAACTTCGACACATTTGGAACATACTGTTCTTGCCCTGTGCAGAGGCGCTGCTTGTGCTCCCTCTTGTTGCAGAGCTGTCTCCACTGCCTCGACGCACAGAGCTGCTTTGTAAATCAGTAGCAGCAGCAGTGCTCTCGCTGGAATGGAGAACATTATGGATTGCACCAGTGTGTCTTGGTACTTCCGCATTTTACGCTCCCGGTTCAACGGTGTGATGAGGCTTTGTAAGTTGTCCCGGTAGCGAGGGTCTAGGAGGGTGTACACCCAATAATCAGACGTGGTGTGAATGTGTTCGATGCGGCGGTCGTTTCTCAGCCACTGCAGCATGAAATCAACCATGTGCTGCAGACTCCCAACTGGCCAAGAAACGTTGTCCCCTGCAAGAGGTGTCATCTCCGCCTGCTGTGCATCACCCCACCCTTGGTCTACATACTGACTAGAGCATTGTCTACCTCCCTCTGGAGCGATGTCTTCCTCCTCCATTGACTCCTCCTCATCCTCCTCACAAAGTCCTTCAAATACATATAAATTTACAAAATTTAAAACTCAAAATTTAAAAACTTTGTATCATAATTCTGTAACAAAGTTTATGGAAACACAATAGCATTACAAAAGGATAGACAAAAAACTGTACATTATGTGCTTTGTAAATACATTAAAAGTTTGTAATGGTTATGAAAATATAGACAGCGACTCTGGAGGTTCAATTGTTGATACAGCATGGTACTTTGAAAGTCCTCCAGCCCTTTGTGAGGAACCACGTTGCGCTGACTGTCCAGAAGGTGATGGAATTTGTGACTCCTCATCCTCCACCTCTTCCAAAACCTCATGCCTTAGTGCTTGCAGTGTTTTTTGAAGCAGGCAGATAAGGGGGACAGTCAGGCTGACTAGTGCATCATCTGCACTCGCCATCCGCGTTGACTCATCAAACGCACGCAAAACGTGGCAGATATCCTTCATAGAGTTATTCGCCACTCATTACACTGGCAGTGGCTGCCCATTCATTATAGGATCCAATTCTAATTACTGGTTCTCACCAACAAAGCTCTCCACAGCGCAGCACCCCCCTACATCTCCTCCCTTATTTATATTTATCGGCCTAACCGACTGCTGCACTCTGCAAACGACCTTCGACTAACCTCTGCACTAATCCGTACCTCCCACTCCCAACTCCAAGACTTCACCCGCGCCAATCCTCTGGAATGCTCTACCCCAAGAAATTAGGACTATCCGCAATTTGGATGGTTTCAGGCGCTCCCTCAAAACACATTTGTTCACAGTGGCCTATCACATTCACTAATCAAAGTCATTCTATGTGTAATTCTGTGTGTGTAGCCCATTCACTATCTCCATGCATCCCTCACTTCCTTAAAATGGCTGGACCATCATTGTAAAAACACCATTGTATATAAACACCTGTACTTTGTATCTCCCACACCTCATTGTAGATTGTAAGCTTTCACCAGCAGGGGCGGCTGATTTTGCTTTAATTATTGTATTGTTAACGTTACTTATGACTCGTGTTTTGAAACTGTTAAACTGTAAAGCACTGCGGAATATTATGGCGCTATATAAATAAATAATATTATTATTCTTATTATAGAGGCCCACTCAGTAGTGGTGAAGTGTGAACGGCGCAAATTGCGAGTTGACTGCGCCTGATGCAGCTGATACTCCATTACTGTTGGCTGCTGCTCACACAACCGCTCCAACATATGTAACGAGGAATTCCACCTGGTGGGTACGTCACATATGATGCGATGTTCATGAAGGTGAAATCTGCGTTGCAGAGCTGCAATCAGCGATCTGGCCATGCTGGAACGTCGCAAGTGAGCGCACTCTAGGCGGACCTTGTGCAGCAGTGCATCAAGATCCGGATAGTCCCTCAAAAACTCTGCACGACCAAGTTGAGCACATATGACAGACATGGTATGTGAGTGAGGTTGCCAAGGCCCAGAGCTGACACCAGATTTCGGCCATTGTCACACACTACCAAGCCTGCCTGTAGATTCTCTTCCAAAAACCACACGTCGCTCTCCTGCTTTATGGCATTACAGAGCTCCTGCGCTGTGTGGCTAAGATTCCCCATGGAAATTAATTTCAGGATGGCCTGTTGACATTTGGACACGGCTGTGCTCATATCGGTCGCAACAGGTAAACGTTCACGGGTCCATGTGGAGGTAGACCGTGACGGCTCCTGCAGCGATGATTCTGAGGAACTGGAATAGGAGGAGGAATCAATGTGTACAGACTTGATTCCTGCAATCCTTGGAGTTGGCAGAACACGTACAGCGCCACTCGCAAGATCAGTACCCGGCTACACAACATTGACCCAATGGGCAGTGAGGGAAAGGTATTGTCCCTGGCCATGGGTGTTAGAACCCTCTTGTTAGGTTTTGTTTCAGTTTGCTGGTCACATGACCTTTTTTCCCTATTTAGTTTGGCTCCGCCCTTCTGGCTTTGCTTGACTTCATTGTATTATCTACTGTTAAGCTAGCCGGGTGCTTAGGTGCCTTAATCTGTCAGTTTTGCTTGATGTTAGGATCACAAAGTATTTATTTTTCTGTTTAATTATCCATGCTACAATTTATGTTAGGAGGTGTCCACCTTTTCTCACAGTCCCTAGATCTTGTAGGGATTACTCCCTCGCAACTATAGGTCTTCGTTCACACTAGATGAGGACTTTAGCGGGTCTGGTCGCAGGATCAGGTTCCCCGTTACATCGTAGGGATTCAGCTTAGTTGTATTGTAGGGACAGAATTCCCTTCTTTCCTTACTGGTTGTAGCAGATCATAACAATGGGTACTGGTCCACGCATCGGTGGTCAGGTGGACCTTGCTACTGAGGGCTTTTAGTAGCGCATGTTTAATTTTTCCCTCAACATGCTTTTGCAGACCAGGGACGGCTTGCCTGCTGAAATGAAATCGGCTTGGCACATTGTATTGTGGGATTGACAATGATATTCAGTTACGGAAACTGTCTGTCTCCACCAGCCTGAATCACAGCATTTCAAGGGACAGGAGTTTTGCAATGCCAGCATTCAGAGCCTGTGCTCGTGCATGGTTTGCGGAGTATGGCCGTCTTTTATCCCATGCCTGTGCTACCGATGGCTGTTTTGTGGCCTGGGAGTGTGAGGATGACAGGGAACTTGCTGCTGTGTGTGGAATAACAGTTTGTCTCTGGACAACAGTGGCCGAGGTTCTTCCATGGCGATCCTGTGAGGAAGCATAACCAGCTGTGTGTGAGCTCGATGAAGAGGCTTCAACACAACCTGAAGATGTAGGTGCTGCTGTAGGTTGGCCTACATCTCTAGTGTGTCTTTGTAACTCAACTACGTGCTTTGTCCGCACATGTTTCCACATATTTGTGGTATTGAGGTGACTGACACTTTTAGCTATTTTTAATTTTTGATTACACAGCTTGCATTTCACATAGCAAATATCATGTGCAAGTGTGTGAAAAAAGGACCACGCAGTGCAAGTCCTGGGAGCGCACGTTTTGACTTTTGGAAGACAACTGCTCCGAACAGGTGCCAAACTGGAGGCTACAGGCAACCGAGTCTGCAGCCTAACTCTCCCTCCTGTTTGTACCGTTGGGGCAATGTCTTCCTCTATCTTCCTTCTATCACTAACCATTTCTCTAGGCCTCTCCCAGCTTTCAACCAAAGTACTGGTTCTCACCCACAAAGCTCTCCACAGTGCAGCACCCCTCCTACATCTCCTCCCTCATTTCTATCTATCGGCCTAACCGACTGCTGCGCTCTGCAAACGACTTTCGACTAACCTCTGCACTAATACGTACCTCCCACTCCCGACTCCAAGACTTCTCCTGCTCTACGCCAATCCTCTGGAATGCTGTACCCAAAGAAATTAGGACTATCCACAATTTGCATGGTTTCAGGCGCTCCCTCAAAACACATTTGTTCAGAGCGGCCTATCACATTCACTAATCAAAGTCATTCTATGTATTCTGTGTAAGTGTGTGTGTGTCTCTAGCCCATTCACTATCTCCATCCCTCAGTCCCTTAAGATGGCTGGAACATCATTGTAAATGCACCATTGTATATAAACACCTATACTTTGTATCTCCCCATCTCATTGTACATTGTAAGCTGTCACGAGCAGGGGCGACTTATTTAGCTTAAATTATTGTATTGTTAACGTTGTTACTTATGACTTGTGTTCTGAAACGGCTAAACTGTAAAGCGCTGCGGAATATGATGGCGCTATATAAATAAATATTATTATTATTCCTCTGAGCTGCTCCCACCACCTTCCTGTTCCTCATGCCATGTTGGGTCTTGGACCTCATCATCTCCACTACCCTCTTCCAACACCTGCTGTTGGGTGGTCTGGCCAGCACCATGCTCAACAGAAACTGGCACCTGGGTCTCATCATCATCAGATGCGTTCTGCGGTGTGCTGACCATCGGCACTGTCTCACCCGCCTCTTCAGATTCAGAGAGACACAGCTGTTGCGCATCACTGCATACTCCCTCTTCACATTACAGAATGCTGCTTGGCTGGGCCCCTGTTTGCAAGCCAATAGATTCTGAGAACAGAAGCAGACACTCAGCTGGCTCCTGTACAGAACTCTCTGACTGCCTGGGCAATTTGCCAGGCGGTGAAGAGACAGATGGTTGCCCAACAGTGCTGTGGTCCTGAGAGGAGGTGGAAGCAATTGAAGTCGATGCATTGGCTGACATCCAAACAACAACGGCTTCAATTTGTTCTTCCCGCAGCAGGGGGGTACTCCGAGCTCCTACAAAAGTGCGCATAAAGGAACGCTCACGGGGAAAACTGGTGGATGCTGTGTCACTGGGGGCCGCAGCAGCCACAGAATCCCCACGTCCTCTCCCTGAAGAAACTCCACGACCACGTGCCTTACTCCCTGCCTTCTTCATCTTGGTAGATTGATAAAGAAAGTCTGAAAAGTTATAAGGTCTAAGTGTGGTTATTCCGCAGAGACTGCAGTGAACACTGCACACAACTGTTCACTACCCAATGCGTCTCAGCAGGAAGGCAGTCTGTGCGTCAAAACAAAGGCACAAGCATACATCCATGTACCCTGTTTATAAAGCTATATAAAAAAAATTATGTAGTAGTGACGCACACTTTATTGAGGTACAGTATTACATCGCAATTCACCATCTGTGGCTATGCAGTCTCATCTATATATACCTTATCTATCTGTTGTCATGCTTCCAAGTCGACAGTCACAGTCAGCCATAAATAGCAATTTTCACTATGCACTATGCACTTTTTAAAGGTTATGTTTGTTAATAAAAATGATTATTGCCACATATTATGAGTATTACATGATGGAAATTGTATAATTTTGTATCAAATATTTAGTGACATTATTCAGCAAATGGAACATTTTAGTAATATCACAGATAACTTGTAATGCTGATGATGTTTTGAAGTCAGACATTCATTGTCTATACAATAAAAATGGTGTACATACTGTTACTTATCCATCATTAATGGATTCAGATATGTACTTGTATGCTTTTATGTACAACCGTATAGCAGATTCCTTAACTAATTTATTTTGTGGTTTGCATTGCTGTTCAACATGTTAATGTATGTGTTTATGTTTGTCAATTCTTTATTTATCTAGATATTAGTTTAAATGAAATCATCATCTTATGGTAGTAAAGGTTATCTTTCTCTTGTTTGAAGTATAGACATTTAAAATTGACAGGTAACAAGGAAATTACTTGATCTAGTATTTAAACATCCTCCTTGACCCTGGGCTCCAACACCGCCAGTTGTTGCTCGGAAGTGCTGTTAGCACAGTCAACACTTGCTCCTGTGTTACTGGGGTTCAGTAACGTCAGCTGGTCCTCGGTTGTGCCATTGGCTCTTTTCCTTCTGCTGCCCCTCCGGGTTCCAGCACAGTCAGCTGGTCCTCGTTACTTGCATTGGCTCTTGTACCTTCTGCTACCCATCCGGGTTCCAGTACCGTCAACTGGTTCTCCGCAGTGCCTTTGGCCTAGGTGCCTCCATCTCGGTATCCAAGTTCCAGCAACGTCTGCTGGTCCTTGGTAGTGCTTTGGAGCACAGGTACCTCCTGCTTAGTAACCGTGTCCCAGTAACGTCAGCTGGTCCTCGGTTGTGCCATTGGCTCTTTTCCTTCTGCTGCCCCTCCGGGTTCCAGTACCGTCAGCTGGTTCTCCACAGTGCCTTTGGCCTAGGTGCCTCCATCTCGGTATCCGAGTTCCAGCAACGTCTGCTGGTCCTTGGTAGTGCTTTGGAGCACAGGTACCTCCTGCTTAGTAACCGTGTCCCAGTAACATCAGCTGGTACAAGATTGTGCTACAAATACAAGATACGGAACAAGAGACACAAGAACAATAAGCAGAAGATCTAAAAGCAGAAGAACATGAAGTATAAGACCAAAATGAAGAGCAAAATATATGCTCTAAATTCTAAGCAGAAGAAGACTAAGCAGTGTATGGGGGTGAGTCCGTTCCTCCTCGTGGTGCCCCTGGAAAATGCCTGCTGCTGCAGGCTAAACTGAACACGGACAAATACTGTTGTAATTTAAATCTTTTGTGACAGCAAGAACGGAAGGATGAAAAATTCATACTTTGACAGATTACAAGTACAGGATTCTCTGTCACAAATAAGAATATGATGAAGAAGATGAAGCAGAATATGAATAAGAATAATAGTTTAATAAGAAGAATATGAGTAATGTTAACAAAGATGAATAGCAAGAAGTTTAAGAAGAAGATAAAGAAGGTGAAGATGAAGAATAATTTGATGAAAAAGATGATGCTGCAGAAGATTATGAAGGAGAAAGTGTGTGAAAAGTTAAAAAGGTGAAGATGAAGAGCATGGAAGTTGTGTAATATACATATTTGCCAAAATATAAAAAACGTTAACATTGTCAATTTCTTCGTCAATCCGAACATCTTTAAAAAAAAAAATATTTATGCTATTCCATTTGATTGGGTTAAACATCTATGCCTTTAATGTCTCCTCAACCTTCCCCAATACATTCTACATTACTCTTTCTTGTTTTCCTTCATGTACAATTAACCAACAAGGCAAGAATGGTTTTTTTTAATTTCGATATTTTGTTCCCATAGACTTACATGGGACTTCCGGTATCGGTATCGGGTATCGCCGATATTTTAGTGATATCGGCGATACCATTCCGATTCCGATACTTTAGGATATCGGAAAGTATCGCTCAACTCTACATGACACTATGCGGTCTTATATCAAGGAGTCATTGGAGAAGGGTCATATCAGACCATCCTCTTCACCCTTGGTGCCGGTTTTTTCTTTGTGGCCAAAAAGGATGGTTCATTGAGGCCGTGTATTGATTATCGTCTTTTGAACAATATTACTGTGTAATAACAATATCCGTTACCCTTGATTTCTGACCTGTTTTCCAGGGTGAAAAATGCTACTTGGTTTACCAAGCTTGACCTCAGGGGGGCATATAACCTTATTCGCATTAAGCACGGGGATGAATGGAAGACGGCATTCAATACCCCTGAAGGGCATTTTGAGTACCTTTTGATGCCCTTTGGGCTCACTAATGCTCCTTCTGTCTTCCAGTCCTTCATGAATGACATTTTCAGGGATTTTGTGGATAAATTTCTGATTGTTTATTTGGATGATATCTTGATTTTTTCCAATGATTGGGACTCTCATGTGAAACATGTTCGAACTGTATTCCAGATTTTGAGAGAGAATGCTCTGTATGTGAAGGGATCAAAGTGTCTTTTTGGCGTACAGAGGATCTCATTTCTGGGATTCATTTTGTCCCCATCTGTTATTGAAATGGACCCGGTCAAGGTTCAGGCCATCTGTGATTGGGTCCAACCTACTTCATTAAAGGCTCTTCAAAGATTCTTGGGTTTTGCCAATTTTTATCGTAAATTTATTGGTAATTTCTCGGTTATTGTTAAACCATTAACTGATTTGACCAAAAAAGGTTCTGATGTGGTAAATTGGCCTCCTGAGGCAGTCTCTGCATTTCAGGAACTTAAGCAGAGATTCACTTCTGCTCCTGTTCTACGGCAGCCTGATGTTTCTCTGCCATTTCAGGTGGAGGTTGATGCCTCTGAAATTGGGGCAGGTGCCGTTTTGTCCCAAAGAGATCCTGAGACCTCTAAAAGTAACCCTTGTACCTTTTTCTCTCGAAAATTTTCTCCTACTGAACGTAATTATGACGTGGGTAATCGGGAGTTATTGGCCATGAAGTGGGCTTTTGAAGAGTGGAGACATTGGCTGGAGGGAGCCAAACATCAGGTGGTGGTCCTTACGGACCATAAGAATCTGGTTTATCTGGAATCTGCCAAGCGACTTAATCCTAGACAGGCCAGGTGGGCCTTGTTTTTCACACGTTTTAATTTTGTGGTTTCCTTTCTTCCTGGCACTAAGAATGTTAAGGCGGATGCCCTCTCGAGGAGTTTCCTTGCGGACTCTCCTGAGTTATCTGATCCTTCTGTTATTTTGAAAGAGGGTGTAGTTCTTTCCGCCATCTCACCCAATTTGAGACTTGCTCTGGAGGGGTGTCAGGAGGATAGGCCCGAGCGCTGCCATGTTGGAAAATTGTTTGTCCCGGACCAGTGGAAAAGGAGTGTGATGTCTGAGATTCATTGTTCCGCGTTGGCTGGTCATCCCGGAATTTTTGGTACCAGAGATTTGGTTAGTCGGTCCTTTTGGTGCCCTACCTTGTCTCGTGATGTCAGGGAATTTGTGCAGTCCTGCGGGACTTGCTCTCGCTCCAAGCCTTGCTCTCGCTCTAGTGGTTTATTGATGCCATTGCCTGTGCCCAAGAGACCATGGACCCATATCTCTATGGATTTCATTTCCGACCTCCCTGTTTCTCAGAGAATGACCGCCATCTGGGTGATTTGTGATAGGTTTTCCAAGATGATACATCTTGTGCCATTACCTAAGTTGCCTTCCTCCTCTGAATTGGTGCCGTTGTTCCGTCAGCACGTGGTTCGTTTACACGGCATTCCTGAGAACATTGTGTCTGACAGAGGAGTCCAGTTTGTTTCCAGATTTTGGAGGACCTTTTGTTCTAAACTGGGTGTTCAATTGTCTTTCTCCTCGGCATTTCACCCTCAGACCAATGGTCAAACTGAGAGAACAAACCAGACATTGGAGACTTATCTAAGATGCTTTGTGTCTGCTGATCAGGATGACTGGGTCTCTTTTTTGCCTTTGGCTGAGTTTGCTCTTAATAATAGGGCTAGCTCTGCCACTTTGATGTCTCCGTTTTTCTGTAATTCTGGGTTTCACCCTCGATTTTCTTCAGGACAGACGGAGGCTTCTGTCTGTCCAGGTGTTGACTCTGTTGTGGAGCGTATGCAACAGATTTGGGACCAGGTAGTGGAGAGGTTGTCCCTCTCTCAGGAGAGGGCCCAGCGGTTTGCTAACCGGCATAGGACTGATGGTCCTCGGTTTAGAGTAGGGGACTTGGTCTGGTTGTCCTCAAAAAATATTCCTATGAGAGTAGCATCTCCTAAATTTAAGCCTAGGTTCATTGGACCTTATAAGATCATGGAGATTATTAATCCTGTTTCTTTTCATTTGCTTCTTCCAGGGACATTTAAGATCCATAACGTGTTCCACAAGTCCTTGTTGAAGAGGTTTGTTGAGCCAGTGGTTCCTACTGCTGTGCCTCCTGACCCTGTTTTGGTTGAGGGCAATCTGGAGTATGTGGTTGAGAAAATATTAGATTCTCGTTTTTCTAGACGGAAACTCCAGTATTTGGTTTTGTGGAGAGGTTATGGTCAGGAAGACAATTCTTGGGTGTTTGCTTCGGACATCCATGCTAGGAGACTCATCTGTGCGTATCATACAACTCATCCTGACCGACCTGGTTGCTCAAATGAGGTTTCGGTGACCCCTCCTCAAGGGGGGGGTACTGTTGTGAATGGGCTTGAGATGAGTTCTGAGCAGAGGCTCCCTCTGGTGGTTACAAGCGATACTGGTCTGCCCAGTGAAGATTGTGAGGATTGGGAATCAGGTGTTACTGACTGGTCTTATATAAGGGAGTTGCCTTCCCATCAGGGTTGCCGGTGATCAATTGCTCTGGTCTCAATCCTTGATTCCTGTTTCCTTTGTAGCCTGCTGTGTCGAGTCTGCATCTCCTGCTAACAGATAAGACATTTTCTTCTTTTTGTTTTTGTGCTTGATTTTTGCATTTTGTCCTGCACTTTTGTGGGGGCCTTCTGGGTCCCCTCCGGGGGCTTTTGCCCTCTCAGTTTTGTTCAGCCACTGATGTTTGTATATTTTGCTTTTTCCAGTTTTTTCAGTGGCTGTTGTTTTAATTTTGTTACACCAGAGAGCTAATTTAGGTGGTAGAGGTCGTGTGATCTCAGGTGTTTTTGAAATTAGTAGAGTTGGTGCTTTTCAGGGTTTTTTGAGATTGCAGTAAGTACCCTTCCTATCCTTTCCTATTTAGATAGTTTGGGCCCCAACGTTTGCTCATTCTATTTTCTGTCTGTGTCAGTATTTCTTCTTGTCTAACCGCCATTACATGTTTGGGGGCTTTCTATGTCTTTGGGGATCTGCTCCGGGGCAGATAGCTTTCCTCTTTCTATCTTTAGGTGTAGCTAGTTTCTCAGGCTATGACGAGGCGTCTAGGACCAACGTAGGAACGCTCCACGGCTGCCTCTAGTTGTGGTGGTTAGTCAGGGTACTGCAATCTCATAGATTCCAACTGCTCTGGTGTATTGCCTTTTTTACCTGCACTCCTCAGCTACCGAAACATAACAGTGTCCCTTGTCTAGCACACGTTTATTGTACCTGTCTATATTTTCCCTTTTCATATGTAAAGCGCCATGGAATAAATGGCGCTATATAAATGTGTAATAATAATAATAATGGCATCGAGGCGATGAGCCTGTGGCACTGCTGAGGTGTTATGGAAGCCCAGGTTGCTTTGATAGCAGCCTTCAGCTTGTCTGAATTGTTGGGTTTGGTGTCTCTCATCTTCCTCTCTTGACAATGCCACATGGATTCTCTATGGGGTTAAGGTCATGCGAGTTTGCTGGCAAGCCAATTACTGTCATACTGTTGTTTTTAAATCAGGTACCAAGTCCTGCTGGAGAATGAAATATCCATCTACAAAAAGCTTGTCGGCAGAGGGAAGCATGAAGTGCTCTAAGTTTTCTTGGTAGATGCCTGTGGTGACTTTGGTCTTGATAAAACACAGTGGACCTACACCAGCAGATAACATGGCTCACAAAACCATCACTGATTGTGGAAACTTCACGCTAGCTCTCAAGTAGCTTGGATTGTGTGCCTCTCCACTAGGGATTAACAAATAGCTTTGGATAACTCCTAGTGATGAGCGAGCACTTAAATACTTGGGTGCTCATTGCTCGGGTTAAGCAAATTGGAATGCTCGGGTGTTAGACATGAGCAACAAGCCCAATGTTAGTCTAAGGGAAACTCTAGTTTTTTTGCCGTGACTCCCCCCTTCTTGGCTTCTGTGTGTGAAATGGAATGAGACCAGCAGCCTGGTCATGGCTAGTTCTTAAGGGTATGCCACACTAAACAATATCGCTAACGGATCGCTAAAAAACGTCACTATTTAGCGATCCCGTTAGCGATATTGTTCAGTGCGGCAGCTTCCAGCGACGAGCTTCCTGCTGTGATCTCGCTCGTCGCTGGAATCGCTCCGGACCCTATTTCATCGCTGGCGCTCCCGCTGGGTAAGTATCTTATCGCTGTGTGGCACCTTTTCTTAGCGATTTAGCGGTACTTTTGTACCGCTAAAGTCGTTAAGAAGATCGCTAACGGCGATAGCGTCGTTAACTATATCGCTAAATGCGGCAGCATTTAGCGATATAGAAACAATCCCGCTAGCGATCTCATTAGTATGCAACGCTAACGAGATCGCTAGCGGGATAGCTTAGTGTGGCAGTACCTTTAGACCTGCTAGGCCCATCCCCATTGCTTTGAAGCACGCATATTAATTGGCCTGCAATTCATATGGAGCAGGAAACAATGCCTGAGCTTGGGCTATTTACCATACGACTGACCATCTCATTCAGTCACTGGCCTAGACTAATTAGCATGTAAAGGCCTATTGATTCCTAGTGGACATCAAAACCTGTCGTACTGGATATGCTAATAGGCAATGTGTAGCTAAAAGTCTGTGGCTGTGTGAACTGACAAAATGGAGGCTGGTACAGGCCCTATACAAATGGCGACAACCTTTTCCTTACAGAATCCTATTAGCTGTGGGTGATGGTGAAATAGTTTGTGGCGAACGAGAGTTGCGTAGTAGTGATCTAGGATAGCCCCTTTCTATAAATTTGTTCTCCATTTCTTCTAAATGCTGGGTGCGTATAGTAGGATCACTTACAATCCTACGGACCCTCTCGAATTGTGAAGTCGGTACTGACTTCTTCACTGCCCTGGGATGGCAGCTCTGAAATATTAAGAGATTATTACGGTCTGTATTTTTGACAAATCTAAGGAGAAATTCCCATCACCATCCAATAATACTGAAGTATCCAGAAAACTAATTTTCTTATCACTGTGATTTAAGGTAAATTTTAATTCAGGCCAAATTGAATTAATAGAATCAAAGAATTCAATTAGAGTATCCAAAGGACCATGCCACAAGCAAAAAATATCGTCGATATAGCGACGCCATAATAGACAGTGTTTCTGGTACAATGCATTTGAGTAGATATAATCAATTTCAAAGCAGGACATAAAGCAGTTTGCGTAGGGTGGTGCAACGTTCGACCCCATCGCGGTGCCCTGTGTTTGTAGATAGAATTGGTCCTCAAAGACAAAGAAGTTCTTTGTAAGAACTAACATGAGAAGTTCCAGCAGAAAGGTGATAACTAGTGTTGAGCGATACGATACCGCAAGTATCGGGTATCGGCCGATATTAGCTCTATCGGCCTTTCGATACTTTGTTTCGATATTTTCCATATATCGTATACCGGAATCGGAAGTTCCCATAATTCTTTGAGAGGCAATGTGATTTTAGTCAGCCAATGAGGAATCCTAAGAAGTGTGGGCACATCCTGTACTGCTGCGGTCATGTTAACTAATGGCATGGCTGTGATTGGATGCTGAAATGATGTCAGAATGCACTATAAAAGGCGCCGCCGCCATTTTAGCGTCACTGTGCTGTGAATTCAGTTAGGGACAGAATGCTGCTGTGCTGACTCTGAGGGACAGTTAGAGATTGCGATTTAGTGTAGTGTGCTTTAGGCAGGCTAGCACCAACCACTGTGTAAAGCTTCCTTTTGCCTGCAGTGTTGTTTTAACAGCTCTGCAAGGTGTGTGTGAGTGCAGGTGACGCTGCAGTTTGCTCTGCATGCAACGCTGTCTGTAGGCATCTGCACGTGTCACTCACAGACTCTTTTTTTTTTCTTCAGTGTAATTCTTGCTGCTCCATGCAATTTAACTATTAGTGTGACGCGCTTCCATCCGTATCCAATACATTGGTTGCAAACACTATAGAAGTAGACAAAGGAGTAGCCTTTCACAGATTGTGAACAGTTGTGTTTCAGTGTTCACTTCAGTCTGTGTTTTTTATTTTTTGAGTGCACATCACGATCCAGTTACTTGTTCAAGCACTGCTGCTTGTACTCTGCTGAGCGTGTCTCAGTGCCTCATCCTTTTCATTTCTCTCCAATTGGTTCTGCTCCATTCCATTTAAAATAAATATAATCTATTAGTGTGACGCGCTTCCATCCGTATCCAATACATTGGTTGCAAACACTATAGAAGTAGACAAAGGAGTAGCCTTTCACAGATTGTGAACAGTTGTGTTTCAGTGTTCACTTCAGTCTGTGTTTTTTATTTTTTGAGTGCACATCACGCTCCAGTTACTTGTTCAAGCACTGCTGCTTGTACTCTGCTGAGCGTGTCTCAGTGCCTCATTCTTTTCATTTCTCTCCAATTGGTTCTGCTCCATTCCATTTAAAATAAATATAATCTATTAGTGTGACGCGCTTCCATCCGTATCCAATACATTGGTAGCAAACAATATAGAAGTAGACAAAGGAGTAGCCTTTCACAGATTGTGAACAGTTGTGTTTCAGTGTTCACTTCAGTCTGTGTTTTTTATTTTTTGAGTGCACATCACGCTCCAGTTACTTGTTCAAGCACTGCTGCTTGTACTCTGCTGAGCGTGTCTCAGTGCCTCATCCTTTTCATTTCTCTCCAATTGGTTCTGCTCCATTCCATTTAAAATAAATATAATCTATTAGTGTGACGCGCTTCCATCCGTATCCAATACATTGGTTGCAAACACTATAGAAGTAGACAAAGGAGTAGCCTTTCACAGATTGTGAACAGTTGTGTTTCAGTGTTCACTTCAGTCTGTGTTTTTTATTTTTTGAGTGCACATCACGCTCCAGTTACTTGTTCAAGCACTGCTGCTTGTACTCTGCTGAGCGTGTCTCAGTGCCTCATCCTTTTCATTTCTCTCCAATTGGTTCTGCTCCATTCCATTTAAAATAAATATAATCTATTAGTGTGACGCGCTTCCATCCGTATCCAATACATTGGTTGCAAACACTATAGAAGTAGACAAAGGAGTAGCCGTTCACAGATTGTGAACAGTTGTGTTTCAGTGTTCACTTCAGTCTCTGCGTAATAACCACACTTAGGCCTTATAACTTTTCTGACTTTCTTTCTCAATCTACCAAGATGAAGAAGTCAGTGAGTAAGGCACGTGGTCGTGGCCGTGGAGTTTCAGCAGGGAGAGGACGTGGGGATTCTGTGGCTGCTGCCGCCCTCAGTGACACAGCATCCACCATTTATCCCCGTGAGCGTTCCTTTATGCGCACTTTGGTAGGAGCTCAGCGTGCCCCACTGCTGCGGGAAGAACAAATTGAAGCCGTTGTTGGTTGGATGGCAGCCAATGCATCGACTTCAATTCCTTCCACCTCCTCTCAGGAACACAACACTGTTGAGCAACCATCTGTCGGTTCACCGCCTGTCAAATTGCCCAGGCAGTCAGAGAGTTCTGTACAGGAGCCAGCTGAGTCTCTGCTTCTGTTCTCAGAATCTGTTGGCTCGCAAACACGGGCACAGGCAAGCAGCATTCTGCAATTTGAAGAAGAGGGAGTATGCAGTGATGCGCAACAGCTGTGTCTCTCTCAATCTGAAGAGGCGGGTGAGCCAGTGCCGATGGACAGCACACCGCAGAACGCATCTCATGATGATGATGAGACTCAGGTGCCAGGTTTTGTGGAGCATGGTGCTGCCCAGACCATCCAACAGCAGCAGGTGTTGGAAGAGGGTAGTGGAGATGATGAAGTCCGAGACCCAACATGGCGTGAGCAACAGGAAGGTGGTGGGAGCAGCTCTGAGGAAGAGATTGGCCCAACGGTACAAAGAGGAGGGAGAGGTAGGCTGCAGACTCGCTTGCCTGTAGCCTCCAGTTTGGCACGTGTTGGGAGCAGTTCTCTTACAAATGTCAAAATTGGCGCTCCCATGACTTGCACTACGTGGTCCTTTTTTGACAGACTTGTAGATGATATTTGCTATGTTCAATGCAAGCTGTGTAAGCAAAAAGTTAAAAGAGGTAAAAATATCAGTAACCTGAATACCACAAATATGTGGAAACATGTACGGACAAAGCACGTAGCTGAGTTACAAAGACACACTGGAGATGTAGGCCAACCTACAGCAGCACCTACATCTTCAGGTCGTGTTGGAGCCTCTACCTCCAGCTCATACACACCTGGTTCGGCTTCCTCACAGGATCTCCATGGAAGAACCTCGGTCACTGTTGTCCATAGACAAACTGTTATTCCACCCACAGCAGCAAGTTCACAGTCATCGTCACACTCCCAGACCACAAAACAGCCATCGGTACCACAGGCATGGGATAAAAGACGGCCATACTCGGCAAACCATCCACGAGCACAGGCTCTGAATGCTGGCATTGCAAAACTCGTGTCCCTTGAAATGCTGTCATTCAGGCTGGTGGAGACTGACAGTTTCAGGAACTTAATGGCATTGGCAGTCCCACAATATAATGTGCCAAGCCGATTTTATTTCAGCAGGCAAGCCGTCCCTGCTCTGCAAAAACATGTCGAGGGAAACATTAAACATGCGCTACTAAATGCCGTCAGTAGCAGGGTCCACCTGACCACCGATGCGTGGACCAGTACCCATGGCCAGGGACGATACCTTTCCCTCACTGCCCATTGGGTCAATGTTGTGGAGCCGGGTACAGATCTTGCCAGTGGCGCTGTACGTGTTCTGCCAACTCCAAGGATTGCAGGAATCCAGTCTGTACACATTGATTCCTCCTCCTACTCCAGTTCCTCAGAATCATCGCTGCACGAGCCGTCACGGTATACCTCCACATGGACCCGTGAACGCTTACCTGTTGCGACCGATATGAGCACAGCCGTGGCCAAACGTCAACAGGCCGTCCTGAAATTAATTTCCATGGGGAATCGAAGCCACACAGCGCAGGAGCTCTGGGATGCCATCAAGCAGGAGAGCGACGTGTGGTTTTTGTCAGCTAATCTCCAGCCAGGCTTGGTAGTGTGTGACAATGGCCGAAATCTGGTGGCAGCTCTGGGCCTTGGCAACCTCACTCACATACCATGTCTGGCACATGTGCTCAACTTGGTCGTGCAGAGTTTTTTGAGGGACTATCCAGATCTTGATGCACTGCTGCACAAGGTCCGCCTAGAGTGCGCTCACTTGCGACGTTCCAGCATGGCCAGATCGCGCATTGCAGCTCTGCAAGTCAGATTTCGCCTTCCTGAACATCGCATCATATGTGACGTACCCACCAGGTGGAATTCCACGTTACATATGTTGGAGCGGTTGTGTGAGCAGCAGCCAGCAGTAATGGAGTATCAGCTGCAACAGGCGCAATCAACTCGCAATTTCCGCCGTTCACACTTCACCACTACTGAGTGGGCCTCTATGAAGGACATCTGCGACGTTTTGCGTGCGTTTGATGTCTCAACGCGGATGGCGAGTGCAGATGATGCACTAGTCAGCATGACTGTCCCCCTTATCTGCCTGCTTCAGAAATCACTGAAAGCACTAAAGGAAGAGGTTTTGGAAGAGGTGGAGGATGAGGAGTCACAAATTCAATTACCTTCAGGACAGTCAGAGCAACGTGGTTCCTCACAAAGGGCTGGGTAGGGCTCACTTTGTGAGGAGGATGAGGAGGAGGAGGAGTCAATGGAGAAGGAAGAAATCCCTACAGAGGGAGGTACACAACGCTCTAGTCAGTATGTAGAGCGAGGGTGGGGTGATGCAGAGGAGGCAGAGATGACGCCTCTTCCAGAGGACAGCCTTTGTTGGCCAGTTGGGAGTCTGCAGCACATGGTTGATTTCATGCTTCAGTGCCTGAGAAACGACCGCCGCATCGCCCACATTCTCACCACGTCAGATTATTGGGTGTACACCCTCCAAGACCCTCGCTACCGGGACAACTTACAAACCCTCATCACACCGGTGAACCGGGACCGTAAAATGCAGGAGTACCAAGACACACTGGTGCAATCCATACTGTTGTACATTCCAGCCGAGAGAGCTGCTGCTGCTACTGCTTTACAAAGCAGCACTGTGCGTCGAGGCAGTGTAGACACCTCTACAACAAGAGGGAGCACAAGCAGCGCCTCTGCACAGGGCAAGAGCTGTTTGTTACAAATGTGGCGAAGTTTTGTGACAGCGCCAGCAAGGTCTACACCATCCGAGACGGCTCCAGTCACCAGGAAGAAACGTTTCCGTAAGATGGTGACAGACTACTTGGCTTTCCCTCTAAGTGTACTCCCAGATGCCTCTTCCCCTTTCAAATTTTGGGTCTCTAAGTTGGATACATGGCCAGAGCTTAGCCAGTATGCATTGGAGGTGCTGGCTTGCCCTGCTGCCAGTGTATTATCTGAGCGCGTCTTTAGTGCTGCAGGTGGTGTAGTAACAGACCGTCGCATGCGACTATCCTCAGAGAATGTAGACCGGCTTACTTTTCTGAAAATGAACAAGGCATGGATCTCACCTGAATTTGCCTGTCCGTTTTCAGATTAAATAACTGTTTGGCAACGTTTTCCATGTCTCCTGTTATGTTCATCTTTCTACCACCTGAACTCTACTCCCTAGGCTACAACACCGCCATTTGTTGCTCGTAAGTAATTGGCAGGGGTACTGACTCCTGGCCAGCCTGGTTACAGCATGACAGCTGTTTCCTGGCAGTGTGAACGTCAATTATCCTCCAATAAGTTGTGCTGTCGTGTTGCATTCGGGTTAGCCAACTCTATGGTGCCTGCAATTTAGGTGATTCCTATGTGTGCTGTGGGATATGTAAATAAAGGCTGTTTCTATTGTGACAATAGGACAAGCACCCACTGTAGGACTGTGTGATTCGGTAACTGCGGACGGCTTGCGTCCTGTCAACTTACATTTTCATGGGTGCGTTCTGCTACCCGTCCGGGGTCCAGTACCGTCAACTGGTTCTCCCCAGTGCCTTTGGCCTAGGTGCCTCCATCTCCGTATCCGAGTTTCACCAACGTCTGCTGGTCCTTGGTAGTGCTTTGGAGCACAGGTACCTCCTGCTTAGTAACCGTGTCACAGTAACGTCAGCTGGTACTCGGTTGTGACATTGCCTCTTTTCCTTCTGCTACCCGTCCGGGATCCAGTACCGTCAACTGGTTCTCCCCAGTGCCTTTGGCCTAGGTGCCTCCATCTCCGTATCCGAGTTCCACCAACATCTGCTGGTTCTTGGTAGTGCTTTGGAGCACAGGTACCTCCTGCTTAGTAACCGTGTCACAGTAACGTCAGCTGGTACTCGGTTGTGACATTGCCTCTTTTCCTTCTGCTACCCGTCCGGGGTCCAGTACCGTCAACTGGTTCTCCCCAGTGCCTTTGGCCTAGGTGCCTCCATCTCCGTATCCGAGTTCCACCAACGTCTGCTGGTCCTTGGTAGTGCTTTGGAGCACAGGTACCTCCTGCTTAGTAACCGTGTCACAGTAACGTCAGCTGGTACTCGGTTGTGACATTGCCTCTTTTCCTTCTGCTACCCGTCCGGGGTCCAGTACCGTCAACTGGTTCTCCCCATTGCCTTTGGCCTAGGTGCCTCCATCTCCGTATTCGAGTTCCACCAACGTCTGCTGGTCCTTGGTAGTGCTTTGGAGCACAGGTACCTCCTGCTTAGTAACCGTGTCACAGTAACGTCAGCTGGTACTCGGTTGTGACATTGCCTCTTTTCCTTCTGCTACCCGTCCGGGGTCCAGTACCGTCAACTGGTTCTCCCCAGTGCCTTTGGCCTAGGTGCCTCCATCTCCGTATCCGAGTTCCACCAACGTCTGCTGGTCCTTGGTAGTGCTTTGGAGCACAGGTACCTCCTGCTTAGTAACCGTGTCACAGTAACGTCAGCTGGTACTCGGTTGTGACATTGCCTCTTTTCCTTCTGCTACCCGTCCGGGGTCCAGTACCGTCAACTGGTTCTCCCCAGTGCCTTTGGCCTAGGTGCCTCCATCTCCGTATCCGAGTTCCACCAATGTCTGCTGGTCCTTGGTAGTGCTTTGGAGCACAGGTACCTCCTGCTTAGTAACCGTGTCACAGTAACGTCAGCTGGTACTCGGTTGTGACATTGCCTCTTTTCCTTGTGCTGCCCCTCCGGGTTCCAGCACAGTCAGCTGGTCCTCGTTACTTCCATTGTCTCTTGCTCCATCTGATACCCGTCCGGGTTCCAATAACGTCAGCTGGTTCTCGGAAATTAGACGACCTTAAAGACCACCCAGAAGAAGATGACGACAACAAGGACGACGAGCATGAAGCCAACCAGCCTGAACACCATCACAAAGAAAAAATAAAAGATTACCCAGAAGAAGATCACCAACAGGACAAAGAAGGTTAAGACAAACTACAAGATACAGAACAAGAGACAGAAGAACAATAAGCAGAAGATCAAAAAGCAGAAGAACATGAAGTATAAGACCAAAATGAAGAGCAAAATATATGCTCTAAATTCTAAGCAGAAGAAGACTAAGCAGTGTATGGGGGTGAGTCCGTTCCTCCTCGTGGTGCCCCTGGAAAATGCCTGCTGCTGCAGGCTAAACTGAACACGG
This sequence comes from Oophaga sylvatica, assembly GCA_033576555.1. Lineage (NCBI taxonomy): Eukaryota > Metazoa > Chordata > Amphibia > Anura > Dendrobatidae > Oophaga > Oophaga sylvatica. The sequence goes on from JARQOD010000005.1 coordinate 366,697,209, forward strand.
ACAAATACTGTTGTAATTTAAATTTTTTGTGACAGCAAGAACGGAAGAATGAAAAATTCATACTTTTACAGATTACAAGTACAGGAATCTCTGTCACAAATAAGAATATGATGAAGAAGATGAAGAGGAAGAAGATGAAGAATTTGAATATGAAGAAGATTAATAGTTTAATAATAACAATATGAGTAATGTAAACAAAAACATGAATAGCAAGAAGTTTAAGAAGAAGATTAAGAAGGTGAAGATGAAGAATAATTTGATGAGAAAGATGATGCTGCTGAAGATTATGAAGGAGAAAGTGTGACACTGGCAAAAGTTAAAAAGGTGAAGAGCATGGAAGTTGTGAAACATACATATTTGCCAAAATAGAAAAAAGGTTAACAACATTGTCAATTTGTTCGTCAATCCAAACGTATTTCCAAAAAAATATATATTAATGCTATTCCAATGCATTGGGTTAAACATGTATGCCTTTATTGTCTCCTCAACCTCCCCCAATACATTCTACATTACTCTTTGTTGTTTTCCTTCATGTACAATTAACCAACAAGGCAAGAATGGGTTTTTTTTAATGTCGATATTTGGTTCCCATAGACTTACATGGGACTTCCGGTATCGGAATCGGATATCGCCGATATTTAGTGATATAGGCGATACCATTCCGATCCGATATTTTTAGATATCGAGCAGTATCGCTCAACACTAGTGATAACCCGACCAGAGAAGGAGGAAGATCCCTCTAGTATTCTTTGAGTAGCTGCAATACCCTTAGTATGTAAAATGGAGGTATATAGGTTATTAACATCTAATGTGACGAGCAACGTCTGTTCAGGAAGTGTGCCCATACCTCTAATAAGTTGTACGAAAGACCCAGTATCTAGAAGAAAAGATTGTGTAGATTTGACTAATGGGGTTAAGACCTTTTCCAATATAATGGATAACGGAGAGAGAATAGAATCTGTAGACGCAACAATGGGGTGTCCTGGTGGTCTATCCAGTCTTTTGTGGATCTTTGGCAACACATAGAATACTGGGATAAGTGAATCAACTTTCGTAAGGTATTCTAATGTTTTAGAATCAATGATAGTATCATTCAAGGCACTGGATAAAACTTGGGTAATCTCTCCTTTCAACTGTAGTGTCCGGTTGTGAGGAAGAGGTAGATCAACATCACGATTAGATAACTGTGATAAAATTTCACTGACATAAAAGGAGCGATCCATTACTACAGTGGCACCCCCTTTATCTGCTGGTTTAAGAATGATTTCCTTATCTTCAACTAGTGTTCTAAGTGCTAGATGGTCCTCAGAATGAAGTATATAGTCGCCTCTGGAAATCCGTTTGGTGTAGCTCATAACCTCCCTATCGATGAGTGAAATGAATGTTTCGACTAGATGATGATTCCTAGGTGGTAAAAAATTACTGCGTAATTTTAGGCCTAAGTTCGAAATGTTAATTGGTGTTGGTTTGAACAATTGAGGTGGGTGTAGGAGGTTTATTGTAAAAATGTGCCTTTAATCTAACATTTCTGTAGAACCTCTGTAGATCTAAATTCAATTGAAAAGAGTTAAATCTATACGACGGACAAAATGAAAGGCCTTTCTGTAATACATTAAGTTGTGTGTTATTCAGACATTTTGATGATATATTTATTACCAAGTTGGTATTACCTGGGACCTCGTGTATGCCCCCCGTCAATTGGTGTCTGTAGCATTGGCCCCCCGCCTCGTCCTCTTCGTTGTTGCAAACTCCTGCTGGAGCCTAAAAAAAGGGAAGAAGAAGAAGACAAAGCAGACGGTCAATTGAAGTCCTCTCGGTCGCTGTCGGAACTGGAGGCCGAGGTGCCGCCTGTGTACTTGTGGAAGCACTGGTATGGACGGGAGGAGGAGCCTTTCCATCTGTAGACCCTTTTATTTAGATAGTCCTGGGTATCCGGATAAATTTTTGACGTTTCCTTTTTTTCCGTTTCTTTCCTAAAGGTATCTATATTCTCCTTCGTCCGGATTTGGATATTATCAAATTCTTCTTTTGGTAATGAGTCTTTTAATTGTGTCTCGATAGCTGGAACCTTGTCTTGGCAATTTTTTATTTCGGAATTAAGAGACTCTAGAGTCAGGGTCATGAGATCCAGGGAACATTTATTTAGTATCTGTTCGAATTTAGAACAGAAATCCTTGTTATCCTGAAAGAGGGTTGGTCTGAGGATACACGTAGGCCCCTAGGAATCCTCTGGGTTTTAATGTATTCAGCAATATTTATGCTGTGTAGCTCAAGGCCCACAAGATGTCTAGATTCGCGTTCAAAGTCTCTTGATTTAAATTCGTTGCCCCAAACCTGTAGAAAATCACTTGCTGAGGTCACTTGAGCAACAATAGCTGCCACTTGAGTGTCACTGTAAGAGAAACCACTGGTGGTCATCTCTTTATGAAGAAAAAAAAAGCACAAATTGGAAAAAATTTAAAAAATTGAGAAAGAGAATGGACTGTTACAAGGGTGCCCTGTGTGAAAGGCAGTAGTATTGAATATATTAACACGTCAAGGAGTGACGTGTTAATATATTCAGTCCATAGCTTCAATGCCTTCATCTTGCAGGAACTGCTGACACACTCCAGCCACATGAGGTCTGGCATTGTCCTGCATTAGGAGGAACCCAGGCCAACCGCACCAGCATATGGTCTCACAAGGGGTCTGATCTTATCTCGGTACCTAATGGCAGTCAGGCTTTCTCTGGCGAGCCCATGGAGGGCTGTGCAGTCCTCCAAATAAATGCCACCCCACACCATTACTTACCCACTGCCAAACCGGTCATGCTGAAGGATGTTGCAGGCAGCAGATCGTTACTTGAAGTTATATTCTATTGTTTAAGTGTTCCCTTTATTTTTTGAGCAGTGTATATATATATATATATATATATACTGGAAAAAATTAAGAGACCACTGCACGGTTTTATAAAAATCATCTTCTTTACATGTCTGACAGCCATTCCATTCCAGTGTCAGTTGAATTCTAACCAGAGTACACCTCATTCTACTTAATGTACTTCTGATTAGGTGATCACCTGAACCAAATCTTATTTAACGAAGGAAAGTATAAAAAACACTGCTGTGTTGTTCACAATCCTCTTGCAATAGGACAAGCAAGATGGCAAAACAAGTGCTAGTAATATCCTAAAAGTAATAGGAATGAAAAAATAACTTTTATCCATACCAAAAGAGTTGAAAAGAAAGTCTTGAGTGAGGAAAAGAAGGGCTCAATTCTGGATTTACTAGCAGAGAGATACAGTGAGCATCATGTTTCCTAAATCCTTAAATTTCTAAGATGGCAGTGCATTACAACAAGGTCAAGCAGCAGACATTGGGGACAACAAATCTACAGACCGTCAGAGGGCGAAAACGACTCTTCACTGACCGAGATGACCGTCAACTTATTCAAATGTCACTCAGCAACCGCAAGATGACATCAAGTGACCTACAAAAGGAATGGCAAATGGCAGCTGAGGCGAAGTGCACAGCAAGAACAGTTCGTAACAGGCTCCTAGAGGTAGGGCTCAAGTCATGTAAAGCTAGAAAAAAGCCTTTCTTCAATAAGAAGCAAAGGAGAGCCAGGAGGAGGTTTGCCAAAGACCATAAGGATTGAACCATTGAGGACTGGAGTAAGGTAATCTTCTCCGATGATCCCAGGCACACCGCCAGGGCAATGAAGGAGTGGCTTCGTAAGAAGCATATGAAGGTCCTGGAGTGGCCTAGCCTGTCTCCAGATCTCAACCCCACAGAAAGCCTTTGGAGGGATTTGAAAGTCCGTGTTGCCCAGTGATAGGCCTAAAGCATCACTGCTCTAGAGGAGATCTGCATGGTGGAATGGGTCATCAACATACCACCAACAGCATGAGCCAACCTTGTGAAGACTTACAGAAAATGTTTGACCTCTGTCATTGCCAACAAAGTATATTTTATAAAATATTGAGATTAACTTTTGTTAATGACCAAATACTTATTTTCCACCATAATTTGCAAGGTAAATCTTGCCAAATCAGACAAGGTGATTTCTGGATTTGTTTTCTTAGTGTGACTCTCATAGTTGTGGTCTACTTATGATGTAAATTACAGGCCTCTCTCATATTTTAAGTGGGAGAACTTGCACAATTGGTGGCTGACTAAATTCTTTTCTCCCCATTGTATATATATATATATATATATCTATATATATATTTTTTTTATTTTTATTTTTAACTTGTGGCATATAAATATATGTCAATACCTCACAGGAATACAAAACAAAGAAAATTCATAAAAAATATGCCAACAATTCCTTCCTTAATCATATTATTGTCTATGATCATATTTTATATTACAATTAAAACCGAGATGTACATAAAATAATCTCTCTGTGTTCTCTGTATGTCACATGAGCTCAGCTATGGTCCCATCTTCCTCTTCAATATCCTATATCAGGCTCTAAGACAACTGGCTGCATTCTCAGCTCTATATGCAGTACATCTACTGTTTACTTCATTTATTTCTAGGTTTAGTGATCCTGTACTTAACCCCTTAATGACCAAGCCATTTTGTAGGTTAAAGACCAGGCCAATTTTTACAATTCTGACCACTGTCTCTTTATGAGGTTATAACTCTGGAACGCTTCTACGGATCTTGGCGATTCTGAGATTGTTTTCTCGTGACATATTGTACTTCATGATAGTGGTAAAATTTCTTCAATATAACTTGCGTTTTTTTATGAAAAAAATGGAAAATATGGCAAAAATTTTGAAAATTTTGCAATTTTCAAACTTTTAATTTTTATGCCATTAAATCAGAGAGATATGTCACAAAAATTAGTTAATAAATAACATTTCCCACATGTCTACTTTACATCAGCACAATTTTGGAACCAAAATTTTTTTTTGTTACGAAGTTATAAGTGTTAAAAGTTGACCAGCAATTTCTCATTTTTCCAACAAAATTTACAAAACAATTTTTTTAGGGACCACCTCACATTTGAAGTGAATTTGAGGGGTCAATATGACAGAAAATACCCAAAAGTGACACCATTCTAAAAACTGCACCCCTCAACGTGTTCAAAGCCACATTCAAGAAGTTTATTAACCCTTTAGGTACTTCACAAGAATTGAAGCAATGTGGAAGGAAAAAATGAACATTTAACTTTTTTTCCCAAAATTTTCGACACAATTTTTTTAAATTTTGTCAAGGGTATCAGGAGAAAATGAACCACAATATTTGTTGTACAATTTCTCCAGAGTACACCGATATACCATGTGTGGGGGTAAACCACTATTTGGGCGCATGGCAGAGCTCGGAATGGAAGCAGCGCCATTTGACTTTTTTGGCTGGAATTGAGATTGGACGCCATGTCGCATTTGGAGAGTCCCTGTGTGCCTAAACAGTGGAAACCCCCCAAAATTGACCCCATTTTGGAAACTGGACCCCTCAAGGAACTCATCTAAATGTGTTGTGAGAGCTTTTAACCCCCAAGGGCTTCACAGAAGGTTATAACGTAGAGCCGTAAAATTAAAAAATCATATTTTTTCCACAAAAATGATCTTTTCATCCCAATTATTATTTTCCAAAGGATAAAAGGACCCCAAAAGTTATTGGGCAATTAGTCCTGAGTACGCTGATACCCCATATGTGGGGGTAAACCACTATTTGGGCGCATGGCAGAGCTCGGAAGGGAAGCAGCGCCATTTGACTTTTTTGGCTGGAATTGAGATTGGATGCCATGACGTATTTGGAGAGTCCCTGTGTGCCTAAACAGTGGAAACCCCCCACAAGTGACCCCATTTTGGAAACTAGACCCCCCAAGGAACTTATCTAGATGTGTGGTGAGAGCTTTGAACCCCCAAGGGCTTCACAGAAGGTTATAACGTAGAGCATTAAAATTAAAAAATCATATCTTTTCCACAAAAATGATCTTTCCACCCCCAATTGTTATTTTCCAAAGGGTAACAGGACCCCAAAAGTTATTGTGCAATTTGTCCTGAGTATGCTGATACCCCATATGTGGGGGTAAACCACTATTTTGACGCATGGCAGAGCTCGAAAGGGAAGTAGCGCCTTTTTCAAATGCAGACTTTGATGGAATGGTCTGTGGGTGTCATGTCACGTTTGGAGAGCCCCTGATGTGCCTAAACAGTAGAAACCCCCCACAAGTGACTCCATTTTGGAAACTAGACCCCCCAAGGAACTTTTCTAATGTGTGGTGAGCACTTTGAACCCCCAAGTGCTTCACAGAAGTTTATAACGTAGAGCCGTGAAAATAAAAAAATCATATTTTTTTTCCACAAAAATAATCTTTTGCCCAAATTTTTATTTTTATAATGGTAACAGGAGAAATAGGACCCCAAAAGCTATTGTGAAATTTGTCCTGAGTACGCTGATATCCCATATGTGGGGGGAACCACTATTTTGACGCATGGCAGAGATCGGAAGGGAAGGAGCACCGTTTTAAATGCAGACTTTGATGGAATGGTCTGCGGGTGTCATGTCGCGCTTGGAGAGCCCCTGATGTGCCTAAACAGTAGAAACCCCCCACAAATGACCCCATTTGCAAACTAGACCCCCCAAGGAACTTATCTAGATGTGTGGTCAGCACTTTGAACCCCCCAAGGGCTTCACAGAAGTTTATAACGTAGAGCCGTGAAAATAAAAAAAATCATATTTTTTTTCCACAAAAATGACCTTTTTGCCCCCAAATTTTTATTTTTATAAGGGTAACAGGAGAAATAGGACCCCAAAAGCTATTGTGCATTTTGTCCTGAGTACGCTGATACCCCATATGCGGGGGGGAACCACTGTGATCGCCTTACTGCGATCTTTGGGAGGCACAATGAACAAATCTACCAAAGGTGAAGAATTGGTTTTCTTTTTTACGCCGTTCCTCGTGCGATATTAGTGATTAGGCGACTTTATTCCTCGGATCGGTGCGATTACAGCGATACCAGATTTACACCCTTTTTTCATGTTTAGCTTCTGTCACACTCTAAAAGATGCTTTTTTTTGGAATAATTTTTTGTAAGAATTTTTTGCATCGCCGTATTTTGAGAGCTATAATTTTTCCATATTTCGGCCAACAGAGTTATCTGTGGGCTTATTTTTGCGGGACGAGCTGACGTATTTATTGGTACCATATTCGGGCACATAACGTTTTTTGATCGCTTCCTATTCCGATTTTTGTGGAAGCAGAATGAACAAAAACCAGCAATTCAGGAATTGTTTTTTTTTTTATTTTTTTTCCCCCGTTCCGCGTGTGGTAAAATTGATAAAGCAGCTTTATTCTTCGGGTCACTACGATTACAGCGATACCTCATTTATATATTTTTTTAATGTTTTGGCGTTTTTTACACAATAAAGAATTTTATAGAAAAAATAATTATTTTTGCATCAGTTTATTCCGCGAGCTATAACTTTTTTATTTTTTCCCTGATGATGCTATATAGCGGCTTGTTTTTTGCGGGACAAGATGACGTTTTCAGCGGTACCATGATTATTATATCTGACTTTTTGATCGTGTGTTATTGCACTTTTTCCAAGCGGTATAATGATACCGCTTGGAAAAAGTATAATTTACTACTTTTTTGTGTTTTTTTTACGGCTTTCACTGAAGGGGTTAACTAGGGTTATGCTTTTATAGATGGGATTTTTACGGACATGGCGATACCTAACATGTGTATTTTTTTTGTTTTTTATTTTTTTTATTACATAAAAATGTGGTATTTTTTAGGGGATTTTTTTTAAATTATTTTTTAAATATTTTTTTTTAAATTTTTTTTAAAAATATGTTTTTTCAACTTGTCCCTTTATGGGACTTTCACTTTTTTACTTTTGATTGCAGTTACAATGCATTGCAATGCTCTGGCATTGCAATGCATTGCAACTATAGTGGAAGCTGCTGTGACATGATCACAGCAGCTTCCGTAGCTAAATGACCCGGAGGTTGTCATGACAACCCCCGGGTCATCAAGGCAGAGATCGGTCCCTGCGATTACATCGCTGGGACGCTGATCTGAGGCAGAGGGAGCTCCCGACCCTCTGCCTCCCCCCCTGAGCTCTGCGATCGCGCTGGATCGCAGCAGTCAGGGGGTTAACAGCCAGGGGCGGTGGGGGCTCCGCTCCTGGCTGTCCGTGCAGGAAGCCTGGCCACTGCAGCGCCGGCTCCTGCACTGATCGCGCTGGGGAAGCGAAATTTCAGCTTCTCCTGCGCGATCGCTGCTGTGTTTGGTCAGTCAGATTGACTGACCAAGCACAGCGCTGTGGGTGCGGGGACCGACGGCAAAGGTCCCCGCACCGCTTGCCGTGCCTGTCAGCTGTCTGTGACAGCTGTCGGCACTGATCTACCACTGCGTGTTTACACGCAGTGGTAGATCAAAGGCATGACGTGCAGAGTCCGTCCTGGTGCCGGAACTGGCACCTTGCCATGACGGACTCTGCACGTCAGTGGACATTAAGGGTTAAAGGGAACCTGTCATCAGATTCATGCTGTCTGAATCATGGGCAGCATGAATCTGATTCTTTACTCGAAAACACAGCAGATGTCAAAGCCATATCACACTAATCAGCAGAGACACATAGTCCCCAGAAGGTTTTACAAAGTATGTATATTCTGAAATGCTGTAAAGTTTCAGAGTAAATCATACTTAGCTGCAAACAAGCAGCCAGTGTCATATTCATGCTGTCTGTGGTTTGGTGAGCATGATTATGATGACACGTCTTCTTTAGTATCAGGGAAAACCATTATATTATGCTTTACAAGAATGGAGTATTTTTTTTCAGTGGAATGAGTTTTTCAATCTTGAGGCTTGGAAGCTGAAAGTAGTAAAATATTATTTAGAAAAAATACATTTTGTGCAATTGCTGTTAGACAGAGAAAATAATTTACAAGAATATATGGGGGAACATGCTAGTCTGAAATACAGAAAGTAAGAGATTCATATCTTGTCCTTTTTGTGTCAAATACTTTTTATTTATTTTTTTTTAGACAGAATGTGCAGTCTTTTACTACCTCCTTATAGTATACAAATGTACCTCAAACTGCACAGGTAGACCTATGGTGTCGGGACTAGGGTGCTTAACATCAAACTTATCAAGATAAGTGGAATGTCAAGTACAGGCATGTGTTTCCAGTTTACCTACCTATTTAAGAGACACTAAACATGTCTTGCAAATATTAGAGATTTTTGATGGATGGAAATTATATCATGGGAATTCTGGATGTAACTTTGCTTTAAACTATTATTAAATATAATAAAGGATGTGAAAGCCTATAAGTTCTTTTTAAATGCTTTTTAAACAAATCCCCACTGACCTGGTCAATTTTATTGGTGATTGTATGGAATTTATATAAACCCATTATTTTTTTAAATATTATAACTTTTAATTACCTACAGTGGTGGGGTAAAAGCAAAGGGGACCAGGGTTGGCGCCCAGTGATGCCAATCTAATGTGGACAGAAGTGAGGACGACCATATTTTCCCCCCAAGGCGAGCTGCGTGCTAACCTTGTCCTAGGGAAACGTTTTGTAGATGATGTCCTTCTAATCTGGTCAGGGGTTCAACCCTACCGTCCTTATTTTTAGATGAAATTAATAAAAAAAAGATTTTTATTTACCCCTTTACCTTCACCACCAGTGGTGAGTTTTAGATTTGACCATATTTATCAATGAGGGGCAAATATACACCAGCACTTTTAGAAAACCCACCGACGGAAAAGTTATATAGCCCTTAAAAGCTGCCATCTACCTCAAGGTTTGCTGAAGTACTGAAAGGACAAGATGTTCAGCTTTACAAAAACTGAACAGCAGTTACAAACTTTGAGAAGGATGCCCCAAAATTCTAACTGCCAAATTTGTGGAGAAAGGTTATGATGAAGCCTTTTTTACATGAAGTATGGAATATGGTGACTAGAATGCCTACAGCTGAGTTCATCTAAAAAAAGAAACTACTAAAATTCCAATATGATCACTTAAAATCCATATTATCCTACAATATAATTCTCAAAATCACATTCTGAAAAAGATTGTTAATAAACATTAAATCTATTGAGGGAGGACAAAATTGTAGGGAATTATTACCGGATCAATCGCAGTCCATTATAAGAAAGTTACAAAACCTTGGGAACTTGGTAGCCCCATAGCACAAAAAACAACATCTGGGGAAAGGTTTTACAACCCCATGTATCAACAACATTAGGTTATTTTTTCCCATGCAAAAAGTGTAAAATGTGCCTTACACTGTTTCCTTAGGGAAAGAAACAAGTAAAAAATAGGAACAATACATTCACCATAACTAATTTATTACCTGTCATACCAAGGGGTTATATGTTGCATAGAATATATTTGCCATAAAAAAAATGTGGGGTACACTAAGAGACCACTCTCAAAAAGAATAGTGGAACATATTGGGAATATAACAAAAAAGTTTGATGGACAGCCGTTGTCCAAACAATATGCAGAGAAACACGGTGGGACGACCTTGGGGTACAAGTGGAACAAACAATGGAAAAAGATTGGAGGGGTGGAGAGTTTATCAAAACGATGTCCCCTATAGAAACACAATGGATCGTTTGACCTTAAAAGGGGGACCCCGCTGCCTCACTCAGAAGGCAGAAAAGCAAAAGAAAACAAAATTACAGAAACAAGCAAGAAATAGCTAATTTGAAAGATTCAGGAGACCGCAGCAAGCTGACTTCCAAATGGACCAGGAAGAGACAACTAATCACCGCGACGATCATGGGAAAGTAACTCCCTTAAATCTCACCTGTCACTACTCCCAGATTGCCAATCGTCCGCAGCTGAATCCTCAGCTGAAAGGTCTCTGTCACTCAAGACAGCTCATTAATACAGTTATATGAAAAAGTTTGGGGCACCCCTATTAACTT
>JARQOD010000005.1:366708197-366733425 GCA_033576555.1 Oophaga sylvatica
TGTTCACAGTAGCCTTAAACCTAGGTTACGGAACAAGAAAAGGCTGTTGCAAGCCTAATTCCGGAAATGCATGCACTGAGCATGTCCGTGACATGGCGAGCCATGATTGGTGTTTAAGGTCAGATGATCCTCTGACCTGGCATCGCCTGATTGGTTACGGATGACGTCATCGGTGATGCGATTAACGAGATGGCTGGGGGCAGAGCTTAGCCCTCAAAGGGAATCTGTCACCCTAAATTGGCGGGATATTTTAATGATGGCAGTCTGGTCAGATGGGCGGTGTTTTGGGTACTTGCCTTAACATGTTGTTCGCCACTGTCTCCATTATTTCTGGGAATTGTAGTCGTTGCCCTCCATATAACGCGCCTGCGCATTGCAATCTGCGGGCAAAGCATACTGCGTGTGAGCAATTCAAGATTTCAATGCGCAGGCGCGTTATATGGAGGTCAACGACTACAATTCCCAGAAATAATGGAGACAGCGGCAAACAACATGTTAAGGCAAGTACCCAAAACACCGCCCATCTGACCTGACTGCCATCATTTCAATATCTCGCCAATTTAGGGTGACAGATTCCCTTTAAATAGCTTCTCTGTCTGCGGCGCGGCGCGACACGGTCAGATCATACTAAAATAGGCAGTGCTCATGTGTGGACGTGCCAGAATCTGGGCTCCACGTGCTCTCTAGCTTTGCTCTCCGGGACCTTGCCAGAGTACGCTTGGCTTATTAGCTCAGGTCCTTCAGGCAGGTTCAGCTTATACCAGGCAGGTAGCCAATATCGCAGTCTTGCTACGAATATAGGGTAGCTATACACCCTGAGCAGACAGTGGGGCGCGTAACCTGGGCATCACCTGCCAGTTGAACAGAGAAGCTTGCTCAGTCCGGTCTCACACCACCAGCTGAATATTAAAGCTGCGCAGTCCGGATATAACCCGATTGGCAGCATGCGGGCATCGCCATCAGCTGAATAGTGAAGTTGCTCAGTCGGGTCGCACACCGGCTGACAGCACGTATGCCTGGCGTTAGTCGCACGCACTTCCTAGCGGCTGGCTCGTAGCTTCTGTGTAGTCAAACAGGGCTACATCTTTACCAGCTTGCAGCACATAGTGCTAACCTAATATCGGGCAAGTGACTTCTGTGCCATTAACAGGGCTACATCTACGCCAGTTGATAGCACATCTCCCGTGATGCTAACGGAGATCGTGCCAATGCCACATCTCTCTCCTAGTGTGATGTAACACAGGTGAGATCTAATGGTTATTTCCGTTGTCAGTTTGACCCTCATACTACAGGGGTGTTCGGCAGCAGTGTACATAAACTGCATTGCGGACCCTGTGTTCGGTTGCAATCCATTATATTAAAGTTGTTGCAACCGAGCGAATAACACAGTGAGGAAAAAAAGTATTTAGTCAGCCACCAATTGTACAAGTTCTCCCACTTAAAAATGTGAGAGAGGCCTGTAATTGACATCATAGGTAGACCACAACTATGAGAGTCAAAATGAGAGAACAAATCCATAAAATCACCTTGTCTGATTTGGCAAGATTTATTTTGCATATTATGGTGGGAAATAAGTGTTTGGTCATTAACAAAAGTTCATCTCAATATTTTATTATACACTGCTCAAAAAAATAAAGGGAACATTCAAAAACACACCCTGATCTAAATCAATGAAATATTCTCATTGAATACTTTGTTCTGTACAAAGTTGAATGTGCTGACAACATAATCACGCGAAAATCATCAATGGAAATCAAATTTTTTAACCAATGGAGGCCTGGATTTGGACAAACCACCAAAATGAAAGTGGAAACAAGTCAAAATGATGCTCAGTAGTGTGTGTGGCCTCCATGTGCCTGTATGACCTCCCTACAATGCCTGGGCATGCTCCTGATGAGGTTGCGGATGTTCTACTGAGGGATCTCCTCCCAGACCTGGACTAAAGCATGCACCAACTCCTGGACAGTCTGTGGTGCAATGTGACATTGGTGGATGGAGTGATGCTGTCCCAGATGTGCTCAATCGGATTCAGGTCTTGGGAACGGGCAGGCCAGTCCATAGCTTCAATGCCTTCATATTGTAGGAACTGCTGACACACTCTAGACACATGAGATCCGGCATTGTCCTGCATTAGGAGGAAACCAGGGCCAACCGCACCAGCATATGGTCTCACAAGGTGTCTGAGGATCTCATCTCAGTACCTAATGGCAGTCAGGCTACCTCTGGCGAGCACATGGAGGGCTGTGCAGCCCTGTAAAGAAATGCCACCCCACACCATTACTGACCCACTGCCAAATCAGTCATGCTGAAGGATGTTGCAGGCAGCAGATCGTTCTCCACGGAGTCTCCAGACTCTGTCACGTCTGTCACATGTGCTTAGTGTGAACCTGCTCTCATCTGTGAAGAGCACAGGGCGTCAGTGGCGAATTTGCCAATCCTGCTGTTCTTTGGCAAATGCCAAGTGTCCTGCACGGTGTTGGGCTGTGAGCACAACCCCCATCTCTGGACGTTGGGCGATCAGGCTATCTTCATGTAGTCAGTTTCTAACCATTTATGCAGACACATGCACATTTGTGACCTGCTGTAGGTCATTTTTCAGGGCTCTGGCAGTGCTCCTCCTGTTCCTTCTTGCACAAAGGCGGAGGTAGCGGTCCTGATGTTGGATTGTTGCCCTCCTACGACCCCCTTCACATCTCCTGGTGTACTGGCCTGTCTCCTGGTAGCGCCTCCATCCTCTGGACACTACTCTGACAGTCACAGCAAACCTTCTTGCTACAGCTTGCATTAATGTGCCATCGTGGATAAGCTACACTACCTGAGCAACTTCTTTGGGTTGTAGACACTGCCTCATGCTACTGTACAGTATCTCTAAGGATGAGAGCAATGACAAAATGCAATAGTGACCAAAGCAACAGCCAAAAAGGATGAGAAAAGAGAAATGGTCTGTGGTCCCTACCTGCAGAACCACTCCATTATAGAGGGTGTCTTCCTAATTGCCGATCATTTCTACCTGTTGTCTGTTCCATTTGCACCACAGCAGGAAAAATTGATTCACAATTGGTGTTGCTTCATAACTGGACATGTTGATTTCACAGAAGTGTAATTGACTTGGAGTTATATCGTGTTGTTTAAGTGTTCTCTTTATTTTTTTGATCAGTGTATATCCTTTGTTGGCAATGACAGAGGTCAAACGTTTTCTGTAAGTCTTCAAAAGGTTCACACACACTGTTGGTGGTATGTTGGCCCATTCCTCCATGCAGATTTCCTCTACTGCAGTGATGTTTTGGACCTGTTGCTGGCAACACGGACTTTCAAATCCCTCCAAAGGTTTTCTATGGGGTTGAGATCTGGAGACTGGCTAGGCCACTCCAGGACCTTCATATGCTTCATACGAAGCCACTCTTTTGTTGTCCGGGCAGTGTGCTTGGAATCATTCATCATGCTAAAAGACTCATCCACGTTTCATCTTTAATGCCTCTGCTGATGGAAGGAGGTTTGCACTCAAAATCTCACGATACAAGGCCCCATTCATTCTTTCATGTACATGGATCAGTCATCCTGGTCCCTTTGCAGAGAAGCAGCCCCAATGCATGATGTTGCCACCCCCATGCTTCACAGTAGTTATGGTGTTCTCTGGATGCAACGCAGTATTCTGTCTCCTCCAAACACAACAAGTTTTGTTTCCACCAAACAGTTTTACTTTGGTTTCATCAGACCATATGACATTCTCCCAATACTCTTCTGGATAATCCAAATGCTCTCTAGCAAACTTCAGATGTGCCCGGACATGTCCCCCTGGCTTAAGCAGGGGGATATGTCTGGCACTGTAGGATCAGAGTCCCTGGCAGCATAGTGTATTACTGATGGTAGCCTTTGTTACGGTGGTCCCATCTCTATGCAGGTCATTCACTAGGTCCCCACGTGTGGTTCTGGGATTTTTGCTCACAGTTTTTGTGATCATTTTGACGCCACGGGTGAGATCTTTCGTGGAGCCCCTGATTGAAGGAGATTATCAGTGGTCTTGTATGACTTCCGTTTTCTTATTATTGCTCCCACAGTTGATTTCATCTCACCAAGCTACTTGCCTACTGCTGATTCAGTCTTCCCAGCCTGGTGCAGGGCTACAATTTTGTTTCTGGTGTCCATCGACAGCTCTTTAGTCTTCACCATAGTGGAGTTTGAAGTGTGACAGTTTGAGGTTGTGGTCTTTTATACTGATAACAAGTTCAAACAGGTGCCATTACTACAGGTAATGAGTGGAGTACAGGGGAGCCTCTTAAAAAATAAGTTACAAGTCTGTGAGTATCAGAAATCTTGCATGGTTTTAGGTGACCAAATACTTATTTTCCACCATAATTTGCAAAATAAATCTTTCCAAATCAGACAAGGTGATTTTCTGGATTTGTTTTCTTATTTTGACGCCCATAGTTGTGGTCTACCTATGATGTCAATTACAAGCCTCTCTCATCTTTTTAAGTGGGAGAACTTGCACAATTGGTGGCTGATTAAATACTTTTTTTTCCCCACTGTATATATATATATATATATATATATATATATTATTCATATTTAAAAACAAAAAATATTATTTTTAGTCCCTCTCGGGAACTTGAAATTATTATGCCATAGTATTTAGTTATACAGCAAAAAGGTATTCTCGTATGCAGTACACCGTCATGCTGGACTTCACTGGTGGATAAATGTGGTAGTCATGAGAAAGAGGAGTTTTTATGTTGTTAAAATACATTGATTCAATTGTAGTTATTGGCAGATGTAAAACAAACGGAATCTACCAAATATAATGTGGGCTCAGCTCCTGGGCCAGCCCCATACACGGGGACCAGAAATAGAATGTATCATTATGTTCTATGTCAGGAAGGGGATAAACCTGCAGGTTTATAACTGTGTTAATATAACAATTTTTCCTCAGAGAAATATATAAAAATATTTCTAAAAAAACTTTCAATTTAATAAATTTAAAAAGTATAATAAATCAAACATTAAATTAGTACATTGTTAATATGGATTGCAACAAAGCCATGAATGATAAATACAACTTTGCAACCATTAAAAATAACCATTTTTGTGTCTACTTCTTGCATTCCAGCTTAAAGAAGCACTCCCTTCAAAAATTTTTCCTCTCAATATAATGCAATCATCATATTGTATATATTCTCTTTTCCATTAGGTCTATGACATCAAGCTCTATGTATAAACAGGAAATCTCTTTTCCCTGTATGAGTGACAACTCACTGGAAAAGTCCCTGGCAGGGGAGAAGCAGAACAGCTGGCTCAGGAGTTGAAGAGGGGAATGATAAATGCATGGATAAGAGACTTCCTGTTTCTACATAGAGCAGAGAAAAGAGAAAAATTAGCTAGGTAGAAAGACAAAATGAGCAATTGTAAGTACACAGTGCCATATAATATGATGGCTGTAATATATTAAGAGGTCTAAAGCTTTCCTGTGAGGAGTGCTTGTTTAATGCCTTTTATAACCCTTTTAGAATGGGAAGAAAAAAAAACTGATAGGTCAACCATAAAGACAAAAATTTCTAGCCACTATAGAATTTCTGAGGTCTAGACCCTGACTAGTGGATATCTCCTTCTCTCTTTCTCTCTCCTCCCCAATGTCTTTCTATTCCCCTCTCTTCCCTTCTCTCCCCCTCTATCTCCCCCTCTGTCTCTCTGTCTGCCCTCTCTCTTTCCTCCTCTCTCTCCCTCCCCTCTCTCTCTATCTACCCCTTTCTCCCTCTGTCTTGCTTACACTCTTTATCTCCCCCTCTCTCCCATTCCCCCTCTCCCCTTCTCTCTATATCTCTCTCTTCTAAATCTTCTAAATAGGCTTCATAAAATCCTATGGTATTTCCTATGACTGAGATACACTTAGCACAGATAACAGAAAATTACTAGTAGGATGTTTCATTATATGCATCCATATTTACTTCAGCCATATTTGATGGAAGCCATCCTTAAAAAGCTTGTGTTCTTTAGGCAAACCCTTTCTATATGCACATATTGTGGTTGTCCAGACTAATAAAAACTTTTAAGCACCATAAAGAAAATATTTAAATCTCTAACTACTTAACAATTGATTGTTTCATCATTAGGAGTAGTATTTAATTTGCACAACATCATAGAAATCTATGGTGCTTGCACACATATTAGTCACAGTGCGTGAAAACCCAGTAGTACAGGAAACCTCTATGAAAGTGGAGAATTCATTTAAAAGGTATTTTAGTACTGTTTATGAAGTAATTGCGTTATGCTGAATATCAAAGAGGTACGCCAAACAGCATGTATTTTTGGCAAGTCAATGTACTAACACATGCCTTACTCTGCATATCCATACTTGTTTAGCTGTTGAATTGAAATTTCTCAGAGGAAACAAATCACGGTAATTATTCCCAGTTGGCACAGAGCTTATCGAGCTGACTGGACAAAGAACATTAAAAATAAAACTGATCTAGATTTTTCAATGTATGTGAACCTGTTTATTTGTTTTAAAAATCTTGTGGAAAGAGGGGTAGAAACAATGTTCGCATGAATATATCAAAGGCTGATTTTAAATTATTAAAAATTGAGCGGGTAATCACTGATCCAGTATTGTTGGATATTTTATTTTAACAGACCGGTATTTGGAAAAAGTCATAAGCATGCATAGTATGACAATATTTTGCGTTAATTGATGAAACTTTAATAAATATATTTAAGACCTTACATCTGTTAGGCTTTGTGCCGACGTTGCCTTTTTTTAGCATCTTCGCAGCGATTTTCCGCCATGGAAACGCTGTGAAAACACTAACAAAATTCATCCCATTAGTTTACATGCATTCCGCAATTGCTGTGCTAATGCTGTGTATTTTAGCTTAGCAAAATCGCATCACGGTAAAATACGCAGCATGTTCATTAATTTGTGGAATCGCGGCGATTCCGCTGCCATAGGATTGCATTGAAGCGCTCACTTTACGCATGTGGCTATGCCCACTATGCGTGAAGTGAGCACTTCATGTGTGATTGGTACCCAGGGTCTGGAGGAAAGGAGACTCTCTTCCAGGCCCTGGGTACCATATTCCTGTAAAAAATAGAATTAAAATAAAAAATATGGATAAACTCACCCGTCAGGGTGCTGACAAAGGCAGACGCCGAGACACATGTCGGGGTCGGGCGCATCCATGGTATCCTGCACTACGGGCATAAGGTATAGACTGGGCACACATTGGGCATTTTTTTTAAATTGTATTTTATTTGCAGCGACATATATCAGCATTTATAATTACTTGCTATTGAGCATATACATTTGAATTCATCTTTGTCATGTATTGTGATATTTGACTGATTATTATTATTATTATTATTATTATTTTCTATTGCTGCATACTTCAGCCCTCTTTTGGACTACCAATTGCATTTGCACTTTATACTGCCATGTGCCTCAGCCTCCTTTTAAGTATTTTGCAGTTTGCTTTTTATATTTACCAATGCATTTGCACGTTATACTGCTATGTGCCTTAGCCCATTCATGAATTGTGTTTTTTGCATTTGCACTTTATATTTATGCACATAATATTTGAAATATAAAAATTTATTTATTTATTTTTTGTGGCCTATTAATTTTTTGGATGATATCATATTTTATGAATCTGTATAGCCACCTTATATTTATGTGCAATATATCAGTGCATTTTTGATCCCCAGTGTTGCCCTTTCTTTTGGTGTTTTGTACCCACCCCTTCCTTCTTTTTCTTTGGATTTTGAAATAAACTAATGTTTTAATCTGAATATTGGACGTTTCTTTCATTTTTTTCATTGTGGATTACTCCCAGTGTTAGCCTATGCATTAAATGCAAGGCCTGCCCTGCAGCTAAGTAACACGCACCCCAATAAGCCTTTGAACTGGTACTGGATGGCCACAGGAAAACCAAGTTCACATTACTCTTTTGCCACTGCCATACTGTTAGCTTCGTCATTGAATACAAGGCCCTGCCTGCAGCAAATTGAAACTTACCACAAAAAGGCTTTGAAGCGACCTAATGGATGTACACAGGAAAACCACGTTCACATTACTCTTTTACCACTGCCATACTGTTAGTTTAGGCATTGAATACAAGTCCCTGCCTGCATCAAATTCAAACGCACCCAAAAAAGTCTTTGAAACCACGTACTTGATGGCCAATTGAAAACATTCTTCCTACTAATTTGTTACAAGGGTACTGGTAACCAATCTAATTGAATGTGAGTAAAGCAGGGTATGATTGTGGTTAAAACGTATATATTTTATTAGGTATGGTTAAAATTCCAAAAAAGCACCAAAAACCATTAAAAATACACACGCGGTAATAGTGATCCAATCATCCAATCACCAGAAAAAAGAAAAACAACAGCTCTGACTATTCTGTCCGAATCCATAAGGCAATTCAGTATTGAAGATAAAGAACGAGTAGCGGCGCCAGTGCACATATACCTAATCAGCTGCAAGTATTTGTATGCCTTCCACCATAGAGAAGGGGTAATGGTAATGAGAAAGAAATAAATTAATGCTCGCTCTGCGATTATGGTATATCAACAAAACTGACAGAGAATTACCTGTGGATCCCAAAAAGGAACTCCATGCAATACAGTAGTATAAATGCTGCTTTGAAGGTAGAGATGCAGAAACCAGTACCAGGAAAGAGTGCGCCTTTTTCACAAATAGATCATGAAGCTATAAAAAGAAAAAACTTTTAAAGAAATAGGTCTACTGAATGCCTATATTGTGGTGTAATGACCCCTGATGCAGCTAGGGGGCACTGTGTATGGCCCTCGGGATATGCATGGAGGCATGTGATGGATGGACGTTATGTATCACAGAGGTGGGTGGCCCTGTGATGGAAGCCTGAGCATGTTTTGTTCAGCAGATCTACGGCTGAGAGTTGTACTATACATTGGGAGGCTTCCAGGTGACTTGGAGAGCTGGGCGGGTTCAATCACCTACAAACCCACCCAAGGGGCTTGTGTCTAAATACCTGGGATAAAACCTGTATGTAATGGTGTAGCTAAAGGACCTGTGGTGAGGTCATGACCATGTGACATAACCATGTGATTCCTGACCTCACCTGTGGGTGGAGTTACACCTATGTAATGGAGTGTGTTTTGCACCTGTGAGAGAGTGTGTGGGAGTCTGCCAGTGTGGACAGGCTTCCATGTGTCCAAGGCAGGACATTACAGAGAGGTCTCTGTGACTGAAGAGCGAGGCTCCAGGCAGGAGCTGAAGCATTGAAGAGTGTATTGTATGTTACCATATGGTTTATGATGCAATAAACCTAAAGACTTTTTGCATAAGAAAGTGTCTCCTGAATTACCTCTGAAGCAGCCGAGTGAGTAAAACCTTACAATATATACAACATACACATAAAAAACACATAGGTATAGTTCCACAACATGCGCAAAGTCCCACCGTTGGGAGATTAATGTGGGGATATATACCATATGATGAAAAATAACATCTGTAAGGACTGCAGAATGTTTATGCAAGTGATGCTAGCTGAAAAGAAATGTGCATAGTACGAAAAATTCACATAAGATAAATAAAGTGGTGAAGCTAATATTGAATAGATGAAAAAGTGCATCAAATAGTGCACAGATAGCGTCTATCGGCGTGGTGATCCCAAAAACGTGTTATTTATGCAGGCGTTGGAGACCTTTATTTGTATAACGAGAGTATAAATATGTGATTCTTCAGATGTTGTATTAGTCTATGCCTGATGAAGAGACCTGAGTAGTCTCGAAAGCTTGCAATTTGTTACCATCTTTTCAGTTAGCCATTAAAAGGTATCAACCACTGAGGACTCTCAAGTCTGAATATTTTTCTTTTTTTGTTGTATATATAGGCATTCAGTAGACCTATTTCTTTAAAAGTTTTTTCTTTTTATAGCTTCATGATCTATTTGTGATAAAGGCACCCTCTTTCCTGGTACTGGTTTATGCATCTCTACCTTCAAAGCAGCATTTATACTACTGTATCGCATGGAGTTCCTTTTTGGGATCCACAGGTAATTCTCTGTCAGTTTTGTTGACATACCATAATCGCAGCACGAGTATTAATTTATTTCTTTAGCAATTCAGTATTGGTCTCTATGCATAATATGCCAATGTTAATTGCTCAGATGTATTGCACAAACATTATTTGTGCATAATATGCCAATATAGATTGTTCAAATGTATTGCACCAGTCATATCTATATTCTCATGGCAATGCGAGGTGGATACCTTCTAAGTAAATAACAACCAGTTATCAGAAGGAATGGAACGATCTCACCTTGTTATGTTGATCTGTCCTGCTTTTTTTCAAGGTTCACAGATTCCCATAGTAAAAAGCGGGGGGAGGATAATTACTTATATCCATACAGTACTACCTCAGTGGGACCTATGTATAACCTGCTGACTTAGCACCCCATAATGCCTCCTTCCCGACACGTTTCGTCCAGTGTACTCATCAGGGGAACCACAAGAGGGATGGGGATATTAACAAATATCCATAATGTGGGAGCAGAGTGGCATATCTCGTTTTGCTCTCAATGCCTCATTTAAATAAACTGCCGGGATCATTCAGTCCCAGCTGTGTGCTGACGTCATCTCCAAGCGACCCACCGTGGGACGCAAGGCTGAACCGCATGTTTAACTTCTGGTGTTTTCTGCGCATATGCCAATGTCATTTCCGGTATATGTGCCCATGGACCGCGTTCAATATAAAAAGTAGAAAAAGGGTAATGTATCAGAAGCGTACAGCTGTATACAGTGTTGGGGTGATTTTAAATCTCTGTATATATTTCCAGAGTAACAGACAGAAGCTCACAGGCTCAGTATGGATTAGATCAGAATATAAAAAGCAGAAAAAGGGTAATGTATCAGAAGCGTACAGCTGTATACAGTGTTGGGGTAATTGTAAATCTCCGTATATTTTTCTGGAGTAACACACAGACGCTCACAGGCTCAGTATTGATCACACCAGAATATAAAAAGTAGAAAAAGGGTAATGTATTGCAAGCGTACAGCTGTATACAGTGTTGGGGTAATTTTTAAATCTACGTATATATTTCTGGAGTAACAGACAGACGCTCACAGGCTCAGTATGTATTAGACCAGAATCTAAAAAGCTGAAAAAGGGTACTGTATCACCAATATACCAGATGTATATAGTATAGTGAAAATATTGTAAATCTCCGTTTATATTTCAGGAGTCACACACAGACGCTCTCAGGCTCAGTATGGATTACACAAGAATGTAAAAAGCTGAAAAAGGGTACTGTATCACCAGATACCAGGCGTATATAGTATAGTG
This sequence comes from Oophaga sylvatica, assembly GCA_033576555.1. Classification (NCBI taxonomy): domain Eukaryota; kingdom Metazoa; phylum Chordata; class Amphibia; order Anura; family Dendrobatidae; genus Oophaga; species Oophaga sylvatica. The sequence goes on from JARQOD010000005.1 coordinate 366,719,515, forward strand.
AAAATATTGTAAATCTCCGTATATATTTCAGGAGTCAGACACAGACGCTCACAGGCTCGGTATGGATTAGACAAGAATATAAAAAGCTGAAAAAGGGTACTGTATCATAAGCGTACAGCTGTATACAGTCTAGGGGTAATTGTAAATCTCCGTATATATTTCAGAAGTCACACACAGACGCTCCCAGGCTTAGTATGGATTAGACCAGAATATAAAATGCAGATCCTCAAGACATAATCACACATGTGGGCCAATGTTCCACGTGTAAATGATGCACTTACAGTGGTGGGTGGAGGAGGACTTTCTGCCTAAAAGGTACTGTGTCACAAGCGTACAGCTGTATACAGTCTAGGGGGTAATTGTAAATCTCCGTATATATTTCTGGAGTAACAGACAGACGCTCACAGGCTCAGTATGGATTAGACCAGAATATAAAAAGAAGAAAAAGGGTACTGTATCAGAAGATTACAGCTGGATACAGTCTATGGGTAATTGTAAATCTCTGTATATATTTCCGGAGTATTATTACTATTAATATTTATTTTTATAGCGCTATTGATTCCATCATGCTGTACATGAGAAGGGGTTACATACAGATTACCGATATCTCTTACGATAAACAAACAAACAATCACAGACTGATATAGAGGGGAGAGAGAACCCTGCCCTTGCGGGCTTACATTCTACAGGATGGTGGGGAAGGAGACAGTAGGTTGGAGGGTTGCAGCAGCACCAGTGAATGTGAGTCGGTAGCTACAGTAGTGGTGAGGAAACAGCAGGGATCATGGCAGGTTGTAAGTTTTCCTGAAGAGGTGGGTTTTCAGGTTCTGTCTGAAGGATCCTAGTGTGGTTGATAGTCGGACGAGTTGGGCAAAGAATTCCAGAGGATGGGGGCTATTCGGGAGAAGTCTTGGAGACGGTTGGGTGAGGAGCGAATAAGTGTGGAGGAAAGAAGGCGGTCTTGGGAGGATCGGAGATTAAGTGAGGGAAGATATCGGGAGATTAGTTCAGAGATATATGGAGGAGACAGGTTATAGATGGCCTTGTCGGTCAGTATTAGTAATTTGAATTGTATACGCTGAGGGAGTGGGAGCCAGTGGAAAGATTTGAAGAGGGGAGAAGCTGAGGAGCAGTGAGGAGAGAGATGAATTAGTCGAGCAGCAGAGTTAAGGGTGGACTGGAGAGGTGCGAGGGTGTTAGCAGGGAGGCCACAGAAAAGGAAGTTGCAGTAGTCGAGATGGGAGATGAGGGCGTGCACAAGCATTTTACTAGAGTGAGGGTTGAGGAAGGGACGGATTCTGGAAATATTTTAGATCTGGAGGCGGCAGGAGGTGGAGAGAGCTTGGAAGTGCAGTTTGAAGGACAGGGCAGAGTCAAAGGTTACTCCAAGGCAGTGGACCTCCAGTACAGGGGAAAAAGTGATGTTGTCAATTGTTATAGATAGGTCGGGTAAAGAAGATCTGTGAGATGGGGGAAAGATGATCAGTTCAGATTTGTAACAGTAATAGACAGACGCTCACAGGCTCGGTATGTATTAGACCAGAATCTAAAAAGCTGAAAAAGGGTACTGTATCACCAGATGCCAGGTGCATATAGCATAGTGAAAATTGTTATGTTTTGTAGCTGAGGAGAGCAGGCAACAACGGCAATACACCAGAGAGGTTGGAATCTACTGGATTGCAGTACCCTGACTAACCACACACAACTAAAGGCAGCCGTGGAGCGTTCCTACGTTGGTCCTAGACGCTTCGTCACAGCCTGAGAGGCTAACTACACCTAAAGATAGAAAGAGGAAAGCTATCTGCCCCGAAGCAGATCCCCAAAGAACATAGGAAGCCCCCAAACATGTAATGGCGGTTAGACAAGAGGAAACACAGACACAGACAGAAAACAGTATGAGCAAACGCTGGGGCCCAATCTGCCTAGACAGAAAAGGATAGGAAGGACAATCACTGCAATCCAAAAAAAACCTAAAAAAAAGCCAACGCTACTAATTGCAAATACACCTGAGATCACACGACCTCTACCACCTAAATTAGTTCTCTGGTGTAACAAAACTAAGCCGCAGCCACTGAAAAAACTGGGAAAGGCAAATGAACAAACAACAGTGGCTCCAGAGGAACCGAGAGGAGCCCAAGCCCCCCGGGGAGGCGAACCTGGCCAACCTCACAGAAATGTAGAGAAAAATGCAAATGGCAAGCGCAAAAACAAAAAACAGAAAATATCTTATCTGAGAGCAGGAGAAGAGGCAAGACTCAGAAAGCTTCCAAGTGAACCAGGAAACAACGTTGAGACAAGAACAATTGATCACCGGCAACCATGATGGGGGGAAACCTCGCTTATATCCAGACAGTCTGTGATTCCTGATTGCCAATCCTCATTGAATGGTTCAGTACTGTTTGTAACCACCAGAGGGAGCTTCTGCTCAGAATTCATTTCTAAAACATTCACAACAGAGAATATTGTAAATCTCCGTATATATTTCAGGAATCACACACAGACGCTCTCAGGCTCAGTATGGATTAGACAATAATATAAAAAGCTGAAAAAGGGTACTGTATCACTAGATACCAGGTGTATATAGTACAGTGAAATTATTGTTAATCTCCGTATATATTTCAGGAGTCAGACACAGACGCTCACAGGCTCAGTATGGATTTGACAAGAATATAAAAAGCTGAAAAAGGGTACTGTATCACAAGCGTACAGCTGTATACAGTCTTGGGGTAATTTTAAATCTCCGTATATATTTCAGGAGTCACACACAAATGCTCTCAGGCTCAGTATGGATTAGACCGGAATATAAAAAGCAGATCCACAAGACATAATCACATATGTGGGCCAATGTTCCTGGTGTCAATGATGCACTTACAATTGTGGGTGGAGGAGGACTTTCTGCCAAAAAGGGTACTGTATCACAAGCATACAGCTGTATACAGTCTAGGGGTAATTGTATTTCTCGTATATATTTCCAGAGTAACAGACGCTCTCAGGCTCAGTATGGATTAGACAAGCATATAAAAAGCTGAAAAAGGGTACTGTATCACAAGTGTACAGCTGTATACAGTCTAGGGGTAATTGTAAATCTCCATATATATTACAGGAGTCACACACAGACGCTCACAGGCTCAGTATGTATTAGACCAGAATCTAAAAAGCTGAAAAAGGGTACTGTATCACCAGATACCAGGTGTATATAGTATAGTGAAAATTTTGTAAATCTCCGTATATATTTCAGGAGTCAAACAAAGATTCTCACCGGCTCAGTATGGATTAGACAAAAATATAAAAAGCTGAAAAAGGGTACTGTATCACAAGCGTACAGTTGTATATAGTCTTGAGGTAATGGTAAATCTCCGTATATATTTCAGGAGTCACACACAGACTCAGGCTCAGTATAGATTAGACAAGAATATAAAAAGCTGAAAAGGGTACTGTATCACCAGATACCAGGTATATATAGTATAGTGAAAATATTGTAAATCTCCGTATATATTTCAGGAGTCAGACAGACTCTCTCAGGCTCAGTATGGATTAGAAAAGAATATAAAAAGCAGATCCGCAAGACATAATCACACATGTGGGCCAATGTTCCAGGTGTCAATGATGCACTTACAGTGATGGGTGGAGGAGGAATTTCTGCCAAAAAGGGTACTGTATCACAAGCGTACAGCTGTATACAGTCTAGGGGTAATTGTAAATCTCCGTATATATTTCTGGAATAACAGACAGATGCTCACAGGCTCAGTATTTATTAGAACAGAATCTAAAAAGCTGAAAAAGGGTACTGTATCACCAGATACCAGGTGTATATAGTATATTGAAAATTTTGTAAATCTCCGTATATATTTCAGGAGTCAGACAAAGATGCTCACAGGCTCAGTGTAAGGTTCTTTGTCTCTGTTGACATGTTCCTTGAAACTCAGTTTTCCGTCGGCCATTTTGCTTTCTGTCTTTCTGCAGCTCTTGCCCTCAGTTAATATGGAGTTTCCAGTTTTCATGTTCCCACCCTGATTCTTCCCTCTTGCTTCTTAAGCAGCCTCAGCTGAACAATCAGTGCTCCTGAATCAAGCCTCAGTCAGTCTGTGACCTGACTCCTGGAAGCCTTGGACTTGTACTCCAGCTATTCCCTACTGAGGATCCTTGGAACACTTTTGGACTCTGGAAACCTGCTGTTTGGTGAATCCATGTTTGCAGAGGAATTACAGTACAGAGAAGAGATCCTGAACCTGCTTTGGAGAGTTATTGTAGTGCTTGAAGTTACTCTGGCCTGCTGTGTCTCCTGTCGCTGTTCCTGCAAACTGTGTGAACTTTTCAGCATGCTTGTATGAAGTAATACAAGTCATTTCATTTCAACCTATGTCTCCTGTATTTTCCTCGCACCCAAGCACAAGACGCTATAGGAACTGTACACTATACATGACAAGATTCAGGAGCCAATGTTTAGTGTCTGCTGGGTCTGGGAAAGCCGTGTCTGCTGTGACTGTGGATATCAGATGTCCGTTTAATACCTTATGTGATGACAGTGGTTGTGACTTCTCACAACCATTCCAGGTGAGCGCATTCCCTTAAAATTTTACTCTGGAGTGTTACCACAGGTAAACACTATTGTTTTTTTTTTTTTTTCTCCTTTCCTCTTCTCCTTCCAGCACCTCTGCCTTAAAAGATCTGGAAGATGGAGGCCCGCATAAAGGAACTTTGCGGAGTGACTGATACAATCCTTTCAGATGTACAGACTTTAAAAACCCGTTTTGCAAGCCTACAGGACCTCACTAATCATAATTTGCAAGTGTTTGGACAGACTACCCAGGAATTGCGAGCCAGGATTGAGGCTCTAGAGGAACGAGCCCAGGCTCCTGCCATAACCCCAAGTTCTGGGATCCCCAAATTACCTCCTTTTCGTTTTGGCAGTGAACGTGAGAAATTCAGGGGATTTATTAATCAATGCAATTTATTTTTCTCCCGCACATGCTTCACAATTTCCCACTGAACGATCCAAAGTGCTTACTATAATCATGTTGCTTACCAATAAGGCTTTGATGTGGGCAAACCCTCTGATTGAGACTGAGGATGATTGTTTGAATCACCTTGATGCTTTTATTTCAGCCATGGGGCAGGTGTTTGATGACCCCAATCGAGGTGCAACAGCTGAAGCAGCCATGTTAACTTTGCGCCAAGGTAAGCGTTCAGTAGCCGAATATGCCCTGGATTTCAGGAGATGGGCTCTTGATACCACTTGGGACACTTCCGCTAAAAAATCTATTTTTCGGAAAGGGTTGTCTCCACTGATTAAGGATGAACTTGCTCGTGCCGACCCTCCCACTGCGTTGGGTGACTTTATTAACTATTGTATCCGTATTGATGCTCGTCTGACTGAACGCAGACAAGAGAGATGGTTCGAAAATAATCGCACTAACCTTTTACTACCTCCCTCCTCAGCTAAGGAACCTTTGAGTAGGATCACAAGGGAACCAGAAACTGAACCCATGCAGGTGGACTCTTTACAAAGACGGGTTAGTGATGCACGCAAAGAACATCGTATAAAGGAAAATCTATGTTTCTACTGTGGTAAGTCAGGGCACTTCATTATAAACTGCCCCAGCCGATCTCGTAAGACTACTGCAGCAGTCATTCACTGTGAGTGTTGCGAGAGGAGCTCTGTCATGTCTGAGCCTCAGGCTCCAGAGAGATCTGCTGCAAGAGATCTTGATTTCTCGGACTTAAACTCTGTTAGTTCTGGGGACGATGACGGTATAAACGCTGCAATTTTTCAAGTTTCCTCAGCGGTATCCCAGCTGAGTTGCAAAAGAAACAATTCTCATTGCTTCCTTTCCATCAAACGCTGGGTTGACTCAGTCTGGGTGTTTAGCTCTGCTATGATCGACTCAGGAGCAAGTGGAAATTTTATGGATATCTCCTTTGCTCTGAAACAGGGGATACGTTCAGTGAAGAAGGCTACTCCAGTACAGATGGAGACTGTGGATGGCTTTCTACTGACTTCTGGACCAGTGGATCAAGAAACAGAGCCTTTGAGGGTCCTTATGGGTAAAGATCATCAGGAGAAAATGTCTTTTTTGCTTATCTCTTCTCCCCACTTTCCCATCATTCTAGGGCTACCATGGCTGCAGGCGCAGAATCCTACGATTAACTGGGAGACCAAGGAATTACACTTTCCGGAGAAACAGATGAGTCAAGGAGTTTCAGCTTGCTCTGTTCCTAAAGGAACCATGTCAGTCCCTGAACTACCAGCTGTATACCAGGACTATGTGGATTTATGTGACAAGAAGAACGCTGATCAGCTTCCTCCTCACCGTCCATATGATTGTCCAATTGAATTATTGCCCGGAGCCGAGATACCTTTTGGTAAGATCTACCCCCTTGCGGGGCCCGAGCTAAAAGCTTTGAAGGATTATATAGACGAAAATTTAGCCAAGGGCTTCATACGCCCCTCTTCATCTCCCGCACGTGCACCCATCTTCTTTGTGAAGAAGAAAGATGGATCTCTGAGACCCTGCATAGACTATAGGAAACTCAATAAGGTTACTATTAGAAACCGTTATCCATTGCCTTTAATCCCTGAGTTGTTGGAGAGAGTGCGGCATGCCAAAATTTTCTCTAAACTGGATCTCCGTGGGGCCTATAACTTGGTCCGTATTAGACCTGGGGATGAATGGAAGACTGCTTTCAGGTCACACTATGGACACTTTGAATATCTAGTTATGCCTTTTGGTCTGAGTACCGCCCCAGCCACTTTCCAACACTTCGTGAATGATATCTTCAGGGATCTCCTAGATACATTTGTGGTGATTTATCTGGATGATATTCTATTTTTTTCTAACTCCACAGAGGAACATCATGGACATGTGAGAATGGTCTTAGAACGCCTAAGACAAAACCATCTCTACATCAAGCTTGAAAAATGTGATTTCCATAGGACCGAAATTCAATTTCTGGGGTATGTACTATCTACGCAAGGGATTAGTATGGATGGAAGCAAGACCCAAGCCATCAAGGATTGGCCAATTCCTAGAAATGTGAAGGAGGTGCAGCGTTTCATCGGATTTGCCAACTTCTATAGACGTTTCATTAAGAATTTTTCTGAGGTAGTGTCACCTATCACCCAACTTACCCGGAAACAGTCTAGGTTCTCCTGGACCCCGCAAGCTCAGGAAGCATTTTCCTGTTTAAAGGATAAATTTACCACCGCACCTATCTTAGTACATCCCAACCCCGAGCTTGCCTTCATAATAGAGGTGGATGCTTCAGACTGTGCCGTTGGAGCTATACTCTCTCAGAGAACAGGTGAGAAGAATGTCTTGCATCCCTGTGCCTTCTTTTCCCAGCAGTTGTCTTCGGCTGAGAGGAACTACGATGTGGGCAATAGAGAATTGTTGGCCATTATTGCCACCTTCAAGGAATGGAGACACCTTCTTCAGGGAGCTGCACAGCAAATAGTCGTCCTGACAGACCATCGTAACCTTGAATTTATCAGGTCGGCTAAGTGCCTGACTCCTCGCCAGGCTCGCTGGAATCTTTTCCTAAACCAATTTAATTTTGTAATTTCTTATAGACCAGAATCGCGCAATGGAAAGGCTGATGCACTCTCTAGGATTCATTCAGCAGAGACACGTCCACTTACTCCTCCTAAGACTATTCTTCCTGACTCTAGATTCCTGGGAGTGATTCATAATCAAGACCTACTTAAGGACATCAAGGAAGCATACCATGCGGATTCTTTGTTGGCTCAACCCCCAAGGGACGTAAGTCTTGTCTTTAAGAATGGTGTGTGGATTCAGGGACAACGTCTGTATATACCTGAAACAGTCAGATTGAGAGTATTGCAACTCATCCACGATTCCAAGATAGCCGGGCATAGGGGAATTCTAAAGACACAAGAATTTCTTTCTCGTTTCTTTTGGTGGCCCACTTACAGGAAAGATGTCTTAAAGTATGTCACTTCATGTGAAGTCTGTGCAAGATGCAAAACACCTCGCTCCTCACCAACTGGTCTGTTGCAACCTCTTCCCACCCCGTCCCACCCGTGTTGATCCATTTCTATGGACTTCATTGTGGAGTTACCAACCTCTCAAGGGAAGAACACCATTCTAGTGGTGGTTGATCGTCTAACAAAGGCAGCTCATTTTATCCCTTGTGTCGGCTTACCCACTGCAAAACAGACATCAGACTTGATGATTAAGAATGTGTTTCGCTTATATGGAGTACCGGATGAGGTCATTTCGGATCGAGGGGTGCAATTCACTTCAAGGTTTTGGCAAATTTCTGTGCAGCATTGGACATTAAAGTAAACCTTTCTTCTGCTTTTCATCCCCAGACTAATGGACAGACAGAACTAACCAATCAGACCCTGGAGCAGTATCTCCGCTGTTTTATCTGCCACCTACAGGATGATTGGGTGGATCTACTTCCACTGGCTGAGTTCTCTTATAACAACTCTCAGAGCGCCTCCACTAAGCAGTCTCCTTTTTACTCCAATCTAGGTTATCATCCTAACATTCTTCCTCGATTTCCCATAGATACGCCCTTGCCGGCAGTGGCTGAAAGAATCACTTCTTTACAAGAGAATATGGATCTTCTAAAGGAAAATCTAGAATTGGCTCAGGAAAGGTACAAGAAAGCAGCAGATAAATTTCGTAAACCTGCACCAGCTTTCAAGGTAGGAGATTTGGTCTGGCTGTCAACCAGAAATCTTAAATTAAAGATTCCATCGTCTAAATTGGGACATAAGTACATTGGACCTTATAAGATCAATAAGATTATAAGTGCTGTTGCTTGTCGTCTTCAACTGCCCAGAACTATGAGAATCCACCCTGTCTTTCATGTATCCCTACTAAAGGCTGCAACACCCAATACGTTTCCTGGACGTTCTTCTCCTTGCCCTGACCCAGTGCTGGTCGATGGTCAGGAAGAATTTATGGTGGAAAGGATTCTAGATTCCAGCTTGTACAGAAATCAGTTGCAATATTTGATTAAATGGCAGGGCTACCCAGTGGAGGACAACTCATGGGAACCAGTCAATAATGTAAATGCTCCTCGCCTGCTCCGCCAGTTTCATCAGAGGTACCCTGACAAGCCTGGTCTGAGGTCATCCGGAGGTTGTCCCTAAGGGGGGAGTAATGTAAGGTTCTTTGTCTCTGTTGACATGTTCCTTGAAACTCAGTTTTCCGTCGGCCATTTTGCTTTCTGTCTTTCTGCAGCTCTTGCCCTCAGTTAATATGGAGTTTCCAGTTTTCATGTTCCCGCCCTGATTCTTCCCTGTTGCTTCTTAAGCAGCCTCAGCTGAACAATCAGTGCTCCTGAATCAAGCCTCAGTCAGTCTGTGACCTGACTCCTGGAAGCCTTGGACTTGTACTCCAGCTATTCCCTACTGAGGAACCTTGGAACACTTTTGGACTCTGGAAACCTGCTGTTTGGTGAATCCATGTTTGCAGAGGAATTACGGTACAGAGAAGAGATCCTGAACCTGCTTTGGAGAGTTATTGCAGTGCGTGAAGTTACTCTGGCCTGCTGTGTCTCCTGTCGCTGTTCCTGCAAACTGTGTGAACTTTTCAGCATGCTTGTATGAAGTAATACAAGTCATTTCATTTCAACATATGTCTCCTGTGTTTTCCTCGCAACCAAGCACAAGACGCTATAGGAACTGTACACTATACATGACACTCAGTATGGATTAGACAAGAATATAAAAAGCTGAAAAAGGGTACTGTATCACAAGCGTACAGTTGTATACAGTCTAGAGGTAATGGTAAATCTCCGTATATATTTCAGGAGTCACACACAGACGCTCTCTGGATCAGTATGGATTAGACAAGAATATAAAAAGCTGAAAAAAAGGGTACTGTATCACCACCAGATACCAGGTGTATATAGTATAGTGAAAATATTGTAAATCTCCATATATATTTCAGAAGTCAGACACAGACGCTCATAGGCTCAGTATGGATTAGACAAGAATGTAAAAAGCTGAAAAAGGGTACTGTATCACAAGCTTACAGCTGTATACAATCTAGCGGTAATTGTAAATCTCCGTATATATTTCAAGAGTCACACACAGACGCTCTCTGGCTTAGTATGGATTAGACAAGAATATAAAAAGCTGAAAAAGGGTACTGTATCACCAGATACCAGGTATGCGTAGTATAGTTAAAATATTGTAATTCTCCATATATATTTCAGAAGTTAGACACAGATGCTCTCAGGTTCAGTATGGATTAGACAAGAATAAAAAAGCTGAAAAAGGGTACTGTATCACCAGATACCAGGTGTATATTGTATAGTGAATAAATTGTAAATCTCCGTATATATTTCAGGAGTCACACACAGACGCTCTCAGGCTCAGTATTGATTAGACAAAAATATAAAAAGCAGACCCGCAAGACATAATCACACATGTGGGCCAATGTTCCAGGTGTCAGTGATGCACTTACAGTGATGGGTGGAGGAGGACTTTCTGGCAAAAAGGGTACTGTATCACAAGCGTACAGCTGTATACAGTCTAGGGGTAATTGTAAATCTCCGTATATATTTCTGGAATAACAGACAGATGCTCACAGGCTCAGTATTTATTAGAACAGAATCTAAAAGCTGAAAAAGGGTACTGTATCACCAGATACCAGGTGTATATAGTATATTGAAAATTTTGTAAATCTCCGTATATATTTCCGGAGTAACAAACAGACGCTCACAGGCTCAGTATGGATTAGATCAGAATATAAAAAGCAGAAAAAGGGTAATGTATCAGAAGCGCACAGCTGTATACAGTGTTGGGGTAATTGTAAATCTCCGTATATTTTTCTGGAGTAACACACAGACGCTCACAGGCTCAGTATTGATCACACCAGAATATAAAAAATAGAAAAAGGATAATGTATTAGAAGCGTACAGCTGTATACAGTGTTGGGGTAATTTTAAATCTCTTTATATATTTCCAGAGTCAGACACAGACTCTCAAAGGCTCAGTATGAATCACACCAGAATATAAATAGTAGAAAAAGGGTAATGTATCAGAAGCTTACAGCTGTATACAGTGTTGAGGTAATTTTTAAATCTCCGTAAATATTTCCAGAGTAACACACAGACGCTCACAGGCTCAGTATAGATTAGACCAGAATATGAAAAGCAGAAAAAGTGTACTGCATCAGAAGCGTGAAAAACTGGGTCTGAACTGAAAAAGTAAGTTGATGTGTATGCAAAATGTAAATGCATATCAAACACATGACCATTAAACAGAGAAAACAAAAAACAAGAAACAAATATCCTAAAATAAAACAAAATAAAAAATATATTGCAAAACATGCATGAAGTTGTAATAATAATAATAAGGGTATTTGGTAAACATAATTTTGATCAAAAGAATGTACAAGCCATCCCGCCACGTCAAGGCAACCCTTTGTGGGACAGTCCTACTCTAATATTAAAAACCTTTCCACTTGTCAAGTGACGTAAATGTGAACAAGGACAGAGAGACTGAACCCACCAGTTGAAGCATAGGCCAGACAGGATGGATTTTTCAGCTCAAAAGCAGGGCGGTCACACCCTTATATGCACAAAATGCACTAAGAACTAAATGAAAAACTGGGTCTGAACTGAAAAAGTAAGTTGATGTGTATGCAAAATGTAAATGCATATCAAACACATGACCATTAAACAGAGAAAACAAAAAACAAGAAACAAATATCCTAAAATAAAACAAAATAAAAAATATATTGCAAAACATGCATGAAGTTATAATAATAATAAGGGTATTTGGTAAACATAATTTTGATCAAAAGAATGTACAAGCCACCCCGCCACGTCAAGGCAACCCTTTGTGGGACATTCCTACTCTAATATTAAAAACTTTTCCACCTGTCAAGTGACGTAAATGTGAACAAGGACAGAGAGACTGAACCCACCAGTTGAAGCATAGGCCAGACATGATGGATTTTTCAGCTCAAAAGCAGGGCGGTCACACCCTTATATGCACAAAATGCACTAAGAACTAAATGAAAAACTGGGTCTGAACTGAAAAAGTAAGTTGATGTGTATGCAAAATGTAAATGCATATCAAACACATGACCATTAAACAGAGAAAACAAAAAACAAGAAACAAATATCCTAAAATAAAACAAAATAAAAAATATATTGCAAAACATGCATGAAGTTATAATAATAATAAGGGTATTTGGTAAACATAATTTTGATCAAAAGAATGTACAAGCCACACCGCCACGTCAAGGCAACCCTTTGTGGGACAGTCCTACTCTAATATTAAAAACCTTTCCACTTGTCAAGTGACGTAAATGTGAACAAGGACAGAGAGACTGAACCCACCAGTTGAAGCATAGGCCAGACATGATGGATTTTTCAGCTCAAAAGCAGGGCGGTCACACCCTTATATGCACAAAATGCACTAAGAACTAAATGAAAAACTGGGTCTGAACTGAAAAAGTAAGTTGATGTGTATGCAAAATGTAGATGCATATCAAACACATGACCATTAAACAGAGAAAACAAGCGGGATGGCTTGTACATTCTTTTGATCAAAATTATGTTTACCAAATACCCTTATTATTATTATTACAACTTCATGCATGTTTTGCAATATATTTTTTATTTTGTTTTATTTTAGGATATTTGTTTCTTGTTTTTTGTTTTCTCTGCATCAGAAGCGTACAGTTGTTTACAGTGTTGGGGCAATTTTCCGTATACTGTATTTCCAGAGTCAGACACAGACTCTCACAGGCTCAGTATGGATTACACCAGAATATAAAAAGTAGAAAAAGGGTAATGTATCAGAATCGTACAGCTGTATACAGTGTTGGGGTAATTTTAAATCTCTGTATATATTTCTGGAGTAACACACAGACGCTCACAGGCTCAGTATGGAGTAGACCAGAATATAAAAAGCAAAAAAATGCTAATGTGTCCGAAGATACCAGGCGTATACATTGTAGGGGTAATTGTAAATCTCCGTATATATTTCCGGAGTAACACACAGACGCTCTCTCAGCATGGATTTGACCATAATACAGAAGGCAGAAAAAAGGTACTGCATCAAAAGATACCAGCTGTATACGGTTTTGTGGAAAATTGAAATCTCTGTATATATTTCCGGAGTCACACACAGATAGTCAGCATGTATTTGTCCGTGATACCAGCCAGTACACGACAGTGTGTGAGGAGCGTACAGCTCTATACGGTGTGGGAAAAAATGAACACTCGTTAACTGTGCAGAAAAAAAGAATAAAAGTATTAGTGCTGTGTAGGTGCTGTGTTAAAAAGCAGTCTGCACAGTAGTGCACACAGCAATACAGCTAGCAGGCAGCCTAATAATCAGCTCTGCTGCTGCACACAAGAAATTCCTCCCCTGTCACTGGCAGGCAGCCTAATAATCAGCTCTGCTGATGCACACAAGAAATTCCTCCCCTGTCACTGGCAGGCAGCCTAATAACCAGCACTGCTGCACACAATAAAATCCTCCCCTGTCACTGCACCCTAACTGTACAGCACAATCGCTATCAGCACAAGCACAGAATAACTTTTTTTTCCTGCCTAACTCTCTCCCTACTGAGAAACAGCGGCAGCAACCTCTCCCTAAGCTAAGATCGGCAGAAGTAAAATGGCGGTCGGCTGTCAGGGCTTTTATAGCAACTGTGACGCCACACAAAGCAAGCCATTCACTGCAATGCCCTTCTCTAAGATGGTGGTGGCCGCTGCCCATGTCATCTTGTTGCCCACAGTGTGCGTCCTTGCTCATTGGCTGAGAAAAGGCACCTGCAAGCATTATGGGATAACCGACTTTGGCGCTTGGGTCGACGACCGCATGGCCGACCTCATGGTATGGTCGGGTTTCGCTCGGCGAAACCCGACTTTGGCAAAAGTCGGTGATTTTTGAATCTGACCGACCTGTTT
>JARQOD010000005.1:366733525-366813220 GCA_033576555.1 Oophaga sylvatica
TAAAAAGAAAGGGGAACAACCATTGGGGAACACGAAAGATAAGGCAAAAGTGCCAAAAAAAAAAACCCATAAAGGGGGAATTGTAAACACTAATTTTTAAAATGAAAAAAATTTTCTTTACAGTATATAAGGGGAAACCCAACAAAAATTTGTTGTCATTTTGATTCCGTCCCCCCAGATGTTGTTTGGTCTGATTTCCGCTAAAAAAACCCCAGAAACTAAAGTTTTAAATGAAACAAAATTTGGGAGTAGATTATGGAAAGGGCAAAAAATATACCCACAACTACAAGGAATGCCTTTCATGCAAAAAAGCCTTAGACTTTGCGGAAAAAGCATGTTTAATTTCAAAGAAAACCCACCAAAAATGTCAGAACATTTTGCAAAGCTTGTGAGGGTTTGGGGTGGCCTTATTCAACAGAGGGGGAAAAAGGGGGTTCCCCACTTTGGTTTTGAGTAGTTCTGACAGAGGTCCCGGTGGTTCCCCGGGTACTGTGAGGATTGTGAGGATGGGAATATTTTAATGATTGGTCTTAGAAAGGGGAGTCTTTTCCCTCAGGGTTCCGGGTGACAATTTTTGGGGTCAAAATCCTTCTTTCCATTTCCTTGTGCCTGTGTGTCGTGTCTGGATCCCGCTATCGATAAGACAATTTTTTTTTTTGTGTTTTTCTATATTTTTGCATTTTGTCCTCCTTCGGGGGGGGCCTTCGGGTCCCCTCCGGGGGCTTTTCCCTCTCAGTTTGTCCAGCCATGTGTTTTGTATTTTGCTTTTTCGTTTTTTTTCAGTGGCTGTGTTTTTTTTTTTTTACACCGGGAATAATTTAGGTGGTAAAGGTCGTGTATTCTGGTGATTTTGAAATTGAAAGGGTTTTTTTTTTTTTGGGGTTTTCTAAATTTTCAGTAAGTACCTTCCTATCCTTTTCTTTTTTGAATTTTTGGGCCCCCAATTTGCTCATCTATTTTTTGTCTGTGTCAGTTTTCATCTGTCTAACCGTTTTTTATGTTTGGGGCTTTCTATTATCTTTGGGTTCTGCTCCGGGGAAATTTTGCTTTCCTATTTTTATTTTTGGTGTAGTTTTTTCCCCCGGGTTTACGGGCGTCAGGACCAACGGGAACGCTCCACGGCGCCTTTTGTGTGGTTAGTGGGGGACTGCAATCTCGATTCCAACTGTCGGTGATTTTTTTTTACCTGCATCCTCGCTCCCCTTAAAATAACATATCAGGCCCATAAAAATTTTTGGTTTACAGAAAGGGAAAAAAAATTTTTAAAGGAAGAAAAGTTGTCAAAGATTTTTTCTGTTTTTGCTTTTTTTTTTTTTTTTCCCCCGTATCTCTGGGTGCTGGGGGGGTCTTTTCTCCCAATGGGGTTTCCCAGTTTTTGGGCGTGTGGACAGTTGCCATGATTGGAGTATTGCTGCATATCTTGCTAGGTTTTGTTTTGGAAACCAGGATCCCTCCCCCGTTTGTTTTTAGGGGATCGAGAAAATTTTAGAATTTAAAATAATTTGAAAGTTTTTCCTTAAAATCAAGCCTCGGAAAGCAGCGCAGCGGTTCAAATTACATTCTCTCCTGCGCGGCGATCCTCGGTTTTGGGTTTTTTCCCTGATCTGGGGTCCTTTTTTGAGTGATTTGATGCTTTTTTTCAGGCTTTGGGGTTTTTTTCGATGGCCTAATGTCATGATCAAGCTGAAAAAAAACCCTTTTGGCTTTTTAAACAGGGGCTTGATGCGGAGTTTAAATGTCAAGATTCCGTAGGGGGGCGCCTGACCAAAAGGGAAGGCCCTTTTGGGGCCCTTTTCCGGAAGGGTCGTCGGATAATGAATGGATGTTATGGTGGGATTTTCCCTGTCCCCTCTTTTTCTCAATATTCTATGTCATTAGCGATTTAAAAATTACAGACGTTTGCGTGGCGGGGGAAATAGCGTAAGTGGGTTGCCGTGAGCCAGCTGCCCGAGCCCCCGCGGTGATGGAGTGGTTTGGGGGGCAGCTCTGAGTTTGAAAGCGCAAGGGTTATTTTTTTTCTTGGTGATTTTCCCCTATGCATTTCAGCTGCCCTAAGCGGGGGGACATTTTCACGCTCATTTTTTGGGAGGTTTTTAAATTAAATTTTTTTTTTAAAGCCTCTGATTGCTCTCTGTCCCCCTTTTTTGCCGGCTTTTTTGATTCTGGAGCAGCTATTAACCCCATGGGGTTTTTTTTTTTTGCTAAACGTTGTGGGGTTTTCCCCTTGTACCCCCCCCCAGAAGTCATTCCCCTTTTGGGGTCGTTTTACCCTTTTTGGTGAGAAAACCCCCCTTCTCTATCGGTGATAATGGGGTTGAACCCCTTACACCAGGAGTGCTGCAAATTTTTGGTTCTATTAACGATGACATTTCGGCGGGGTTTCCCTTGGGGTTCAGTCTCATAATTGTTTTGGTTGGGGAAACTGTGTCTGTAACCAGTTGGGGTGCCAATGTTTTTTAAAACCCAAACCCCCCGTTTTTTTTGCCTCCCCCCGGGTGAGGTGTTCCTGATTTTTTGTTTTTTTTTCGATTGTTAGCGAAAGTAATCTGCATCCTTCCCTCCCCTAGGAGTATGACTGCGTTTAAATTTTGTGCCAGGGGTAATTCCCTAAAGGTCCCCTTTTTAACTTGTTTGTACCTAAAACATGACGCTATGCGGTTTATATAAGGGTCATTTGGGAAAGGGTCATATCGACCATCTCTTCACCCTTAGGTCCGGGTTTTTTCTTTGTGGCCCCAAAAAAAGGTTCATTAAAGGGCCCGTTTTTTGATTATCGTCTCTTGAACAATATTCTGGGAAATTCAAAACCCGTTACCCTTGTTTCTCCCTTTTTTTTCCGGGTGAAAACGTTACGGGTTTTCCAATTTTTCCTCAGGGGGGGGTAAAACCCCTTATTGCATTAAGCACGGGGAAAAAAGGAAGACGGCATTTAACCCCCCCTAAAGGGGCATTTTGGTCCTTTTGATCCCCTTTTGGGGTCACTAATGCCCCTTTCCGTCTTCCAGCCTTATGAAGCATTTTCGGGGGGTTTTATGGACAAGTTTTGATTGTTTTTTGGTGATATCTTATTTTTTCAATGACGGGACTCTTGTAAAACTTTTCGAACGTTTTCCCCGTTTTTTTGGAAGATTCTCTGTATGTGAAGGGTCAAAGGTTTTTTTGGCGTACAGAAATCTCATTTCGGGGGTTCTTTTTGTCCCCTTTGTTATTAAAGGCCCGGTAAAGGGGTTAGGCCTCTGTGATTGGGCCAAAATACTTTTTTAAAAGGCCCCTTTAGAGATTTTTTGGGTTTTCCCCAATTTTATCGTAAATTTTTTGGGAAAATTTTCGGGGTTTTTTTAAACCCTTAACTGATTTGACCAAAAGGGTTTGATGTGGTGAATTGGCCTCCTGGGGGAGTCTCGCGTTTCAGGAACTTAAGCAGAGTTCACTTTGCTCCTGTTCTGGGGCGCCTGAGTTTCTCTGCCATTTCAGGTGGAGGTTGATCCCTTTTAAAAATTGGGCAGGTGCCGTTTTGCCCAAAAAAGATCCAGACCCCTTAAAAGAACCCCTTGTGCCTTTTTCCTAAAAAATTTTCCTAGCGTAATTATGACGGGGGGAATCGGGAGTTTTTGGCCTGAATTTGGGTTTTGAAAAGTGGGACTTTTGGTGGGGGAGCCAAACTCAGGGGGGGGCCTTACGGACCATAAGAATTGGTCTTTTGGAATCTGCCAAGCGACTCAATCCAAAAGGGCCGGTGGGCCTTTTTTTTTTACACGTTTAATTTTTTTGGGGTTTCCTTTCTTCCGGCACTAAAATGTTAAGGGGGGACCCCTCGAGGGTTTCCTTCGGATCTCCAGCTATCTGATCCCTCGTTTTTTTTGAAGGAGGGTGTAATTTTTTCCCCATCTCCCCCATTTGAGAGCTTGGGGGTTTTGGAGGGGAGACCCCGGGGGTGCCCGTTGGAAAATTGTTTGTCCCCACCAAAGGAAAAAAATGTGTGTCTGAGATTCATTGTTCGCATTTGCTGGGCATCCCGGGAATTTTGGTACCAAGACTTTTGGTTTTTCGGTCCCCCTTTTTGGTGGCTTTCCTTGTCCGCGATGAAGGAATTTGTGAGTCCTGCGGGGGTTGTCCTCCCAATTGCTCTCGCTCAGGGTGGTTTTTTTTATGCCCCTTTCCGTGCCAAAAGACCTGGACCCATATCCATGGGTTTTTTTTTCCTCTCCGTTTCTCAGGAATGACCACCATCTGGGTAATTTGTGTAGGTTTTTTCCAAAAAATACATCTTTGCCTTACCAAGTTGCCTTCCCCTTGAATTGGTTTTCCCTTTTTCCTTCAGCAGTGGTTCGTTACCGGCATTTTCCTGGAACTTGTGTCTGACAGAGGAGTCCAGTTTGTTTCCGATTTTGGGGACTTTTTGTTTAAACTGGGGTTCAATTGTCTTTCCCTCGGCTTTCATCCCCCAAAACCAAAGGTCAAATGAGAGAACAAACCAGACATTGGGGGACTTACTAAATGCTTTGTGTTGTGATCAGGATAATGGGCCCTTTTTTTTCCTTTTTCTGATTTTTTCTTTTAATAATGGGCTAGTCTGCCACTTTGGTCTCCGTTGTTTTTTAAAATTTGGGGGTTTCCCCCCCCCCCCCCCCCCCCAAATTTTTTAGGGGAAACGGGGCTTTGTCTGTCCCGGGGTTTGACTTGTTGTTGACGTATGCAGCAGATTTGGGACCAGGGGGTGGAAGGTTGTCCCTCTTCGGGAAGGGGCCCGCGGTTTTTTAACCGGATAGGCTGATGGTCCCGGGTTTTAAAGTGGGGGTTGGGGGGTTTTTCCTCAAAGAAATTCCTATGAGATAGCATCTCCTAAAAAAGCCTAGTTATTGGGCCTTTAAGACAGGGAATTATTATCCCCTTTCTTTTCTTTGCTTCTTCCCGGGGGAATTTTTTAAATCCATAACGTGTTTTCCCCCAAGCCTTGTTGAAGGGTTTTTGGCCCCTGGTTCCTGTGCTGTGCCTCCTGACCCTGTTTTGGTTGAGGGCAATCTGGAGTTTGTGGTTGAGAAAATATTGGATTCTCGTTTTTCTAGACGAAGACTCCAGTATTTGATTAAAATGGAGAGGTTATGGTCAGGAAGACAATTCTTGGGTGTTTGCTTCGGACATCCATGCTAGGAGACTTATCCGTGCGTATCATAGAACTCATCCTGACCGACCTGGTTGCTCAAATGAGGGTTCGGTGACCCCTCCTCAAGGGGGGGGGTACTGTTGTGAATGGGTTTGAGATGAGTTCTGAGCAGAGGCTCCCTCTGGTGGTTACAAGCGGTACTAGTGAGGATTGTGAGGACTGGGAATCAGGTGTTACTGATTGGTCTTATGTAAGGGAGTCATTTTCCCATCAGGGTTGCCGGTGATCAATTGTTCTGGTCTGAATCCTTCTTTCCAGTTTCCCTTGTAGCCTGCTGTGTCGTGTCTGCATCTCCTGCTATCAGATAAGACAATTTCTTATTTTGTGTTTTTGCTATATTTTTGCATTTTGTCCTGCACTTCTGTGGGGGCCTTCAGGGTCCCCTCCGGGGGCTTTTGCCCTCTCAGTTTAGTCCAGCCACTGTGTTTTGTACTTTTGCTTTTTCCAGTTTTTTTTCAGTGGCTGCTGTTTTTGTTTTGTTACACCAGAGAACTAATTTAGGTGGTAGAGGTCGTGTAATCTCAGGTGATTTTGAAATTAGTAGAGTTGGTGTTTTTTCAGGGTTTTCTGAGATTGCAGTAAGTACCCTTCCTATCCTTTTCTATTTAGATAGTTTGGGCCCAGCGTTTGCTCATACTATTTTCTTTCTGTGTCAGTATTTCCTCTTGTCTAACCGCCATTACATGTTTGGGGCTTTCTATTATCTTTGGGGTTCTGCTCCGGGGCAGATAGCTTTCCTATTTCTATCTTTAGGTGTAGTTAGTTTCTCAGGCTGTGACGAGGCGTCTAGGACCAACGTAGGAACGCTCCACGGCTGCCTCTAGTTGCTGTGGTTAGTCAGGGTACTGCAATCTCATAGATTCCAACTGCTCTGGTGTATTTCCTTTTTTACCTGCACTCCTCAGCTACCGTAACATAACATTCCACGTCCCAAGTTTCTACATGCTCAGAAGTGTGGTTCAAACAAAATTTTGCCAGATCAAAGAAAAGTGCAAGAAAAATAGATCTGTCGGCAATTGTAAGACTTGTGGTAAGTCTTTGTGTGGGCAATGTACTGCCATAAATCAAAGGCAATGCCTAAAATGCGAAACACCAAATGTTTAGAAGGTGAATTCTGCGCCATATTTTCATTTTTATGCTCCTCCACCTACATTTTCTCTTCTTTTTGTTCTTCAGTTGTTGTTTATATGTGTGCACTTGAATAAAAAAAAATGTTTGAAAAACGTCTATTATAATTATTGTTATTTTCTGTAGAAAAATAAGAAAAGCAGAAAAAAAACAATCAAAAGCATTACTGTTGGATCTCACAATAATAATACATTACAAAAAATATAATTATTAATAAATAACCACAAATGAAACTCTAAAAATAAACGAAAACAAGCAAGGAGTCAAAATGACTCCTTTCAGTAGTTCTAGGCGGGGTCACGAGTCCAGTAGTCCTAATGTTAAGGGCTAGGTTACAGCAGTTCCTAGCACTTTTAGCAGGCAGGTCTGTGCTCTATATAGACAGATAGGTCAACTTGGAGTAGTGACTATTTGTAATTGCAGCCCTTTTGAGGGCTAGGTTACATCAGTTGCTATCACTTTTTGCCAGCTCTACCAGCATTGAAATACTCATAATTTTTGGCTGCATCTTGCCTGTAATATAATTGTAGGCATAGTAGCAGTCTGTGGTTCTCATTGTATTAGGCCATCTATACAAAGCTCCACCAGAGATTAAAAAAAAAGAATTTCTATCTGCATCTTGCCTGGACAATAATTTTGGGCATAGTAGCAGTGTGTGGTACTCATGCTATTAGGCCATCTATACAAAACTCCACCAGTCTTAAAAAAAAAGAATTTCTATCTGCATCTTGCCTGGACAATAATTTTGGGCATAGTAGCAGTGTGTGGTACTCATGCTATTAGGCCATCTATACAAAGCTCCACTAGCATTGAAATACTCATAATTTTTTGCTGCATCTTGCCTGTAGAATAATTGTGGGCATAGTAGCAGTCTGTGGTACTCATTGTATTAGGCCATCTATACAAAGCTCCACCAGCTTTGAAATACTCATAATTTTTGGCTGCATCTTGCCTGTAATATAATTGTGGGCATAGTAGCAGTCTGTGGTACTCATTGTATTAGGCCATCTATACAAAGCTCCACCAGCGTTGAAATACTAAGAATTTTTGGCTGCATCTTGCCTGTAGAATAATTTTGGGCATAGTAGCAGTCTGTGGTACTCATTGTATTAGGCCATCTATACAAAGCTCCACCAGCTTTGAATTCTCATAATTTTTGCTGCATGTTGCCTGTAGAATAATTGTGGGCGTAGTAACAGTCTATGGTACTCATTGTATTAGGTCATCTATACTAAGCTCCACCAGCTTTCAAATTAATAATAATTTTTAGCTCCATCTTGCCTGTAGAATAATTTTGGGCCTGTAGCAGTGTGTGGTACTCATTGTATTAGGATATCTATACTAAACTGCACCAGCTTTCAAATTAATAATAATTTTTAGCTGCATCTTGCCTGTAGAATAATTTTGGGCCTGTAGCAGTGTGTGGTACTCATTCTATTAGGCCATCTATACTAAGCTCCACCAGCTTTCAAATTAATAATATTTTTTATCTGCATCTTGCCTGGACAATAATTTTGGGCCTGTAGCAGTGTGTGGTACTCATTCTATTAGGCCATCTATACTAAGCTCCACCAGCTTTCAAATTAATAATAATTTTCGTTCACTCTGAACGTGTGTTCAGCGCCGCTGGTGGTGTGCTGACAGATAAGCGCACGCGGCTGTCCACTGAGAATGTAGACAGACTCACGTTCATAAAGATGAACAAATCATGGATCCGCAAGGACTGTTCTACCCCTGTGTCATCCTGGGAAGAGTAAAAGCTTGAGAATTTGGTAAAATCACCTCACCAACCGTTTTAAGCAACTCTGGGGCAATTAATGCTACTTAAGTGGTGTCTGTGCCCCGAATTTTTGGAAAAAATGGAGACTCTTTTTGGAGTCCCCTTGCTGTTTTTTACGTGACGTTGGCATCGTCAATTACAGGTGGGTTGGGTCTTTCCCCACCCCCCTTTTAACCATAAGAAACTACATACACTATGGCTTGGGGTAACACAGATGGTTGAGTGTGAAGACTACTGTAGAGCTGTTTACTCATACTATAGCCTGGGAATCAGAGGTCTGCTCCAAAGCTTGAGTGTCTGCTAGTCGGCGGAGTAGCCACCGGCTGTAGATCTAATTACAAATTTTTAACTGCATCTAGCCCAGACAATAATTTTGGGCCTAGTAGTAGTGTCTGCTAGTCAGCGGATTAACCCAGCTGTTAAGCAAGCTACACCACCTGTACTTTGGACACTTAATTTTTTCAAAGGAAATGCTTCGGGCCCCCGAGACAATCAGTGAAGAGCATCGGGGAGGCACCCCAAGGCACAGGGGCTGTGACTTGTGGTAGGACGCCTTGAGGTGGACCGCCAAGCTCGATCCTTATAAAAGCTTTTTAACTGCAGCAGCTTTACTGGACGCTACTGGAGCTGGAATTACAGCGGGTGCTGGCATGAGACTTGCCCTCCAATAGATCCTTGTAAAAGGATTTAAAGTGTACTCATTCAAATTAGAGAGACAATTTATATTAAAAAGATTGAACCTGCCTCCACTGCAGGGGGGCTCGCTCGACCCACCAGCGGACAGGCACCAGTATTGGGAGAGGGGGGCTGGCCATCAGGGTCCACGGCAGGTCTGGCACAAACCCGGCGACACGCAGGTTGCACGGGCAGGAACGGACTGGCCATGTTGGCTTCGCACTTTTTGGTTTTAGAAGGGCATGACATGACAATATCTGTGTCTCCCCCTCCTTTTACTACTCCACCTCTTTTCTTTTCGCATGACTATATGTACTTGTCACTTTTCCATGTGTTAGTTGTGTCTTCTGAGCAATTTGTCAGCTTTTGGACACCTTTGAAGTGTTTTCTATGTGTTTTCTATGTGTTTCTATGTGTTTTGGTTTGCCTGACATTGGTTTTAACGGTGTTCGATGGTGTTCGACGAACAGTTCGACGAACAGTTCATTGAACACATGGCTGTTCGGCGAACCGAACCAAACTCATACACTACGGGGGTGGCTCATCACTAATTAAGAACTGCACAAAGATGGTGAGCGGTGGCGATGCCATAATTAGGCCAATGTGCCAACTAAATCAGTTGCTGCTGATCATTAAAGCTTAAGCTTTTCATGATTACCAATTGGAGATTTAGGAAGACATGAGAGAGGGAGATACTACCCAGCCAAGCCTCATCTCATCAGCTCAGTACAGATTGTTACCCAATGAAGAAGTGGAAGGTTAAAAGGAAGAAGAGGAACAGGAGCTTGTTTTTATCTCAACAGAGGCTATTACCCACACAATCTTCGTCCCATCTCTCCTATGTGGATAGGCTGAGGAGATGAATGAGGAGGAAGAGATAGAAGAGATGGACAGTGTCATCATGGTGGAGACAGTCAAGTGTTGGCTGTAGGGAGCTTGGCACATGTGATCGTCTTTATGTACCGCTGCCTTTCTTGGAATCCTCACATTACATTAATCTTGGCCAAAAAAGAGTACTGATTGTTTACCATGCTGAATCCACATTACAAGTAGAACTGTCATGACTCTGGACAGCATGTTGCCGCCTCCATCCTGGTCAGGTCAGGGTTAATTCTAGTCAGCATCTCTTCGGCTCTGGGGCAGCTATTTAATGTTGGCAGTTACTGGATGGTTTGTTGGCGATACTCCTGTGTACTCAGTTTGTGGTTGCTGACCCAGGTGACTCGTCCTTTATCGTGTGCATCTGTGCTTGGGTGTTTTATTGTGTATGACTCGGTTCTGACTCCTGACTTTTGCCTCTGTATTCCTGCTTTGTACTGCTTTGTCCCTCCTGGTTTTCTGACCCCTTGGCTTGTCTCCGTTTACTCTCTGTCTTGTCCCTTGGTACTGTTCTCTTGTCGTGCTTTTTGACCTTCGACTTGTCTTGACTGCGTTTCTGTTCTTGCCCTACAGGCTGTGTATTCAGTGACTTAGTCAGCATTCACATGTGGTGGCTCTGCCCCCTCCTGGTCACGTGACTGCTCTATGCCAGGTCCTGTTCACTGCATTAGTTTAAGGTCCTTGAGCTCGGAGTGCCTTGTTTCTGCACTCCAACGTTTATTCACGTGCCCCTGATAGTGCCCCCTGAGCAGCACCAGTGACACTTTAGGTGTCACGACAAGAACCTTGCCACTCTCCTTCCTGAGGTGGAGAGGTCTACATAAATGGTGCTATACTTGAAGGCAATTGTGGAAAATATGTTGAAAAAATTCCCATCAAACAACGCTATCGGCAGGGGAAAGATTTCTTGCCCAAACAAGGAGGAGAGGCGAGGAAGATACACAACAGAGGCAGGGGTACACTGTCAAAGGCATAGACCAACTTCATGACACTCTCCCAGCATCCAAGTCTTGATGACTGGGTATTTTTGAGAAGGAAGGAAAAGTTTTTAAAGAAGGTCAAGTAATACTTGGCTGCCAAAACCAACATACTCCCTAATTCCTCTGCGACTTTCAATTTTTGGGTCTCTAAGCTAGACACCAGGCATGAGCTATACTTTTGTGCCTTGGAGTTGTTGTGCTGCCCTGCCACTAGCGTCTTGTATGAGTGGATTTTTAGTGCCTCCGGGGAGGTCAAATCAGATAGGCGCTTTCACCTGTCAACAGAAAATGCTGACATTAGCCCTGACTTTTCCTAACCACCAGATGACTGCAGCACATACAGTTTTTTTATTCTTCAATATTTGAATGAGACCTGCCATTTGTTGCCATCAATGGTCTTTCCAAGACAACCTGACACTACTTATAATTTTTTCTGGCTTTGCCTTTATGAGTATAGGAGTACACCAACTGCACTTACAAAATATTTGAATGAGGCCCGTGAGTTGTTGCCTTTAAGAGTGTATGGATGACTGGATGATCATCCTTAGAATTTTTTCCCTGTCTTTGCACATAAAGGAAACAATGTTTCTTAAGATTTTTTCCTATAAACTCCAATTTCTCATTGATTTTGAATATTTTGTCAGTCCTTATAGTAGAGTAAATTGTGACACCATTGTTGTCCACAGTGATCAAACAGTCAGAGATGCTTCCAGGAGTCTTACCCACATTATTCTACATATATTCAGCACTTTTTCCATCCATTTCAACATTTTTCCTGCCCCTCAGACCTCCTTGTAGGGTCTGACGGAAAATGCTTTGATTACCCATTGACTCCCATTATACTCATTACTCGAAATGAGCATCCAAGCATTAGGAATTGCTCGATTTGAGTAATGAGAGTTTGAGTATTTTAGTGCTTGCTCATCCCTAGTCTCTAGCCAACCAGGTCTTTATTTACAAATCCCTAGCATATGACTACTACTGCAGTCAATCAGTGGCTACTAAATCATTTGCTGTACTACTGACATTCTGTCTCCCATTGCAGATCAGTGAAATGGAGCCAAGAAGGTTTGCTGAGCAAGGGTAGACCTGCAAACAGAAAATTACCAGGTATGCTCAGTAGGAGAAAGACTTTATCTGAAATTTATGTTAATGCCACATCATTTAAAAAGTCTAAAAATTACGTTGAAAATTTATCACTTCCATCAAAATTCTGAAGGTCTGAAGGCTCAAGTTCTACATTAGCCATCTCATATCAATGAGAACATGACCATACTGGAAAACTGAGTACATTTGGAAACTATTCATTAATATTTCAAGAGAGAGTAAAAAAAAAGTTGGATATCCATTTCAATGTCTTCCTGTCATTTATAGCTATGGTTTATATATTAATCACCTGATCTCATGTTGCCTAACTTAAAGAAAGAATACGACACCAGTGATACTAAGAGTTGTTAAATGCTTACTAATGCTTTCATCGTGTTTGATCATTATTTTTTTTGCTATACTTGATAGTGTAATGTACACTAAAAGGATTTATGAGATTTAAACTTATATTTTGATGCTTTGTTTCTTCCCTTTCTAAACTCCAGAACAGCATTCTTACCCCTGCTTGATAAAGCGGCTGGTCTTGCTGTAATGTGTGTTTTGCCATTTTGTATGATGCCGTTTCTACTAAAGAGAAATAAAGCAGGCACGGCTTACATGTGTACAAATGGATAATACATAGGGGTGGTACCAATGCACCCAAACAAGTGAATACCAAAACAAACAAGAAAGCGCAATAACCGGTGCACACACCTTATATTAATAGTAAAAAACCTTTTCTACTACTTGCCGAACCCTGGCACAAACAAGACAGCACATCATTTGGCTGAAGCAGAATTGGCAACAAATTATTCTATCTACCATCTCCCCACCCTACAGGTTTTCCCCAGTCAATGTTTTCATTGCTTGCTCATTGACTAACTTCTAGGTTGGCAACATGCTCACACCTATCACAGCAGTTTTCACCCTGGACCTCCAGCTCCAGTTGTGCATATAAATGGTAGACTGTGCACTGAAGGAAAACTCCAATCCTGCTAACCATTAAACAAATAAACCAAAAAAGAATAAAAGAATGGGAAAAGTTAAGTACCTACATGCCTTGAGTGCCTTTCAACTCTTGTTTTTAACTGCTACTTGTTTTCAAGCCACTTTTTTAGCAAGCCACCAAATTATGCAAGGACACATTTGTCCTCTGGTTTAATATAATAACCGGAGAACACTGGATAATAATTAACTCCTTTCCCTCTTAATTAGATACAGTACATAGAGCCACTGGAAAAAAAGGGTTTTTAATTGTGTTGGTAGTTTTTACAGTGGTTATAACACTGACTGGAGGAAATTACACAAACAAAACACTGCTAAAGGAAACACTCAACCAGTTCAGAGATTCACATTCAGGAGAAACAATACTTGTTTTTATCTCTCACTTGTTTCAAACCACTTAACAAATGAACAGAATTAGTCAATCAAGAGAATGTTTCTAAGGCTATGTGCCCACGTTGCAGAAATGCTGCGGAATTGTCCACAGCATTTCCACAACTCCCTGCCGCTGGTAAAACGCATGTGGAATTCGCATGCATTTTCCCACAAAACACAAGCGTTATGCAAGCGTTTTTAGCTGGCAAAATTCAAGCGCTTTTCCAAGCGATTTGAAGCATCGCTTGGAAAAGTGATTGACAGGTTGGTCACACTGACCTCCTGTTGACCCCCAATCTCCTCAGCAGCACTCCTGTTTGTCAGCGGCACTGCCGACAACTTCCGTTCCAAGTGATTCATTGCGAGAATGACCTCTGATGACGTAGCGGTCACGCGACCGCGACGTCAAAAAGGTCATTTTGGCGTAAAGCACGCCTTGGAACAAAGCCACCACGTGCACCGCTGAGGACCGGGTGGACTTCGGGGGCTGACAGAGGGTAAGTATATCTCTTCTCCTCCAGACCCTGGGTACCATCTGCACATGAAATGCTCACTTTATGCATGGTGGGCTTGGCTACATGCGTAAAGCCAGTGTTTCAATGCAATCCTATGAATGTTAGACAATATTTCATGGAAAGATCCAGGTAGGTTGAATACTTTTTTTGCCACTGCACTTCATGTCTTGACTAAAAACTAAATATACAGTATGGCCATCTGAAAATACAGAGAAAATTGATAGAGAGACAGACATACTTTTTTTGAGAATGTTAACAAAGCACAAACCGGTGTTGACTATGTTCATTTTGTTTGGAGGGCTTTGAGCTTTTTATTTCTTATATTTTTGGCTTTTGACAAGAGAAAATAATTGAAAACCAAGCTATTTCTCCTTTTGTTCTCTGGAAAATCTACAGTGGTTCCAAGAAGTAATTTGTCAATGTCTGATTGCAAAAGTTCTGTGTGCAGCTTTCCCTGGGCAGCTTTGCAGCTCAAGGAATTTGACTGCTTCCAAAATGATAATAGAGCTGTATAAGGGAAAGTATTCACCTTTATCAGCACTTGCAGACATTTTTCCTAATTGTAGTAGCACAATGCAAATAAAATACACGGACGTAATATAGAATAACTCTACAAAATACACCTAACATGACTCAAGTGAATTCTTTTTCTATCTTTCCATTGAATACTTGATTTCCTTCAGACATTTTATCAGTGCTAATTATAACTATCACGCTGCTTACGAAGGCCAGTGATCTTTTCCTCTAAACAGAATCTGGAGTATGTCATATTATTCCAAGATAAGAATGTCATCATAAAAAAGGAATGTAAAGAACATGTTTTATTCACTCTTATAGACAGTAAGTCTAAATCTGGTATGGTAGATACTGCATAAATATTCGTAATAATTTCCTAATGAATCTCTTTTGACACCATCACATTATTTTAATTCTTTAATTCATATTATATTTCACTGAATAAAAAAATCACTTTAGCATTTATATTATAAATAACATTCCTTTAAAACAATTGAAAAATTCTTAAATCATGAAATATTTTTTTTCAGTTTTAGAAAAACCTGTCTTTGCTCACATTTGCTCACATTTTATATTTGTACCGTCTGCCAAAGATGTAATCTTAAAAAAAGACAGTGTAGCAAAAAGTCAAAAGTATAAAAGTATAAAGTCAAAAAACAGAGAGAGTGGTTTGGCAATGAATACGATTTCTACCTAAAAGGAAAAAATGTTTGGCTTGTCAAGATACAGGATTCAGGTAATTTCATCTAAGCCTAAATAAAAAGCATTTTTCACAAGTAGACTTTGTCTAATTAAATGGGTGTCTTATGAAAAGTGTTATTCTAAACTTACTAGAACATGTCAAGTACAGTCATGGCCAAAAGTTTTGAGAATGACACAAATATTATATTTTCACATGATCTGCTGCCCTCTGGTTTTTATGTGTGTTTGAAAGATGTTTTTATCACAGACAGAAATAAAATAATTGCAAACATATGAGTAACAAAAGCTTATATTGACAGTTAGAATGAGTTAATGCAGCAAGTCAATATTTGCAGTGTTGACCCTTCTTCTTCAGGACCTCTGCAATTCTCCCTGGCATGCTCTCAATCAACTTCTGGACCAAATCCTGACTGATAGCAGTCCATTCTTGCACAATCAATGCTTTCATTTTGTCAGAACTTTTAGGTTTTTGTTTGTCCACCCGTCTCTTGATGATTGACCATAAGTTCTCAATGGGATTAAGATCTGGGGAGTTTCCAGGCCATGGTCCCAAAATCTCTATGTTTTGTTCTCTGAGCCATTTAGTTATCACCTTTGCTTTATGGCAAGGTGCTCCTTCATGCTGGAAAAGGCATTGTTGATCGCCAAACTGCTCTTGGAGGGTTGGGAGAAGTTGGGAGAAGTTGCTCTTGGAGGACATTCTGGTACCATTCTTTATTCATGGCTGTGTTTTTAGGCAAGACTGTGAGAGAGCCGATTCCCTTGGCTGAGAAGCAACCCCACACATGAATGGTTTCAGGATGCTTACCAGTTGGCATGAGACAAGACTGGTGGTAGCGCTCACCTTGTCTTCTCCGAATGAGGCGTTTTCCTGATGTCCCAAACAATCGAAAAGGGGATTCATCAGAGAAAATAACTTTACCCCAGTCCTCAGCAGTCCACTGCCTGTACCTTTTGCAGAATATCAGTCTCTCCATGATGTTTTTTCTGGAGAGAAGTGGCTTCTTTGCTACCCTCCTTGAGACCAGGCCTTGCTCCAAGATTCTCGGCCTCACAGTGCGTGCAGATGCGCTAACACCTGCCTGCTCCCATTCTTGAGCAAGCTCTGCACTGCTGGTAGCCCGATCCCGCAGCTGAAACACTTTTAAGAGACGGTCCTGGCGCTTGCTGGTCTTTTTTGGGCGCCCTGAAGCCTTTTTGGCAACAATGGAACCTCTCTCCTTGAAGTTCTTGATGATGCGATAGATTGTTGACTGAGGTGCAATCTTTCTAGCTGCGATACTCTTCCCTGTTAGGCCATTTTTGTGCATTGCAATGATGACTGCACGTGTTTCTTTAGAGATAACCATGGTTAACAGAAGAGAAACAATGATGCCAAGCACCAGCCTCTTTTTAAAGTGTCCAGTGGTGTCATTCTTACTTAATCATGACAGATTGATCTCCAGCCATGTCCTCATCAACACCCACACCTGTGTTAATGGAGCAATCACTGAAAAGAGGTTAGCTGGTCATTTTAAGGCAGGGCTGCAATGATGTTGAAATGTGTTTTGGGGAATAAAGTTCATTTTCTAGCCAAATATTGACTTTGCAAGTAATTGCTTTTAAGCTGATCACTCTTTATAACATTCTGGAGTATATGCAAATTGCCATTAGAAAAAGTGAAGCAGTAGACTTTGTAAAAATTAATATTTGTGCCATTCTCAAAACTTTTGGCCATGACTGTATATTTGCAACATGCATTCGTTAAAATAATGTGTGTTTTTGTACATATGTTTTTTTTGGATTATAAATTGCACTTTTCTCCCCCAAAATTGAAGAGGAAAATGCAGGTGCGTCTTATAATCAGAAAGCAGCTTATCAGGGAGGGGAGTGGCAGCAGTGTTGAAAGATCACAGGAGGCAGGGTCAGTGCTGAAGGAGACTGACAGAGGCAGCAGGAGTTTGGGCGATGCTGCAGGCCTTGTACTGGGACAAGAGGGTGTCCTGGCGATGCAAGGCTGCGGACCCTGGGCTGTCATAAAATGTCGGTGGTAAGTAGAATCTCCTTCCATTGATTTCCCTGTGGTCTCTGTAGGCGCCGCATGCACAGATTGAGATCTTGGGAGCAGAGATGTTGTCTGCCGAGATCTCAGCTTTTGAGATCTCAATCTGCGCATGTGTCATTTTACTGAAGCCTACGGCTGGGAAATCAAAGGGAAGGGGAAACCTCTCACCAGCGACATTTTATGAAAGCCCAGATCCCACAGCCTCATACAGCTGGGACACCCCCTGCTCTCAGCATGGAGCCCACAGCATCACCCCACTCATACTGCCTCTGGCCTCCTGCAACTGCCCCATTCTCTGGTAAGCTACCATAAAATTGAACTATGAGATGCACCACCATATTATTTAAAAAAAAAATCTGATTTTCCTCCCCAAAATTATGGGTGCGTCTTATAGTCCTCTAAACACAGTACATTACAATTTACTTCCCGCTTTGTCCCTCACCTTCATTCTTCATAGTGGTCTAGTGACCTAACAATGACCAGGTTGATGCTATGTGTAAATTACAGGAGAAGAGGGTGTGAAGCAGATGTCACAAGTGATGTTGAGAGAGGGAAAGAAACATAAATATAGATTAGCTAGATAGATATAGATTAGATATATGAGTTTACATATTAGATAGAAAGAAAAATAGGGAGTTTCCACACTTATGGGAAAGATTTCTACAAAATTTTGAAGTGTAACATTTGTCCCTTCATTTAGAATTCATTCTAGAGGTCAGATACTGATGTTTGATGAGAGGGACTGGTTCACAATGTCCAGTCTAGTTTATCCCAAATGTGTCCAGTGGAGGTTGTGATCATGGTTCTGTGTTGGGCAGAAAAGTCAATCTGCATCAAATTCCATTCCTTTATGGACCTTGCTTTGTGTACTGGGGAACAGCCAGTCATGCTGCAACAGAAAAGTGGAAATCTGTTCCCACAAACTTGCTTGATAGCCTTGCATATGTAAGGAGATGAACAGGAACAGTGTTGTCTGTTCGAGACACGCTCTAGAGCCTGAACTATCGGTGCCATCATCACTGTTGCAGGGGGACGACTTGCCTGTGTGGAGAGGGCCTGAGCACCTGACAGAAGGGGCGTGGGGGACATGTAAGGGGCTGAGCGAGGGAAAGGGAGAGACTTGGTGGGAAGGTGACTACTGAGCAGGACGAAGGTTGACTCCCTCTCCTCAACTACTGCCACTGTCGCCAGCTCTTTATAGACTGACAAACTCTTACATCCCTTACCGGGGGCCCCTCTATGAACCTTGTCCCTAATGTGCAGTGCAGCAGACATCCCATCTTTTCCTGAACTGTGTGATTCCGTGCTCCCGGTGTACAGCGTCACCCTCAAGGAACCAGCAAAAGGAACTGTATCCACGGGCCAGCGGACCCAAGACCAACAGATCAGGATACTTTGGCATGGTCAGGAGACAGTGCATCTCGTACCTACGCAGCAGAGCCAAACACGTTGTCCGCGGATTGCGACGTTGTCGGGAGTTGTTCAAACCTTTCCCCAACAAGAACTCCAATTGATAAGTCATTAACCGATTACTTGCCAAATTAGCAATGTTCATTTTTTTTTTTTAAAAGATAGTTTTTTAATGATTTGGGTCCTAATTAGTGTTGAGCATTCCGATACCGCAAGTATCGGGTATCGGCCGATATTCGCGTTATCGGAATTCCGATACTTAATTCCGATACTTTTTCCATATCGTATACCGGAATCGGAAGTTCCCATAATTCTTTGAGAGGCAATGTGATTTTAGTCAGCCAATGAGGAATCCTACGAAGTGTGGGCACATCCTGTAATGATGCGGTCATCTTAACTAATGGCATGGCTGTGATTGGCTGCTGAAATGATGTCAGAATGCACTATAAAAGGCGCCGCAGCCATTTTAGCGTCACTGTGCTGTGAACTCAGTTAGGGACAGAACGCTGCTGTGCTGACTCTGAGGGACAGTTAGATATTGCGATTTTGTGTACTACTGTGCTTGAGGCAGGCTAGTTTACCAACCGCTGTGTAAAGCTTCATTTTGCCAGTGTTGTTTTAACAGCTCTGTGCAAGGTGTGTGTGTGACAGTGCAGGTGACGCTGCAGTTTGCTCTGCATCCACCGCTGTTTGTAGGCATCTGCACGTGTCACTTTTTTTTTTTTTTTTTTTATTTTATTTAGTGGAATTGGTGCAGCTCCATTATATTAGAAAAAAATCAAATCTACTAGTGTGACGTGCTTCCATCCGTATACAATACATTGGTTGCAAACACTATAGAAGTACAGAAAGGAGCTTTTCACAGATTGTGGACAGTTGTGTTTCAGTGTTCACTTCAGTCTGTGTTTTTTACTTTTTTGAGTGCAGATCACGCTCCAGTTACATGTTCAAGCACTGCTGCTTGTACTCTGCTGAGCGTGTCTCAGTGGCTCATCCTTTTCATTTATCTCCAATTGGTTCTGCTACATTCCATTTAAAATAAATCTAATCTATTAGTGTGACGCGCTTCCATCCGTATACAATACATTGGTTGCAAACACTATAGAAGTACAGAAAGGAGCTTTTCACAGATTGTGGACAGTTGTGTTTCAGTGTTCACTTCAGTCTGTGTTTTTTACTTTTTTGAGTGCAGATCACGCTCCAGTTACATGTTCAAGCACTGCTGCTTGTACTCTGCTGAGCGTGTCTCAGTGGCTCATCCTTTTCATTTATCTCCAATTGGTTCTGCTACATTCCATTTAAAATAAATCTAATCTATTAGTGTGACGCGCTTCCATCCGTATACAATACATTGGTTGCAAACACTATAGAAGTACAGAAAGGAGCTTTTCACAGATTGTGGACAGTTGTGTTTCAGTGTTCACTTCAGTCTGTGTTTTTTACTTTTTTGAGTGCAGATCACGCTCCAGTTACATGTTCAAGCACTGCTGCTTGTACTCTGCTGAGCGTGTCTCAGTGGCTCATCCTTTTCATTTATCTCCAATTGGTTCTGCTACATTCCATTTAAAATAAATCTAATCTATTAGTGTGACGCGCTTCCATCCGTATACAATACATTGGTTGCAAACACTATAGAAGTACAGAAAGGAGCTTTTCACAGATTGTGGACAGTTGTGTTTCAGTGTTCACTTCAGTCTGTGTTTTTTACTTTTTTGAGTGCAGATCACGCTCCAGTTACATGTTCAAGCACTGCTGCTTGTACTCTGCTGAGCGTGTCTCAGTGGCTCATCCTTTTCATTTATCTCCAATTGGTTCTGCTACATTCCATTTAAAATAAATCTAATCTATTAGTGTGACGCGCTTCCATCCGTATACAATACATTGGTTGCAAACACTATAGAAGTACAGAAAGGAGCTTTTCACAGATTGTGGACAGTTGTGTTTCAGTGTTCACTTCAGTCTGTGTTTTTTACTTTTTTGAGTGCAGATCACGCTCCAGTTACATGTTCAAGCACTGCTGCTTGTACTCTGCTGAGCGTGTCTCAGTGGCTCATCCTTTTCATTTATCTCCAATTGGTTCTGCTACATTCCATTTAAAATAAATCTAATCTATTAGTGTGACGCGCTTCCATCCGTATACAATACATTGGTTGCAAACACTATAGAAGTACAGAAAGGAGCTTTTCACAGATTGTGGACAGTTGTGTTTCAGTGTTCACTTCAGTCTGTGTTTTTTACTTTTTTGAGTGCAGATCACGCTCCAGTTACATGTTCAAGCACTGCTGCTTGTACTCTGCTGAGCGTGTCTCAGTGGCTCATCCTTTTCATTTATCTCCAATTGGTTCTGCTACATTCCATTTAAAATAAATCTAATCTATTAGTGTGACGCGCTTCCATCCGTATACAATACATTGGTTGCAAACACTATAGAAGTACAGAAAGGAGCTTTTCACAGATTGTGGACAGTTGTGTTTCAGTGTTCACTTCAGTCTGTGTTTTTTACTTTTTTGAGTGCAGATCACGCTCCAGTTACATGTTCAAGCACTGCTGCTTGTACTCTGCTGAGCGTGTCTCAGTGGCTCATCCTTTTCATTTATCTCCAATTGGTTCTGCTACATTCCATTTAAAATAAATCTAATCTATTAGTGTGACGCGCTTCCATCCGTATACAATACATTGGTTGCAAACACTATAGAAGTACAGAAAGGAGCTTTTCACAGATTGTGGACAGTTGTGTTTCAGTGTTCACTTCAGTCTGTGTTTTTTACTTTTTTGAGTGCAGATCACGCTCCAGTTACATGTTCAAGCACTGCTGCTTGTACTCTGCTGAG
The DNA here is from genome assembly GCA_033576555.1 of Oophaga sylvatica. Taxonomy (NCBI): domain Eukaryota; kingdom Metazoa; phylum Chordata; class Amphibia; order Anura; family Dendrobatidae; genus Oophaga; species Oophaga sylvatica. The sequence goes on from JARQOD010000005.1 coordinate 366,754,613, forward strand.
CGTGTCTCAGTGGCTCATCCTTTTCATTTATCTCCAATTGGTTCTGCTACATTCCATTTAAAATAAATCTAATCTATTAGTGTGACGCGCTTCCATCCGTATACAATACATTGGTTGCAAACAATATAGAAGTACACAAACGGGCCTTTCACAGCTACTGAACATGGGTTTTTAATTTTTAACTAAAATATGTATTTTTTCAAATGACACAAATATAAGTAATGTTGAAGAGGAATAGTCCTACATCCATTGTTTGCACAATATTACAGGTGTACATCATGTCCCTTAATCAACAATGTATTATTATATTTACTTGTATGCTTTTATTTAAAAGCCAAGAACACAGAAGGATAACCTTCGCACTGCAGCTGTTGTCAAAGTTCAACCCACATTATGCACTTCCAACATTGCAGCATTTGAGGCATGATGTGAGTTGGATTGGTCAAAGTTATGGAGTGAGAAGGTTCACCATCAGTACCCTATAGCATAAGTATGCTTTTGTGTTAGCATTTGTGTTAGACATGTGGATATCTGCCATAATATGTCACAATTATTTAGTTACAGATTTGTTACCAACACTAATCATTGAATGGTTTTAAATTTGACGTTTCACTTGTTTACAGCTTAGAAATAAGGGTGTAGCCTGATATCTATGTGTAGCACTAGCCACTTTAACATGTCATGTTTTTTTAAACATGTGTAGCTAGGTAGCAGTAATTTTTGCCGGACACACAGCAGGGGAACAGCAGGCGTTACTGAACCCCACTATCACTATAGCTTGTGTATTGGTCTGTGGACACGACACTTCTGAGCAGCAACTGGCAGTGTTGTAGCCCAGGGAGTATAGCTCAGGTGGTAGAAAGATGAACATAACAGGAGACATGGAAAACGTTGCCAACCAGTTAGTTAATCTGAAACCGGACAGGCAAATTCAGGCGAGATCCATGCCTAGTTCATTTTCAGAAAAGTAAGCCGTTCTACATTATCGTAGGATAGTCGCATGCAACGGTCTGTTAGTACACCACCTGCAGCAGTAAAGACGCGCTCCGATAATACACTGGCAGCAGATCAAGCCAGCACCTCCAATGCATACTGGCTAAGCTCTGGCCATGTATCCAGCTTAGAGACACAAAACTTGAATGGGGAAGAGCCATCTGGGAGTACACTGAGAGGGCAAGACATGTAGTCTGTCACCATCTTACGGAAATGTTGCCTCCTGCTGACTGGAGCCGTCTCGGATGGTGTAGACATTGGTGGCGCTGCCACAAAACTTCGACACATTTGGAACATACTGTTCTTGCCCTGTGCAGAGGCGCTGCTTGTGCTCCCTCTTGTTGCAGAGCTGTCTCCACTGCCTCGACGCACAGAGCTGCTTTGTAAATCAGTAGCAGCAGCAGTGCTCTCGGCTGGAATGGAGAACATTATGGATTGCACCAGTGTGTCTTGGTACTTCCGCATTTTACGCTCCCGGTTCAACGGTGTGATGAGGCTTTGTAAGTTGTCCCGGTAGCGAGGGTCTAGGAGGGTGTACACCCAATAATCAGACGTGGTGTGAATGTGTTCGATGCGGCGGTCGTTTCTCAGCCACTGCAGCATGAAATCAACCATGTGCTGCAGACTCCCAACTGGCCAAGAAACGTTGTCCCCTGCAAGAGGCGTCATCTCCGCCTGCTGTGCATCACCCCACCCTTGGTCTACATACTGACTAGAGCATTGTCTACCTCCCTCTGGAGCGATGTCTTCCTCCTCCATTGACTCCTCCTCATCCTCCTCACAAAGTCCTTCAAATACATATAAATTTACAAAATTTAAAACTCAAAATTTAAAAACTTTGTATCATAATTCTGTAACATCAGTTTATGGAAACACAATAGCATTACAAAAGGATAGACAAAAACTGTACATTATGTGCTTTGTAAATACATTAAAAGTTTGTAATGGTTATGAAAATATAGACAGCGACTCTGGAGGTTCAATTGTTGATACAGCATGGTACTTTGAAAGTCCTCCAGCCCTTTGTGAGGAACCACGTTGCGCTGACTGTCCAGAAGGTGATGGAATTTGTGACTCCTCATCCTCCACCTCTTCCAAAACCTCATGCCTTAGTGCTTGCAGTGTTTTTTGAAGCAGGCAGATAAGGGGGACAGTCAGGCTGACTAGTGCATCATCTGCACTCGCCATCCGCGTTGACTCATCAAACGCACGCAAAACGTGGCAGATATCCTTCATAGAGTTATTCGCCACTCATTACACTGGCAGTGGCTGCCCATTCATTATAGGATCCAATTCTAATTACTGGTTCTCACCAACAAAGCTCTCCACAGCGCAGCACCCCCCTACATCTCCTCCCTTATTTATATTTATCGGCCTAACCGACTGCTGCACTCTGCAAACGACCTTCGACTAACCTCTGCACTAATCCGTACCTCCCACTCCCAACTCCAAGACTTCACCCGCGCTGTGCCAATCCTCTGGAATGCTCTACCCCAAGAAATTAGGACTATCCGCAATTTGGATGGTTTCAGGCGCTCCCTCAAAACACATTTGTTCACAGTGGCCTATCACATTCACTAATCAAAGTCATTCTATGTGTAATTCTGTGTGTGTAGCCCATTCACTATCTCCATGCATCCCTCACTTCCTTAAAATGGCTGGACCATCATTGTAAAAAACACCATTGTATATAAACACCTGTACTTTGTATCTCCCACACCTCATTGTAGATTGTAAGCTTTCACCAGCAGGGGCGGCTGATTTTGCTTTAATTATTGTATTGTTAACGTTGTTACTTATGACTCGTGTTTTGAAACTGTTAAACTGTAAAGCACTGCGGAATATTATGGCGCTATATAAATAAATAATATTATTATTCTTATTATAGAGGCCCACTCAGTAGTGGTGAAGTGTGAACGCCGCAAATTGCGAGTTGACTGCGCCTGATGCAGCTGATACTCCATTACTGTTGGCTGCTGCTCACACAACCGCTCCAACATATGTAACGAGGAATTCCACCTGGTGGGTACGTCACATATGATGCGATGTTCATGAAGGTGAAATCTGCGTTGCAGAGCTGCAATCAGCGATCTGGCCATGCTGGAACGTCGCAAGTGAGCGCACTCTAGGCGGACCTTGTGCAGCAGTGCATCAAGATCCGGATAGTCCCTCAAAAAACTCTGCACGACCAAGTTGAGCACATATGACAGACATGGTATGTGAGTGAGGTTGCCAAGGCCCAGAGCTGACACCAGATTTCGGCCATTGTCACACACTACCAAGCCTGCCTGTAGATTCTCTTCCAAAAACCACACGTCGCTCTCCTGCTTTATGGCATTACAGAGCTCCTGCGCTGTGTGGCTAAGATTCCCCATGGAAATTAATTTCAGGATGGCCTGTTGACATTTGGACACGGCTGTGCTCATATCGGTCGCAACAGGTAAACGTTCACGGGTCCATGTGGAGGTAGACCGTGACGGCTCCTGCAGCGATGATTCTGAGGAACTGGAATAGGAGGAGGAATCAATGTGTACAGACTTGATTCCTGCAATCCTTGGAGTTGGCAGAACACGTACAGCGCCACTCGCAAGATCAGTACCCGGCTGCACAACATTGACCCAATGGGCAGTGAGGGAAAGGTATTGTCCCTGGCCATGGGTGTTAGAACCCTCTTGTTAGGTTTTGTTTCAGTTTGCTGGTCACATGACCTTTTTTCCCTATTTAGTCTGGCTCCGCCCTTCTGGCTTTGCTTGACTTCATTGTATTATCTACTGTTAAGCTAGCCGGGTGCTTAGGTGCCTTAATCTGTCAGTTTTGCTTGATGTTAGGATCACAAAGTATTTATTTTTCTGTTTAATTATCCATGCTACAATTTATGTTAGGAGGTGTCCACCTTTTCTCACAGTCCCTAGATCTTGTAGGGATTACTCCCTCGCAACTATAGGTCTTCGTTCACACTAGATGAGGACTTTAGCGGGTCTGGTCGCAGGATCAGGTTCCCCGTTACATCGTAGGGATTCAGCTTAGTTGTATTGTAGGGACAGAATTCCCTTCTTTCCTTACTGGTTGTAGCAGATCATAACAATGGGTACTGGTCCACGCATCGGTGGTCAGGTGGACCTTGCTACTGAGGGCTTTTAGTAGCGCATGTTTAATTTTTCCCTCAACATGCTTTTGCAGACCAGGGACGGCTTGCCTGCTGAAATGAAATCGGCTTGGCACATTGTATTGTGGGATTGACAATGATATTCAGTTACGGAAACTGTCTGTCTCCACCAGCCTGAATCACAGCATTTCAAGGGACAGGAGTTTTGCAATGCCAGCATTCAGAGCCTGTGCTCGTGCATGGTTTGCGGAGTATGGCCGTCTTTTATCCCATGCCTGTGCTACCGATGGCTGTTTTGTGGCCTGGGAGTGTGAGGATGACAGGGAACTTGCTGCTGTGTGTGGAATAACAGTTTGTCTCTGGACAACAGTGGCCGAGGTTCTTCCATGGCGATCCTGTGAGGAAGCATAACCAGCTGTGTGTGAGCTCGATGAAGAGGCTTCAACACAACTGAAGATGTAGGTGCTGCTGTAGGTTGGCCTACATCTCTAGTGTGTCTTTGTAACTCAACTATGTGCTTTGTCCGCACATGTTTCCACATATTTGTGGTATTGAGGTGACTGACACTTTTAGCTATTTTTAATTTTTAATTACACAGCTTGCATTTCACATAGCAAATATCATGTGCAAGTGTGTGAAAAAAGGACCACGCAGTGCAAGTCCTGGGAGCGCACGTTTTGACTTTTGGAAGACAACTGCTCCGAACAGGTGCCAAACTGGAGGCTACAGGCAACCGAGTCTGCAGCCTAACTCTCCCTCCTGTTTGTACCGTTGGGGCAATGTCTTCCTCTATCTTCCTTCTATCACTAACCATTTCTCTAGGCCTCTCCCAGCTTTCAACCAAAGTACTGGTTCTCACCCACAAAGCTCTCCACAGTGCAGCACCCCTCCTACATCTCCTCCCTCATTTCTATCTATCGGCCTAACCGACTGCTGCGCTCTGCAAACGACTTTCGACTAACCTCTGCACTAATACGTACCTCCCACTCCCGACTCCAAGACTTCTCCTGCTCTACGCCAATCCTCTGGAATGCTGTACCCCAAGAAATTAGGACTATCCACAATTTGCATGGTTTCAGGCGCTCCCTCAAAACACATTTGTTCAGAGCGGCCTATCACATTCACTAATCAAAGTCATTCTATGTATTCTGTGTAAGTGTGTGTGTGTCTCTAGCCCATTCACTATCTCCATCCCTCAGTCCCTTAAGATGGCTGGAACATCATTGTAAATGCACCATTGTATATAAACACCTATACTTTGTATCTCCCCCATCTCATTGTACATTGTAAGCTGTCACGAGCAGGGGCGACTTATTTAGCTTAAATTATTGTATTGTTAACGTTGTTACTTATGACTTGTGTTCTGAAACTGCTAAACTGTAAAGCGCTGCGGAATATGATGGCGCTATATAAATAAATATTATTATTATTCCTCTGAGCTGCTCCCACCACCTTCCTGTTCTTCATGCCATGTTGGGTCTTGGACCTCATCATCTCCACTACCCTCTTCCAACACCTGCTGTTGGGTGGTCTGGCCAGCACCATGCTCAACAGAAACTGGCACCTGGGTCTCATCATCATCATCAGATGCGTTCTGCGGTGTGCTGACCATCGGCACTGTCTCACCCGCCTCTTCAGATTCAGAGAGACACAGCTGTTGCGCATCACTGCATACTCCCTCTTCTTCACATTACAGAATGCTGCTTGGCTGGGCCCCTGTTTGCAAGCCAATAGATTCTGAGAACAGAAGCAGACACTCAGCTGGCTCCTGTACAGAACTCTCTGACTGCCTGGGCAATTTGCCAGGCGGTGAAGAGACAGATGGTTGCCCAACAGTGCTGTGGTCCTGAGAGGAGGTGGAAGCAATTGAAGTCGATGCATTGGCTGAGATCCAAACAACAACGGCTTCAATTTGTTCTTCCCGCAGCAGGGGGGTACTCCGAGCTCCTACAAAAGTGCGCATAAAGGAACGCTCACGGCCCGGGGAAAACTGGTGGATGCTGTGTCACTGGGGGCCGCAGCAGCCACAGAATCCCCACGTCCTCTCCCTGAAGAAACTCCACGACCACGTGCCTTACTCCCTGCCTTCTTCATCTTGGTAGATTGATAAAGAAAGTCTGAAAAGTTATAAGGTCTAAGTGTGGTTATTCCGCAGAGACTGCAGTGAACACTGCACACAACTGTTCACTACCCAATGCGTCTCAGCAGGAAGGCAGTCTGTGCGTCAAAACAAAGGCACAAGCATACATCCATGTACCCTGTTTATACAGCTATATAAAAAAAAATATGTAGTAGTGACGCACACTTTATTGAGGTACAGTATTACATTGCCATTCACCATCTGTGGCTATGCAGTGTCATCTATATATACCTTATCTATCTGTTGTCATGCTTCCAAGTCGACAGTCAGCCATAAATAGCAATTTTCACTATGCACTATGCACTTTTTAAAGGTTATGTTTGTTAATAAAAATGATTATTGCCACATATTATGAGTATTACATGATGGAAATTGTATAATTTTGTATAAAATATTTAGGGACATTATTCAGCAAATGGAACATTTTAGTAATATCACAGATAACTTGTAATGCTGATGATGTTTTGAAGTCAGACATTCATTGTCTATACAATAAAAATGGTGTACATACTGTTACTTATCCATCATTAATGGATTCAGATATGTACTTGTATGCTTTTATGTACAACCGTATAGCAGATTCCTTAACTAATTTATTTTGTGGTTTGCATTGCTGTTCAACATGTTAATGTATGTGTTTATGTTTGTCAATTCTTTATTTATCTAGATATTAGTTTAAATGAAATCATCATCTTATGGTAGTAAAGGTTATCTTTCTCTTGTTTGAAGTATAGACATTTAAAATTGACAGGTAACAAGGAAATTACTTGATCTAGTATTTAAACATCCTCCTTGACCCTGGGCTCCAACACCGCCAGTTGTTGCTCGGAAGTGCTGTTAGCACAGTCAACACTTGCTCCTGTGTTACTGGGGTTCAGTAACGTCAGCTGGTCCTCGGTTGTGCCATTGGCTCTTTTCCTTCTGCTGCCCCTCCGGGTTCCAGTACCGTCAGCTGGTTCTCCGCAGTGCCTTTGGCCTAGGTGCCTCCATGTCGGTATCCGAGTTCCAGCAACGTCTGCTGGTCCTTGGTAGTGCTTTGGAGCACAGGTACCTCCTGCTTAGTAACCGTGTCCCAGTAACGTCAGCTGGTCCTCGGTTGTGCCATTGGCTCTTTTCCTTCTGCTGCCCCTCCGGGTTCCAGTACCGTCAGCTGGTTCTCCACAGTGCCTTTGGCCTAGGTGCCTCCATCTCGGTATCCGAGTTCCAGCAACGTCTGCTGGTCCTTGGTAGTGCTTTGGAGCACAGGTACCTCCTGCTTAGTAACCGTGTCCCAGTAACATCAGCTGGTACAAGATTGTGCTACAAATACAAGATACGGAACAAGAGACACAAGAACAATAAGCAGAAGATCTAAAAGCAGAAGAACATGAAGTATAAGACCAAAATGAAGAGCAAAATATATGCTCTAAATTCTAAGCAGAAGAAGACTAAGCAGTGTATGGGGGTGAGTCCGTTCCTCCTCGTGGTGCCCCTGGAAAATGCCTGCTGCTGCAGGCTAAACTGAACACGGACAAATACTGTTGTAATTTAAATCTTTTGTGACAGCAAGAATGGAAGGATGAAAAATTCATACTTTGACAGATTACAAGTACAGGATTCTCTGTCACAAATAAGAATATGATGAAGAAGATGAAGCAGAATATGAATAAGAATAATAGTTTAATAAGAAGAATATGAGTAATGTTAACAAAGATGAATAGCAAGAAGTTTAAGAAGAAGATAAAGAAGGTGAAGATGAAGAATAATTTGATGAAAAAGATGATGCTGCAGAAGATTATGAAGGAGAAAGTGTGTGAAAAGTTAAAAAGGTGAAGATGAAGAGCATGGAAGTTGTGTAATATACATATTTGCCAAAATATAAAAAACGTTAACATTGTCAATTTCTTCGTCAATCCGAACATCTTTAAAAAAAAAAATATTTATGCTATTCCATTTGATTGGGTTAAACATCTATGCCTTTAATGTCTCCTCAACCTTCCCCAATACATTCTACATTACTCTTTCTTGTTTTCCTTCATGTACAATTAACCAACAAGGCAAGAATGGGTTTTTTTTAATTTCGATATTTTGTTCCCATAGACTTACATGGGACTTCCGGTATCGGTATCGGGTATCGCCGATATTTTAGTGATATCGGCGATACCATTCCGATTCCGATACTTTAGGATATCGGAAAGTATCGCTCAACTCTAGTCCTAATGAATCAGAAGCATAATTTGCCAAATTTTTACAAGTACGGATTTTTCAGAAAAGGGCGTCCCAATTTTGGGACATTGGCAGAAAGTGATAGCAAAAACTCAGAAAAGATAGAACTTATTCAACTTTATTTTTTTTGCATTTTTTGCTTACAAACTATTATGCAAACAATATGTTTATGCACTTTTTTTCAAAACATTATATTACAAAATTCTCCAAATAACTCAGTTAGGGGAATGGAATACAGCAAAACATTTAGCATGAAGGGGAACATCACACTGTTTGCAAATTCTGGTTGTTTTTTTCTAACATAAAGCACACCTTCTTTGTGTAGCAATTGGCTCTATCAAATGATTACCAGGATCAAATATGACGTCATCACTAACTCGGCCACCTAATAGTTTACTCCGTTGAGGTCCACATCGCTTTGGGGTTGATTGTGCTCTTTTGCTTAGATAGGCCAGTGCAATTCTCCTCCTTAAGGTACTGTCACACTAAGCGATCGCACCAGCGATCACGACAACGACACGACCTGGCAGAGATCGTTTGTACATCGCTAAAAGGTCGCTAGTAGCTTCCAAACAGGAAGATCTCATAAAAGACACATCAGCGATCAGCGATCTGTATAACGACCTCGGCGGTTTTCCACGCCCCTCAGCACAGATTGGTGGTCACTGTATGTCATATGTCACAGCTCTCGCTTTGTGATTGGACATCCGCGTCATAAAAGATGACGTATTAGCGCTCCCTTCCATTGTTCTCGAGCTCAAGTGGTTCATACGAATTTCCAGCATCGTTCCAAACTGCGTCCTGCTAGCCTTCTGCTTTGCAGCTACTGCGATCCAGTCTGTGCCGCTATTGCGTTTGCCCCGGATTCATTTTTTCAGGATCCCAAAAATGTCTTGCATAAATGGCAAAGATGAAGCACTGTAGCGACTCTGACAGGATCGCAAAACCCCCACACATGATAGTATCCTCGCAACAACGCACAAAGGATTAGATGTTGTGGCCACCAATCGGAGCTGAGGGGCATTAAAACATAGTCCCGCCTGCGCCGCTGACATATGAGTCGCCAACGAGGTCGCTCGTCATTCATAAAGGATGTCAAACTCAGCGATTCAGGCTCACCAGCGGGACGCCAACGATCAAAAAACAGTCCAGAAAGTTTGTGCACGATCAGCGACATCGCAGCAGGGGCCACATCGCTGCTACATGTCACACACAGCGACATCGCTGACGATGTCGCTGCTGCATCATAAAGTCGGTGTCGCTTAAGCGATATTGCTAGCGATCTCGCCTAGTGTGACAGTACCTTTACACTTAGCAGTGGCACACTTTCTTCTGGATTTGCCTTTTGATATGCCCTCCAGGTGTTGACAATGGCAATGTCTATCATTTGAGTGAAAAGGGGCCATCACCACTTTTTGGAACGGATTCTGACACGGTACAGGGAGATTTGTTTCTGTGTTAACTTTCTCAGCCATACAGTACTACGTGGTCTGAGGTACATTACTGTGATTTGTATCACTCTAAAATTTTTTTGGGATTAAATTTCTCACTCAAACAGTATTCTGTTGTCTGGGGTACATTTCTGTGATATACAGTGGTTACGGAAAGTATTCAGACTCCTTTACATTTTTCACTCTTTGTTTCATTGCAGCCATTTGGCAAATTCAAAAAAGTTCATTTATTCTCAATAATGTACACTCTGCAACCTATCTTGACTGAAAAAAACAGAAATGTAGAATTTTTGCAAATTTAATAAAAAAGAAAAACTGAAATATCACATGGTCATAAGTAGAGTTGAGCGAAACAGGTCTGTCAGATTCATAAGTCGCCGACTTTCGCCAAAGTCGGGTTTCGTTGACCGAAACCCGACCATAGCGTGCAGTCAGCCATGCGGTCGGCAAAACGAGCGCCAAAGTCGGTTTTCCCAGAATGCTTTTAGGCGCTTTTTTTCAGCAAATGAGCAAGGACGTACACTGTGGGCAATGAGATGACATGTGCAGCGTCCACCACCATCTTAGAGAAGGGCATTGCAGTGATTGGCTTGCTTTGGGGGGCATCATAGTGTCTATAAAAGCCCTGAGCACCGACCTCCAATTTACTTCTGCCGATCTTAACAGTAGGGAGAGGTTACTGAAGCTGATTATCAGTAGGGAGAGAGTTAGCGCTGGAAAGAGAAGTTCTTCTGTGCTTGTGCTGATAGCAATTGTGCTGTACAGTTAGTGTGCAGTGACAGAGGAGGATTTTCTTGTGTGCAGCAGCGCTGGTTATTAGGCTGCCTGATAGCTGTTTTGCTGTGTGTACACTGCTGTGCAGACTGCTTTTTACACAGCACTAATACTTATATTCTTTTTTTCTGCACAGTTACTGAGCGTTCATTTTTTCCCACACCGTATAGAGCTGTATGCTCCTCACACACTACCGTGTACCGGCTGGTATCACGGACAAATACATGCTAACTAGAGTTGAGCGAAACAGGTCATTCATTTTCAAAAATCGTTAATTTTCGCCAAAGTCGGGATTCATGAAACGAGTGAGTTCGGTCACGTGTTCGGCGACCATTTTGCTGGAGTCGGTTTTCCCCTACACTTTAAGAGCCTTTTCTCGGCCAATGAGCAAGGACACAGGCTGTGGGCAACGTGATGACATAGCAGGCGGCCAGCACCATCTTAGAGAAAGGCATTGCAGTGATTGGCTGGCTTTCAGTGGCGTCACAGTGCATATAAAATCCCTGAGCGCCGACCGCCATTTTACAACTGCCGAACTCAGTGTAGGGGAAGGTTGCTGGCAGTGCGTCTGAGCAGGGAGAGCGTTAGGCAGGGCCTAAAAAAAAATAACTTTGTGCTGATAGCGATTAGCTGTACAATGACTGTGCAGCGAGAGGGGAGGATTTTAGTTTGTGCAGCAACGCTGGTTCTTAGGCTGCCTGTCTGCCAGTGACGCTGTGGAAATTGCTTGTGTGGACCATCAGATCTGATTACAGGCTGCCTGCCTGTGATAAAGGGGCAATTAATTTGGTGGAGTAGCTGAGCTGCCTGCCAGTGACAGTGTACAAATTGCTTGAGTGGAGCATCACATCTGATTAGTAGGCTGCCTGACTGTGATAAGGGGGCAATTAATTTGGTGGAGTAGCACAGCTGCCTGCCACTGACAGTGTACAAATTGCTTGGGTGGAGCATCACATCTGATTAGTAGGCTGCCTGACTGTGATAAGGGGGCAATTAATTTGGTGGAGTAGCACAGCTGCCTGCCACTGACAGTGTACAAATTGCTTGGGTGGAGCATCACATCTGATTAGTAGGCTGCCTGACTGTGATAAAGGGGCAATTAATTTGGTGGAGTAGCTGAGCTGCCTGCCAGTGACAGTGTACAAATTGCTTGAGTGGAGCATAACATCTGATTAGTAGGCTGCCTGACTGTGATAAGGGGGCAACTAATTTGGTGGAGTAGCACAGCTGCCTGCCACTGACAGTGTACAAATTATTTGGGTGGAGCATCACATCTGATTAGTAGGCTGCCTGACTGTGATAAAGGGGCAATTAATTTGGTGGAGTAGCTGAGCTGCCTGCCAGTGACAGTGTACAAATTGCTTGAGTGGAGCATCACATCTGATTAGTAGGCTGCCTGACTGTGATAAGGGGGCAATTAATTTGGTGAAGTAGCACAGCTGCCTGCCAATGACAGTGTACAAATTGCTTGGGTGGAGCATCACATCTGATTAGTAGGCTGCCTGACTGTGATAAAGGGGCAATTAATTTGGTAGTGTAGCTGAGCTGCCTGCCAATGACAGTGTACAAATTGCTTTGGTGGAGCATCACATCAGATTAGTAGGCTGCCTGACTGTGATAAGCGGGCAATTAATTTGGTGGAATAGCACAGCTGCCTGCCACTGACAGTGTACAAATTGCTTGGGTGGAGCATCACATCTGATTAGTATGCTGCCTGACTGTGATAAGGGGGCAATTAATATGGTGGAGTAGCTGAGCTGCCTGCCAGTGACAGTGTACAAATTGCTTGAGTGGAGCATCACATCTAATTAGTAGGCTGCCTGACTGTGATAAGGGGGCAATTAATTTGTTGGAGTAGCAGAGGTGCCTGCCAGTGACAGTGTACAAATTGCTTGTGTGGATCAGCAGAGCTGATTACTAGCCTGCCTGCCAGTTCTAAGGGGGAAATTTCAGTTAGTTACCAAGTGTTCAGTTTTTCCCACACTGTATACAGCTGTACGCTCCTCACAGTACCGTTTACCGGCTGGTATCAGGGACAAATACAGGCTGACTATCTGTGTGTGACTCCGGAAATATATACGGAGATTTACAATTCCCCCAACACTGTATACAGCTATACGCAACTGAGACTGCACACTTTTCCTGATTTTGATATTCTGGTGTTAGGCAGACTGAACCTGTGACTGTGTGTCTTACTGCTGAAATATATACGGAAATTTAATACTCCCCCAACACTGTATACAGCTGTACGCTTCTGATACTGTACACTTTTTTGGTTTTTATATTCTACTGTAATCCATACTGAGCCTGTGAGAGTCTGCGTCTGTTACTCCGCAAATATAAACGGAGATTAAAATTTTTCACCTTCACCGTATACAGCTATATGCTTCTGATACTGTACCATATATCTGCTGTTATTTTGGGTACATTTACACAAACATGAGGAAGTATGGTGGAAGAGGTCGCGGACGTGGTCGTGGGGGGCCACCTGCAACTGATGGTAGTGGTGGTGATGCATCTGCTGGTAGTGCCAAAAGCACAATAGCGCCTAAGGCAGGAGGTGTGGAGACTGTCTCATCGTCAGGCTCCAGAAGGCCTGGAAGGCTCCATTTTCTGGGAGTAGGTAAACCGCTTTTAAAGCGGGAGCATCAGGAACAGGTTTTGTCTTACATTGCCAAAACAGCCTCCAGCTCTATCTCCTCCTCTTCTGAAGTTTCAAAAGCTCCAAGCACTGAGTCGTCAGTGCAGGCTTCTGGTCAGGAACAACCCCTTTCCTTGTGTCCTTCACCCCCACCAAAAGTGAAGGATGCGGCAGTCCACCCTTCAGATTATTCCATGGAGCTCTTTTCACATACCATGCCTGGGTTATCAAGTGAAATCCTGAATTCCCCAGTCTAAGATGAATCTGACATGGAGTGCACTGATGCACCGCCACTGCTATCTGATTCTGCTGGTACATTCACCCAGAGCACTACATTGTGCTCGCAGTCTACTGAGCCAGAATCTGACCCTGATGAAACTCAGGTGCCCCTTCCCGCATATGATACCACCTTACGTGGTGACACAGAGGAAGGTGCAGATGAAATTGAAGAGGAGGTGATGGATGACCAAGTTGTTGACCCGGATTGGCATCCATTGTGGGAAGAGTGTGACACTGGCAATAGCTCAGAAGAGGAAGAGGATCCGCGGCAGGCATCGACATCGACATTGGCCAGATGGTCAAAAAAGCACAGCGTGCAAGCCCTGAAAATTTATCCCATAGTAGGAAGAGTGCAGTGTGGCACTTTTTTGACCAAAATCCTATTGATGAGGCAAAGGAAAAATCTCCGAAAATTGAATACCAGTTGCATGCTTAGACATTTAAACACCATGCACATGTAAGCGTGGACGGACTACAAAACCTCACTGGCTTTGAACGCCTACATTGCCAAACTGATCTCATTAGAGATGATGCCCTTCCGTTTGGTTGAAAGCGCAGCGTTCCGAGAGCTCATGGCCTACGCTGTCCCACAGTATGACCTACCCAATCGGCACTTCTTTTCTAGAAAAGCCATCCCTGCCCTCCACCTGCATGTGAAAGACCGCATTGTCCATGCACTCAAACAATCAGTGAGTGGAAAGGTGCACCTCACAACAGATGCATGGGGCAGTAAGCATGGCCAGGGCCGTAACGTGTCCATCACTGCGCACTGGGTTAATGTGGTGGATGCAGAGTCCACAGGGGACAGCGGCGGTGGGACAGTGTAGCCTAGCCCACGGTATAATCAACAGTTGGCTGTAGGCTGTTCGACCCTCCTCCTCTTCCTTCTCCTCCATAAGCAAAAGCTCATCGACAGAGCGCAGTTGCACGAGCACTCCATCTGCAGCTGCCAGTGTTGCACACAAGGTGTCCCACTATCGATCAGCTTAATCATAGAATAGCTAGTGGTAAGCGTCAGCAGGCTGTTTTAAAGATGATGTCTTTGGGCGACAACAGACACACCGCGGAGGTACTGGCCGACTGCTTGCAGCGAGAAACTGAGTCATGGCTGGGCAGTCTACATCTTGAGGCAGGCAAGGTAGTCAGTGATAAAAGCTGCAATTTTGTGGCAGCCATAGCCCTGGCAAAACTCAGACACATACCTTGCCTGGCTCACACCTTGAACCTGGTGGTGCAGTGATTCATAAATAATTATCCAGAGTTACCAGCCCTGCTCCACAAGGTGCGAAGACTGCACTCGCACATCCGTCGCTCGCCCCTAGACTCCAGTCATATGCAGAGGCTGCAGCGATCGCTCCACCTCCCCAAGCACCGCCTAATCATAGACGTTGCAACAAGGTGGAACTCCACCATGCACATGGTTGAGAGGCTGTGCGAACAGAGGCAGGCTGTAATGCTTTTGTGGGAGGATCCACGGGAAGGCAGTTTGAGGGCCGACATGGAGTTGTCGGATGTGCAGTGGTCAAAGCTGAAAGACCTCTGTAAAGTCCTTCATTGTTTTAAGGAATGCACACGGCTGTAAGCGCAGACAATGCCATCATAAGCATGAGCATCCCACTTATGTGTCTGCTCATGCAAACTTTGACGCACATTAAGGATCAGGCGTCTGCAGCGGAGGAGGAGGGAAACCTTCATGACAGTCAGGCATTGTCTTCTCAGGGAACTGTCCTGGACGAGGTGGAGGAGGAGGAGGTGGAGGATGAAGGGGATGATTATTTTGGGAGGATGATGCTTCTCAGGGGGCAAGAGAAAATGTTGGTTTGCCAAGGTCAGGTACAGGGTTTGTGCGTGAATGAAGGGATGTTGATTTGGCAGAAAGTGCTCCTCCAACCAATTCTGGCAGGGCATCACTGACACCTGGATCATTGGCTCACATGTGTGATTATTATGTCTTGCGGATGACCACTGTCCCTTTATGAAATAATAACTCTGGAATGCTTCCTGGTGGTTGGATTCCGGTGATTCTGACATTGTTTTCTCGTGATGTATTTTACTTCATGATAGTGGTAAAATTTAGTTGATATGACTTGCGTTTATTTGTGAAAAAAACTGAGATTTGGCGAAAATTTAGAAAATTTTGCAATTTTCCAACTTTGATTTTTCATGCTCTTAAATCACACAGATATGTCACACAAAATACTTAATAAGTAACATTTCCCACATGTTTACTTTACATCAGCATAATTTGGAAACAACATTTTTTTTGTTAGGAAGTTATAAGGGTTAAAAGTTAAATAGCTATTTCTCATTTTTACAACACCATTTTTTTTTAGGGACCACATCACATTTGAAGTCATTTATATGATAGAAAATACCCAAAAGTGACATTATTCTAAAAACTGTACCCCTCAAGTTGCTCAAAAACACATTCAAGAAGTTTTTTTTAGCCTTCTGGTGCTTCATAGGAATTTTTGGAATGTTTAAAAAAATGAACATTTAACTTTTTTAAAAAAAATTACTTAATTCTCCCCTGCTTGTACCAATCGTCAGCAGAGCAGGGGAGAATGATGAGAGCCTTGTTCAGCACCCGGCAGCGGGGAACAGCGCTTACTGTAATGCTTCTTCCCTGGCGCTGATGCATGTCACATGGATAACATCCATGTGTGTTATGCGTATGCATGTGTGCTGAATGTTTTGTGGCATGTGCTGACATTAAAAAATTGACATGTCAGCATGTCCTGCCCATGGACACATGGTCCATGGAAACACACTGACATGTGCACAGACCCATTCACTTGAATAGGCAAAACCTCTTATATTCCAAATCATAAAAGGGGTCAAATTCTGCAGCAGGTTGGTGCTCCATCTCATACATCCATCTCTACAACAAAGTTTCTCCAGGCAAAAAGGATCAAAGGTGCTTAAGGACTGGCCAGCCCAGTCACCAGACATGAACATTATTGAGCATGTTTGGGGAAGAATCTAGATGAACTCTGGGAGGCTTGTAAGACTGCATTCTTTGCTATTCCTGATGACTTCATTGATAAATTGTGTGAATCATTGTTGAACCGCATGGATGCAGTCTTTCAAGCTCATGGAAGTCACACAAAATATTAAATATGACTCTAATAGCACCAGAGCTTCATTCACCAATGTTATGCAACACATATTTGTATTTTAAGTTAATTATTTGTTTGAATATCACATAACTTTCTGTGGGCGACAAAACTTTTGTCTTTCCAAAATCTGACCATTTTGTGTCCATTAAATGATCAATATTTCTGCATTGATGCCAATTTATTTTCTTAACCTAAACCACATTTCGGAGGGTTTCAGCTTTCAAAAGAATAATTTATACAACCAATGGATGAATTTAACATCAGATTATAAGCTTTTATTTACATAACATGGATAAGAGACATAATTCCTGTCAGGGAGTGTACATACAAATCATTACCCTGGAAAGGATGTTCCTTAACATATTTCCCAGGAAAATACATTTTGGTTTCATTTTTGTATGTTTTAGTGTGCTCCTGTAAAAGTGGGATAACACTCTGACAACATTGTTCACAGCAGTGACCTGGGAGTCATAAATGCTTTCAGGGGTCTTCCCCATGATGTTCCCATGTCATTTGAGCACTGTTCCCATAGATTTCTGACGTTTTGATACTCTAAAAAGACTTCCCCAGATGGTCTAGGAAAGACCAAGGGACTATTCAGGAACTGAAGACTGTACCTGGGAATGGCAGAGCCAAGGCCTTCCCATGACCATAATACCCGGTAATATTGATCCATAGCTTATACCTTTTAGCCTTGTACATTATTGTTGTATTTTTACTCTGACTGCCATTCCATTGTAGTTACGTTGTATAGCTTTACTGTATATTTCTGTAATTATCTAGTGCGCCCTTAAGGCAAATTAAACCATAAAATTAATCTTGGGCTGATGCTTTTACTCTGATCACGAATCTTAGAATACCCAGTGGGTAGCAGGACACCTTCCCGGCAGCCATTTGCTCTAGTTGCAGTTCTCTTACTGACCTGAGAGACAAAGGGGGGCGCGGAGAGCTGTACCTGTGGAGTTACGTCCCATTGATGACGTGGGAGGAAAGGGATCATCCGTCACATGTGGTAGCGGCGGTGGTATCAGAAGCTGTGATACCCGGGTTACCGTGTGGCGGCCGGCCGAGTTCCTCACAAATTGGTGGCAGCGGTGAGATCAGAGTAATAGTGTGCGTGGGACCCCTACTCCCAGACACTAGAGACTACCAGCAGTACTTTCACTGCTGGGGTCTTAAGGTCAGCCCAGCACTAGACGGTCAGAGTGTAAATATAACAAGTTGTGTGCAAGGTCAGGGTTGCAGCTGTGTTTCAGTGACCAAAGGTTCCCAAGATGGCGGAAGGCACCAGGAGTAGGGCAAAGGGGGAGGCCAATGCTGTGGTCTATGATGAGTTCGATACCGATGGAGGCGAGGGGGAGCTCAGCCAGGGCTCCCCAAGGAGCCCGACCCCCGTGCTCAGCCCTGCAGTGGACTGTCCACCCCCTGCCCGTCCCAGCCTGTCCAGATCGGAGGCCCTTTTCCAAGCGGCTATGGCACAGCTCGAGGCTGGTAATGACGCCGCCTATGACAGACTCCTGGTGGCGGCAGAGAAAGCGGCAGAGCGTGAGCATGCAGAACGTGTGTTGCAGGCTACAGAACGCCGTGAAGCTGCGGAGCGCCAGCACCGACTGGAGATGGCTCAGCACGGGCCCACGCTGGACGCACCAGACCCACTGGAGACAAGGGCTTCCAAGGTCCGGGCGGAGGACTTTCCCTTACTTGAAAAGGATGGAGACCTGAATTCCTTTTTGCTGGCTTTTGAGAGGACATGCCTCCAACATCATCTGGCCCTGGATCAGTGGGCAAGGTACCTGACCCCCCGTTTGAGGGGTAAGTCCCTGGAAGTTTTGGGGGACTTACCTGCCGGGGAGGAGCAGGACTACAACAGCATCAAGCGGGCCCTGATCCAGCACTACAACCTCACCCCGGAGTCGTACCGCAGGAAGTTCAGGAGCCTGCAGCGGGGTTCAAAGGACACCTGGACCGACCACATGCGGGCCCTGCTGAGAGCTGCGGAGCACTGGACCTCGGGTCTAGAGCTCACTACCCGCCAGGAGGTCCAGGAACTGTTTGTCGTGGAGCAATTTTTGTGGAACTGCCCAGAAGACCTCCAGCAGTTCCTCCGTGACCGGAAACCAAAGGGGGCTTCTGCTACAGCCGCCCTGGCAGACGAGTATGCCAACAACAGGGCGCCGGAGCCAAAGAAGCCTGCCAGCAGCACCTGGAGAGGGGGTAAGCCCAATCCTGCCCCAGCCCCATATCCAGTCCCCAGAGTGCAAGGGGTGTACCCCCTGCTGCCCTCTCCAGGCCAGGAACAGAACCCAGACGTTGCCATAATTGCAATCAGCCAGGACACTTTAAGGCTGCATGTCCCCAGCGCCAGAAGGCCCCATCCCTGTCCCAGAAACCGTCCACTGTTTTGTGTGTGGGAGGGGGTGGTGGGAGGTCCCTAGACAATTACCAACCCGTCACCATCGGCCGCTCAGCGGTCATGGGACTGCGGGACACAGGCGCTGAACGAACCCTGGTACGCCCTGAGGTGGTGTCCCCTCAAGACTTGGTACCTGGGAAAACCCTTTCCGTCTCCGGAATTGGAGGCGTTGAACCGGCGCTGCCCGTTGCCAAGGTGTATTTGGATTGGGGTGCCGGGAGGGGGATGCGGGAGGTGGGAGTAACGCCGAATATTCCTGCAAATGTGTTGCTTGGGACCGATTTGGGGCTGCTAGTGTCCCAGTATGTGGCCACTGAACCCCCAAGTCCGGCTCCCAAGAATGTCATGACTCTACTGTGAATGTTAATGTATTGAATGTGCCTCCAACAGTGGAGGAGGGAGTGAAACCTGATGGTAAGCCATGCACTGACACTACACACACAGGGCTCACAGTGAGGACAGGTGAGGAGGCTGTAGGGGAGAGCTCAGAGGTGGAGGGAGGGGCTGCTATGGGCAGTGTAGGGCCCCTAAGTGAATCCAGCCTGCTGAGTCTAGGGCCCCTGCAGGAAGAGGAACAGGCCATGGGGGAGGGGGTGTCCCGGGAGAGGAGCCACCAGGTAGGACCCCAGGTCAGGAGTTCCCCACATCCGGGATGTCAGGAAGTCAGGGAAGTCTGCCTGACCCGTCGACTTGGTCAGAGGAGGAGGGAAAGCAGGCGCTACCCGTGGTCTCAGCGGTCGTGGCCACTGTTACCAGGAGTGGGAGCGCTGAAGCCCAAGGAGCCTCGCGGAGGTCCGACGGTTTCCCCCTCTCTGACCAAGTGGCTGCCAAGTCAGACAGTAGCCAGGAGACAGATCCCGGGGAACTGACAGAGGACAGGGCAGTTTCATCAATTCTTGCCATATCTAGTCAGGGATTTCAGGCAGCGTTGGAAGCTGACCCTAGCCTGAAGACTCTCAAGGAACAGGCGGCGCAGCCTCCCCTGGAGTCCGACCGCGAGCGAGTGGTCTGGGACCAGGGACGGCTGTACCGGGTAACGGTCCAGCAGGGTTCACCGGAGGCGTGGCCCAGGGACCGACAGTTAGTGGTGCCCCATCCGTTCAGGGCGGAATTGTTGCGGATCGCACACGAGATTCCAATGGCCGGACACTTAGGGATCACTAAAACCAGGGCCAGGCTAGCTCAGCATTTCTACTGGCCTGGAATGAGGACCGAGGTGATAGCCTACTGCCGTTCATGTGACACCTGTCAGAGGGTGGGGAATGCGGGGCCGCGCCCCAAAGCCCCACTGGTAACTCTGCCCATCATCGAAGAGCCTTTCTCGAGGGTGGCTGTGGATCTCATTGGACCTCTGTCCACTCCCAGCCGCTCCGGGAAATGCTTCATACTAACGGTAGTGGACTATGCCACCCAGTACCCGGAGGCGGTAGCTTTGTCGTCCATTCGGGCCGACAAAGTGGCCACTGCCTTACTGGAGATTTTCTCCAGAGTGGGGTTTCCCAAGGAAATGCTCACCGACCGAGGGACCCAGTTCATGTTGCAGCTGATGGAGTCTCTCTGTAAGCAGGTACAGGTGCAACATCTGGTGGCCAGCCCGTATCACCCACAGACCAATGGCTTGTGTGAGCGGTTCAATGGCACCTTAAAGCAGATGCTGAGGATGTTGGTCGACTCCCACGGGAGAGACTGGGAGCGGTATCTCCCACACCTGCTGTTTGCCTACCGGGAGGTTCCACAGGCCTCAACGGGGTTCTCCCCCTTTGAGCTCCTGTACGGGCGACGTGTACGGGGGCCCCTTGCTCTGGTGAAGGAAGCATGGGAAGGGGATTTAGCCACCCCTGGAGTGTCAGTCATTGAGTATGTCGTGCGCTTCCGGGACCGAATGATGGCCTTGACACGGCTGGTGCATGACAATACGGCCCAAGCTCAGGCTGACCAGAAGCGATGGTACGACCAGAATGCTTGTGAGCGGACCTACCAGGTGGGTCAAAAGGTGTGGGTACTGGTCCCCGTACCACAAAACAAGCTTCAGGCGGCCTGGGAGGGTCCATACCTCGTGCACGAGCAGCTCAACGCCGTCACCTACCTGGTCACCCTGGACCACGCCCGTGGAAGGAGGAAGGCCTTCCATGTGAACATGATGAAGGCCCATCATGAGCGGGAGGCTTATGCTCACCCAGTGTGCAACCTTCCAGAGGAAGGAGAGGCAGAAACCCTCCTCGATCTGCTCACCCAAGCCAAGGCGGGTGGATCCATCAAGGATGTGGGGGTTGGCCACCAGCTCTCGGAGGACCAACGTTCCCAGCTGGGGGCCACCCTAAACCCCTTCTGGGAGCTGTTCAGCAGCCTGCCCGGAAGGACTGAGGCAGCAGTCCATGACGTGGACACTGGTAACCACCCCCCAATCCGGCGTTCAGCATATCGGGTCTCTCTTGAGGTGCAGCAGCAGATGCGCCAAGAGATAGACGAGATGCTGAGGCTGGGGGTGATCCAAGCGTCCAACAGCGCGTGGGCTTCGCCTGTAGTCCTCGTCCCTAAAAAGGACCGAACTACGCGGTTCTGCGTGGACTACAGGGGGCTCAACGCTGTGTCGGTCACCGATGCGTACCCAATGCCACGCATCGATGACCTGCTCGACCAGCTGGCCGGGGCCAAGTACCTGACCATCATGGATCTGAGCAGGGGGTATTGGCAGATTCCCCTGACCCCTAGGGCACGGGAACGCTCTGCCTTTATCACCCCATTCGGACTGTACGAGTCCACGGTGATGCCCTTCGGCATGAAGAATGCCCCTGCCACTTTTCAGCGGATGGTCAACACGCTGCTCGAGGGACTGGAAGGGTATGCGACCGCGTACCTGGATGACATTGCCATCTTCAGTCCCACCTGGGAGGATCACCTAGAGCACCTGGCGCAGGTGCTCGGGCGGATCCAGCGAGCAGGCTTGACCATTAAGCCGGAAAAATGCCAGCTGGGTATGAGTGAGGTCCACTACCTGGGACACCGGGTAGGTGGGGGAGCTCTGAAGCCAGAGCCCGGGAAGGTGGATGCCATCGCATCCTGGCCCACCCCCAGGACCAAGAAGCAGGTGATGTCTTTTTTGGGTACTGCTGGGTACTATAGGAGGTTTGTTCCGCACTATAGTGCCCTGGCCAAGCCCCTGACGGACCTCACCAAGAAAATGCTGCCCGTCGCAGTCGACTGGACAGTCGCCTGCGAGACAGCTTTCCAGGCGCTCAAGACCGCCCTTTCTAGTTCTCCTGTACTACAGGCAGCCGACTTCACGCGGCCATTCTTAGTGCAGACCGACGCCAGCGACTTCGGCCTCGGTGCTGTGCTCAGCCAGGTTGACACTACGGGCCATGAACACCCCATTTTGTACCTGAGCAGGAAGCTCCTGCCGAGGGAAGTGGCCTATTCCACGATGGAGAAGGAATGTCTGGCAATTGTGTGGGCCCTGCAGCGTCTGCAGCCATACTTGTACGGACGCCAATTCACCGTGGAAACAGACCACAACCCCCTCAGCTGGTTACACACGGTCTCTGGGACGAATGGGAGGTTGCTACGCTGGAGCCTCGCTCTCCAACAGTACCATTTCACCATTCGCCACAAAAAGGGCAGTGACCATGGTAACGCTGATGGGTTGTCCCGGCAAGGAGGGTGCGGTAGGGCGCACGGGGGAACACAGGAATGTGATACCCCCTAGCGCCCTCAAAAGCAGGGAGGTGTAAGGAAAAGGTTGTCGCCATTTTGTATAGGGCCTGTACCAGCCTCCATTTTGTCAGTTCACACAGCCACAGACTTTTAGCTACACATTGCCTATTAGCATATCCAGTACGACAGGTTTTGATGTCCACTAGGAATCAATAGGCCTTTACATGCTAATTAGTCTAGGCTAGTGACTGAATGAGATGGTCAGTCGTATGGTAAATAGCCCAAGCTCAGGCATTGTTTCCTGCTCCATATGAATTGCAGGCCAATTAATATGCGTGCTTCAAAGCAATGGGAATGGGCCTAGCAGGTCAAAGAACTAGCCATGACCAGGCTGCTGGTCTCATTCCATTTCACACACAGAAGCCAAGAAGATGGTCTAGGAAAGACCAAGGGACTATTCAGGAACTGAAGACTGTACCTGGTAATGGCAGAGCCAAGGCCTTCCCATGACCATAATACCCGGTAATATTGATCCATAGCTTATACCTTTTAGCCTTGTACATTATTGTTGTATTTTTACTCTGACTGCCATTCCATTGTAGTTACGTTGTATAGCTTTACTGTATATTTCTGTAATTATCTAGTGCGCCCTTAAGGCAAATTAAACCATAAAATTAATCTTGGGCTGATGCTTTTACTCTGATCACGAATCTTAGAATACCCAGTGGGTAGCAGGACACCTTCCCCGGCGGCCATTTGCTCTAGGTGCAGTTCTCTTACTGACCTGAGAGACAAAGGGGGGCGCCGGAGAGCTGTACCTGTGGAGTTACGTCCCATTGGTGACGTGGGAGGAAAGGGATCGTCCGTCACATGTGGTAGCGGCGGTGGTATCAGAAGCTGTGATACCCGGGCTACCGTGTGGCGGCCGGCTGAGTTCCTCACAGATTCCATTCGTCCATACCTACCATCCCCTGATGTATGGTCTTCATCACAGAATTCGCAAACACTGGTATGTCCTTTGGGATAGTTTTCCTGAAATCCCTAAATTTCAGGTTCCGTTTTTACCATGTTTTAGAAGGCCCAGTAATCTAAGAAATAAATTGGTTAGAGCCGATTTAGGCTCAGCTCAGACCGTATCCAGACAAACTTTTTTTCGGACCCAAAAGAAGGGCACTTTCCCTTGCCTACACTGTGCACAATGTGCCAATATCCTTAAGGGCCCAAATTTTGCACATCCCTGCACCGGTATAGATATTCCAATCAAAGGTTTTTTTACCTGTAATTCCACAACCGTAATCTATGCCATAAAATGCCCATGCGGGAAAGTATATGTGGGTGAGACCACCCGAGCCATTAAGGACAGAATATCACATCATAAATCGGATATACGTTGTAAGAAAAATCATTTGCCCATTCCATATCATTTCAACACAGCAGGACATACAATAGCACAACTAAGGTTTTTGGTATTGGAACAAGTACAATTGAGTAGAAGAGGTGGAAATCTGATTCAAAAATTACGATATAGGGAGGCATATTGGATACACCGACTGCAGACCCTGGAGCCAAAAGGCCTTAACAGGGAATATGACACTGTTGGTCTATAGTGAAATTTGAGGAATATTACATAGTTGGTCTGGACTTTATGTACAGACACTTATAATTAAACATTATGGTAATGGGTTATCTAAGCCCCCTAATATATAAACTATTTAATAATGAGTCTACAGTGTTTTCCACCTTTCTACATATGTACATTAATATGTACATAAATGTCCGCAAAGTTCTTATTTCTCTGCAAAAATGTGTCAAAAATTTTTTATTCATTATGTCTATTAGGTCCAATGTACTAAACATTATATTTTACATTCTTATTCTCACAGGCGAATCAATAATTCTTCTGTCACTGGTACTTAGCTGCACATCGTTCCAGCGGTACATAGCCTCTACAGTATTCACAGTCACAGTGCACTGCCGTTTTGCGTTCCACAGAGCGTTCCACCGCCCTGAGGGTATGGATTATGACTTACTTCCGGTTTAGTCACTCTGGTTGCGCACCATATGCGTTTCAGCAGACAGCCTCAGGAGATTGAGGTCACTTCCGGTCACATGGTAACGCCAGGAGTCTTATAAAACCACATGTATATCGTTCTTATACAGCGCCTTACTTTATAGCCAATCTGCTTTACTACTTTAGCGCTTTATCTCACCTACATAACCTAAGTGGACTTCACATGGTAAGACTTCTTTATTTGCACCCCTTATGTTATATGTTAGTTCCTGAAGGGACTCTTTGCTTTATAAGCTATGGTGATTACAGCGGTCTGTGTATATTTCTGTTCACAGAACTCACTTCACAGTTCTTTGCAATTCGGTAAGGAAATCATTCTTTGATTCTTGCACTATTCAGAGGCTTTATCACATTCTGCACTTACCTATACCATTATATGGTCATATGTTCTCTAAATATTACTCTGCTCAAATTAGACAATAAAGAGCATTGGAGGAATTTTTTATGTTGTTCTAATTTTGTTCATAATGGTTCATAATGTTACTGTAGGAGCCTATCTTTGTACAAAAGCCTGTAGTACTTTAATATAATCTGATATGTATGATTTAATACTGCCATATAGTGCATCTATGCACAATTTTTGTATTTTTCTGTTTTTTGTTTTCTTGTGAATAACTTTCAGTATATTGCTCATTATGACGAGTATTATTGATTTGTTTGTTTGATTTATTTTATTTTATATTCCTTAGTCTGAAGAAGGTCAGATGCTTGACCGAAACGTTACACATGTTGAGGATTGCATAATTGAATTAAAAATACCCTTTTTCACCCTCATTTGAGTGCCGGATTTATCTTTGAATTATTGAAGTTATGGACTGGCCCACCCATTCCCCAGACCTGAATCTAATTGAGCACATCTGGGACATCATGTCTCGCTCCATCCACCAACATCATGTTGCACCACAGACTGTCCAGGAGTTGCCTGATTCCTCAGGAGACCATGCGCTGCCTCATCAGTAGCATGCGCAGGTGCCACACACACTACTGAGCATCATTTTGACTTGCTTTTAGGACATTACATTCCACTTTAATTTTGTGTGTGACTCCAAATCAAGGCCTCCATTGGTTAATAAATTTGATTTCCATTGATGATTTTTGTGTGATTTTGTTGTCAGCACATTCAACTTTGTACAGAACAAAGTATTCAATGAGAATATTTCATTCATTCAGATCTAGGATGTGTTATTTGAGTGTTCCCTTTATTTTTCTGAGCAGTGTATATATATATTCTTTCTGCAAGAGCATAAAAATATATATAATTATTATATAATTCTTGAAAGCCACATATTTGTTATTGTTGAAATTAAGGGTTATTTTGCTGGCTATAAGATTCTTCAGACCATAAGACGTATCCCAAATTTAATTTTGGGGAGAAAAATAGTTTTTTTTTTAAAATAAAATGGTGGTGTGTCTTATAGTCTACTTTTATGGTTGTTTACTATGGAGTGGAGGTAGCAGGATCCCAAAAGGTGGGTCGCTGCTGCAGGAATCTGGTAGTTGCTGCAGGAGTGGGGTAAGGCTGCAGACCATGGGCTAGGAGAAGGAGGTGTTTGGCAGTTTGAGGCTGCGGCAGTCTCTGAGCTTTCAGACAAAGTCAGAGGAGTCCTCGCACTGCCCTGCACAGATTGAGATATCTTGAGCAGAGATCTTGGGAGACCATCACAGTGAAAACTATGGAAAGTGCTGACATTTTGTGAAAGCCTGCAGCTCACCACAGCCTTGCACCACCGAACACCCCTCATCCCAGCCCGGGGCTCGAAGCATCGCCCCACTTCAGTTTCCTGCAGCATTGAACTTGCCTTCTGGGACCCCGATCCACTGTAAATGCCTCCCCCCTGTAAGTTACATTCGGATTATAAGATGCACCCCCATTTTCCCCTAAAATGTTTGGGGGAAAAAGTGTGTCTTATAAACCACAAAATATGATATTTCAAAATTATAGTTTTTTTTCCAAAAATCAAACACAAGGTTTACATAGCACAAAAAAGGTAATCACTCCCTGACAATGGGGCTACAGATGGAAAATATTGTTTATTAACAATAAGGGTCAGGTCAGGATGGAAATTGACTATAGAATACCTTTTCAATGGATCTGCAGGCGAGCTGTGACAATAGAGTAACATACAACTTCACAGCACTTACAGTACAAATGTAGGATGGAAAATTCATATAAAAGAGTGAATAAAGCTGTGTCACTTATTATTCTGATTTAGTTTTACCAACCCAGACCATAGAGAGTTCAGCAGTACATTATCAGCATCTCTGGAACCAATTCTTTTTTTCTTAATAAAATTACTTCCTAACACTTTCAGTTCCACACATAGAAATTGTGTTTATGTTAATTTGGAACAAAACTTTTTATGACACATAGAGAAGTGCATTGAATATGAGTACAAGATTATTTATTTGAATATTTTATAAAGATCTCAAGTAGGCTATTGCATATATAAAAAAATTTAAATATTCACCAGTATAAAGAATAGAAAAATGTCACCTATGAATTCGAATTTTCTGACTTCACCAAATTTTTTATTTAAAAAAATGTGTTTCAAGCATATAAATTTGCATGAATGCGAATACTGGAAAGCGTTTAATTGCTAGGAAAATACATGTGAGGGAGAGGAGAAAGGGAACCTTGCTCATCTTAAGAATTCAAACTTTACAGGCAAGAAAGAGAAGACCCTACTGACCGTTAGAGATTACACTCTACAGGAAAGAGAGAGGACCCTGCTGACTATAAGTAGTTGTACTTTCAAGCTAGAGAGAGAGGACTCTGCTGACCATAAGAGTGTACATTCTACTGTACAGGAGAAAGAAAGAAAGAAAGAAAGAAAGAAAGAAAGAAAGAAAGAAAGAAAGAAAGAAAGAAAGAAAGAAAGAAAGAAAGAAAGAAAGAAAGAAAGAAAGAAAGAAAGAAAAGAGAGGAGCCCGCTGATCATAAATGCTTACACTTTACAGAACAGAGGACCCAACTGATCATTAGAACTTACACTCTACAGGTAATGAGAGAGAGGACCCTGTGTCCGTTAGAGCTAACACTCTGCAAAAGACAGAGACTTACCTAGTTACTCTGGAGATGGAGAATCGCTCTGCCTTGCAAACTGTGCTCTACTGAGAACTGCTGATTTCTGATGGCACAGGTACTGACCACTACTTTACAAGGTATGAAAAACCGTAAGATGCCATAGGTGCAGGGAATTAAGTGGAAGTCCTTGTATTTAAAGGGAAGGTGCCGTGATTTTAATTTTTGTATTAATAAATATTGATTATGTAATCAATTATTTTTAATACAAAATGAAATGAACTACTTTCATAGTTTTTTTCATTATTAACTTTTACTTTTGCCACTGGAGGCTGCCATTTTCTTTAGTGTGGGCGTAAGTGTCTGGGCACGACACTTGCATTCCTCACTTACGGCAGCCATGGACATAAGAGACAGCAGTCGGACTCCGACAGCATTTCTTACATTGAGGCCGCTCCTCCTGCCTCTCAGCTGTGACCTGGGTACGCCCCCCTGGGCTGTCCAGGTCACAGCTGAAGGAGGAGATTGTGGCCATTTTGTTGTAGCCCGCAGCGCTGCGATGACAGGAGATGTCGGGGAGAAGATGCTGGGAAGCGAGGGTCCAGGGTAAGTTTCTGCAGTGCTAGCAGGGATGCAGCCTGTAATTAGTACTACAGTACAGGCTGCGATCACTGCCGACCTGCTCTGTCTTGCTGAGAGCTTCCACCCTCAGTCCACTGGCAGGAAATCAGCCCAGCAGCAGTGCGTCTCCCTGTACATGGAGCGTTATGTCTGCTGCTTTTTTGTTCAGCACTGATTTGTGGCTGGATGTGTTGCACTTCATGACCCTGATACAGTGACTGTCGGTACAGAGCGCAGACTGGAGTTCCCTGCTCTATTCAAAGCTCCTCCGGGATCAATGCTTCTGAAAATAGAGCAATTCTCTGCAGCACAGGATCCCTGCGTGGTTTCAAGGGGCGGCAAGGGTGGGTAACCCTTCCCTGCCTGCTGTGCATGGTGCAGGGGTATCAGTGTGCAGACAGGCAACAGCTGGGGGGGCTTCACCGATGGATCAGGTGGGAGGGCTGTACAGTGTAAAGAGGTCGGCGGCAGCTTCGGGGATGGATCCAGGGTTCTGCAGAAGGTCTGACAGCCGCCCTGGCACATGTCCATCTCCTGTGACTAAGTATGGAATGGACAAGGCAACTGTTAGGTGGATTCATAACTGGCTTAGTGATCGGACTCAAAGAGTGGTCGTAAATGGCTGCACATCCAGTTGGAAGAAT
Source organism: Oophaga sylvatica (assembly GCA_033576555.1). Taxonomy (NCBI): domain Eukaryota; kingdom Metazoa; phylum Chordata; class Amphibia; order Anura; family Dendrobatidae; genus Oophaga; species Oophaga sylvatica. The sequence goes on from JARQOD010000005.1 coordinate 366,783,746, forward strand.
GTCTCAAGTGGGGTACCACAAGGCTCTGTTTTGGGCCCAGTATTGTTCAACATCTTTATCAATGATTTAGATGAAGGAATTGAGGGTAAACTGATCAAATTTGCTGATGACAGAAAGCTAGGAGGGTAGCTAATACTAGAGAAGAGAGAGAGAGGATTCAAAAAGATATAAATAAACTGGAGCAGTGGGCAGCAACTAACAGAATGGTTTTTAACAGGGAAAAATGCAAAGTACTACATCTGGGCAATAAAAATGAAAAAAGCATATACAAAATGGGAGGAATAGGGCTAAGCAACAGCACATGTGAAAAAGACTTGGGTATACTAATTGATCACAGACTGAACATGAGTCAACAGTGTGATGCAGCAGCAAAAAAGGCAAATACAATTCTAGGATGTATCAACAGAAGCATACAGTCTAGATCACGTGAGGTCATTATTGCCCTCTACTCCTCTTTGGTCAGACCTCATCTGGAATACTGTGTCCAGTTTTGGTCACCACTAGTGTTGAGCGATACTGCTCAATATCTAAAAATATCGTATCGAAATGGTATCGCCGATATCACTAAATATCGGCGATATCCGATTCCGATACCGGAAGTCCCATGTAAGTCTATGGGAACAAAATATCGCAACTAAAAAAAACCTTTATTTCCTTGTAAACACTAAATATACACACATAGAATACATATATATATATATATATATATATATATATATACATGTCATTGTGACATATATATACATATATGTATAGTTTATACACTTCTACATAGTAAAATATCCTCTGATTCAATTGCCGGGTTAAAGCCGGCTTCTGTGAAAAGACAGAAGCACCCAACATGAAATGACACTTGGTGTACATAGGGTTAACCATGTCTTTTCATGTCCTTTGCTATCTGATTTGCACAAACAATTACATCAGTCTATGTGTGCAAAATTTCACACCTGTAGGGGTTAATTAAAGGTGTAAATTCGTTGTAAAAAAAACTGACTTTTTTGCTACAAATTTACACCTTTAATTAACCCCTACAGGTGTGAAATTTTGCACACATAGACTGATGTAATTGTTTGTGCAAATCAGATAGCAAAGGACATGAAAAGACATGGTTAACCCTATGTACACCAAGTGTCATTTCATGTCGGGTTCTGCATTTTCACAAAAGCCTGCAATTGAATTAGCGGCTATTATACTATGTAGAAGTGTATGAACTATAAATAAAATATATATATATATATGTGTCACAAATTCAATGACATGTATATATATATATATATATATATATATATATATGAGGTGTAAAATTGTTTAAAAAAAATGCGTGGGCTCCCGCCCTATTTTCGCAACCAGACAGACAAAGCCAGCGAATGGGGGCAGATAATAATAGCCCAGAGAGGGACCATTATTTTTGGCCCCCCCTGGCTACTAACATCTGCCCCCAGACACCCCAGAAAAGACAAATCTATAATTAGATTCGCCCTTTTGGCACTTTGCCCGTCTATTCCCATTGCCCTGTAGCGGTGGCGAATGGGTTAATATGGGGTTAAAGCCACATTGCAATTAAAAGATGACCTTAAGCCAGGTTAATAATTGAGAGCTGTCAATTAGACAACTATCAATTATTAATCCTATTGCATGAAATAAAAATAAAACACACACACTTTAATTAAAAATCATTTTAATGAAATAAAGACACATGTTTTTGACCATCTTTTATTTGACTGCAAAAACCATTTCCTGTAATAAAAATAAAATAAAAAAGCAAAATTATTCTTACCTATCCCATGCACAGTCAGGTCCCACGGTGTAATCCTTCAGAAAGGGTTAATGTTTACTGCAGGGACCGCAGCTAATGCTGCAGCCTCACAGTAAACCCCCAAATGAATGAGTTCCTCTCCTGGCTGACAGGAGAGGAAGTGGAAAGCTTAATTGATTGCTTTCCACTTTCACTTCAGGTCAGCCAGGGACACAATCAGTGACGTCAGAGGGAACTGATTAACAAAAATAGGGGTTCCCTTCGAATAAAAAATGGCGTGGGGTCCCCCCTATTTTTGTTAACCAGCCAGATGAAGCAGACCGCTGAGGCCTGGATTTTCAGGCTGTTAAGGAGCCAAGATCCATGGACCTTGCCAGCCTGATAATACCAGGCCACAGCAGTCTGCATATCTTGGCTGATTAACAAAAATAGGGGATCCCCTCGAAAAAAATTGGCGTGGGGTCCCCCTATTTTTGTTAACCAGCCAGATGAAGCAGACCGCTGAGGCCTGGATTTTCAGGCTGTTAAGGAGCCAAGATCCATGGACCTTGCCAGCCTGATAATACCAGGCCACAGCAGTCTGCATATCTTGGCTGATTAACAAAAATAGGGGATCCCCTCGAAAAAAATTGGCGTGGGGTCCCCCATATTTTTGTTAACCAGCCAGATGAAGCAGACCGCTGAGGCCTGGTTTTTCAGGCTGGTAAGGATCCAATATCCATGGACCTTGCAAGCCTGATAATACCAGGCCACAGCAGTCTGCTTAGCTTGGCTGGTTAACAAAAATAGGGGATCCCCTCGAAAAAAAAACGGCGTAGGGGTCCCCCTATTTTTGTTAACCAGCCAAGTAAAATGCAGACTGCTGCGGCCTGGTATTAAAAGACTGTCAAGGCCCATGGATTTTGGCCCTCAACAGCCTGATAATACCAGGCTACAGCAGCCCCACATTTGGCGCATCAAAAGATGTGGCAATTGTGGCACTTTACCCGGCTCTTCCCACTGCCCTGTAGCGGTGGCAAGTGGGGTAATAAGGGGTTAATGTCACCGTTGATTGCACGGTGACAATAAGCCCGGTTAATAATGGAGAGGTGTCAATAAGACACCGATCCATTATTAATCCCAAAGTTATTAAATGCATAAAAAAAAGACAAAGCAAGAAAAAAGTATTTTAATGAAATAAAAGAGACAACACAGTTTTCATTTCTTTTATTGTACTCTCATTCCTGCGACGCCATCGATCTCCTGTAAAAAAAGAAAAAAAACAAACCAACAGTATACCACCTGTCCGACGCAGTCCATAGTAACGACTGTCCGACGACGATCCAGCTCTGCTACATCGCAATGACAGGCAGAGCCTGTCATCGCGACGCAGCACAGCTGATTACCTGCTTCCCCGGCGGTGACGTCATCGGACTGACTGCTTTACGGCCGGGATTACCCAGCAGTCACTGCAGTTATCGCGAGAAACTGCATGTGACCGCCGGGGAAAGATGATGGCGGCCATGAAGCAGTCCAGGCCGTGACCGCCGAGATCTTCTGCCAGGTAAGTGCCGCTGACTCCTGACAGACCCGACCGACGGACACTGACAGTGACAGACCCGACCGACGGACACTGACAGTGACAGTGACAATCCCGATTCCGGTATCCGATATGACGAAAATATTGGTATTCGGAATCGAAAGGCCGATACAGCTAATATCGGCCGATATCCGATATTTGCAGTATCGTATCGCTCAACACTAGTCACCACATTTTAAAAAAGACATCAACAAACTGGAGCAAGTTCAAAGAAGAGCCACCAGAATGGTGACCGGTCTGCAAACCATGTCCTATGAGGAACGTTTGCAGGATTTGGGAATGTTTCTCTTGCAAAAAAGAAGACTGAGAGGAGACTTAATAGCTGTCTACAAATATCTCAAGGGCTGTCACATTGTAGAAGGATCATCTTTATTCTCATTTGCACACGGAAAGACTAGAAGCAATGGGATGAAACTGAATGGGAGGAGACACAGATTAGATATTAGAAAAAACTTTTTGACAGTTAGGGTGATCAAGGAGTGGAACAGGCTGCCACGAGAGGTGGTTAGTTCACCTTCAATGGAAGTCTTCAAACAGAGGCTGGACAGGCATCTGTCTGGTATGATTTAAAGAATCCTGCTTTGAGCAGGGGGTTGGACCAGATGGCCCAGGAGGTCCCTTCCAACTCTACCATTCTATGATTCTATGACATAATAATACTGTTCTAACACTTGGGCTATGATTGGCACAAAGGAGCAGACCCCTCAAAAGAGCAAACCCTACAAGGGAGCAGACCCCAGGAGGTGATGACACTCAGCAAGCTCTATAGCTCCAGCTGATGTGTCACTACAATTCCCAGCATGCCAGGACTGAGCTCCTAGAATCATAGAATCATAGAATGGTAGAGTTGGAAGGGACCTCCTGGGCCATCTGGTCCAACCCCCTGCTCAAAGCTGGATTCTCTAAATCATCCCAGACAGATGTCTGTCTAGCCTCTGTTTGAAGACTTTCATTGAAGGAGAACAAACCACCTCTCGTGGCAGCCTGTTCCACTCATTGATCACCCTAACTGTCAAAAAGTTTTTTCTAATATCTAATCTGTGTCTCCTCCCATTCAGTTTCATCCTATTGCTTCTAGTCTTTCCTTGTGCAAATGAGAATAAAGATGATCCTTCTACAATGTGACAGCCATTGAGATATTTGTAGACAGCTATTAAGTCTCCTCTCAGTCTTCTTTTTTGCAAGCTAAACATTTCCAAATCCTGTAACCGTTCCTCATAGGACATGGTTTGCAGACCGGTCACCATTCTGGTGGCTCTTTTCTGAACTTGCTCCAGTTTGTTGATGTCTTTTTTAAAATGTGGTGCCCAAAACTGGACACAGTATTCCAGATGAGGTCTGACCAAAGAGGAGTAGAGGGCAATAATGACCTCACGTGATCTAGACTGTATGCTTCTGTTAATACATCCTAGAATTGTATTTGCCTTTTTTGCTGCTGCATCACATTGTTGACTCATGTTCAGTCTGTGATCAATTAGTATACCCAAGTCTTTTTCACATGTGCTGTTACTTAGCCTTATTCCTCCCATTTTGTATATACTTTTTTCATTTTTATTGCCCAAATGTAGTACAGTCATGGCCAAAAGTTTTGAGAATGACACAAATATTATATTTTCACATGATCTGCTGCCCTCTGGTTTTTATGTGTGTTTGACAGATGTTTTTTTATCACAGACAGAAATATAATAATTGCAAACATATGAGTAACAAAAGCTTATATTGACAGTTAGAATGAGTTAATGCAGCAAGTCAATATTTGCAGTGTTGACCCTTCTTCTTCAGGACCTCTGCAATTCTCCCTGGCATGCTCTCAATCAACTTCTGGACCAAATCCTGACTCATAGCAGTCCATTCTTGCACAATCCATGCTTTCATTTTGTCAGAATTTTTAGGTTTTTGTTTGTCCACCCGTATCTTCATGATTGACCACAAGTTCTCAATGGGATTAAGATCTGGGGAGTTTCCAGGCCATGGACCCAAAATCTCTATGTTTTGTTCCCTGAGCCATTTAGTTATCACCTTTGCTTTATGGCAAGGTGCTCTATCATGCTGGAAAAGGCATTGTTGATCGCCAAACTGCTCTTGGAGGGTTGGGAGAAGTTGCTCTTGGAGGACATTCTGGTACCATTCTTTATTCATGGCTGTGTTTTTAGGCAAGACTGTGAGAGAGCCGATTCCCTTGGCTGAGAAGCAACCCCACACATGAATGGTTTCAGGATGCTTAACAGTTGGCATGAGACAAGACTGGTGGTAGCGCTCACCTTGTCTTCTCCGAATGAGGCGTTTTCCTGATGTCCCAAACAATCGAAAAGGGGATTCATCAGAGAAAATAACTTTACCCCAGTCCTCAGCAGTCCACTGCCTGTACCTTTTGCAGAATATCAGTCTGTCCATGATGTTTTTTCTGGAGAGAAGTGGCTTCTTTGCTGCCCTCCTTGAGACCAGGCCTTGCTCCAAGAGTCTCCGCCTCACAGTGCGTGCAGATGCACTCACACCTGCCTGCTGCCATTCCTGAGCAAGCTCTGCACTGCTGGTAGCCCGATCCCGCAGCTGAAACCTTTTAAGAGACGGTCCTGGCGCTTGCTGGTCTTTCTTGGGTGCCCTGAAGCCTTTTTGGCAACAATGGAACCTCTCTCCTTGAAGTTCTTGATGATGCGATAGATTGTTGACTGAGTTGCAATCTTTCTAGCTGCGATACTCTTCCCTGTTAGGCCATTTTTGTGCATTGCAATGATGACTGCACGTGTTTCTTTAGAGATAACCATGGTTAACAGAAGAGAAACAATGATGCCAAGCACCAGCCTCCTTTTAAAGTGTCCAGTGGTGTCATTCTTACTTAATCATGACAGGTTGATCTCCAGTCATGTCCTCATAAACACCCACACCTGTGTTAATGGAGCAATCACTGAAAAGAGGTTAGCTGGTCCTTTTAAGGCAGGGCTGCAATGATGATGAAATGTGTTTTGGGGGATAAAGTTCATTTTCTAGCCAAATATTGACTTTGCAAGTAATTGCTGTTAAGCTGATCACTCTTTATAACATTCTGGAGTATATGCAAATTGCCATTAGAAAAAGTGAAGCAGTGGACTTTGTAAAAATTAATATTTGTGTCATTCTCAAAACTTTTGGCCATGACTGTACTTTGCATTTTTCCCTGTTAAAAACCAATCTGTTAGTTGCTGCCCACTGCTCCAGTTTATTTATATCTTTTTGAATCCTCTCTCTCTCTTCTCTAGTATTAGCTACCCCTCCTAGCTTTGTGTCATCAGCAAATTTGATCAGTTTACCCTCAATTCCTTCATCTAAATCATTGATAAAGATGTTGAACAATACAGGGCCCAAAACAGAGCCTTGTGGTACCCCACTTGAGACATTCTTCCAACTGGATGTGCAGCCATTTACGACCACTCTTTGGGTCCGATCACTAAGCCAGTTATGAATCCACCTAACAGTTGCCTTGTCCATTCCATACTTAGTCATTTTATCAATAAGGATTGTGTGAGATACTTTGTCAAATGCTTTGCTGAAGTCAAGATTTACTATATTTACAGCATTTCCCTGATCCACCCAGTCAGTGATTCTGTCATAGAAGGAAATTAAGTTAGTCTGACATGACTTATTAGTTACAAACCCATGCTGACTCTGTTTAATCACTTCATTCTTATCCAGGTACTTACATACATGTTCTCTAATAATTTGTTCAAAGATCTTTCCTGGTATAGAAGTCAGACTCACCGGCCTGTAGTTCCCTGGGTCCACCTTCTTCCCCTTTTTGAAGATAGGAACAACATTTGCTCTTCTCCAGTCTTCTGGGACTTCTCCTGTTCTCCAAGAATTTTCAAAGATTATGGACAGTGGTTCAATAATTTCTTCTGCTATCTCCTTCAGTACTCTGGGGTGTAATTCATCTGGACCTGGAGACTTGAATTCATTTATGTTAGCTAAGTGTTTCCTCACTGTCTTTCTGTTTATAGATATCCTGGATTCTTCTATTCCTTTAATAGGACAGCAAAGATACTAAGTGATGTAGTCCTGCAGCTCCTCAGGTCTCCTGCCTGATCATCCTACTTTACATTCCAGAGCACAGAGCAGGTTGCAGCAGTCTGACACTAGTGATCCAGGGAGCAGAAGAGGAAAGACTGAGGCTGAGCCCCTCCAAGCCCACTGACACCCATCCCAAGCTCACTGTCACCCCAAGCCCCCTGACACCCATCCCAGGCTCACTGACAGTCACCTCATAACACCCATCCCAAGCTCACTGACAGTCACCCCATGCCCCCTGACACCCATCCCAAGCTCACTAACAATCACTCCATGCCCCGACACCCATCACATGCTCATTGACAGTCACCCCATGCCCCCTGACACCCATCCCAAGCTCACTGACAGTCACCCCAAGCCCCCTAACACCCATCTCAAGCTCACTGACAGTCACTGCATGCCCTGAAACCCACCCCAAGCTCACAGACAGTCTCCCAATACTCCCTGACACCCATTTCAAGCTCACTGACAGTCACCCAAAGCCCCCTGACACCTACCCCAAGCCTGGTGTCTTTCAGGACAAGCTGTGAGGATTGTAACCAGTGGCGTACATACAAATCATAGGGCGACATAGCAGAAGGCCTAATTGCCCCCCCAAAAAAAAAAATTGTCGGAGGTCACAGAAGGGCATAGCTCACAACTTTCCTGCCTTTACATAGTAATTATACTGCCATACATATTTATTACATAATACTGCCATATAGGTCATACATAATGCCGCCATATATATTTATCACATAATACTCCCATAAAGACCACAGATTATACCTCCATATATATTTATTACATAGTACTGCCATATAAGTCATACATAATGCTGCCAGATATATCTACTACATAATACTGTAATATGGACCACACGTAATGTTGCCATATATATTTTTAACATATGCTGCCATATAGATCACACATAATACTGTCGGATATATCTATTACATAATACTGCCAATATAGATAACACATGATGCCACACTTGATGCTGCTAAGTATTATGTGTGATCTGTATGATGGCATTATGTGTGATCTATATGATGGTATTATATGTGATCTGTATGGTGGTATTATGTTTGATCAGTATGGTGGAATAATGTAAGAACTATATGACTGTATTATATGAGAACTACATTGTGGGATTATGTGTGATCTATGTGGCAGTATTATGTGAGAATTATATGGTGGTTTTATATGTGATCTACATGCTGGTATTTTGTATAATCTATATGATGGTATTATGTGTGATCTATATGACGGTATTATGTGTGATCTATATGGTTGTATTATGTGAGAAGTATATGGCGGCATTATGTGTGATCTATATGGTGGTATTATGTGAGAACAGTGTGACTGTATTATGTGTGAACTAGAGGGAGTACAAAGGATGGCAACAAAATTAATAAAGGGGATGGGGGAACTACAATACCCAGAGGGATTAGCAAAATAAGGATTATTTAGTCTAGACAAAAAGACGACTGAGGGGCGATCTAATAACCATGTATAAGTATATAAGGGGATAATACAAATATCTCTCCGAGGATCTGGTTATACCAAGGAAGGTGACGGTCACAAGGGGGCATTCTCTGCGTCTGGAAGAGAGAAGGTTTATCCACCAACAAAGAAGAGGATTCTTTACTCTGTGCTGCTGTGACCTTGCTCCCTCCACCATATATCTCCCAGAATCCTTGCTGCCTGCCATCCTCGATGACTGTCTACTTGTCAGCATAACTTTGCAGTCACCAACAAAATGGCTGCTCACTGTGTTCCTAGATGTCATCCTCTCTTATCCTTTAGCAAACACCCAGAAGGGGAGGAGAGGAGTGACCTCACACACGTGAGCAGACTCAGCCCATAATTACTGCAGTGCAGTAATGTGAGCTAGTTATACACTAGGCTTTTGCCAAATTTTGGTAGCTGCTCCCCCTAGTGTTTAAAAGTGGAAATAGCAAACCTTTTAAAATTATTTTTCATATTTTACTAAATTATAAACAAATGATAATATTAATTAAGAAAATGTAAACATTAATTATTTACATTTTTTCAATTGCTGGAAAAAAAAAATTTGATGGCAACTTCCCTTTAAATAGCATATGCTTATGCTCCCATTGGCTCCCAGTGATGAGCTGGCATAATGACAATGGATTGTCAAGGCATCAGGAGGGCTGATGAAGGCCCTTTTGACTGCCATCTGAGTATGTGAATGTGATTTTTTGGAGAATGTTGTTTTAATTATATATTGCAATGTATTGTATTGCAGTATATAGAAGAAAAAAATCAAAAGATTCCAAATGTCCTTAAGTGGACCGAAAAGAAAAACAATAAAAAGATCACAGATATTATTATTATTATTATTACACATTTATATAGCGCCATTTATTCCATGTCGCTTTACATATGAAAAGGGAAAATATAGACAGGTACAATAAACGTGTGCTAGACAAGGGACGCACAAGTACAGAAGGAGAGAGGACCCTGCCCGCGAGGGCTCACAGTCTACAGATATCAAGGGATTATTTTATTCAGCTTCCTATGACCTGCATGCCCACATAAACGGCATAGTGCAGTTGATTCTATTGACAGATGACCTTTAAAAATGACACCTCAAGACAATTTTTACAGACAGCTGGAAAAGAAACAAGAAACCACTTATTCAGCTCATAGAGATTATAACTTGCTCTACCCTAGATAGTGTGGCCCCAGCACCTTGCTACCAAGAGTGTTCATGGTCTTACTGATTAAAGAAAACCTGTCACCTTCAAAATGCAGTCCAATCTGAAGGTACTATTTATAGAGCAGGATGAACTGAGTATATAAATAATATATATATATATATATATATATATATATACACGTATAATATATGTTATATAATATAACGTGTATATATATATATATATATATATATATATATATAATATATATATATATAGTGAGAAAAGATTCAGGTTAACCTGTGTTTTAATCATTTAAACCTAATCTCTCTCTGGTCCAGTGGGTGGTCCTATCAGTTACAAACAAACTTTTTGTATAAGTGTGCATACAGAGATAGCTGCCAATCAATGATAGGGCCACCCACTAGATTGAAAATCCCCAAAAGAGCAGAGGTTAAAGTGATTAAAACAAAAGTTATAGTGATTATTTTCGCGCAAAACTATATGTTAATCTGGTCAGCTCTTTCTGTTCTGTAACATGATGCCTCTGTATTGGACTCCATTTTCATGGTTACAGGTATTATTTAAGCTAATACTGCACATACTAGAAACAGCAATTGTCGAAGAATGTCAGACTTACTATAATTATCAATTACTAAAGCAAATATGTGAGGATTCTATTAAAAACAAATTTTATTATAAATCTATCAAAACGTTTAAACCCAGACAGACAAAAAATTGAAGGTTGGATACTATTTTAGTCTATGACACCACTAATAGGCTGACAATATGTAATACTATATCCTGCTGTTATATTCAAATGGATACATGTGCAATATTTTGAGTTTTTATTGATATATAATTATTTTTGATAAACTGCTGTTGTGAACACCTTTAATCTGGCTTATGAGTTTGGGCTCCCTCTGGTGGTTGCCTCTGGTAATGGAGCTGGTTGAGATGACAGAAGTCTATCACCTGAGGGAGATGACTGGAAATCAGGTGTTACTGACTGGGGAGATTTAAGTGAGCAGCCTTCCCATGATTCTTGCCGGTGATTTGTTTTCTTCCTGAGCTTTTTGGAAGTCTGCTTGCTCCTTGCTGTTTCCTACATCTTTCAGATAAGTTATTTGGCTGTTAATTTCTGTGGCATTTGTTTACCTTTTGCTATTCTCAGTTTTCTGCCTTGCTGGCGTTAGTTCAGTCAGGTTCCCTGCGGGGGCCTGCGCTGGACTCTGTTTCTCATTTGCCACAGCTTATGTATTTCTAGTCCCTGTTATTTCAGTATCTGCTGAGTTGCGTCCAGTTCACACCAGAGTTCTGATTTAGCGGGGGAGAGGTCGTGTGGCCTTAGTATTTTTGCATATCAGACGTGTTGGAATTTTTCTTAGGGTTTTTGCTTAATTGCAGACAGTATCCTTTTCTGTCCTGTTCTATCTAGACAGTTTGGGCCCCAGCATTTGCTACCTCTATTTTCTGTCTCTCACCGACAATATATATTTGGGGGCTATCTATTCCTTTGGGGCGCTACTCCGGGGCAGTTAGCTTTCCCCTTTCTCTCTTTAGGCTTAGTTAACTCTTTGGCTGTGACGAGGCGACTAGGGCATCATAGGTACGTCCCACGGCTAATTCTAGTTGTGTTGTCAGTTTAAGGGTCTGCAATCCGCTAAGTTACCAACCTATCTGGGTGTCTGGTTGCCTAGCCTATGTTTGCTATTGTCCTCCTCGGTTACCGAATCATAACAAACTGCCCTCTTGGCCACTGATAATGGGGTTTGTTTCACGTAGGCTATCAAGCTATTACATATGTGAAACATTGTTGGCGCATTTACATTTCCTTTTCTATGGCTTGGGCTGTAGTTTATGATTATTAGGGCAGCATTAATTTTGATACATAGGGTGTCCATGTCAGAGTTGGACTACTTAGAACCAGTAATGGTAATACTCTTCTGATACACAGACTTATACTCCATTTATATCTTGTACTGTAAATATAGTGAGTATTACATACTGTCTTCCTATTAGAGGTGGTATAGACTAATATAGTATCCAACCATCGATTATTTGTCATCTCATGGGTGCAAAATCTTAATAGATTTATAATAAAATTGGGTTTTAATAGAATTCTCACATATTTCCTTAGGACTGCACAAAAAAGACAACTTCTGGCTACTCTTACCTTCTAGCAATTTCATTGTGGTATCGATCGCCCAGCTATTGGCCTCCAGAGACATGAGGTTGAAAAGGAGCCATTTTGAATTAAGAAGCTGCCATTTTGACAAAACCACACCATGATAGCTTGATATTCCAGAGACATGAGGCAGAAATGAGGTCCTTGATATAGTTTAATATCTCTCCTTCTGTAGCTGGGAAAGAGATATAAGATGAACAGATACCTCGCTGGGATACAAGAGTAGATACAACATACTCATCTGCTAACAGCTTTCTCACAGTTAAAGGTAAATATAAACTAGTTTTTATTTCTCTTTCAATCAGATGTTAATTCTAGAGAAGCTCACAGCTGACACCTGCAGTGGTGCGTAATTATAATCACAAAATAACAAATTTCCATATTTTAGCCATGTAAGCATGTGCATAAGGAAACTATACCATTGAATAATCCAAAAACTGTGTGTGACTGAGAAACACATAAAGAATTACTGATTTCTGAAACATTATATCTGATGTATTAAAATCCTTACAGCACATTTTAAGACCATTATTAGAACTCATGAGATAGTGATCTCTTACAACTGTGTGCTTCATTAGCGTTCAATTGCTGGAAACAAAAGCATTGCAAAAGATAAAGCATAACTAAAAATTAAAATATTAAAAATTAATATTTCATCTCTACCTATTGCATTTTTTCTGTGCTGTTTTGTGTATAAATATGTGATTCTTCAGATGTTGTATTAGTCTTTGCCTGATGAAGAGACCTGAGTAGTCTCGAAAGCTTGCAATTTGTTACCATCTTTTCAGTTAGCCATTAAAAGGTATCAACCACTGAGGACTCTCAACTCTAAATATATTTCATCTCTACCATTTTCCATGGATGGGAGTCTCAGTCAGGACTCTTTCCTGCTCTGCCGTTATTCACTTTGAAGTCGTTTGACACAAGCTAGGGTTTTAATATTAGCGGCAACTTAGAACCATCCCAATGGGTGCACCTTGTCGTGGTTGGATGGCTTTTATGATTTTTAATTAAAATAGACTTAACTAAATACACCAATGTTATTTACATGTTCTTTTATCAGTACAGGGGTAGCACTGCTGCAGCAAGGCACGTCCTCTGAAAGCCGGAGGAGTGTCTGCTCCAGTAAGGGGGGAATTAGGAGAGCAGGGCAGGCCAGACAGGTGCTGGAAGTGGGGGACTCAATTATTAGGGGAACAGATACGGCAATCTGTCACAAAGACTGAGATCGTCGAACAGTGTGCTGCCTACCTGGCGCTCGAGTCCGACACATCGCTGATCGGGTTGACAGATTACTGGGAGGGGCTGGTGAGGACCCAGCGGTCATGGTGCACATTGGCACAAATGACAAAGTTAGAGGTAGGTGGAAGGTCCTTAAAGACGATTTCAGGGAATTAGGCTGCAAGCATAAAGCAAGGACCTCCAACGTGGTATTTTCTGAAATACTGCCTGTACCACGTGCCACACCAGAGAGGCAACGGGAGATTAGGGAAGTTAATAAGTGGCTCAAGAATTGGTGTAGGAAGGAGGGGTTTGGGTTCCTGGAGAACTGGGCCGACTTCTCAGTTGGCTACAGGTTCTATGCTAGGGACGGGCTGCACCTCAATGGGGAGGGTGCAGGTGTACTGGGAGAGAAAATGGCTAGAAGGTTGGAGGAGTCTTTAAACTAGGGACTAGGGGAGGGTATTCATTTTATAGGAGGGGAAGGCAGTGCAGATAGAGACCTGGGCACAAATAATGAAATTGGGGGTGGGGGTGGCATGGGGGGTGGGGTTAGAACAGTTAATAATTTAAGAAAGAATAGAGGTTCAGAGAGATACATAAAGTGCATGTATACTAATGCCTGAAGCCTCACCCACAAAATGGCGGAATTAGAATTAATTTTGTTGTAACATAATTATGACATGGTGGGGATATCTGAGACTTGGATGGATGAGAGCCACGAATGGGCGGTTAATTTACAGGGCTATAGTCTGTTTGGAAATGACCGTAAAAATAAGCGAGGTGGGGTGTGTGTTTATATGTAAAATCATCCTTAAAACCCATCCTGCGTGATATCTGTGAATCTAATGAAGATGTAGAGTGTCTGTGGGTGGAGATTAGGGGAGGGGGGAAAAATAATAAATTACTGATAGGGGTTTGTTATAAGTCTCCTAAAATAATGGAAGCAACAGAGAATATCCTCGTAAAGCAAATAGATGAAGCAGCAACTCAAGGAGAAGTCATTATTATGGGGGGCTTCAACTACCCTGAAATACATTGGGGAACAGAAACCTGTAGTTCCAGCAAAGGTAATAAGTTTTTGGCAACTATGAGAGACAATTACCTTTCACAACTAGTTCAGGATCCAACAAGAGGGGGGGCACTGCTAGACCTAATATTAACCAACAGGCCAGACCGCATATCAAATATAAGGGTTGGGGGTCACTTGGGTAATAGTGATCACAAAATAATAAGCTTTCATGTATCCTTTAATAAGATGTGTAGTCGAGGGGTTACAACGACACTAAACTTCAGGAAGGCAAATTTCCAACGGATGAGAGATGATCTTGGTGCAATAAACTGGGACGATATCCTGAGACATAAAAATACGCAAAGAAAATGGGAGATGTTTATTAGCATCCTGAATAGGACCTGTGCACAGTATATAACCTATGGGAATAAACATGCTAGAATTAGGAGGAAACCACTATGGCTAAATAGAGCTGTAAGGGGAACAATAAAGGGACAAAAAGAAAGCATTTAGGGAATTAAAGCAAGTAGGTAGTGATGAGGCATTAAATAAATACAGAAGACTGAATAAATTCTGTAAAAAGCAAATCAAGACAGCAAAGATTGAGGCAGAGAGACTCATTGCCAGAGAAAGTAAAAATAATCCCAAAATATTCTTTAACTACATAAATAGCAAGAAATTAAAAAAATGATAGTGTTGGTGTTAGGGTTCAAGCTCCCGCTGCTGCACAAGGGGAGTCTCAAACCAGCCCCGCTGCGGTCTCCCATTCATCTCCGGCCGCAGTGGAGCCTGCTCTGCAGAGACGTCGGTCCAAGCGTCTTGCCCACTCCAGTACTGTGCAGTGACTTGCTGCTGCCTTTCCTGGATCTGCTATTATAGCCAGTGCTGGAGCAGACGTCTTTGGGACAAAGTCCTGCATTTTCCCTTCTGAGCATGCCCAGAGTGAGATCTCTCATTGGAGATCAGGGGTCACATGCTCAGGTGCTGCGGCAGCTCCTATTGGTCCGCCAGGAAGGCCCTGTTACTACTGGTGTTCTGGAGCAAGTTTCATTGGTCCTTGTTTTTGGCAGGTCCTGTAGCTGTTGCTATAAAAGGGTAGCATGGCTGGGCCGCCATGCGCTAATATCAACCATTGTATGCTATGCGCCAGTGTGGTCATGCGTGTGTGTGGTTAGGGACCCGGCTGAAATAAGCCACTAGAATACCGACTTAATCGGTGAGGAGTTTGGTGTGCTAGCTGGTCAGGGTCGGCGTCCTAGATGCCCTAGATTACCGGCATAACCGGTGAGGAGTTTTGATTGCCGTATTCAGGGTCTGGCGTTCAGACGCCATAGATTGCGGGTGACTCCCGCGAGGACATTAGCACATGATCACGCTTTATGTACGCTTAGCACTTAACTGTGTACCTGAGAGCCTGACAGGACACAGCACCTTTCCTTAGCGGCCCTGTGACGTAACAGGGTTCGCTTTCAACGCTAGAACAGCGCCCTAGCGTGTTTTCTTTGCGACTCAGTTGTGTTTAGTGAGTTCGCACACATCGCCATATAGCGCTGCGGCTCTCCTTCTAGCGGCTCTGTGGAGTAACAGAGTTCGCACTTATTGCCACAGTGCGTTACGGCGTTTATGTTGGCGACTCTGCGGGATAACAGAGTTTGCTTCTTACGCCATTTTTACTAGAAGCAGGCACCGCTTGCAGGGTGGACCCCAGGCTGTGAACGCACCTCTCTACATCATATATTTGGTGCGTTCCGCAGACCCTTAACATAATATTAGCGCCAGGGTCTGGCTAGTAAAATGGCGGATGACCAGCGTCTAAGGCAGTACATCCAGCAGCTGGATGGTAGGTTGGCGGCTCTTGAGCGCACAACCTCAGCTGTGGATGTTTACCGCAGTCGCTGTTCAGGCTGCTAGCGTGGCTGCAGCCAGTTTGTCCTCTGCCACCTCTGCCCCTACGTTATCCCACCTCCCGCTTCCTGACAAGTTTGCCGGTGACAGCAAGCAATGTCGGGATTCGTGAGTCAGTGCTCAATACAGCTCGAGCTTCTGGCTGCACTTTCCCCACGGATCGGGCACAAGTGGGTTTTGTATTATCTCTACTCTCGGGCAGAGCGTTGGAATGGGCAACGCCGCTGTGGGAGCGAGACGATCGTGTGGTGCGGAGAGGCTCTGAAAAAGGTCTTTTTAGGACCTCAGGTCACGCACGATACTGCGCTCCAACTGCTGGCAATGTCACAGTGCTTGTCCATGGTCAGCCAGTTCTCAGTCCAATTTCGGACTTTGGCCTCTGAATTAGAGTGGCCAGATAAAGTTCTTATTCCAGTGTTCTGGAGAGGACTGGCAGATCATGTAAAGGACGCTTTGGCTACCAGGGAGATTCCTGCCACACTGGAGAAACTCATTTCTATATCTACCCGCATCGACCTCCATTTTCACGAGCGGAGGTTAGAGCGGACCCAGTGTAGCAGAGGTTTCGGCTGGCACCCACCTTTGCCAAACCTCTTGAATTTCCCATTCGGGCATCCGACTCCCCAGAGACCGTGAGACTTCTCGAGTGGAATCTAAATCTCGGACCACTCGAGTATCCGTGGTCTGTAGAGTGTGCCAGCAGCCAGGACATTATGCCAATAGATGTCCCCAGCGATCACATACACGTACGCGTCTAGTGACCATGGGAGGAGGTTCACTAGAGTCAACAGCATTCGCCTCCAAGCTGTCCTTTAAAGGGACAATTTCTTTTGGTCAATCCACTCTAACAGTTGAGCTTTGTGTGGATTCTGGAGCAGAGGGGAACTTTATGTCCTCCTTTTTGCTCTCCATCACACAATACCTCAGGTGATGCTCACCAAACCGGTGACTGTTTGAGTGGTGAATGGCTCCATACTGCCCTCACAGATCACGCATCAGACAATCCCTCTCACATTAGCTATGTCTCCTTCCCATCAGGAGATTATTTCTTTCCTTGTCCTTCCTGAGAGTATAGATGAGGCTCTGCTGGGAGTACCCTGGCTTCGTCTTCACTCCCCACATATTGAGTGGTCCTCTGGGAAGATACAGGGTTGGAGTGAGTCTTGTAGAGGTAAATGTGTGAGGGAGTGTGTTCAGGTTGCTACTACAGGGATACCCGCAGATCTCACTTCCCTGCCCAAGTGCTATTGGTCCTATGTAAGACGTGTTCTCCAAAAAGGCTGCGGAGACTCTTCCGCCTCACCGCCCCTATGACTGTCCTATTGACCTCTTGCCTGGAGCAAAACCTCCCCGGGGAAGGGTCTATCCTCTCTCTCTCCCGGAGACGGAGGCTATGTCCCAATACATTCAGGAAAATCTGGCAAGAGGGTTCATCAGGAAGTCAGTGTCACCTGCTGGGGCAGGGTTCTTCTTTGTGCAAAAGAAGAAAGGAGAATTACGTCCCTGCATAGATTACAGGGGTCTTAACGCCATTATCGTTAAGAATAAATACCCGCTGCCTTTAATTTCTGAGCTCTTTGATAGGCTTCGGGGAGCAAGGGGTATTTACCAAATTAGACCTGCGGGGTGCTTACAACCTGATTCGCATCCGCGAGGGGGACGAGTGGAAGACGGCTTTTAATACCAGGGATGGGCACTATGAGTATCTGGTGAAGCCCTTTGGGCTCTGTAACGCCCCAGCCATTTTCCAAGACTTTGTTAATGACATCTTCCGGGATATGCTTTCCACCTCGGTCGTGGTCTATCTGGATGGATATTCTCATCTTCTCTCCAGATATTGACTCCCACCGGAAAGATGTCTGCAGGGTCTTCGACCTCTTGCGGGCAAATTCCCTTTATGCAAAGTTGGAGAAATGCGTGTTTGAGCAGGAGTCTTTACCATTCTTGGCTATATCATCTCCGCCCAGGGGTTGGCTATGGATCCCTGCCAAATTACAAGCTGTGATGGACTGGCAAGAACCTCATTCCCTTAAAGCGGTGCCAGCGCTTTATGGGGTTCATTAATTATTATCGCCAGTTCATTCCCCATTTCTCAACTTTGGTAGCTCCCTTGGTACCCTCACCAAGAAGGAGCAAATCCCAAATTGTGGTCTGAGGAAGTCTCCAGGCTTTCATCTCAATTAAGTCTCAGTTTGCTAGCGCTCCCATTCTACACCGCCCTGATGTTGATAAGCCATTCATATTGGAGGGGGATGCCTCATCCTTGGGGGCTGGAGCAGTCCCTTTTTCAAAAGCATGCTCAAGGTCGAAAGCATCCTTGCTTCTTCTTCTCCAAGACCTTCACACCAGCGGAGAAGAATTATTCCATTGGGGACAGGGAGTTGTTAGCAATGAAATTGGCTTTCTCTGAGTGGAGACATCTGTTGGAGGGGCTCGCTTTCCCTTCCAAGTCTTCACTGACCACAAAAATTTGGTATAATCTTCAGACAGCCCAGCGGCAAATTCTCGCCAGGCCAGATGGTCCTTGTTCTTCTCCCGGTTTCTTTTTCACACTGCATTTTCTCTCGGGAGAGAAGAATATTCGTGCCGACGCTCCCTCTGCTCTGTGGTGTCCTCTGAGGAGGAGGTGGAGGAGCCTCGCTTATTGTCCCCACAGAGAGCCTGAGAACAGGGGCCCCCCGTTTCGCTAGAGTCTGTCCCCCCTGGCAAGACTTTTGTCCCTACCAACTTGCGACCGGAGGTACTCTCTTGGGTCACATTCGTCCGGGGTGGGTGGACACTTTGGGGCAAAGAGGACATCTGAATTGCTGGCGAGGACATACTGGTGGCCGCATATGGTCCGGACGTTGGGGACTATGTTCGGCGGGTGTTCCCTGCGCCAAGAATAAGTCCCACGACAACGGCCAGCTGGGTTACTTTACCCTTTGCCGGTGGCATACAGGCCCTGGGAGATGGTTGGAATGGACTTTGTGGTGGGCTTGCCCAAGTCTCGGGGTTGCACCCATAAATTTGGGTAATCACCGACCATTTTTCCAAAATGGTGCAATTGGTGCCGCTATCACGGTTACCTCTGCACGGCTCTGGCAGCGTTGTTCGTTAGGCACATCTTCCCGTCTACACGGCATGCCGGACAAAATTGTCAGTGACCGAGGTCCCCAGTTTGCGTCTCGGTTTTTGGAAGAGCTTTGTCGTCTACTCAGTATTGAGTTAAATCTTTCTTCAGCGTACCATCCTGAGACGAATGGGTTGGTAGAGAGGGCCAACCAGACCTTGGTCACCTATCTACGACATTTTGTCTCGGCCAGGCAGGATGACTGGGCATTATTGCTACCATGGGCTGAGTTTGCACTAAACAATGCTGTGGCTGATTCCACCGACAGACTCCATTCCTCCTAAACTACGGTCAGCATCCCCCGGGTTCCGGTGCCCATTCCTGTGTCCTTCCCGCCGACTCCAGGGTGGCAGACTGGGCTGTGGAGCACGGGACATTTGGGACCATACCCAGGATGCCATTCAGGCATCCAAGGAGAGGATGAGGTCCTCCGCCGACGCACATCGGCGCCCCGCTCCAACATTTGCTCCTGGGGACATGGTGTGGCTCTCCGCCCGAACATCAGGCTGCGAGTTGAGTCCACTAAGTTGGCACCCCCGCTACCTGGTCTTTTCAAGGTCCTCGAGCAGGTTAACCCTGTGGTATACCGTTTGGCTCTCCACCACGCCTGGTATCTCCGACACCTTTCACGTAAACCCTCCTGAAACCCGTGCTCATGTCCCGGTTTTCTGAGTCATCTGCCGGGACATCGGTTCATCTACGGATGACCATGAGGTGAACGCCATCGTAGGGTGTAAGGTGGTACGGGGCAAAAAGTTTTATTTGGTGGACTGGAGGGGCTATGGGCCTGAGGATAGGTCTTGGGAGCCTGCCGAGCATGTTCACCGCTCAGCAGCTCATCGCTGCCTTTGAACGCAGTGAGGCCCAGAAGAAGGGAAGGCCCTAGGAGGGGGGGTAATGTTAGGGTTCGAGTTCCCGCTGCTGCACAAGGGGAGTCTCGAACCAGCCCCGCTGCGGCTCCCATTCATCTCCGCCGCAGTGGAGCCTGCTCTGCAGAGACGTCGGTCCAAGCGTCTTGCCCACTCCACTACTGTGCAGTGACTTTCCCGCTGCCTTTCCTGGATCTGCTATTATTTGCCAGTGCTGGAGCAGACGTCTTTGGGACAAAGTCCTGCGTTTTGCCTTCTGACAAGCCCAGAGTGAGATCTCTCATTGGAGATCAGGGTCACATGCTCAGGTGCTGCGGCATCTCCTATTAGTCCGCCAGGAAGGCGCTGTTACTACTGGTGTTCTGGAGCAAGTTTCATTGGGCCTTGTTTCTGGCAGGTCCTGTAGCTGTTGCTTAAAAGGGTAGCATGGCTGGGCCGCCATGCGCTAATATCAACCATTGTATGCTATGCGCCAGTGTGGTCATGCGTGTTTTGTGGTTAGGGACCCAGCTGAAATAAGCCACTAAATACCAACTTAATCGGTGAGGAGTTTGGTGTGCTAGCTGGTCAGGGTCGGCGTCCTAGATGCCCTAGATTACCGGCAAACCGGTGAGGAGTTTTGATTGCCGTATTCAGGGTCTGGCGTTCAGACGCCATAGATTGCGGGTGACTCCCGCGAGGACATTAGCACATGATCACGCTTTATGTACGCTTAGGACTTAACTGTGTACCTGAGAGCCTGACAGGACACAGCACCTTTCCTTAGCGGCCCTGTGACGCAACAGTGTTCGCTTTCAACGCTAGACAGCGCCCTAGCGTGTTTTCTTTGCGACTCAGTTGTGTTTAGTGAGTTCGCACACATCGCCATATAGCGCTGCGGCTCTCCTTCTAGCGGCTCTGTGAGTAACAGAGTTCGCACTTATTGCCACAGTGCGTTACGGCGTTTATGTTGGCGACTCTGCGGGATAACAGAGTTTGCTTCTTACACCATTTTTACTAGCAGCAGGCACCGCTTGCACGGGGGAAACCCCGGGCTGCGAACGCACCTCTCTACATCATATATTTGGTGCGTTCCGCAGACCCTTAACAGTTGGTCCCCTTAAAAATAGTCTGGGTGAAATGGTAGATGTGGATGAGGATGAGGAAAAAGCCAATATGCTAAATGACTTTTTTTCAACTGTATTTACACAAGAAAATCCCATGACAGATAACATGATCAGTGATAAAAAAAATTTCTCCATTAAATGTCACCTGCTCATATGCGAGCTTATAGTCTGCTGGTTTCTTTGGTCGTAATGTGATTATACAATTCAATAGTTAGTATAATACACATAATAGAATTAGATACAAAAATCAGTGGACTTTATCACAAATAATAGGGTTAGGTACATAAGCATATCCAACGATACATAGACAGACTTTATTAAAACATAAAAGATTAGGTGCAAAATATAACAGAGATCCCCTTTGAAGTGCACTGAGCTGTAGGTTGGATTGCAGTTTATGAGGAAAAAAAATATCTTTAAATTGTATTCCTTAGTGAGTGTGAACGAGCTGAGTGTGACCGAAGCATAAGTGTGAGTGATAGTAAGTGTGTGACTTGTGATTCAGTGACATTGGATTCAGGGAGTTTGCAAAGGGAGGAATTACTGAATTGTTGTTTGTATTTTAATAATACTTTTTATAATACTTTAGATTTCTTTATATTTCTTTTTACTTCACATGTCTGTCTTGTGCAATCCTCATTAGGAAATAACTTTCATTATTGACAATGCCATACAGTGTACATCTATCCACATGTATGCAATC
This sequence comes from Oophaga sylvatica, assembly GCA_033576555.1. Lineage (NCBI taxonomy): Eukaryota > Metazoa > Chordata > Amphibia > Anura > Dendrobatidae > Oophaga > Oophaga sylvatica. The sequence continues at coordinate 366,805,883 of JARQOD010000005.1, forward strand.
CTTGAACAGCTGTCAAGGGTGCATACTGCTGTGCGAGATGTGAGCACGTTGTGCATTTGGAAGCCCAAGCACTGGATCTAAATTAACAGCTGGCAACACTGAGATCCATAGACAATATAGAAAGGAGTCTGCTGCTCACTGAACAGATGCTAATAGATGTGGGGAGGATGGTTCTAAGGTACTGCAGGACAGTGAGGCAGTTAGTTGGATGCCAGCTAGAAGACGGGGTAGAGAGAAGAGTGCCATGGAGGCTAGTCCTAATTTGGCACACTCCAATAAGTTTTTTAAGTTGGCAGCTGAGAGGGATGTCAGTACAGGGGTAACACTGCTGCAGCAAGGCATGTCCTCTGAAAGCCGGAGAAGTGTCTGCTCCAGTAAGGGGGGAAATAGGAGAGTAGGGCAGGCCAGACAGGTGCTGGTATTGGGGGACTCAATTATTAGGAAAACAAATAGGGCAATATGTCACAAAGATAGTGATCGTGGAACAGTGTGCTGGCGCTCGAGTCTGACACATCGCTGATCGGGTTGACGGATTATTGGGAGGAGCTGGTGAGGACCCAGTGGTCATGGTGCACATTGGCACAAATTACAAAGTTAGAGGTAGGTGGAAGGTCGTTAAAGATTATGTCAGGGAATTAGGCTGCAAGCTTAAAGCAAGGACCTCCAAGTGGTATTCTCTGAAATACTGCCTGTACCATGTGCCACGCCAGAGAGGCAAAGGGAGATTAGGGAGATAAATAAGTGGGTCAGGAATTGGTCTAAGAACAAGGGGTTTGGGTTCCTAGAGAACTGGGCCGACTTCTCAGTTGGCTACAGGTTCTACTCTAGGGACGGGCTGCACCTCAATGGGGAGGGTGCAGCTGCGCTGGCGGAGAAAATGGCTAGAAGGTTGGAGGAGCATTTAACCTCTTATCTACCATTTGATGTACTATCCCGTCCATGTGCCCTGGGACTTAATTACCAAGGACGGGGTAGTACGTCATAGTCGATTGGCCGCACCAGCGGGGATCGCGGCCGAGTGTGGCCGATGTCAGCTGATTTTCACAGCTGACACCCAGCACTAAGTGACAGGAGCGGTCACACACTGCTCCCGGCACTTTAACCCCCGTCACACTGCGATCAAACATGATTGCAGTATTCTGGCAGCTGCAGAGGGGCCAACAGCCCCTCTGTTTTTTGGATCGGAGACCCGTTGCTTGCCGCGGGTCCCGATCGCTGCCATGGAGACCCGATGTCGTCACGACGACATCCGGGTCTCCAGCCTGAGGGACTTCTTGTCATGCGCAGTGTTTATAGGATTTACATGTGTAAAACTAAGAAATAAATATAAAAATATTCTTAAATAATTGTAAAAATTATTTTAAAAAATAATAAAAAATAATAAAAAAATGTTTATTCTATCACTAAATAAATATTTTAATTAAAAAAATTGAAACAATAAAATTACTCATATTTGGTATCCATGCATCCAAAACGACCGGCGCAATAAACTGACCCATTAGTTAACTCCTTTAGTGAACACCATAAAAAAAACAAGTCAAATAAACAATGGTTTATCATCATACCATCGAGCAAAAAGTGGAATAACACACGATCAAAAAAATGGATATAAAAAAAAGTGGTACCACTGAAAACGTCATCTTGTTCCGCAAAAAACAGTTATAGCTGTCAGAATAAAGCAATGCAAAAATAATATTTTTTCTAAAAATAGTTTTTATTGTATAAAAGCACCAATACATTAAAAAATGATATAAATGAGGTATTGCTGTAATCGTACTGACCTGAAGAATAAAACTGCTTTATCAATTTTAACACAAGCGGAACGGTATAAATGCCCCCCAAAAGAATTTCATGAATTGCTAGTTTTTGTTCATTCTGCCTCACAAAAATCGGAATAAAAAGTGATCAAAAAATGTCATGTGACGAAAAGGGTACCAAAAAAAAACATCACCTCGTACTGCAAAAAACAAGACCTCACATGACTCTGTGCGCCAAAATATGGAAAAATTATAGCTCTCAAAATATGGTGATGCAAAAACTAATTTTTGCAATAAAAAGCATTTTTTAGTGTGTGACAGCTGCCAAACATAAAAACCCGTTATTAAAACCCGCTATAAATAGTAAATCAAACCCCCTTTATCACCCCATTACTTAGGGAAAAAAAGGGTTGGGGTTAAAGTTAGTGTTGGGGCTAAAGTTAGGGTTATGGTTGGGGCTAGAGTTGGGGTTAGGGTTGGAGCTAGGGTTTGGATTATGGTTAGGGTTTGGATTACGGTTAGGGCTGGGATTAGGGTTAGGATTGGGATAAGGGTTAGGGGAAAATTGGGTTAAGGTTGGAGTTAGAATTGGGGGATTTACACTGTTTAGGCACATCAGGGGCTCTCCAAACGCGGCATGGCATCCAATCTCAATTCCAGCCAATTTGGTTTAAAAAATGTCAAATGGCGCTCCTTCCCTTCCGAGCGCTGCCGTGCGCCCAAACAGTGGTCCCCCCCACATATGGAGTGTCAGCATACTCAAGACAAATTGGACAACAACTTTTGGCATCCAATTTTTCCTCTTACCCTTGGGAAAATTAAAAATTGGGACTAAAAGATCACGTTTCTAAAAAAAATGTTTGTTTTTTTTTCACGGCTCTACGTGTTATGGGTCTGCGGAACACACCAAATATATAATGTAGAAAGGTGCGTTCGCAGCCCGGGGTCCACCTTGCAAGCGGAGCCTGCTGCTAGTAAAAATGGCGCGAGAAGCAAACTCTGTTATCCCGCAGAGTCGCCAACATAAACGCCGTAATGCGCTGTGGCAATGAGTGCGAACTCTGTTACTCCACAGAGCCGCTAGAAGGAGAGCCGCAGCGCTATATGGCGATGTGTGCGCACTCACTAGACACAACTGAGTGGCAAAGAAAACACGCTAGGGCGCTGACTAGCGTTGAAAGCGAACCCTGTTACGTCACAGGGCCGCTGAGAAAAAGCACTGTGTCCTGTAAGGCTCTCAGGTACACAGTTAAGTGCTAAGCGTACATAAAGCGTGATCATGTGCTAATGTCCTCGCGGGAGTCATCCGCAATCTATGGCGTCTGAACGCCAGACCCTGAATACGGCAATTAAAACTCCTCACCGGTTATGCCGGTAATCTAGGGCATCTAGGACACCGACCCTGACCAGCTACCATACCAAACTCCTCACCGATTAAGTCGGTATTCTGGTGGCTTATTTCAGCCGGGTCCCTATCCACACATACACATGACCACACTGGCGCATAGCATACAATGGTTGATATTAGCGCATGGCGGCCCAGCCATGCTACCCTTTTATAGCAACAGCTACAGGACCTTCCAGGAACAAGGACCAATGAGAAACTGTTACAAACACATGTAGCTACATGACCTTCTGGCGGACCAATAGGAGCCACTGCAGCACCTGAACATGTGACCCCTGATCTCCAATGAGAGATCTCACTCTGGGCATGCTCAGAAGGAAAAACGCAGGACTTTGTCCCAAAGACGTCTGCTCCAGCACTGGCTATAATAGCAGATCCAGGAAAGGCAGCAGCAAGTCACTGCACAGTAGTGGAGTGGGCAAGACGCTTGGACCGACGTCTCTGCTGAGCAGGCTCCACTGCGGCCGGAGATGAATGGGAGACCGCAGCGGGACGGGTTCGAGACTCCCCTTGTGCAGCAGCGGGAAATCGAACCCTAACACTACGTTATAAACTTGTGTGAAGCACTTGGGGGTTCAAAGTGCTAACCACAAATCTAGATAAGTTCATTAGGGGTTCTACTTTCCAAAATGGTGTCACTTGTGGGAATTTTCCACTGTTTAGGCACATCAGGGGCTCTCCAAATGCGACATGGTGTCCGATCTCAATTCCAGCCAATTTTGGTTTGAAAAAGTCAAACGGCGCTCCTTCCTTTCCAAGGCCTGCCGTGCGCCCAATCAGTGGTTTTCCCCCACATATGGGGTATCGGCATACTCAGGAGAAATTGCACAACAACATTGTCTGTCAATTTTCTCCTTTTACTCTTGTGAAAATAAAAAAATTGTTTGTAAATGATAATTTTTGTTACTAAAAAGTTAAATGTTCATTTTTTTCTTCCACATTTCAAAAATTCTTGTGAAGCACATGAAGGGTTAATAAACTTCTTCAATGTGGTTTTAAATACATTGAGGGGTGTAGATTTTTAGATTGGTGTCACTTTTGGGTATTTTCTGCCATAGAGACCCCTCAAAGTGACTTAAAATGTGGGGTTGTTCCCTAAAAAATGGTTTTGTAAATTTTGTTGTAAAAATGAAAATTCGCTGGTGCATTTTTAACCCTTATAACTTCCTAACAAAAGAATTTGTTTCCAAAATTGTGCTAATGTAAAGTAGACCATATGGAAAATGTTATTTAGTAACTATTTCCTGTGACATATTTCTCTGTTTTAAGGGCATAAATTTTCAAAGTTTGAAAATTGCAAAATTTTCAAAATTTTCGCCATATTTCTGTTTTTTTTCATAAATAAGCTTCGATATATCGAAGAAATTTTACCACTTTCATGAAGTACAATATGTCTTGAGAAAACAATCGCAGAATTGCCAAGATCGGTTGAAGCGTTCCAGAGTTGTAATCTCATAAAGGCACAGTGGTCAGAATTGTAAAAATTGCCTAGTCATTAACACGCAAACAACCCTCGGGAAGGGGGGTTAAACTAGGAATTGTGGGGAGAGTATTCATTTTATTTAGGGTAAGATAGTGTAGATAGTGACCTGGCGCAAATAAAGAAATTGGGGGTAGTAATGGGGGGTGGAGTTAGAACATTAAGATTTTGGGAAGAATAGAGGTAAAGAGAGATACATAAAGTGCATGTATACTGATGTTTGAAGCCTCACCAACAAATGGAGGCATTAGAATTACCTTTTTTTGGAACATAATTGTGACATGGTGGGGATATCTGAGACATGGCTGGATGAGAGCCATGACTGGGCTGTTAATTTACAGGGCTATAATCTGTTTAGAATGACTATAAAAATAAGCAAGGGGTGTGTTTATATGTAAAATCATCCTTAAAACCCATCCTGCGTGATACAAATGTGAATCTAATGAAAATATAGAGTCACTGTGGGTGGAGGTAAGGAGAGAAGGAAAAATAATAAATTAGTGATAGGGGTCTGTTTATAAGTCTCAAAAAATAATGGAAGCAGCGGAGAATATCCTCGTAAACCATATGTTGTGAATGGGTTTGAGATGAGTTCTGAGCAGAGGCCCCTCTGGTGGTTACAAGCGGTGCTGGTCTGTCCAGTGAAGATTGTGAGGACTGGGAATCAGGTGTTACTGACTGGTCTTATATAAGGGAGTTACCTTCCCATCAGGGTTGCCGGTGATCAATTGTTCTGGTCTGAATCCTTTATTCCAGTTTCCCTTGTAGCCTGCTGTGTCGTGTCTGCATCTCCTGCTAACAGATAAGACATTTTCTTCTTTTGTGTTTGTGCTATATTTTTGCATTTTGTCCTGCACTTCGTGGGGGCCTTCAGGGTCCCCTCCGGGGGCTTCTGCCCTCTCAGTTTTGTTCGCCACTGATGTTTGTACTTTTGCTTTTTCCAGTTTTTTCAGTGGCTGCTGTTTTGATTTTGTTACACCAGAGAACTAATTTAGGTGGAAGAGGTCGTGTGATCTCAGGTGTTTTTGAAATTAGTAGAGTTGGTGCTTTTCAGGGTTTTTCTGGGATTGCAGTAAGTACCCTTCCTATCCTTTCTATTTAGTTAGTTTGGGCCCCAGCATTTGCTCATACTATTTTCTTCTGTGTCAGTATTTCATCTTGTCTAACCGCCATTACATGTTTGGGGCTTTCTATTATCTTTGGGGTTCTGCTCCGGGGGAGATAGCTTTCCTATATTCTATCTTTAGGTGTAGTTAGTTTCTCAGGCTGTGACGAGGCGTCTAGGACCAACGTAGGAACGCTCCACGGCTGCCTCAGTTGTGGTGGTTAGTCAGGGTACTGCAATCTCATAGATTCCAACTGCTCTGGTGTATTGCCTTTTTTTACCTCACTCCTCAGCTACCGAAACAATAACAGTATCACCGGCCTAAAAATTGAAAAATTTTATGGTACTCACAGAAGGGAAAAAATATTGTCAGAGTTGTCAGAGATATTTTCTGTTTGTTGCATTTTTTTTTCCCTCTGTATCTCTGGGTGCTGGGAGGATCTTTTCTCTCAATGGAGTTTGCACAGTTGTCTGGCCGTGTGGATCAGCTTGCCACTGAGGTTCGGAGTAATGCTACCTATCTTGCTGGGTTGCCTGTTGTGGAACCTAGGATTCCCATGCCAGATTTGTTTTAGGGGATCGAGCTAAGTTTCAGAATTTCAAAAATAATTGTAAATTGTTTTTTGCCTTAAATCTAAGTCCTCAGGAACGCAGCGCAGCAGTGTTCAAATTATCATCTCTCTCCTGCGCGGCGTCCTCAGGATTGGGCTTTTTCCCTGATACCTGGGATCCTGTTTTGAGTGATGTTGATGCATTTTTTCAGGCCTTGGGGTTATTGTACGATGAGCCTAATGTCACATGATCAAGCTGAGAAAGCATTGTTGGCATTAAATCAGGGCTTGATGACGCTGAGTTATACTGTCAGAGATTCCGTAGGTGGGCAGTCCTGACCAAATGGAATGAAGACGCTTTGGCAGCCCTTTTCCGGAAGGGTCTGTCAGATAATGTAAAGGATGTTATGGTGGATTCCCTGTCCCCTCTGGTCTCAATGATTCTATGTCATTAGCAATTCAAATTGACAGACGTTTGCGTGAGCGGAGAAGTATGCGTGGAATGGTGTTGCCTTGTGAGCCACTTCTGAACCCATGCAGTGTGATGGAGTGGTGTCTGGGGCACAGCGTCATGAGTTTTCGAAAGCGCAATGGTTATGTTTCTACTGTGGTGATGCCTCTCATGCTATTTCAGTCTGCCCTAAGCGGGGAAGACGTTTTGCACGCTCAGTTGTCTTGGGTAGTGTTCAGACTAAGTTTTTATTAACTGTCACTCTGATATGCTCTCTGTCCTCATTTTCTGCTCAGGCTTCGTTGATTCTGGAGACAGCTATTAACCCGATGGATTATGATTTTAAATAAACATTGTGGATTTCCTTGATACCCCCAGAAGTCTATTACCCTACTGGGGATCGATTCTACCCCCTTTTGGGTGAGAATAAACCCAGTTTTCTACTCAGGTGATAAATGAGGGTTGAACCCGATCACCAGGAGTCTGCAAATTTTTGGTTCTGTATAATCTGCATGACATTATCGTGCTGGGTTTTCCTTGGTTACAGTCTCATAATCCTGTTTTGGATTGGAAATCTGTGTCTGTAACC
>JARQOD010000005.1:366813320-366841534 GCA_033576555.1 Oophaga sylvatica
TTTAGCGAAAACTCCGCCCACGGAAGCAAGATCTCATTCATCCGCCTGGCAAGACAAAATGGCAAGTAGGGACCAAGGTTGTTGGCCCTCTCACCAACCCATTCTCCGGGATGATATGCAGAGGAGAGGTTCAATTCAATGCAGAGTAGATGACCAACTCTCTCCAAACCGAGACCAAATTGGGGACCTCGATCGCTGACAATCTTGTTGGCAAACTGGGGAACGGAAGATGTTCTAATAAATATCTGCCAAGGCCCGGCGGAAGGTAACCGTGGTAGCGGCACTAAGTGCACCATTTTGGAGAAGTGGTCAGTGATCACCCAAATGATAGTGCAACCCCGAGACTTGGTAAGCCCACCACAAAGACCATCCTACCATCTCCCAGGGCCTGTCTGCCACCGGCAAAGGAAAAAGTAACCCAGCGGGGCCTTGTCGAGGGACTTGTTCCTGCGCCGGAGACACACGGGCGTGAACATACTCCCTGATTTCACGGACCATATGTGGCCACCATAATGTCCTCGCCAATAGCTCATTGTCCTCTTTGACCCAAAGTTCCACCCACCCTGGACGAGTGTGCCCAAGAGAGTACCTCCGGGTCGCAAAATTAGTGGGCACAAAAGTCTTGCGCGGAGGCACAGACTCTAGCGAAACCGGGCTACAGTTCTCAGGCTTTCTTCAGGGACAATAACCAGGCTCCTCATCCTCCTCCTCTGATGACACTAAGAGCGAGAGAGAGCGTCGGCCCGAACATTCTTCTCACCGGAGAGAAAATGGAGGGTGAAATGGAACCGAGAGAAGAATAGGGACCATCTGGCCTGGCGAGAATTTAGCCGCTGAGCCGTTTGCAAATATACCAAGTTCTTGTGGCGGTGAAGACTTGGAAGGGAAAACGAGCTCCCTCCAGAAGATGTCTCCACTCTGAAAGGCCAATTTCATAGCCAGCAACTCCCTGTCCCCGTGGAATAATTCCTCTCTGCTGGTGTAAAGGTCTTAGAAAAGAAGAAGCAGGGATGTTTCCCCGACCTTGAGCATCCTTTTGATATAGGACTGCACCAGCACCACAGAAGAGGCGTCCACCTCTAAAACAAACGGTTTATTCAACATCAGGCGATGTAATATGGGAGCACTGGCAAAATGCGACTTGATGGAAGAGAACGCCTTGGAGACCTCCTCAGACCACACTTGGGATTTGCTCCCTTTTTGGGTGAGGGCTACCAAGGAGCTACCAAAGCCCGAGAAATGGGAATGAACTGGCGATAAAAATTTAATGAACCCCATAAAGCGCTGCACCGCTTTAAGAGAAGGGGTCCTTGCCAGTCCATTACGCCTGTAGTTTGGCAGTCCATAGCCAATCCTGGCAGGATTATATAGCCCAGAAAAGGAAAGGGGACTCCTGCCAAACACACATTTCTCCAGCTTGGCTAGAGGGAGTTTGCCCTAAGAGGTCGAAGACTTTGTTGACATCCCTCCGGTGAGAGTCTATATCTGGTGAAAAGATGAGAATATCATCCAATAGACTACCACAGAGGTGGAGAGCATAACCCGGAAGAAATCATTGACAAAGTCTTGGAAAACAGCGGGAGCATTACAGAGCCCGAAGGGAATCACCAGGTATTCGTAATGCCCATCCCTGTATTAAAAGCTGTCTTCAACTCGTCCCCCTCACGGATGCGAATTAGGTTATAGGCACCACGTAGATCAAGCTTGGTAAATCTCTTGCTCCTCGGAGCCTATCAAAAAGCTCAGAGATTAGGGGGAACGGGTACTTATTCTTGACGGGGATGGCTTAAGAACCCTGTATCAATGCATGGACGTAATTCTCCGTTCTTCTTTTGCACAAAGAAAACCCTGCCCCTGCTGGTGGACACCGACTTCCTAATGAAAACCCTCTTGCCAATTCTCCTGAATGTACTGGTTCATGGCAAACCGTCTCAGGGAGCGAGAGGGGGTATACTCTCCCCCGAGGAGGTTCTGCTCCAGGGAAGAGATCAATAGGACAGTCGAGGGCGATGAGGTGGAAGAGTCTCCGCCGCCTTCTTGGAGAAAACGTCTGCATATGCCCAATAACACTGAGGAAGAGAAGTGAGATCTACGGGTATCTCTGTGGTGGTGACCTGAACGCACTCCCTGATACACCTGCCTCTACATGAATCACCCCAACCCAGTATCCTCCCAGAGGACCACTCAATATGGGGAGAGTGGTAACGGAGCCAAGGTACTCCCAGCAACACCTCGTCTATTCCTCGGGCAGGACAAGAAAAGAAATACTCTCCTGATGGACGGGGACATAGATAAAGTGAGAGGGATCGTCTGGTGGTGATTTGGGAGGGCAGAGTTGATCCATTCACTACTCGCACAGTCACTGGTTGGGCGAGCATCACCAGAGGTATAGTGTGGCGGAGAGCAAATGCAGAGGACATGAAATTCCCCTCGGCTCCGGAATCCACACAGAGCTCAGCGGAGAGCGTGGATGGACCTTCTGTAATTGTCCCCTTTAAAGGACAACTTGGTGGAAAATGCCGCAGTGTCTAGTGAACCTCCTCCCAAGGTCACTAGACGCGACCGTTTTCCTGACCGCTGTGGACATTTGTTGGCATAGTGTCCTAACTGCTGGCAGATGTTACAGACCACGGGTACTCGAGCGGCCCGGGACTTAGGTCCCGCTTGAGAAACCTCCATGGCCTTATGGGAGTCGGGTGCCTGGCTGTAAGATTCCAGAGGTCTGGCGAAGGTGGGAGCCAGCCGGAACCTCTGCTTACACTGGGACCGCTCCAACCTCCGCTCGTGAAAACGGAGGTCGATGCGGGTAGATATGGCGATAAGCTTCTCCAGTGTGGCGGGAATCTCCCTGGTAGCCAAAGCATCTTTAACATGATCAGCCAGTCCTCGCCAGTAGACTGGAATGAGTACTTTATCCGACCAGTCTAGCTCTGAGGCCAGAGTCCGAAACTGGACGGAAAACACACTGACCAAGACGAACCCTGTGCCAATGCCAGCAGTTGTAGCGCCGTATCGTGGGTGACCTGAGGTCCTAAAAAACCTTTTTTAGAGCCTCCAGAAAACGAGGAGCACTCCGCACCACACGTTCGTCACGCTCCCACAGCGCGGTGGCCCCTCCAACGCTCTGCCTGACAGTAGCGAAATTATAAAGCCCACTTGTGCCCGATCCGTGGGAAACGTGCAGCCAGAAGCTCGAGTTGTATAGAGCACTGACTCACGAATCCCCGACATTGCTTGTTGTCACCAGCAAACTTGTCTGGAAGCGGGAGGTGGGATATTGTGGGGGCAGAGGTGGCAGTGGACACACTGGTATGCAGCCACGCTAGCAAGCCTGAACAGTGACTGCGGTAACATCCACAGCTGAGGTTGTGCACTCAAGAGCCGCCAACCTACCCTCCAGCTGCTGGATGTCCCATAGTAGACTCTGGTCATCCGCCATTTTACCAGCCAGACCCTGGCGCTAATATTATGTTAGGGTCTGCGGAATGCACCAAATATATGAGGTAGAGAGGTGCGTTCGCAGCCCGGGTCCCACCGTGCAGGCAGAACCTGCTGCTAGTAAAATGGCGAAAGTAGCGAACTCTGTTATCCCGCAGAGTCGCTAAAATAAACGCCGTAGCGCGTTGTGGCAGTAAGTGCAAACTCTGTTAATACCCAGAGCCGCTAACGGAAATGCCACAGCGCTATATGGCGATAGGTGCGAACTCACTTAGCTTCAGTGAGCCGCAAAGTAAAATGCTAGGGCGCTGTCTAGCGTCGAAAGCAAAACCCTGTTACGTCACAGGGCCGCTGAGGAAAAGTGCTGTGTCCTGTCAGGCTTTCAGGTACACAGTTAAGTGCTAAGCGTACATAACGCGTGATCATGTGCTAATGTCCTCGCGGAGTCACCCGCAATCTATGGCGTCTGAACGCCAGACCCTGAATACGGCAATCAAAACTCCTCACCGGTTACGCCGGTAATCTAGGGCATCTAGGACACCGACCCTGGCCAGCTACCATACCAAACTCCTCACCGATTAAGTCGGTATTCTAGTGGCTTATTTCAGCCGGGTCCCTAACCACACATACGCATGATCACACTGGCGCATAGCATACAATGGTTGATATTAGCGCATGGCGGCCCAGCCATGCTACCCTTTTATAGCAACAGCTACAGGACCTTCCAGGAACAAGGACCAATGAGAAGCTGTTACAAACACACGTAGCTACATGACCTTCCTGGCGGACCAATAGGAGCCGCTGCAGCACCTGAACATGTGACCCCTGATCTCCAATGAGAGATCTCACTCTGGGCATGCTCAGATGGGAAAATGCAGGACTTTGTCTCAAAGACGGCTGCTCCAGCACTGGCTATAATAGCAGATCCAGGAAAGGCAGCAGCAAGTCACTGCACAGTAGAGGAGTGGGCAAGACGCCTGGACCGACGTCTCTGCTGAGCAGGCTCCACTGCGGCCGAAGATGAACGGGAGACCACAGCGGGACGGGTTCGAGACTCCCCTTGTGCAGCAGCGGGAACTCGAACCCTAACACACAGTGACTGCATTTAGTAATATAAGTTTAAAATACTTCTACCATTCTCTGAGCTAAAATAATGTGTGATTCATATAAAGTAAAGGAATATAAAATCTTTAAAAATCAGTTCTAGCAAATAGATTAGTATTTCATAAGGCTTTTAGCAAATAAATATATATAACTCTGAATAAAATAGAAGAATATAAATCAAGAAGCAGTTTGATAGCGCGGCTGCACCCCAGATTCCACAGCCTGATCAAATCCACAAGAAGCCGGATAAAATGATAGGGGGCGTGACCACCTGTCAAATTGAGTTTGATGATTAATGGACCTTCTATAAAACTCGCTTGCATTCCAAGGACTGGGGTAGGGACAACTGAACACTGCTCTGGGACAAGGATTGGCCATGGTTGCTGACAGTGTTTGCAAGGGTGCAATAACAGGTGCAGGGACGAAGGTATCTTCGCCTGCATTATGGACAGGGGATTCGTGTGCACATAGAACAGGGGAAGAGACAGTAATGTTACCCACAGAAACTGTTGCTGAACCCTGGCATTCAGCCCAACCAGTTGGGTGCTTTGCTGTTATGTGCCTGAGCATGTTGATGGTGGTCAGGCTAGTAGTTGTACTGCCCTTGCTGATGCTGGCATTGCAGATGGTGCAAATGGCCTTTTTTAGGGGTTAACTTGACTGCTTTTAAAAAAGTGCCAGACCAGGGAAGGCCTAATCCTTAGCCTGGCAGCTTCACCTGTGTTGGCGCTCTGGAGAGCACTTGCCCATGTTCTGTCTGTGGCCATCCCATTGCTTCTTCCTGACTGTTGTGGTGCTGCGGATCCCTTCTCCTCTGTGCTGCTGTGCTCGCTCTGCATCTCACCTTCCCAGGTTGGCTCAGTGACTTCATCGTTCACCACCTGGTCTTCAACTTCTGAACACTGGTCCACCTCCTGACTTGCTGACTTAACAACATCAGTTGTTGGCAATTGTGTCTCATCATTAATCCACCACAAGCACAAGTAATTGCATTTTCCCACCATCGCCTTTTTGGAGGTGTGGCTGCTCAAATATTTGGCCATCACTACACAGATCTCCTCATGTCCCATTTGAAACTGGCAGAGCGAGAGGCCAAAATCTATAAATGGAAATCTGAACAGCTCTTCTGAGTGTCCAAGTGTGGAATCTCTTGTCTCCGGGCAGTCGGCATGGTGGGAGGAAGGAGGATCAGGGTGGTCTAGAATCACGGCTACTGACATTGGACCATGTGGAAGATAGGGTGGTGTGGGGCAAAATGACTAGAAGCATTATCTGCTATCCATCCAACAACCTTTTCACACTAGTCTGGATTCAAGAGTGTTGTTCTGCTCCCCCGCTACCCCGCTACAAAGTGGGACAGGAAGCTAGGTTGATATGATGTGTGTGTATGTTGTGCTCCCTCAGCAAACACAGCTTCACCTTGCCAATGGTCTCAGTCTCTGTGCTCACCATCAGCATCATGTCCACTTCTCTGTACCTTACCAAGTGCATTGACCATTTAAAATATGCATGATATATTCCTGTTGACAAAACTTTGCGGGATTAGTATCACAGGAAAATTTGACCACCTCAAACTGACTTGTTACACTGCATTTGCAATATAGCAATGCCATTGCTAAGTCTGGCTTTATGCTTTTGATGCACAACATATAATATTTCCCTGCTTAAAACAATTTGCAGGATTAAGAGCAAAAAGAATATTATTAATCCTGAGAAGGGCTTTGGTATGAGTTTCAGCAGAAAGGATGTGCAATTAACCCTATTCTGTCTTATAATATGCCTTCAACACAATCTCTCCATAAGTGCTGCTAATAGCAGTATTAATATTGAAAATAATTAACCCTAATAAGTATTGTTACAGTCTAAACTAATATTATTGTTGTCTAATCCCTGCTTATATGCTACTAAAACTTTGTCCCCAGGCCAGCAGCACCTCTCACTGCTCTGCCTGTTTCAATTCTTACACTGTGCAGAGCATGGAGTCCCGGGTCTTATAAAGACCCGATAACACTACAGTATATGGCTAGTCATTCATAGTAATGCCACAACCAAGATGGCTACGGCATTACAGTGACTGATAGACAATCCCCGCATGTTTATTGGCAGACTAAAAAGCGCCAAACTTGGGGGGCGGGGACATGAGCTTGCGCATGTGCATTCAAAAATACTCGCCGACTAACAAGCATTCCGAGCACACTGATGCTCGCGTGAGTAATGAGCAGTGACAAGGACGCTCGAGGGAGAAACGAGCAGTGACAAGGACCCTCACTCATCACTACTATTTTTGCTTAACTGTAAAATTTGTTTCCTTGGTAAAGAGTAAATGACTTTTCATTTATTTACATTAAACTGAACCTTTTGCTATATTTTATTGGGTTTAAAAAATTCAGAACTTCGTAAAAAAATTATTTATTTAAATATTATATTATTCAAGAAACATTCACTATTTTCACATAATAGTTTAATATCCTTGGGAATTTCAATCTACAATTGTTTGATTGCTTGCACACTGTACTACAGTATATTAGTATTGTAGTATATGGAGAAATTAATGATCAATTTGAAACCCACCCTGTGTCTGGGATTCATAAAATTACTAAGATGCCAAAAACAAGGCCTTCAGTAAGCCCCCACCTGCCATAGTTTCACATCAGCATCCCATGGTTTCATTATAGCCGACAAGGGCACTGCAAACCCTTTAAATGCTGCTCCAGAGACTGAAATCATTATCTAAGTGGTTAAACAGTTGACAGGTATGGGCTGAGAATTTCAGCACAGTCTATTAAACAAGCGGTAGTTATCTGAGTCTTGAGATACCCACCGATTGCTCAAGCAGTATACACGCTTAATAGAAAGTCTAATTATTTTCCTTTCTCCCTAGACGTTCATGGGCAACATCTGTAACTTTATCTCTCAATGATCTCATAAACCATCCTCATCTATGCCTCTCTAAAGATATATTATTTCACTGAATTTAGAGTAAGTGATAAGTATAGCAATTGGAAGAAGGAGGAACGTAGCGTAGTATGATATGAGGAAAAAGGCATTTTTCAAAATGTAGCCATATTACAAAGTTTCTTCTCTAATGCTTGTTGAAAAGACTAAAAAATTTCAGTTACACTATAAGTTGCTAAAGAGCCAATGCCTAATTTACAATAAAGAAAAACTATTTTGTATGTATACGTGAAAGAATGATCAAACACCCCTAAGTCATGCACAACTCAAAGATTTAAAGTCTAACAAAATCTTGCACCGCCCCCAGTCCTCCAGTAGGCATAGTTGGCTTACCAAGCTCTTAAGTATTTTCCAGACATTCTTCCACAGACATGTCTAGGATAAGTCACATTAAGTCTGTTATCCATTGTTCTCATTTTTTAAACATGACTTTTGATGTGTTAGTCTGTTTTGCTGCTATTTCTACCTTACTATGTATATTCTAAAATATTAACAATTTTCTTTTGTGATGTAGAATAATTTGATTTTGAAATTAAACTAGTAAAAATGTATATAATGCATCTATTTCCTGAAACAGTTTTAAGATTAAGATATAAAATACTGAGCAATGGAAAAAACAATTCTAACACTAGATGGCAGAAATGTTCCTTTACTTCCATTCAACTGTGGTGAAGATGTAATTAGGTCACTGTAAGGTAAAATAGGACTCAGTGAAAAATAAAGTGCATGGTAGGTTTTTCCTTCAAGATTATATTGCAATTTAATATCAATCCTTTTCACTTTGTGAAGGTTGATTTCAGTTTTAGAAGAAAGGACGACGAAATATCAAAATAAATCTAATGTTTTAAATCACATAGTAACCAATGGAATGCAAAGCTCTTCTGTGTAACTAATATAGTTGTTCAGCAGACTGGGGATTAAAGGATGCAAACATTTAACATTTATCATACTTTACCATATTGAAAAGCATCTCTAGACTCTCTTGATGAGGATGATTTATTTATAATAGCACACAAATTCAATTAGATTCAAAGAAAGAACAGATGTTGTGTGTATTACATTAGTTTCCGGAATTATTTAGATGTTTTGGATATGTAGCAGTGTTTTGTTTTGTTTTTATGAGCATTATAATTGCATATGATTTGAGAAAATTGAACATCAGGATTATTTCGTTTTATCAATCACTTTACTGAACACTCACCAAAGTTAATTTACACAATTGCAAATATACACAGCAAGCTTTTTCTTTTGAACATTATATGACTAAAATTAAATTAAAATGCGTTATTACTCCTAAAATGTTTTAAGGGTATACACACTCCCAAACCTATTTTTAACACTTAAAAGCATCTAAAAAAAAAAATGAAGCATCTTTGTAAATTGCCTTCATTAGAAATATCCTACATTCCGGTGATGACAGATTACAAACAAATTCTTAGTTGCATGCTCCTTCAGTTATACCCATTTCTATCTAACCTTTAAAGGTACTTCTTGCAGATCTGGTAAATATATACTACCATCATGTAGGTTACAGATGCAAGATTAGACTACACAGGTTATGTTTGAAGTCTGTTACCATAGAAACTCATAAGACTGTATATGAGAGGTAGAACAAAAATAATGGAAGGATATTTTAACGATTTGACTACCAGGACAGTTTTGACAAAAACTAACTCAACTTCAAAGTAACATCCCGCATTCTCAATGCAATTTTGCTTCAAAACACAATATTTTGTAAAAAACACATTAAAATCTATGTTTTGACTAAGGCGCAGTTTGCATAAAAAATTTCATGGTGGCTGCTTCTTAACTTAGTAAGTAGCTTAACAAAATGGCTAGATTATATAGCTTGGATCTGTAGCCATAGCTTGTTGGTGTTATGTGTAAATCAACAATGAAGTCACTGGAAAAGGATTTCATATCAAGGAAAATTTCACTGGTGAAGAAGACACGGCTCCTACTGGATAGTTTGGTCTTTTCTGTAGTAATATGCAGATGAGAAACCTGGACGAGAAAGAAAAAAGACAACAGAAGAATTGATGCATTCGAAATGTAGGGCTGGAGAAGGATGGTAGCAATATCATGGTTGGCAAGAACAAACAAAACAATTTTGAAACAGGCGGACATGTCACTAGAAACAAGAATCAACAGGGAATCATATTGGATTTTTAGGCTACCTACACACAAGCCGGAAGTACTAAATGAGTGTATAGAAAATACAGGGTAATACCGGGGATGGTGAACTCCAGTGAATAATGATAACAAGGAAACACCAATTATTAAATTTAATTTTTTATTTTAATTTTTATTTGATAGTTTTTAGTTGAGATGTCCTTTGGGGCTATTACTTAACTTACATATTTTTTTATGTATAGAATGTTTAGAATCTGCAAAGAACATAAATACCATCATTTTCTGATCCGCTGTGTTGGTTATACAATGTTGTATTATTTTCCAATGACAAAGAATGGTGATGAGGTCAATTTGCATAATTGAATTACCATCTGATTTGTCCAGCATTCCATTTGTTAGTTGACACCTACAATAGTGTATAAAATGATTGTAACCAGTACACATAATATATGCCTTGCTTGAAGAAAGAGCAGGATCTGCTCTGAAACCCATTGCAAATAAAGAAAATAAAAAACCCATCCATTGGTCTCGACTGGACTTTCCTGGGTGCGCTAAAAATATAACCCCAAAAAGAAAATCTATTCCTCTACATTCTCTGGACCCTGTCCAAGACCCAGCGGGTGGATTAGCAGCCTTCAGGACTTACATGCAGACAACAGGCTCTCCATGCATGTGTTGTATCTGTCACACAGCCGTGACACATACAGCTGCGGTGCCGAACAGCAGATCGGGAGTGCTCCATGTATCCTGGTTCCCAATGCAGCTTCTTCGGTAAGCGCTATAGCTTACCAAATAAGGTGGAAGCTGATGATGTTCGCTCATCTCTAGTTTCTAGCGCTGTCACAGAGTAGACAGCATGGGAAATAGCTGATGTTCAGGGTGCCGAATCCAAACCGTGACATGGACTTCTTGGAGAAGGCCATGAAGGAGTCCTTGCACGGACACTAGGTGTTTGGTACAGACCCCGAACTTTACTGTTCCGGGTCGACCATCACTATTTACTATTGCATTATTTTTGCAGAGTTGCTGTTAGTGAAAAAAAAATAATTCTGTTCTTTTCAATTTTTCTCTTTACATTATATATCAGTATTATTATTATTTATTTTTATAGCACCATTGATTCCATTGTGCTGTACATGAGAAGGGGGTTAATCAAAATCCTATTATCGCTTGCAGTAGACAAACTAACAAAGGTAGACCAGTACAGAGGGAAGAGGACCTTGCCCTTGTGGGCTTACATTCACAGAATAATGGGGAAAGAGACATTATGTTGGGGGTTTCAATAGGGTTACATAATTTTATAATTTGATAGATGAGAATTTAACAGACATGACCATGCCAAATCTGATCACTTATGTATATACAGTACAGACCAAAAGTTTGGACACACCTTCTCATTCAACGATTTTTCTGTATTTTCATGACTGTGAAAATTGTAGAATCACACTGAAGGCATCAAAACTGAATTAACACATGGGAATTTTTATACATTACACTTTACAAAAAAGTGTGAAACAACTGAAAATATGTCTTATATTCTAGGTTCTTCAAAGTATCCACCTTTTGCTTTGATTATTGCTTTGCGCGCAAAAAAGGTGAAAGGATGGACTCTACATGCCTGGTTCCCACCTTGAAGCATGGAGGAGGAGGTGTGATGTGTGGAGGTGCTTTGCTGGTGACACTGTTGGGCATTTATTCAAAATTGAAGGCATACTGAACCAGTATGGCTACCACAGCATCTTGCAGCAGCATGCTATTCCATCCGGTTTGCGTTTAGTTGGACCATCATTTATTTTTCAACAGGGCAATGACCCCAAACACACCTCCAGGCTGTGTAAGGGCTATTTGACCAAGAAGGAGAGTGTTGGGGTGCTATGCCAGATGACCTGGCCTCCACAGTCACCAGACCTGAACCCAATCGAGATGGTTTGGGGTGAGCTGGACCGCTCACCGCTTCAATTTTGAATAATCCCCAACAGTGCCACCAGCAAAGCACCCCCACACCATCACACCACCTCCTCCATGCTTCACAGTGGGAACTAGGCATGTAGAGTCCATCCGTTCACCTTTTCTGTGTGCAAAGCAGTAATCAAAGCAAAAGGTGGCTACTTTGAAGAACCTAGAATATAAGACATATTTTCAGTTGTTTCACACTTTTTTGTAAAGTGTAATGTATAATTCCACATGTGTTAATTCATAGTTTTGATGCCTTCAGTGTGATTCTACAATTTTCATAGTCATGAAAATACAGAAGAATCTTTGAATGAGAAGGTGTATCCAAACTTTTGGTCTGTATATATATACACACATATAGGGTCTAGAAAAAGTATTCACCCTCTTTGAATTTTTCATGTTTTGCTACCTCTCACAACCTGAAATTTCAATGTTTTTTGAGGGTTTCAGTTCATGTAAAGAACATCCTTACAACCATTTCTTTTTATTGTGAAGCAAACAACAAAAGGGACAAAATAACTTAAAACTACAGAGTGCATAACTATTCACCCCCTAAAGTCAGTACTTTGTAGAGCCTCTTTTTGCAGCAATTACAGCTGTAAGCTGCTTTGGACAAGTCTCTATGAACTTTCTAAATCTTGATTTTTGCCCACTCCTAAAAGCAAAACTTCTCCAGCTCCTTCAAGTTAGATGGTTTCCTCTGGTGAACAGTATTCTTCAAGTTTCACAACAGAATCTAAGTTGAACTAAGGTCTGGGCTTTGACCAGGCGACTCAAACATTTACAGGTTTCCCCTTAAACCTCTCGAGTGTTTCTTTAGCAGTATGCTTTGGGTCATTGTCTTGTTGGAAGGTGAACCTCTGTCACAGTCTCAAATCACTGACAGACTGAAACAGGTTTTGGTGAAGAATATCCCTGTATTTCACATCATCCATCTTCCCCTCGACACAGACCATTTTCCCTGTCTCTGTTGCCGAAAAATATCCCCACTGCATGATGCTGCCACCACCATGTTTCACTATGGGGATGGTGTTCGTGCGGTTATGAGCTGTGCTGGTTTGGCATCAGACAAAGAGTTTATCTCGATGGCCAAAAAGTTCAATTTTGGTCTCATCTGACCACAGCACCTTCCCTCACACATTTGGGAAACTTTCAAGTGTCTTTTGGCAAATTCAAAACTAGGCTTACTATTTTTGTGTGTTAGTAAAGGCTTTTTTTACTACTCTTCAATTAAGGAGATTATCCATTACAATGTGTAGTGGGCAGATTTGTATAATCTTTGGAAATTAGCCTTTTTTCAAATACCTTGTATTTCGAAAAGTGCCTGTAAGCGACGCGTGACCACCTCGATGATGCCGAGTCATCTTCCAGTTCCGGAACATGACTTGACATCATCGGACAACAGAGGCAGTTGCAGCTGGGGACACTTGATAGGGACGAGTGAACAGCAAAGCGCCGTTCACAGGTACATTTCGAAACCCAAGGTATTTGAAGAAAGCCTTATTTCCAAAGTTTATATCAATCAGCCTACTGCACATTGTAGTGGATAGCCTCTGCTATTATATCCCAACCCTAACTTGTACTTCTCAACAACTTTGTTTCTGAATTGTTTGGAGATCGCTTTGGTTTTCATGTTGTTGTTTGGTTAGTGGTGGCTCTTGCCTAATGGTGTTGCAGCCTCTGTGGCATTTCAGAAAAGATGTTTATAAGCTGACCATGTGACATTTAGATTGCACATGCAGAGTGTACATTAATGAGAAAAAAAATTAACTTTTTAGAATTTACCAAATGGCTGCAATGAAACAAAGAGTGAAAAATTTAAAGGGGTCTGAATACTTTCCATACTCACTTTATTTAAAATAATGGTCTCCAATAAAAACCTAGCCAAAGGCAGTATTTCTTTTGAGCAATGTCATGGCAGCTGCAATGTTCTCCAGCAGACACATGGCTGCTAAATCAATCTGTCAGCACTCCGTATTGGTATATTGGGGGTCAATAGGCATGTGAATTCATAGGCTCCCAAATTCATGCTTAAGAGATTGCTATTAGACTTTGGGAGTAACATTATTTAGAAAGTTAATAGCAGGGAGTGAACTTGGATGATGCCAGAAAATCACAGCAATTACCTGCTGGAATACACTCACTTTCAAAATTGACCCATAAATGTACAGCAAATGTGGGTGAAGGGGTTAATAATCAAAGTTAATAATCAGTAATATAATGGATCCCAAAAATGGATCAGATTTATAGAATGTTCATGTGCAAGTGCAAACTTTACCATAACTATCAAAAATAATTTAAAAACTGAAACCAGCAGGTACTGTGAATACATTTTTGTGATAAATTAAACATTATCTCTAATAACTGATTTATGACAAAAATTGAGACTTAGGTCATATTCACATATTACAGTAGTATTTAAGTCAGGATTTTCAATATTTTTTTATAAGCCAAAACAACAAGTTATACATCTTCTCTTTTTAACCTCTTCCCGACCTTTCCCGCACTAGTGCTGCTCTGCAGGGATTGCATTTCTGTCCAGAGCAATACTAGTAAGGCGGTGTGATCACACCCACACCAGATCACACTGAGCGCCGCAGTGACCTGGTGTGGGTGTCAGCTGTATGTTACAGCTGACACTCGGCAGCAATGCCCACGATCTCAGCACTGATCACGGCATTTTCCCCTGATGCGCTTCAGTACTGACGGCATAGAGAGAATCGGCGGAGGGGCTTTTTGTGCTCTCCCACTGAAATAACGCGATATGATTGCATTGTTCCGGTGTTCCCCATGGAGACCCCCGGCTCCAAGATGGCAGTAGGGTCCTTCCGGGTCATTCAGTGAGGTGACTTGCGAGCGCCGGCAAGCCTCCTTCACTGCCTGTCAGATCGCTGATCTGACACAGTGCTGTGCAAAGTGTCAGATCAGCGATCTGACATGACAGAGTGATGCCCCACCCTGGGACAATGTTATAAAGCTAAAAAAAAAAATTATAATGTGTACAAATATATTTTTTTGAAAATACCCAAAGAAAAAAAATTTTTTTCAATAAATCCATTTAATTATATAAATAAAAATAAAAAAAATAAAAAAGTACACATTTGGTATCGCCGCATCCGTAACGAACCTCTCTATAAAACTATCTCAATAGTTAATCCCTTTAGTGAACACCATGAAAAAATAAAATAAAAGCGAGGCAAAAAACAAAGCATTATCATCATAACGCAGAATAAAAAGTGGAATAACACGCAATCAAAAAGATGGATATAAATAAACGTGGTACAGCTGAAAACGTCATCTTGTCCCACAAAAAACAAGCTGCCATACAGCTTCATCAGCAGAAAAATAAAAGTTATAGCTCTCAGAACAAAGCAATGCAAAAATAATTTATTCTATAAAATAGTTTTTATTGTATAAAAGCGCCAAAACATAAAAAATGATATAAATGAGGTATTGCCGTAATTGTACTGACCCAAAGAATAAAATTGCTTTATCAATTTTACCACACGTGGAACGGTATAAACGCCTCCCCAAAAGAAATTCATACATTGCTGTTTTTTTGTTCTGCCTCCCAAAAATCGGAATAAAAAGCGATCAAAATATGTTATGTGCCCAAAAATGGTACCAATAAAAACGTCACCTCGCCCCACTTAAAACAAGACCTCACATGACTCTATGGGCCAAAATATGGAAAAATTATAACTCTCAAAATGTGGTAATGCAAAAACTATTTTTTGCAATAAAAAGCATCTTTTAGTGTGTGACAGCTGCCAAACATAAAAACACGCTATAAAACCCACTATAAATAGTAAATCAAACCCCCCTTTATCAGCCCCTTAGTTAGCAAAAAATATTAAATAAAAAAATTTATTTATTTCCATTTTCCTGTTAGTGTTATGATTAGGGTTGGGGTTAAGGTTAGGGTTGGGGGCTAAAGTTAGGATTAGAGTTGGGGGCTAAAGTTTGGGTTAGGGTTGAGGCTAAAGATAGGGTTAGGGTTGGGGCTAAAGTTAGGGTTAGGGTTGGGGCTTAAGTTAGGTTTAGGGTTGAGATTAGGTTAGTGTTGGGATTAGGGTTAGGGTTGGGATTAGGGTTAGGGTTAGAATTAGGGTTAGGGTTGGAATTAGGGTTAGGGTTGGATTTAGTGTTATAGTTGGAATTAGGGTTAGGTTTGTGGTTAGGGTTATGGTTAGGGTTGTGATTAGGGTTGAGGTTGTAGTTAGAATTGGGGGGTTTCCACTGTTTAGGCACATCAGGGTCTCTCCAAACACGACATGGCGTCTGATCTCAATTCCAGCCAATTTAGCTTTGAAAAGTCAAACGGCACTGCTTCCTTTCAGAGCTCTGCCATGCGCTCAAACAATGGTTTACCCCAGCATATAGGGCAGAGGTCTCAAACACGCGGCTTGAGGGCCGTATGCGGCCCCTGAGGCAGGAATCTGCAGCCCGCGGTGCACCACATGGCAGGGGGTCGGCGGGGGAGGGGGCACGGGGGTGTCAGATCATGCTGACCCCCTGGCGTGTCTCTGCAGCCCCCCTGCTTCCCCACGATCTCAGGCTCCTTCCTTCAGCGGTCACGAGGTACCGTTCATTAAATTGATGAATATTCACATATTCATGACTTTAATGAACGGTACCACGTGACCGCTGAAGGAAGAATAGCTGCCAGAGACCGCGGAAGGAGGGCTGCAGAGAAGCTCCAGGAGGCGGTAAGTATATGCGATATTCACCTGTCCCCGGTCCACTGCTGCGCGCCACTATCCTCTGCATCATCTGGCTGTGATGTTCAGGTCAGAGGGCGCGATGATGTAGTTAGTGTGCGCCGCGCCCTCTACCTGAACAGTCACTGACAGAGGAGCCGGACAATGGAGCAATGCACAGCGCTGCACCAGAGACAGGTAAATATCGCAGGCCCTGAGCCAGCTGTGACACCGACATCTGTCCCCCATAGCATGTCGGTGTCCAGCCTGCTCAGGACACCGGCACCTGGCTCCCAGCGACTAGAGGTGAGTATGTCATTTTCTTTTTTATTTGCAGCAGCATATGGGGCATAAAATATATGGAGCATCTTATGGGGCATAAAATATATGCAGATTCTTATGGGGGCATAAAATATAAGGAGCATCTTATGGGGGGCATAAAATATATGGAGCATCTTATGAGGGCATAAAATATATGGAGCATCTTATGGGGGCATAATCTATGGAGCATCTTATGGGCATAAAATATATGGAGCATCTTATGAGGGCATAAAATATATGGAGCATCTTATGGGGGCATAATATATGGAGCATCTTATGGGGGCATAAAATATATGGAGCATCTTATGGGGGCATAATCTATGGAGCATCTTATGAGGCATAAAATATATGGAGCATCTTATGGGGGCATAAAATATATGGAGCATCTTATGGGGGCATAATCTATGGAGCATCTTATGGGGCCGATTCTATGGAGCACTTTATGGGGGCATAATCTATGGAGCATCTTATGGGCCGATTCTATGGAGCATTTTATGGGGGCATAATCTATGGAGCATCTTATGGGGCATAAAATATATGGAGCATCTTATGGGAACAAAAAATATATGGAGCATCTTATGGGGGCATAATCTATGGAGCATCTTATGGGGGCATAATCTATGGAGCATCATATGGGGCATAATCTATGGAGCATTTTATGGGGCCATAACCTTTATGGAGTAGCATATGGGGCACATTATTCTATGGAGCATCTTATGGGGCCATTATTAACCTTTGTGCAACATTATATGGGGCGTATTTTGTATGGAGCGTCTTATTGGGCCATCATGAACTGTATGGAGCATTATATGGGGCTCCTGATTCAATATGGATATTCAAAAATATTAACCTACTGATGTCTCAATTAATTTTACTTTTATTGGTATCTCTTTTTATTTTTGAAAATTTACCAGTAGCTGCTGCATTATCTACCCTGGGTCTTATACACGAGTCAATAAGTTTTCCCAGTTTTTTTGTCGCAAAATTAGGGGTCGGCTTATGCTCGGGTCGGCTTATACACGAGTATATACAGTAAGCTGTACATCGCAGCTGACAACTTATTTGAATGGCCACAGAGAGAGGGGGACGTCCGGAGGGAGAGAATTGTTATAGTAGTTCAAATAAACAATTGTTTAACAATAATTTTGCACTGTATTAAGTTTGAATGGAATGCGGCCCGCCAGCTTAAATTTTTTTTTATGTGCGGCCCATTTACTCTGCCGAGTTTGAGACCCCTGATATAGGGTATCAGCATACTAAGGAAGAATTGCACAGCAACTTTTGGGGTCTAATTTCTTCTGTTACCCTTGGTAAAATAAAACAAATTGGATCTAAAGTAATTTTTTGTGAAAAAATTTAAATATTCATTTTTTTAAACATTCCAAAAAATCCTGAAGGGTTAATAAACTTCTTGAATGTTGTTTTGAGTACCTTGAGGGGTGCAGTTTTTGAAATGGTGTCACTTTTGGGTTTTTGCTATCATATATACCCCTCAAAGTCACTTCAAATGTAATGTGGTCTCTAAAAAAAATTGCTTTGTAAAATTTGTTGAAAAAAATGAGAAATCGCAGGTCAAATTTTAACCCTTATGACTTCTTAACAAAAAAAAAAATTTGGTTCCAAAATTGTGCTGATGTAAAGTAGGCATGTGGAAATATAATTTATTAACTATTTTATGTGATATGACTCTCTGATTTTAGGGCATACAAATTAAAAGTTGGAAAATTGCAAAATTTTCAAAATTTTCACCAAGTTTCCATTTTTTTCACAAAAAAACGCAAGTCATATCGAAATAAATTTTACTGCTATCATAAAGTACAATATGTCAAGAGAAAACAATCTCAGAATCAGTGGGATCCTTTGAAGCGTTCCAGAGTTATTACCTCATAAAGGGACAGTAGTCAGTATTGTAAAAATTAGCCTGGTCAGAAAGGTGAAAACAGGCTGGGTCGCGAAGGGGTTATTCTGCTTCAAGTTTTGGATTAGAAATACTTACACAAAACAATGAAAAATATGCCCATTTGGAAGTTGCTATAATATTAAACAGTACATCAAACACCCAATTTGGAAGCACCTAAGATATAATACCAACAGAATTATAAAGTGTCTTGAGGTTTCTAAGGCTACAATTGATTAAATTAGTGATGCTTAAGTCTCCGAGACTAAAATAATGTCCGGAAACCTTAAAACATGGGATAAGAGAAAGTTATTTGCAACAAACTGAAAAACATCAATAGTATGAGCAAATCTAAGGAACTTTGTAATATATCTCCTCTCCAGAGCCTCCTAAACTCACCATCCATTTATAAAAAAATAGTTGAACTCCATTTTCCTCAAGACAAGACAAACTGCTAGCTCTCTGTGGTGTCAGGTTACACCTCTAAATATATTCTATGGAGAGAAAGCGGGAGGAGTAGTGATAAACACAATGATCAAACAGACACAAGGAGACACAGAAAGATGATACTTAAGGGTATGCCACACTAAACAATATCGCTAACGGATCGCTAAAAAACGTCACTATTTAGCGATCCCGTTAGCGATGTTGTTCAGTGCGGCATCTGCCAGCGACGAGCTTCCTGCTGTGATCTCGCTCGTCGCTGGAATCGTTCCGGACCCTATTTTCTCGTCGGCGCTCCCGCTGGGTAAGTATATATCGCTAGTGTGGCACCTTTTCTTAGCGATTTAGCGGTACTTTTGTACCGCTAAAGTCGTTAAGAAGATCGCTAACGGCGATAGCGTCGTTAACTATATCGCTAAATGTGGCCGCACTTAGCGATATAGAAACAATCCCGCTAGCGATCGCATTAGTATGCGTCGTTATCGTGATCGCTAGCGGGATTGTTTAGTGTGGCAGTACCTTAAGCTTCCAGTTTTTTTTATCTTAGATCAGTGAAGTATTCACATCCACACTGCTTACTACTGCAGCATAATTTCCTCCAAGCTGCTGTTCCTTATCTCTGAGTGCTAACTAAGAAATAATGATCATAAAACTATCTAACTGCGAATGGAGACTTCATACCTGCTAGTATCATTCCACTAGGTCAGATAAAGTTGTGAATTAAGAAATGGAATCACTACAGATTAGGTGAAAAATGCAGAAAACAAGTCATATAATACCCAGAACTAATGGTAGTTTTGCTCATCATGCAAATAATCTTTTCAGAGGATATTTGAACCACCTGTTGGATGTAACAATCCTTAAAAGGTAATATTGACGTTTTGCCTTATTACTTTGGATAAGATGCTAAACCATACACTCCACATGCAGGTATATGTTTCAGGGTGCTTGGTCATCACTAGTTCATTGTATGGCCTATAAGTCTCCTTGCTCCAGTGTGTAACAAGGAGAAACATTACGCATTAGATCCTCATTTCCATGCACTTTGTTGAAAGTATAGTTACCATTTAGATCATTAAATCATACTGTTTGCTTACCTTATAGAAAAAGATTGCGCAAAATGAATAATAAGTAAGAATATTCACATATTGGTAATTTGTGGCATATACGCAGGATACAACTGGTCCTATCAAGGGATGAGCGAACATACTTGGTGATACTTGATTATCATTCGAGTATCACGGTGCTCGGATGTACTCGTTACTCACTGAGCAATGGACAGTGCTCTATGTAAAACTCGAACCCTTGCCTCACATCTTTGGCACCTGTTGCACAGCCAATAGGCATGCGGGATTGCCTGTGAGTCACTATAATGTTGTAGCCATCTTGGTTGTGGCATTACTGTGATTGGATGGCCACGTGACATCATCAGAAGTTATAAAAGGACAGTTGCTGCCCAGCTCAGTGACAATTCGTATTAGAGTGCCTGTCAAGGCATGTGTGCACAGTACAACAAGACAGAGGCCTGTAGTGTTGATACTGGTGTTGAAGCTGAGCCATCAAACTAACAGCTTTTCTAATGGCTAATCATTTGCAGGACATACAGCACATATTTTTGTGGGTGCTGGAAACATTGAATGTACATTATTTTGATCTATCAAGTATTACGCTCTTTGAGGTCCTTTTTTGTGTTATATTACACACCCAAAAATCGTTGAATTTTTTCCTGGACTACATTTCTCAGTCATACACTATTCCATAGTATGGAGTACATTTCTGTGAACTCTAAAAATGGAGAAAAATCTTTTAAAAATTTTGTAGACTTCCATTTCCCAGCCATACAGTGTTATGTGGTCTGAGAACATTTCTGTTATCTCTAAAACTGATAAAAAGCTTTTAAAAATGCTGTATGCTTCCATTTCTAATCCATACAGTATAATGTAGTCTGGGTAAATTTCTGTGATTTATAAAACTGAAAAAAAAAGCATTTAAACATTTTTCTTGATTGAAGTTGATTGTCATCCATACACTTTTGTGTTCTTTCTTTTACATTGCTTTTATTGCTGCAGGGGACCAATTTTTTTCTTTTATTACAAATAAACTTGGTTTCAAGAGACCTAGCAATTCCAAAACATACGTTAAGGGACAGGGAAGTGGAAGTGCTGATGATGATGCATGCAGACGCCGAGGAAATTGAGTAAGTGTGATTACGCCTGTTGCTGGACACAAGAAACGAGCCCATCCATGACACATAGGTTCCAGTCCCATTTTGCATGGAGACATGGTACAACACTTATGAACCCAGAGCAGTGCAAACGGGTGGTCAGTTGGATAGCATTTATCAGTATTATATTGCTCACCCATAAACTATTCCATCGTCTGGAGTACATTTTCTTGATATACAACACTCAAAAGTGCATGAGACCCTCCTTTATGTCTAATATGTGGCATATCTGAGTCCCTTATTTTTGGCGGTTCTTGCTTCCTTCATAAATGAAACTGAAATTTCCTATTTTTTACTAAAAAAAATCATTTTTGGTTTACTTAGGTTACATATATTTTTAATTCTTTTTACATTTTGCCTTATATACAAGTCAATATACAGGAAAAAATGTTTCTGAACTTTTTTGGGAATATTTTATTGTCACTCCTTAAAGTGGAGTAAAAGTATAACACCGTTTTTCTCAGCAGAGATGTTTCCAGGGGTCTTCCCCATGCTGTTCTCTTCCCATTCAGCAATTTTCTAATTCATTTCAACATTTTCACTGCCCCCCAGACCTCTTTGTAGGGTCTGCAGAAAAAAAGCTTGGCTTTCCTATTGACTTCCATTATTCTCGCTTCTCAAAACGAGCAATGCGGTATCAGGAATTGCTCATTTCAAGCAACGAGCACCCGAGCATTTTAGTACTAGCTCATCTCTAGTCCTATCTCCAGAAAAGGGCCTCATTCTTAAGATAGGGATGAGAGTTGCATCTATAAATGTGGACATCACACATATATATGTGTAAATATGTTCCAAAAGTCCAAGATGGGAATATCACTTTAAAGAAAATAATAAAAAGCAAACAGTAAGAGATAGTTCTGTTAATTCTTACTTATCTTAACATGTATGACAAATTTGTGCACTCATTGTAAGGCCGAGTGAACATATAAATCCTTAAAAACAGTATTTATTAGATTCTTAAAAAATATGCCAAATACACTCACTTGTCAGAGTTTGATCAGAGTGTCATTAGCATAATCGAGCCCCTTCCCCAAGAGAGAATCATTGTTCATGTGACACTGGCATTATGGAGAGTATATTGTAATGTAGTAGATGTGAATAAGGTCAGTTTCACACTTCCAGATATTTCCAGCACCTGTAAACACGGTACCAGAGATATCCATGTCAGTGTATCCGTGTAAATACATGGTTTATCTGTGTGGCACACGTGTGCCGCTCGTGTGCCGCATCAGGACCACATGGACGGCACGGATAGCTACAGTAAGCGCTGTCCTCTGCCTGTGGTGCTGAAGCTCCCTGTCATTATTCTCCCTGCTCTGCCGGCAACAGCGTGGGGTCCCTCTTGGGTTTTGAAACAAGAATATGGGCCCCCCCAGCCTAAAAACAGCAGCCCGCAGCTGCCCAGAAAAGGCGCATGTATTAGATGCGCCTATTCTGGAGCTTTGTTGGGTTCTTCCCACTTGCCCTGTGGTGATGGCAAGTGGGGTTAATAAGGTGACATTAAGTCAGGCTTAGGAATGAATAGGTGTCAATATGATGCCTATTCATTACTAATCTTTTAATAATAGCGGTGACGTCACTGAGCCTTTGCTCGCTGACAGCTGAACTCCTGTGAACTTAGCACCGTGGGAAATGACCATGCTGAGGTTACAGGAGTTCAGCTGTCAGCAAGCACAGGCTCAGTGATGTCACCCCGAGTCACTGAGCCTGTGCACGCTGCTTCCATTTATTCCCCAGTAGTTTACAGTCGGAGCTGCTGCATTAGCAGCGCTCCGGCTGTAAACTGATTAATTCCCCTAGATAGATTTACGCAATGGGACTTGACTGTTCAGCGGACAGGTATGGGATATTGTTGCTTTTTTATTTTATATTTTTTACAGGAGATCGAGGGCTTCAATAATAGAATGTGTTAGAACCCTCTTGTTAGGTTTTGTTTCAGTTTGCTGGTCACATGACCTTTTTACCCTATTTAGTCTGGCTCCGCCCTTCTGGCTTTGCTGGACTTCATTGTATTATCTACTCTTAAGCTAGCCGGGTGCTTAGGTGCCTTACTCTGTCAGTTTTGCTTGATCTGAGGATCTCTTAGTATTTGTTTTCTGTTTTATTTTCCCTGCTACACTTTCTGTTAGGAGGTGTCCACCTTTTCACCCAGTCCCTAGATCTTGTAGGGATTCCTCCCTCGCAACTATAGGTCTTCGTTCAGACTAGCTGAGGACTTTAGCGGGTCTGGTCGCAGGATCAGGTTCCCCGTTACATCGTAGGGATCCAGCTCAGTCCTATTGCAGGGACAGAATTCCCACCTTTCCTTAGTGCTTGTAGCAGATCATAACAGTAAGTCCAGCCAAGAAGAAAAAAAAAAATCTCTAAGGAAAGATGTTCGGTTTCCATCATGGTGTCGGTTCAGGATTTGGTTCAATGCCTGCAGGGACTTTCTATGGAGGTGGCTGAGATAAAGTAACACGTGAGTAGTTGTTCTGGAGCACATTTCGTGGAACCTAAGGTACGTTTGCCTGATTTATTTTTTGGTGAACAACAAGATTTTTTTTCTTTTAAAAATGCTTGCTTGTTGTATTTTCGTTTGAGACCCAGATCCTCTGGTGATGAATCACAGCGCATAGGGTTCATAATGTCACTTTTGCGCAAAGAACCTCAGGACTGGGCCTTTTCTCTGCAGCCTAGTGATTAGAGTTGAGCGATACTTTCCGATATCCAAAAGTATCGGAATCGGAATGGTATCGCCGATACCCAAAAAATATCGGCGATACCCGATACCGATACCGGAAATCCAATGTAAGTCTATGGGAACAAAATATCGGAATTAAAAAAAAACCCATTCTTGCCTTGTTGGTTAATTGTACATGAAGGAAAACAACAAAGAGTAATGTAGAATGTATTGGGGAAAGTTGAGGAGACATTAAAGGCATAGATGTTTAACCCAATCAAATGGAATAGCATAATTTTTTTTTTTTTTAAAGATGTTCGGATTGACGAAGAAATTGACAATGTTGTTAACGTTTTTTCTATTTTGGCAAATATGTATATTTCACAACTTCCATGCTCTTCACCTTTTTAACTTTTGACACACTTTCTCCTTCATAATCTTCAGCAGCATCATCTTTTTCATCAAATTATTCTTCATCTTCACCTTCTTTATCTTCTTCTTAAACTTCTTGCTATTCATCTTTTTGTTAACATTACTCATATTCTTCTTATTAAACTATTATTCTTATTCATATTGTACTTCATCTTCTTCATCATATTCTTATTTGTGACAGAGAATCCTGTACTTGTAATCTGTCAAAGTATGAATTTTTCATCCTTCCGTTCTTGCTGTCACAAAAGATTTAAATTACAACAGTATTTGTCCGTGTTCAGTTTAGCCTGCAGCAGCAGGCATTTTCCACGAGGAGGAACGGACTCACCCCCATACACTGCTTAGTCTTCTTCTGCTTATAATTTAGAGCATATATTTTGCTCTTCATTTTGGTCTTATATTTCATGTTCTTCTGTTTTTTGATCTTCTGCTTATTGTTCTTAAGTCTCTTGATCTGTATCTTGTAGTTTGTCTTAACCTTCTTAGTCCTGTTTGGTAATCTTTTATTTCTTCTTTGTGATGGTGTTTAGGCTGGTTGGCTTGATGCTCGTCGTCCTTGTGGTCGTCATCTTCTTCGGGGTGGTCATCAGGGTCGTCGTCTTAATTGTTGGAGATCCAGAGTGATTACCCAAAAAAGCATTGAAAAAATCTTCAATTTGTAAATGTAGCAGAAGGTACAAGAGTCAATGCAAGTAACGAGGACCAGCTGACTGTGCTGGAACCCGGAGGGGCAGCAGAAGGAAAAGAGCCAATGGCACAACCGAGGACCAGCTGACGTTACTGGGACACGGTTACTAAGCAGGAGGTACCTGTGCTCCAAAGCACTACCAAGGACCAGCAGACATTGCTGGAACTCGGATACCGAGATGGAGGCACCTAGGCCAAAGGCACTGCGGAGAACCAGCTGACGGTACTGGAACCCGGACGGGTAGCAGAAGGTACAAGAGCCAATGCAAGTAACGAGGACCAGCTGACTGTGCTGGAACCCGGAGGGGCAGCAGAAGGAAAAGAGCCAATGGCACAACCGAGGACCAGCTGACGTTACTGGGACACGGTTACTAAGCAGGAGGTACCTGTGCTCCAAAGCACTACCAAGGACCAGCAGACGTTGATGAAACTCGGATACCGAGATGGAGGCACCTAGGCCAAAGGCACTGCGGAGAACCAGCTGACGGTACTGGAACCCGGACGGGTAGCAGAAGGTACCCATGGAAATTTAAGTTGACAGGCCGCGAGCCGGCCGCAGTTACCGAATCCCACAGTACTACAGTGGGTGATTGTCCTATTGTCACAACGGAAACAGCCTTTATTTGCATATCCCGCAGCACACATAGGAAGCACCTAAACTCCAAGCACCATAGAGTCGGCTAACCCGACCGCAACACGACAGGACAACTTATTGGAGGCTAAGTGACGTTTACACTGACAGGAAACAGATGGCGTGCTGTAACCAGTCTGGGCAGGAGTGAGTACCCGTGCCAATGACACTTCCGAGCAACAACTGGCGGTGTTGAAGCCCAGGGATGAGAAGACAACAGGGTGGAGGCAGCATGACTTTTTGCCTTCACACAGCAGGGGAACAGCTGACATTACTGAACCCCAGTAACACAGGAGCAAGTGTTCACTGTGCTAACAGCACTTCCGAGCAACAACTGGTGGTGTTGGAGCCCAGGGATGAGAAGAGAACATGGTGGAGGCAGCAGGACTTTTTGCCGTACACACAGCAGGGGAACAGCTGACATTACTGAACCCCAGTAACACAGGAGCAAGTGTTCACTGTGCTAACAGCACTTCCGAGCAACAACTGGCGGTGTTGTAGCCCAGGAATGAGAAGAGAACATGGTGGAGGCAGCAGGACTTTTTGCCGTTCACACAGCAGGGGAACAGCTGACATTACTGAACCCCAGTAACACAGGAGCAAGTGTTCACTGTGCTAACAGCACTTCCGAGCAACAACTGGCGGTGTTGTAGCCCAGGGATGAGAAGAGAACATGGTGGAGGCAGCAGGACTTTTTGCCGTTCACACAGCAGGGGAACAGCTGACATTACTGAACCCCAGTAACACAGGAGCAAGTGTTGACTGTGCTAACAGCACTTCCGAGCAACAACTGGCGGTGTTGTAGCCCAGGAATGAGAAGAGAACATGGTGGAGGCAGCAGGACTTTTTGCCGTTCACACAGCAGGGGAACAGCTGACATTACTGAACCCCAGTAACACAGGAGCAAGTGTTACTGTGCTAACAGCACTTCCGAGCAACAACTGGCGGTGTTGTAGCCCAGGTATGAGAAGAGAAATGGTGGAGGCAGCAGGACTTTTTGCCGTTCACACAGCAGGGGAACAGCTGACATTACTGAACCCCAGTAACACAGGAGCAAGTGTTGACTGTGCTAACAGCACTTCCGAGCAACAACTGGCGGTGTTGTAGCCCAGGGATGAGAAGAGAACATGGTGGAGGCAGCAGGACTTTTTGCCGTTCACACAGCAGGGGAACAGCTGACATTACTGAACCCCAGTAACACAGGAGCAAGTGTTGACTGTGCTAACAGCACTTCCGAGCAACAACTGGCGGTGTTGTAGCCCAGGAATGAGAAGAGAACATGGTGGAGGCAGCAGGAATTTTTGCCATTCACACAGCAGGGGAACAGCTGACATTACTGAACCCCAGTAACACAGGAGCAAGTGTTGACTGTGCTAACAGCACTTCCGAGCAACAACTGGCGGTGTTGAAGCCCAGGGTCAAGGAGGGTGTAGGCAGAGGCCTAGTATGAGATGTTTGAAGTTGAAGTTGTAGTTAGCGGCAGTAATTTTTGCCAGACACACAGCAGGGGAACAGCAGGCATTACTGAACCCCACAAACACATCAGCGATTGTTTTCATCTGTGCATCTAACACTTCTGAGCAGCAACTGGCGGTGTTGAAGCCCAGGGTCAAGGAGGGTGTAGGCATAAAATATTGAGTTATTGCCTTGTTACGTGGCCATTGCAAATGTATGTACTTCAAACAAGAATAAATTAAGTTTTACTAGGACAATAAAATGATGAATTTCAATTCCAAGAATAGAAAAATATTTATACTTGAGAGTCCTCTGTGGTTGATACCGTTTAATGGCTAACTGAAAATATGGTAACAAATTCCAAGCTTTCGAGACTACTCATGTCTCTTCATCAGGCTAAGACTAAAACAAAAAATGAAGAATCACATATTTCTACACACAACAGGACACAGGAATAGGTAAGACAAGTGAGGGAGGGACAAGTGAGGGGAGACCGGCCAAAAAATGAGAACAAGGATGAATTATCAGCGCCACACAATAAGAGAAAAAATAATGGATTTACCTGTGGCAAAACAATTTTGTATGCCCGGTCATAGCATGAGGGATATGGAATTACTGGTATTAAAATATAACTTCAAATATGAGAAAGATACAAAGGTTTCAGAATATAAGCTCATCATGACCTTTGACACTGTTAGTGATGGAATGAATAGATCACACGGATTTATGTCATTCTATATCAATTAAGGAATCTGCGTCTCTGCCCTTCCAGGGGCATGAAAACACAAAACCAGACCCCAATCAGAGGGCAATAAAACTTTCTATCCTTATCTAGGAACTGTTCCAATATTTATGTTCATCCCCTCTGTGATAATGAGAGTTCTGCTACACGTCACTTACTTGTCTTACCTATTTCACTATTCCTGTGTCCTGTTGTGTATAGAAATATGTGATGCTTCATTTTTTGTTTTAGTCTTTGCCTGATGAAGAGACGTGAGTAGCCTCGAAAGCTTGCAATTTGTTACCATCTTTTCAGTTATCCATTAAAAGGTAACAACCACTGCGGACTCTCAAGTCTAAATATTTTTCTATCTACTGGCTAACACGGTACGAAGATACACATGTTTCCTAACTTCAAGAATAAAAATAAAGACACTGCAAATATAAACGCATATATG
>JARQOD010000005.1:366841634-366859898 GCA_033576555.1 Oophaga sylvatica
TCAAGTTAAACGTTGCAAAATAAATTTTTAATAATAACTTTAAAAAATGAAAAAGGTTATATTATGTGACATTGTTTTTGTTACTGTTGATACCCTTGATATGTGTTATACATGTGTGTTAATAAATACATATTCAAAAAAAGTGCAATAGCATTAGTGCCGAAGTTCGTGGAGACTTCTTAGGACTACAACCCCCACCGGGTAACTTCACAGTGTCCTTTACTTGTGCTTGTGGAGGACCCGCTCCAAACCTCCAACTGTGGTCTTGGGTGGGCTGCAAGACTTTCCTTGAGCAGACCTCACTTTCGGCCACACACCAAACGGGTTTTTAGTTTCTGAGGTAGTTGAAAATAGTGCACAGTAAAGTTTTTTGTAAAACCAAAATGGAGCACCGAAGTGCCAACTATTTACAGAAAAATTTGTGAGCCACTACAGTTCATGGCTTCAAAGTTGAACATTTTCATTACAGTGAAACACCATTACCCAACCTGGGTATATTAAGGCAACAATAAACTTGTTCTTCTGAACATTCACCCGTCCGGGTACATCAAACCATTACCCAACATGGATATATTAAGGCAAAAATAAACTTGTTCTTCTGAACATTCACCCGTCCGGGTACATCAAACCATTACCCAACATGGGTATATTAAGGCAACAATAAACTTCTTTTTATGAACATTCACCCGTCCGGGTACATCAATAATTTAACTATTTACATACAGAGACCCTGTCCGGGTTATTTAGACTTCTTTGGCTGGCCTCTTCCAGGTACCACCTGGTACTGTTGTGGAGCTTGCCAAACATCCGTGACAGGAGGGTCCACCCAGACCTGATGACGTCGTGTGGCGTGTACAGTGACGTCGTGACCCGCTATCTGGGTCTGTGTGGCCACCTCTTTCGTCTCCCTCTGGGTCTGGAACCCTATGTCCCGGACTGTACGAACCCCAGGGGGCCTAACAGGCGCCGGGTACGGGCCAGCTATCATTATCATGTCCATAGCTGGGGCTGCTGAGGAGACCACTGAGGGAGGCTGGGGAGATTTACGGCGTGGGGTGGGCACTTGTGCAGAGGCCTGGTTGGGGGAGGCTGAAGGCTCGTAGGGTCTGTCATTTTCCTGACACTCTGGGGAGTAGGGGTCGCACCTGGTAACATTTAGGGCGTACCATCCATTGTAACCCCAGTGTCGGGTGTAAGTCACCAAGTCTCCTGGCAACAGGTCCCTCCCCGGTTGTCCTTCTGGGAGGTGAGCCTCCACGTCCCGCCGGGTTACAAAAACTTCTAAATAAAGTCCAGGCTCCTGGATGAAGCCCCAACCACCTTTTAACTTAAAGTGCTGTACTGCACCCTTACGCCGCGGCTCCCTCACCGTACTTTTATCCTTTCTCATACGTGCCTTCTCTGCCAGGTCCTTCTCCAGGTGACGTTGCTGAAGCTTTTGGGATTCTCGCTGCTCCCTTTGTCGCTCTGCTTCCCGCTCCCGACGTCTCCACTCTTCCTCCTGACGCCGGTTGTAATTCTCCTCCACCAGCTGCTCCATGTCTCCACCATCAAATGCCAGCTTACGATGTCCGGTTTGCGGCAGCTCTCCTGGCGCCCCCCAGTCCTGGCGGCGCTCACCTGTGGCGGAAGCAGCCGGCTCTGGAACAGATGACGGTCGGGGCTCCGGTACAGGCAGGTAGTGCTCTGGTGCCTGCGCGGCCTCCTCCATGAGGACGGGTGTCGCTTCTTCTGCCTCAGCGACGGGGGCAGACAGCGGGATCTGGGGTGCTGGTGCGGCGTTTTCTGCAGGAATGGGTGCCTCCACTGTGATACTGGCAACCGGTTCAGATTGCAAGGGCTGGGATGCCCGCACGGCCTTCTGTACTGGAACGGGTGCCTCCACTGAGATACTGGCAACCGGTTCAGATTGCAAGGGCTGAGATGCCCGCACGGCCTTCTGTACTGGAACGGGTGCCTCACCTTCCGGTACAGACACTTCAGGGGGTAAGAGGGATTGGCGCCGCTCCAATTGTAGTTTTAGGGCCCGCCAGCTCGCTTCCATCCTGGCGACCTCCTCCCGGTGCCGGGCCAGGTCTCTCAGGGTATCCTCCGCTTCTTCCAGCGTAGGAGGGTTTCCAGGCCGGGTGCCAAACGGTGGCTCCGTGGCGATCGGGTCGCTTCCGTGGGGGGAGAGCTCTGACTCCTCCATCCCTTCCCACTTCTGCTCACGTCCATTCGCCATCTCAGCAAAGTCACATGTGTCATTAGCATCAGGAGAGGCGACATCTTTTGTAGGGAGGCGGGACCTTCGCGTTCATTTACGCCCACTGAGGAGGATGAGGAGGCGGAACTCCAGAGCTGTGGGGCACGATCTTACATTGCAGTAGCATTTAGAGTGTGCGGACATCGTTTTCGCGCCACGGAGTGAGTGTACGCCCACGAGAGCACCCCCTTATTCTTCACCTGTGCCTCGTGGCGCAGATATGACGGAAAAATGGCAAATACAGTCTATGATGATTTTTGCAATTCTCAAGCAAAAAAACAGTTCAATTAAGGCACACAGGACACATATATATGTCACAATGACATGTATATATATATATATATATATATATATATAATATATATATATGTATTCTAAGTGTGTATATTTTGTGTTTACAAGGAAAGAAAGTGTTTTTTTAGTTGCGATATTTTGTTCCCATAGACTTACATGGGACTTCCGGTATCGGAATCGGATATCGACGATATCTAGTGATATCGGCGATACCATTCCGATCCGATATTTTTAGATATTGAGCAGTATCGCTCAACACTATTTACGACTGAAGAGGATTCCAAGAGGGCTGAGAGTACCACTGCAACCTACTCTTTTCCGGGATTCTACAGATTTTTGTCTTCAATTCGAACAGATCCTAAACAAATGTTCATTTGACTTAATGACCCTAACGATTGAGCATCTTCAATTAGCTATCACTAAAACAAAGGAGGAGATCACAAACATTGAGACCCAGCTAACCTCAGTAGGGACCTCTGAGAAATTAGCCACATTAAAGGCAAAAATCAAGTCAGTGACTGATCAACATAGAAAGGATACCGAACATAGAAAGAGAATCAAGTTTCAACAGGACGCAGACGACTACGAA
This sequence comes from Oophaga sylvatica, assembly GCA_033576555.1. Taxonomy (NCBI): domain Eukaryota; kingdom Metazoa; phylum Chordata; class Amphibia; order Anura; family Dendrobatidae; genus Oophaga; species Oophaga sylvatica. The sequence continues at coordinate 366,844,763 of JARQOD010000005.1, forward strand.
CAGGGCCGTATATATCGTTGGCAATTTACTAATAACTTTCGTCCATCCTATACCAGGTCTAACTATAGATCCTCTACGGATCTATCTACATCAGGATCTGAATCAGAACGGAGGGATCCTCGTCCAGGACCACGTCGTTTTTTAGGCCAAAGAACCAGGCGTCAACGAGGAAGAGGATACGGAGAGGACAACATAAGAAGGGACGTAGACCAGAGGTGACCCGTTCCCAGGTACTTGCCCATTGGTCACCAATATATCATCACGGACACTAAGTATAGCAGAATACCATTTACTCCAGAGGGGCTTGTCATTCTGTCCAGCATACCGACTGAACACATTTAATCTGGATATGGAATTACAAAGATTCTTTCGTAGTCTACGACTTAAGGTCAATTTTGCTAACAATCCATACAATATGGCAGATCCACCAGGAGATCATCGATCTCTTTCCATCACGAACCTAGGCCTCCGTATGAAAAGCACCTATGTTCCCCAACGGGGATCACATGCTTTGGAAGCATTTATTGAGTTTGTGGATTCTGCCTCCAAACAACTAAGACACGATATGGAGAATGGAAAAATACACTATAACCCAAATCTTAGTCCCCTAGATCAACAGGCCCTGCGATCCCTTCGGGAGGATAAAACGATTGTACTTAAGCCCGCTGACAAAGGGGGCTCTATAGTGGTCATGAACAGATCCGATTACCAAAGGGAGATTTTTCGCCAACTTAATGATGACTCAGTTTATATGAAATTAACTTGCGACCCTACTCGTGAAATCAGGAACCAAATTGAAGTTGTTTTGACTACTTACTCTGACTCAGGGGTTATAGATTTCAAAACCAGGGAGTATCTTGTTAAAAAGAATCCAATCACACCTGTATTTTATACATTACCTAAGATACATAAGAGTCTTGAAAATCCCCCAGGTAGACCAATAGTTGCCTCCACCGAATCCATCCTCTCCCCACTATCAATATTTTTGGAGAAAATCCTCACCCCACTGGTTCGGGAAATACCCTCATTCATCCTTGACACTGGCGATTTCTTAGAAAAAATAAACTCTCTGGGCCCTCTATCGGAATCAACTATCCTTGTCACTTTAGACGTGAAGGATTTATATACGTCAATACCACACTTACAAGGAATCTCATGCACCAGACAGATGCTGGAATCTTCCCAGATGCACAGCGACTCTATACAATTTTGTCTAGAACTTTTGACCTTAGTCCTTACCAAGAATTTCTTCTTGTTTGAAGAATTTTTCTACATGCAAATTAAGGGGACGGCTATGGGGTCAAATGTGGTCCCCCCTACGCGATCTGCTATATGGCTAAATTTGAGGAAGAGGTAGTCTATACTGACCCCCTCTTCTGTACATATGGTCGTCTATGGATAAGATTCATAGACGACATTTTTTGCATCTGGGAGGGACCTAAATCTACTTCACAACAATTTTTTGAAAAGTTGAATGTGGCATGGCCAGGCCTTTCGTTTACTATGACTGAGGATCAGGAAAAGGTTAATTTTCTTGATACCACGGTCATTAAGGACCAACACGGCAACCTAAGCACGGTCATCTTTACAAAACCTACGGACCGAAAGAGCCTCTTGCATTTTAATAGCCTACATCCACCGGCTGTAAAGAAATCGATACCTCGATCCCAATTCCAAAGGGTACAAAGAATAGTATCTGATCAATGCAATCGCACGCAACGTCAAAATGAAATGCATAATAAATTTTTGGAAGGGGGTACCCTCCTGATCTCCTCACTGAGGCAGTGACACCAGTAATAAGACCAAGATCTCCTATTGGGAATAGAATCCCCTTTGTCCATACTTACCACCGTTATGTTCAAATTTTACACAAAACCATTAGACGACATTGGGGTCTACTCAGTAGAGCACATCCAGAGGTACCGGAATTTAGAAATCCTTTTCTACCCTGTTATAAGAGGGCACCCAACCTCCGGGATGATTTAGTCAGAGCGGACATTGGTGGCAATATTCAGAGAAACACTCAGAGATTCTTGTCAAACCCAAAAATGGGAACTTTCCCATGCCTACAATGTAACCAGTTCCATAACGTACTAAAAGGTAACATTATACATCACCCCCATTCTGGCAAAAAATATAATATTAAATGCTATTCTACTTGCAATTCCTCCTACGTTATTTATCTCATCAAGTGCCCATGCGGTCTCCTCTATGTGGGGGAGACCACACAAGCTATAAAAGATAGGATTTCAAAACACAAATCCACGATCAGATGCAAGAATCTATTACTTCCCGTACCAGTACCATTTCATTACAACCGGCCATCAGATATCACAATTGAGATTCCAGGTCATAGAGCACATTCCCATACCTAGACGGGTGGTGATCGAGTACGCCTCCTATAGAAACGGGAGGGTACTGGATACACGAACTCCAGACTCTATCACCCAAGGGCCTTAACAGAGACTATGACCTCTTGTCCTTTATCTAGCAGGATGAGACAGGTCTACTGTACGCCATTAGGTCCTAGCTACTCGACCCTCCGCATTTGATTGCTTTGTAACTTTTGGGAATTTTGTGTCCTAGATGGGCCAAGATTTCCACATTGTCTATTGTACATTGTATTACTACATATTACCATCTATTGTATTGATGTTCTTCTAAATACTCACATATTATTTAAAAGTTTATAATAACCATCTTGTGTATCAGGTCTGGTTCCATGTCTGACCCTGTATTGTATGCTTAATATACTTTATGTGGCATTATTCTAACTCTGTTTTCTCTTTATTATAGAGTCGGTTATACTGAATGTCTTGACCCTTACCCTTGGACTCTTCCTACCCGACTGCACTCTGCTCTTTACTATGGGCTGCACTCTATATACATAAATGTACTATAATAAACTTATTTGGGACACCTGAACTTTTTCCCTTTTTATCTCTTTTTTTATCCCCTTTTTTTTCTCCCTCCTCTCCTAAATCACACACATATACCCTTTTACTTTTTTTTTACCAGTTCCTTTTCTTATCATACTTTACACATGCCATCCCAATAATTTATTTTATTAATTTCATCGCCCTTCTTTTTTTACTGATGCCGACTCATACCCATTTAGGCACTTACACCATTTTCTCCTTGCGCCACATATTTTACTATACTTTGAATACATGAAGCCATTATCTAATTGCTAAAATCTTCTCCACTATAGTGAGATATACCACATAATGTGTGAAACGCAAGCGCCAACGAGATTGAACCGCACACTTCACTTCTGGTGACGTATTTCGTTATGCGTCACTTCCGGTAACGCGATCTCACTGGACGCGTCACTTCCTGTGACGCAGTCTCACTGGACGCGTCACTTAGTCCCGCCTCTTCCTTTTTTAAAGCATGGAGGAGCGCGCTCTCTCCAGCTGACAAGCGGCGGACACCGCGTCAGTACTGGAGAGATCGGCGCTACCTTCATGTGAGTAACCTTATGCTCCTATATATCGCTTGACAGCTGACACCACCGATCACTGTTTGATACCGCTATTTACTGTGGGAGCTTTTTGAGGAGATTATAACCATATCACCTACCTCTTGGGACATTACTGCCTACTGATTATAAATCAGGTGCTGCATGTATAAACATGGATTAGGTATGTGTCATATTGATCCATATGAGAATTTCCATATATTCCTATATATCCACAGATATTATATAAGCACACTAGGAATCCTACTGGATCGCAAACCTTTGCATTTTGGATATACAGGTACACCATAATCCACATACAAAAGTATAGGTTACCTGTTCCTCCATTACAATAATGTATGTGGTATCTTTACTTCAGGTTCCATTTTCCTTTTCTGCCATATGAACAGATACACTCATATGATCCTCTCCTTTTCAAGGTAAACACGCCCATGAATTATAAGTTCATATTAACTCAGTACACACAATACTTTGCCTTTTTTTATATACTCACCCCTCCACTTTCTTCCTTTTTTTAGGCATATAGCCTGTACGATCCACATTAAAAAATCTATATATTTTCCTATAAGCAGTCGGGTAGGTATCTGAACTTCTTTTCATTTTATTTTCCACCTTATATTTATTTCTCTATTTCCATTAACTAGTGATATTAACTATGACACATATGGTCCTTATCTTGTATTTATTTCACTTTATTCTATACCGTTTAGTTGTTTATGTTGTTTATTTAATTTTTTTTTTTTTTTCATTGCTTTATATTGCCGTCAGATTGATGAAGGTCCATGTTTGGACCGAAACGTCTCCACTTTGTACCTTGACTGCAATAAAATCGGATATATCAATACCATTAAGTTGAGTGCCAAGTTTTCTATTCACTATATTGGGCTGGGAACCTACTTGTGCACCACCACAGTAGTGCTACGATATATTTTCTGCAGTGCCCTATTTCTAATGATAAAAATAATTTTCATAATTAAAATAATTCTGAGCAAGATTGAATTTCATACATTCCCCAATGTACTGAACATGATTATTGGGAATGTGTTTAAAAGAATTTCAGAACAACATGGAGGCTTCGCATCCCTTCTCATGTTCGATAACTGTATATAGTGAAGTCACATCCAGGGTCCCAATAATGTAGTTATCTAACCATGTAATGTCACTAAGAAGTTTTAAAATATGTTTTGTGTCCTTAAGGTATGCTGGTAGGTAAAGGATACAAGTCAGTAGTTGGTAATCAACATATTTTGACAGATTGGATGTAAGAAATCCTATCCCCAAATAATCGGTCGACCCGGAGGTTTTTTATGCATTTGTGTATTTTTGGGAGTTAGTAAAAAACAGCCAGACAGGGGTATTTGATATTAATGAATTCCACTTCATTTTTGGTGATGAAGCCTCCATTGATGCCTCTTTGGACTAATAAATTTAGTTCTCGTAAAAATTTATCTGTGGGGTTATGCATAATTTCACTATATGTTTTAGTGTCTCCTAAAATCCTCATTGCGTCATTGGGATATTGGTCTTAGTCTAAAATTACTATACTACCTCCCTTGTCAGCCGGACGAATGACAATTCGATTGTTGTTTTGTAATGATTTTAGCGCCTGTATTTCTTGAGGGGTGAGGTTTGTTTTGGGCTTTCTTAATGTCGGTTTCAGGTGACAAATGTCTTCAGTGACGTCCCTTTCAAAGGCCACCATTACCTTAGAACATTCATGTACAGGATGAAAATTGGATTTGTTTTTCAAGTTCGTGTGTAAGAAGGACGAAGTTGGTGCAGTGTCTTGGGCAATGGAGTTCTTTATAAAATGTTTTTTTGATTGAAAGTTTGCGCATGAATTGTTTGACCCCAATGTACGCATTAAATTTATTAAATTGATTTGTAGGGGCAAATTTTAAATCTTTCGTGAGTAGAGTGGTTTCTCCCCTGGTGAGGAAGTATTGGCTAAGGTTTAGGATAGTCTGTCCAGTGGGGCCTTTAGAAAGTGCCATTTTTTCTTGTTATTACCTTTTTGAAGAGTTTCCCTCTTCGAACACCCCTTTTCCATTTTTTTGTCTTCTTACAAAAAAATCCAAACTACCACTGGTGGCAGCATTTCTATTTGGATTGTTGGGTGTGGTGAGACTGTAGTAGGTGCCTGTTAGCAGTATTATTATTGGTTCTGTTGCATAGGTTTCTTCTTTGTCTAAGGGGAGATTTGGGTGCCTGTGTTGATGTTCTGTTGGTTTCAAGGGTTCTGTCTCGTATTGGGGTTTCTAGAGATTCTTCCAGGTTGGCTAAAAGTTGGTATCTGTTATTATTAGGAATAGGTAAATTTTACCACCAAGGCTATAAAATCATTCCAATAAAAGACTTTATCTCTTGCCATACGGAGGGTGTCATCTATTCTATAGAGTGCCCATGTAACAAAATGTATATAGGACGCACGAAAAGAAAATTATCAAAAAGGATTAGTGAACACATCAACATCAATAAGAAAGTTTTTGATCATCCCCTATCCAAACACTACATAGAAAAACACGAAGGTGAAATAAAAGGCACACAAATATGGGGTTGAGAGACCGTGAAGAAAGACTGGAGGGGAGGAAATTTCATTAAAAAAGTCTCGTAAAGAAACTGAATGGATTTTTAACTCAAACACTGTAAAGGCCCCGTTACACGCTATGATATTGTGAGCATTATCATTGCAACGTCACCGGTTTGGTGACGCGTAGTAACGATCAACGATCAGTCGGCTTATTGTTAATCATTGCAGAATGTACTGGACCATAAATCTATTGTTGTTCTCCCGCTGGACTGCACACATCGCTGCGTGTGACAGTGGGACACCAACGATCAGCGAGCTCCCAGCACCATACAACAGACGCTGAATTCAGGTATCCAGGGTAAACAGTGGGTAACCTTGTGCTGCGTGGCGCTTAGTTACCCGTTCTTTACCCTGGATACCAGCGTGCTTGCTGGTCCTGATCGCTGGTAAGTCTGCCTATGTGACAGCTCACCAGCGATCAGCTAACGATGTCTCAGCGATCCCATCCACGTCGGATCGTTGGTGGGATTGCTTCGACATTGAAGCGTGTAACGGGGCCCTAAGACCATATGGCCTTAATAATGACATAGAACTGTTTGGTTTTCAATTACCCCCCCTCCTCACTATCGTCTACTATCTGTTAAGGTACTGCCACACTAAACAATCCCGCTAGCGATCACGATAACGACGCATACTAATGCGATCGCTAGCGGGATTGTTTCTATATCGCTGATAGCGGCTTAACTTAGCGATATCGTTAAGGACGCTATCGCGGTTAGCGATCTCCTTAACGACTTTAGCGGTACAAAAGTACCGCTAAATCGCTAAGAAAAGGTGCCACACTCAGCGATATATACTTACCAGCGGGGCGCCGACGATAAAATAGGGTCCGGAACGATGTCAGCGACGAGCGAGATCACAGCAGGATCTCAGCAGGGGCCACGTCGCTGGTAGATGCCGCACACTACAACATTGCTAACGGGATCGCTAAATAGTGACGTTTTTTAGCGATCCCGTTAGCGATGTTGTTTAGTGTGGCATACCCTTTAAACAGACAACCATCAACACCCAAACGCTCCTTTATAGAAACCATTGTTTCTAAAGGTCACTTCAGGACAATCACAAACACACATGCGTCTTTCTCCTATATACCACAAATAAAATATAAATATAAAAAATAGAAACCAAGGAACAACATATACACCATAAAACTAATTACTAGAGGCAAGCTATATGCGCAATAAAAGGTATATATATACACACAATAGCTGTATCTACCTAAACTACATTGCAAATCAAGTTTGAAGAATATCACTCATATCCCTCATTTTATCAAGTTACACTACGGCTATATTATTCATATTATTCACACATATTCAATCAATGAGACAGACACGATTAAAGAACCTTTTTTTTTCTGCTTACTCCAGTATCTGTAACTTTTGTTTACAACATACTGATTTTCCAATGAACCCTACTATTTAAAAGATCAATGCAACTTCTATTTACACAGGTGATTTGCTACTAAATAACTAATTGAGCAAAGACACTTAATCACTAATTGTATGCAGGCATTCAATTAGAACATGGACTGTCCTGAATCCTTGAGAGGGTATTTAAAGGGAATTTGTCACTCCATTTTTCGCATATAAGCTGCAGCCACCACCATCAGGGGCTTATCTACAGCATTCTGTAATGCTGTAGATAAGCCCACGATGTAACCTGAAAGATAAGAAAAACGAATATATTATTCTCTCCCGGGAGTGTGGTCCAATGCAGTCCGGTCCGATGGGCGTCGCAGTCCGAGGCTGGGGCCTCCCATCTTCTAGCGATGATGTCCTCCTCCATGCTTCTGTCGCGCTCATGCGCAGGTGTACTTTATCTGCCCTGTTGAGGGAAGAGCAGAGTACTGCAGTGCGCAGGCACTGGGAAAGGTCAGAGAGGCCAAGCGCCTGCGCACTGCAGTACTTTGCTCTGCCCTCAACATTGCAGATAAAGTACGCCTGCGCAGGAGAGCGACAGGAGCAAAGAGGAGGACGTCATCGCTAGAAGATGGGAGGCGCCAGACCCGGACCGGACTGCATTGTACCTCCCCCCCGGGAAAGTATAATATAACTCGTTTTTCTTATCTTTTAGGTTACATCGGGGGCTTATCTACAGCATTACAGAATACTGTAGATAAGTCCCTTATGGCGGTGGCTGCAGCTTATATACAAAAAATGGGATGACAGATTCCCTTTAAGAGTTCATTTTAGTAGAGTCTTACCATCCCTTATGATGGAAGTCGTTTTAGTTCCTGAAACCGGTTGGATTTAGACTTTATTATCCTCACAGACCCGACTTTTGGTCTGGGAGTGACGTCACTACCCCATCCTCAGAATCGGCAATCCGCCCAGAACTATCGGCAGTTTTTTATCATGCTAGCCACTGGCCGGGGCACTGTCTGATTCTGCCCATTTTTTATTACGGTGCCTTTTTAGTTACATCTGCAGTGTATGATTTCTACAAGCTCAATCAACTGACCACTAGTGATGAGCGAACATGCTCACCACTACTCGTTACTCGCCCGAGTATCACGGTACTCGGTGTACTCGGTGAGCACAGAGCATTCACGGGATTACTCGGCGGGAACTCGGGTCTCCACACAGCTTTTTTGGCGGACTTTACAGACCCAATCACGATGCAGGGATTATCAGCCATGCAATGAAATGCAGTTGCCATCTTTGTTGTGGTCGTGCAGTGATTGGTTGGCCGCACAGCATCATCAGGGGTATAAGAGTCCGGACTCCGCCCTGCTTCTAATTAGAACATGGATCACATGACTGTCCTGAATCCTTGAGAGGGTATTTAAGAGTTCATTTTATTAGAGTCCTACCATCCCTGAAGAAGGAAGCCGTTTTAGCTCCTGAAACCGTTTGGATTTAGACTCTATTATCCCGACAGACCCGACTTTTGGTGACGTCACTACCCCATCCTCTGAATCGGCAATCCGCCCAGAACTGATTCTGCCCATTTTTTAATTACGGTGCCTTTTTAGTCATGGTGCCTATCTGAACTCTCACCTCATACCCGCCAAATAGATACACTTCATCAGCGACAAGTATCTATAATACCACTAGCGTGCAGTACCTTGTGAGTTCAATACCCCCTCTTAGATTTTACCTCTCCTCATCCGCAGCGCATGATTGCTTCAAGCTTAATAAACTGACCACCTGTGGTGCACCTTGTGTAATCCAAATCACACACAAATGCCGACTTCAAGATCTCCTACCAGCACTGCTCTCATCAAGTCTGTCTGGACCTTTTGTGAATCTTCCACTCTGCATCTATTACATCAGCAGGTACTATCATTATCATTTATTATTACTAAGGAAGAAATCACGTTCATATAGTACTCTGACACATTGTGCCTCTCCCTGTCCAAAGCACGGGAATACCGTAAACTTCATGCCCTATCCGGCGGCCGCTGCCCGAATGCTGATCACCGGCACCACGTCCACTGCAGGACACGCACACGCACATTATTCAAACTATACCGCCTATTGCAAAATTTGACTGCTGCTCTCTGTGCTCATTACGTACCTGGGCAACAACAGGTACTACCAATACCGGTAATTATCATTGAATATAAAGTCACGCTCATATAGCACTTTCTTACATACTATGCCCCTCTCTGTTTTAAATACAGGATCACTGTAAACCTCATCCTCTATCTGGCGGCCGATGCATGAACGCTGCTTGCTTGCACTACTTACACCGCAGGCTGCTTGCGCCACCCAAACCACACCACCGATTATAAGACTTCCACACCGCTGATTATAAGACTTAATACCACTCTAATCCTTCCTCCTACAATTGATCAATAATATCCCGCTCACTGCTCGGTCATTGTTTGCCATGTTGTTGACCACATTTTTCCAGTGCACGCAACCATTATTGCCACTGAGTCAACTAATCAGTTACAACAACTTAGGTAAAAGCTTCTTTATTTTCTTTATAGAAACTTTCCTAATATTTTTTATAATAGATATTATCCTTACTAATAGATATTATTTTGTATCACCTATTAAAACCTCTGTCAGCAGTATATAACACCGTCCTCATAACATTGTCTCTACATTTTAGTCTCACGGCATTTAACCATCTGGAAGGTGATTGTGAGACAGGCCCTATGAAGAGACCTACAAAACCTTCACAACAGTGAATACTAGTGAGCCTTTTAATCCACTAGCAACAACTTAACAATTTTTAATGGAATTGTTTTTTCCTATGTTCTAAATAAAATATTCAGTTGCTATATATTAAAAGCAAATAAACGTATGTTTTTACATCACTCAATAGACTGAAGAGATTTTAACTTTATCATCTTTACAACATATTGCACTCCTGGACTAGCAATCATATAGGTAATGCGTTTTTGGTTTTATTGGTTTTATAGCACCACTTGGATTCCCATTTATTTTCTCTAAATATAAAAATACCTATTGGTATAAAAGACATACAGACAAACATCAAAAGACAGGCAGCCGGACCGGATATGTCAATTCATATAAATTATTTGATCCAGGCAAAAGATACCTTCCTTTTTCAACCTATAGTCTCATAGATATATGCCACATAAATTACTGTATCAAAGTCAAACTGACTGACCCAGATGTAGTATATATTCTGTATCTTCATCAACAAGCACTTTATAGGAGTCAAATATATAGTTCTATAGACTCATTATAATGGTGAACAATTCTCTTGCAAAATCTCTTATATACACATGGAATCTGCAAATTGTATTTCCATATACCTAGGATTAGTCCCTTAGTACTAATACCTGTTCACTCTAGACAATTGTGTCCTATGAACATTACATAAATGGAAAATGAATGGTCTCACCCATGTGTTGATCCTTCAGGGAAAATGTATGGCTAGAGATATCCATTCTCATGTATATCAAGTCAGCTAGAGCTTCATGGAGGCCTTTTTTGCCCTCGGATTACTGAGTTAGATCCATTCCCATAGCTCCTGCCTCTTACAAGGGCATGCCACAGCTGGCCCTCGCAGTGAACTTGCCCTGTATCCTGTTCTTGTGCCCCCAATGCATTTCCCCCTTCTGGGTTCTTCAGGGAGACTCTTGCAGAAATATTAGAATCCTGTCTATACCCAGATACTCCTAGTGATAGATCATGCTAGTAACAAGATCCTCATCTTAATGACATCTATTTTACCCAGCTGTTATTTGCACCTCCAATCAGTGTTCACCTCTCTCATATGCCAGCTGATGCACAGTCATCCCATCATACCTGATCACCATGTCCTCTCCCAGGATACTGTGGAACACACGCCATCCAGCCACGTCTGGCTGGATTCACATTAGCGTTTGAGTCTGCAGCGTGGTTCTTCGTCTACTACCGCATGTGTCCTGCATACCTAACTTTAACACTGGGTGCGTAGGGACATGCGTTGTATGCAGTTGCGTCTGCATGCAGCGTTTTGACGTGCCCTCTGAACGCAGCATGTTGCATTTTCTTGCATTTGGCGGGCACGTCAAAATGCCGCGTGTGGACACATCCGCAAACAACGCATGTTCCTACGTACGCAATGTTAAAGATAGGTAAGCAGAGCCATGTAGAAGTAGGCGGAGCTTTAATTAAAGAAGTCCGCAGCACCACGCTACGGACTCGAACGCTAATGTGAACCCTGCCTAATAGAACGCATTCACTTCCTGTTTCCTGTCTCCTCTGTGCTGCATGGCTTTATGGGGCTTAGAATGCATGCTGTGTGCCTGCATCACTTCCTGTCTCTCCTCCAGCCTAGTAACCTGTCTACACAGTCACATGGAGATCGATGGGCGTGGCTAGGCTGCTGCCCACTGCCCAGGCTGTGCTGTAGTGCCTCTGTTGCCTTGGCAAAGTGGCACTGCTGTCTCCCAGCATTCATCTCATTCTTCTATATTTGATTTGAAGTCGCTATTCTAATCAGATAGGATGCTGAAAGGTGTCATGTTAAAGTTAAATCACTCAAACTGCATGAGATATATGAGCTAGGGAAAGTTTATGTGTGTAGTGCACCCTATAAAAAGGGGTGGGTATTCACTGAACGTGAAGTGGTATTATTCTTATATTTGTCAGAATACCTATGTACCATAATCACATGTTCAGACTAGGCAAACTGCGCAGTCTCTTATGTCTAAATGATATGGGAAATCTTTTACATTAAGGCTAAATGCCATATATGGGAGAATGGCAAGACTTTATGGCAGTTCAGATGTTCAACATAACGAGTGCAATACTAAATAAAACAACCGTAATTCAATTGTTCATTGAGGCCTAATGGAGATATTGTATTGAGATGGAAGTTCCAGCACACCTCCCTTTGGAGATCATTCGATCCCAATTACCTCCTCTTATGGATGATTTAATTTTATCAATCCCAATTAACCTAATGGCATTAACAGATCCTCCATGCACGTTGTTAATGTGCTTGGCTATTGGCGTATCACTTCTGTGTTCAATGTCTCCCAGATGGTCACCAACTCTCCGTCTCAGTTCCCTCTTCATGTTACCCACGTACTCCAATCCAAAATTACACGTGTCCTTATAAATAACCCCACCTGAATTACAGTTGATGAAACTTTTAATTCCAATTTCCTCTAGGGTAGCATTAGATCTAAAACGTTTATCTCGTGCCATCACTGGGCAGGCGACACAATCCCCACACCTATACCTTCCTTTTTCATCACTTCTGAGCCATGTTGTACAACTCTCTTTGGTGAAATGACTGTTGATCAACCTATCTTTTAAAGATTTGCCCTGTCGATATGCTATGTGCGGATAGTAGCCCAATTCCTCTTACAGGTCCGGATCCATCATTAGGACAGGCCAATGTCTATTCATGATGTTCCTAATCTCCTGTGATTCATTAGAGCATGTTGTAATAAATCTCGATACACCCTTTTTACTGGCCCGCTTAGTGAGTGTGAGTAGCTCTGATCTTGAACGCATACATGTCTATTGGTAAGCCCTTCTGAGGTCCTTGTCTGGGTACCCCCTCTGTTTGAATCTCAACGTTAGATTAATTATCATCCTGTTCTTTTAACATTATTTTGGTTGAGCAATTATGTCTAATTCTCATGTATTTGCTTTTGGGTATTCGTTTCTTTAGGGGTTTAGGATGACTACTTTCGTACCTCAAAATAGAATTGGTGAAGGTCAGTTTTCAATATGTCCTTGTTTCATGACAACAGTCCTCTCCTCTTGTACAAATACATCAAGGAACGGGAGGCATATGGGACAGGACCCAAATGTAAAATGAAGTCCAATTGAATTGCCATTCAGTATATCCACAAATAAACCAGTTCCTCCATGGTACCACACCATATGACAAATATATCACCTATATAGCGAGTCCACATATCAATTTTTCCTTTTATACTCTTCTCATCTTTCACATCCGTGAACACAATTGTCTCTTTCCACCATCCAAGAAGAAAATTTGCATATGTAGGAGCACATGGGCTCTCCATCGCGGTACCTGTAAGCTGATGATAGTAGACCTGGTAAAACCAAAATAAATTTTTAATTAGACAAAATTCCCTTGCTGCAAATCATCCATCTTTCCCTAACCCTTCAAGCTGACACAACTTCTGCTCAGAGAGGATGGCAGGGCTTGCTTTCTATCCGTACCTACCGCCACAAACCACATTGTAACGTGCTGAGACTACCCACCCAGACAGCCACAGGACCAGTGTCGAAATTGAGATTCAAGAGCAGCTTCACAGCTGGACAACCCCCTCCCCATGATCTAAGTTGACCACAGATCACAGCTGTTACACAAATAGGCATCATTGCTAGATCCAACCAGCTGGAACCTGACACAAGAAGCATGTGTCATGATCCAGTCCGGGTTTCGAGTCCTGCTTGACCTTTTCCCGGGCTGATCATGTCAAGGGTTAACTTTGCCTGGCCTCATTTTGGATTCAGGTTTGCTATTTCTTCCTGCTGTGTCCTGCAGGCCATGTCAGTTAAATTTTCTGCCTACAGTGTAAGTATCTGACTTTGGTAGTTCCCTTGATTTGTCCTTTTGCTGTTTCTGACTTTGCCCATGTCTGTTTTGTTCTCCACTCCCCGTCCCGACTCAGTGTTTCATGTTTCTTTCATGCTTAGGACTCTTTGGTATTTGGACTCGGCATGGACCCTGACCTGCAGTTTGTCTCTTGTCTTTAGCATATCCACTCCTCACCGGTACTGACCCATTTAGCTTGCTTCTAACTCTGTGTTTTGTTTATTCCTTTGGTACTGCGCTATAGTCTAGGATTTGACCGGGCTTGTTTAACTATTTTGCTGCCACCTGGTGGCAGCCTGTTGCTGCACTGCATGTCTGCTCTTTCCCCTACCTGTGAGTAAATTGTGAGTAACATTTTATCCTACAATGTAAGAGCCAGATCATTAAATACTTTAGAAAAAAGATATTTGTCTCTTACAGGAAACACATTTTAAACAAGGGCACATCTCCACATTCCCTAAATCACACTACCCTAAAAGCTTGCACAGTTATTCCCAACCTGGCAACTCTAGAGGAGTCAGTATAGGTATAAGTGCGCAAACTCCCTTCACTTAGTTGGATGAATACAGACATTGATGCTAGTGTAATCTTTGTCAAAGGTCTAGTGGGCAACACACCTACAGTATATAAATTATTTACTATGTCCAACAAACATCTACACCTCTAGTGCTGCACAGACCTGACGCAGAAAATCCCTTTGACAGGATTGCCTAATTACACATTGGGGCAATAATGAAAGCATTTCATATTCCAAAACAATACATTTCCACCATTTTTTCCATGTATAGCAATTCATCAACATGTGTCCTTGTGAATGACTACCCATCCTCCTATTTGACCATCACCAATCAGTCATTGGTTTACCGTGACAGAGAGGGGCCAGAAGACCACAATGTCTGATTTCACATGCTCCTGCATTAATTAGAAACACTTCACCATCATAGTAAACAGTGGAGGTTTCTACTAGTAGGGCAGGGGTTAACCTGTTCAGTTGATTGCTCCTGGACCTTTTCTGCTTTGATAGTCTCAGCTGTTCAGTGTTGGCTACTCTCTTCTGCTATATATATATA
>JARQOD010000005.1:366859998-366995591 GCA_033576555.1 Oophaga sylvatica
TTCTGCCCCTACGACCAATAAGATGCTCCAATAACTCTTAACCTGCATTAAAACAGCTGTAATACAATCCCTTTTAAAATAAAAGACTCCTGCCCACAAACAAATTTTAGGCCGTTCACACATGCAAGGAAATCTCCATGCTCGCATGAAAATCCACCGGTGCAAAAATTTTCATGCAGCACGCCCCACTCCCGAGTCCGGCGCCAGAGTGGGATTTCACTGCGACACGGACATTTCTCGCATTGTGATCCGGCCCTTAAATCAGAAGACCCTAACCTCAACAACATGGGCAAGCCAAAGGCTTCTAAGGATGTCGGGGAAAAAATCATAGACCTGCACAAACTGGAAGGGCTACAAACCTAAGTAAGAAATTGGGTAAAGGGAGACAACTAGGGGTGCAATAGTAAGAAAAGGGAAAAAAAACAAAATACTGCAATTAGGAAGCGACTTTGCCCCGGAAGGGCGAGTTGGGTTTCAGAAACCCGACTTTCTCAAAATCGAGTCGAACGAAATCGGCCGACTATGGGAAAAGTCGGGGCCGACTGAAACAAAAACCCAAAATTCAAGTCAATGGGGAAGCAAAGTGGCAGGGAGTGGGGACGTAAACCACTACGTGGCCATTTCAATGCCAACGACAAAAATTCAATTATTTAAATTTTTGTAACCTTAATTTATTTAAATAATTTAGTTACGCTTTAAAAAAGGGGGGTTATTTGCAAAATTGGGGGGGTAGGCTGGCTCCGGTTTTCGTGTGCCCCGGCGAAAAGTGTCGGGGGCCCTTTTTAACACATACCACAATTCAGATCTCCGATAGGGAAAACGAAAAATAGGTATAGTACAATGACAAATACTTCACTTCTTATAATAATGACTGATATCTTTTTTAAATTCTCAATACCCAAAAAAAACCGGGGCAGTATATTCCTCCATACGTATTATGGCCACCACAACTTAAACTGCGCCTACAGAAAAAAGAGCCCTATATATTTTTCCATACAGAATAATTGGCCCATTAATGTTCCATACGATAGGCCCCTATGGCTCCATATGATGCTCCACACCCATATAGCCCCAAAAAAAAAGAACCCCATATGATGCCCCGTGTATGATGGGCCCCTGGTGATGTCCCTTATATAGCCTTTAAAACTCCATATATAAAAGGGGCCCCTTTGATGCTCCAGTAAAAGATGGGCCCCATGGATGAGCTCCAGTGTATAAGGGCCCAAAAAAGCTCCAAAAAAAAAATAAAGGGCCCCATAAGTGCCCAGTAATGAGGGGGGCCTGGATGATCCCAGTGTATTTGGGGCCATATAAGCCCATATATAAGGGCCCCATTTAAATGCTCCGTGTATAATGGGCCCGTATTTTGCTGCTCAATGTCTGGGGCCCCCCTTTTTAATGCACCATGAGATGGGCCCCCCCATTATGCCCAGGGGGGGCCCAAAAAATTCCCCATATAAAGGGGGCCCCATATGATTCCATATATATGGCCCCATGGGTATTGTCCAGTGTATGATGGGCCTATAAAGTCCAATTAAAGGGGGCCCCTTTTTTAATCTCCAGTGTATAAAGGCCCCGTAATCTGCACCAGTGCCCCGAGGGGGCCCTTTTAATGCCCATGTTGAGGGCCCCCCGGATGGCTCCATTTTTGGGGGGCCTTATAATGTTCCATATATAAGGGCCCCATTTATAATGCTCCAGTGCTAAGGGCCCCATATATGCTGCCCAGTGTCTGATGCCAGTGCCGTTACCCCGGGGGCCCCCCCAATTGCTCAGGCCCGGCACTTGCCTGGGTCGCACGGGGGACGCTGGCCTGGGGGGGGTACCCCCTATTTGGGGGAGGGGGAAAAAAACTGCATATTTGGGTGTAGGCTGGACGTTCAGCAGCAAAAAAGGAAAAATTGGAGAAGTCGGGGAAGATGAGGACAAAGACCTTTTTGCTGGAACCTATGTGTCATGGGGGGAAGGGGTAAAATTTTTTAAAAACCCGGGCAGGTTCATTTTTAGAAGGTGAGATCACCAACATTTTGGTTCGACAGCCGCGTCCTTCTTTCTGTCGGGATTGATCCGGCTGCATAAGAATCTTTTGATAGTACACACCAGCAGGGAAGCGAGCTCGTAAAGCATATTGGGCCAATTTAGGCCAGGTGTCCAGTTTTACAGGTCCAGAGTCAAAGGGGAGTGAACTGTGAGGGAAAACATCGATAGGAGAGGAGAGGTAATTTTGACGCATAATGACAACTTGTTCCTGTCTTTGCAATCGATTCAGTATTACCAGTCGTGGGGAGCGTTACTCGAGAAATCAGTCCACAACAAGGTCATGAAACCCCTTCTCCCAATCCCACTTCGGTGTGTACACCCGAACACTTAACTTTTGGGGCCCAGACGGCCGTGGTAGAACCTGCACCGCTGCTGTTTGCTGCGAATGCCTCTAAGGGTTTTACCAGAGTTGCTTTTTGTTCCCCAGTATTAGCTCTAGGTTCTCTTGGGGCATGATTTCGTAATAGCTTTTTATGGGAAATCAAGGAGCTGGCAACCATAGTCGTCATCATTCATAATTTTGGCAATGCGGGGGTCCTTTTTAGGATCAGAAGACATAATCACACATTTGGGCCAATGTTCCAGGTGTCAATGATTGCACTGACAATGGTAGGGGGGAGGAGCACTTTCTCCCAAAAATCCACATCCCCCATCTGCACAACCCTGTACCTGACCTTGGCAAGCCAACTTTTTTCTCTAGCCCCTGAGAAAGCATCCTCCTCCCAAAATAATCACCCCCTCATCCTCCTCCTCTTCTTCCTCCACCTCGTCCAGGCAGTTCCCGGAGCAGACAATGCCGACTGTCATCAAGGCTTCCCACTCCTCCTCCTTTCCTCCTCGCTGCAGACCCTGATCCTTAATGTCACAAAGTTTGCATGAGCAAAAACGTATAAGTGGGTGCTCAATATGATGGCGTCTCTCGTTCCAGCCGTGTGCTTCCTCAAAACACTGAAGGAATTACAGAGGTCTTTAACTTTGACCACTGCACACTGGAAAACTCGAATGTCTGCCCTCAACTGCCTGCCCGTGTATCCTCCCACAAAAGCATTACAGCCGCCTCTGTTCGCACACCTCTCAACCATGTGCATGGTGGAGTTCCCCCTTTGTTGCCGTCTATGATTAGCGGTGATTGGGGAGGTGGAGCAATCGCTGCGCCACTGCATACGACTGGGTCTACGGGCGAGCGCGGATATGCAAGCACAGTCTTCGCCCTTATGGCAGGGCTGTTAACTCCGGATAATTATTTAGGAAGCCGCACCACCAGTTTCAAAGTGTGAGTGGCAAGGTGTGTCTGAGTTATCCCAGGGCTATGGCCAACCCAAAATTAGGGGCCGTTATCACTGATACCTTCCCTGGCGCAAATGTAGATGCCCAGCCATACTCAGTTTCTGCTGCAATAGTCAGCCAGTCCTCCGCGGTTGTCTGTTGTCCCCCAAAGACATCAATTTTAAAAAGCATGCGTGCTTACCACTACTGTTTGATAGTGGGATACCTCGTGTGCAGCACTGGCAGCTGCGGTGGAGTGCCGTGCGGGCTGCGCTCTGTCGAAGCTTTCACTTCTGGAGGAGGAGGAGGGTCAACGCCTACAGCCAACTGTTGCCTAACCGTGGGCTAGGCAGCCCTGTCCCACCGCCCGTCCCCTGTGGACCCTGTATCCACCCCATTAACCCGTGCGCGTGATGGATATGAACGGCCCTAACAATGCCTACTGGTTATACATCTGTTTGAGGTGCACTGTTTTACCAGATTTTTGAGTGCATGGCAATGCGGCTTTCACATGCAGGTGGAGGGCAGGGATGGCTTTTCTAGAAAAGAAATGCCACTGGGTTGGTCATAGCGTGGGACAGGTAGGCCATGAGCCTCGGAACGCTGTCTTCAACCAAAAGGAAAGGCATCATCTCTAATGAGATCATTTGGCAATGTAGGGTTCAAAGCCGTGTACGCGGATGAGAGGATAGTACTTTCTTGTCCACTCAGGTGTCTGATATGGTGAGCTGGACTTGAGAGCTGAATATGGGTGAACAGGGGTGGACATGACAGACTGAGAGGGGGTTGGGATGGGGGCTGGTGGTGAGACCTCGATTCAGTCGTTCATTGCAAAAACATTGTGATTTCCCTGACTGCTTTGGGTTTGTGGGCGACACCACAAAATTTCTTTCTGGTGGAGTCTAACCGGTGTGCTTACAATGGGGGAAGGGGATGTAGCGTTGCTGGCTACCTTCGTCGGAGGAGGTCACATGTGCTACTGAGGTTTTTTAGTTCACCACGCTTGCAAGTGCATGGTGTTTACATGTCTAAGCATGCAACTGGTATTCAAATTTCTGAGATTTTCCTCTGCTAAGGTCCTTCCACACTTCTTACAGATAACCTTTGCCTATCAATAGGATTTTGGTCAAAAAAGGCCACACTGACTCTTCCTCTATGGTATAAATTTCAGGCTTGCACGCTGTGCTAATTTGATGTTTGGCCAAGCTGTCCTGCAACTCTTTTTGTTTTATTAACATGTTTTTGGACTGCTAAGATTTGCCAGATTTAAACCCCTGCTGCGATGTCGTGCTGCTGGGGATCCTCCTTCTCTTCTGGCTTTGCCAGCGGACCCTCTTCCCCCCAAAGGGTGCCACCGGGTCAACAACTGGGTCATCCATCCCCCCTCCCTCATGTTCTGCATTCCTCTGTGTATTGTAAGTTTCTACAGTTTCGGAAAGGGGCACCTGAGTTTCATCGGGTCAGTTCTGGCTCAAATGACATTGAGGGCATGGGAGTGCTTTGGGTGAAAGTTATGTTGAGCGATACGAAAGCAAATATCGGATATCGGCCGATATTACGTATCGGCCTTTCGATCCGAAAATACCGAATTTTCTTCAAACGAATACCCGGGAAACGGATTTGTCACTGTCACTGTGAGTGTTTTGTCGGTCGGGTCTGTCAGAGTCAGCGGGACCCTTTCCTGGCAGAAGTCTCCGGCGGTCACGTCCTGGATGCTTGATGGCCCCATTTTCTTCTCCCTGGCGGTCACATGCAGTTTTTTTCGCGATAAATGCAGTGACGCTGGGGGAATCCCGGCCTAAAGCATCAGTCCCAAAGACTCACCCCGGGGGGGAAGCGGTAATCACTGTGCTGCGCCGGGATGACAGGTCTGCCTGTCATTCTGATGTAGCGAGTGGACGTCGTGGGACACTCGTTACTTGGACTGGCGTTTGGACAGGTGGTATATGCTGTTTTTTTTTTTTTTCATTTTTTTTCAGGAGACGATGGCGTCGCGGATGAGACGTAATAAAAGTAATGAAAACTGTGTTGTTGTTTTTTTTATTAAATTAAAAAACTTTTATATGAACATTCACCCGTCCGGGTACATCAACAATTTAACTATTTACATACAGGGACCCTGTCCTGGTTATTTATAATTCTTTGGCAGGGGTGTTCCAGGTACCACCTGGTACTCTTCTGATGCTTGCCAAACACCCGTGACACCAAGGACCACCAGGACCTGATGACGTCGTGTGGCCTGTACAGTCAAGTCGTGACCCGCTATCTGGGTCTGTGTGGCCACCTCTTTCATCTCCCTCCGGGTCTGGACCCCTATGTCCCGGACTGAACGAACCCCAGGGGGCCTAACAGGCGCCGGGTACGGGCCAGCTATAGTTATCATGTCCATAGCTGGGGCTGCTGAGGAGACCACTGAGGGAGGCTGGGGAGATTTACGGCGTGGGGTGGGCACTTGTGCAGAGGCCTGGATGTGGGAGGCTGAAGGCTCCGAGGGTCTCACAGGTTCCTGACACTCTGGGGAGTAGGGGTCGCACCTGGTAACATTTAGGGCGTACCATCCATTGTAACCCCAGTGTCGGGTGTAAGTCACCAAGTCTCCTGGCAACAGGTCCCTCCCCGGGTGTCCTTCTGGGAGGTGAGTCTCCACGTCCCGCCGGGTCACAAAGACTTCTAAATAAAGTCCAGGCTCCTGGATGAAGCCCCAACCACCTTTCAATTTAAAGCTCCGTACTGCACCCTTACGCCGCGGCTCCCTCAGGTACCTTTATCTTTTCTCATCCGGTCCTTATCTGCCCGGTCCTTCTCGATGTGACGTTGGCGAAGCTTCTGGGATTCGCGCTGCTCCCTTTGTCGCTCTGCTTCCTTCTCCCAACGTCTCCACTCTTCCTCCTGACGCCGGTTGTAATTCTCCTCCAGCATCTCCATGTCTCCACCATCAAACTGCAGCTTACGATGTCCGGTTTGCGGCAGCTCTCCTGGCGCCCCCCAGTCCTGGCGGCGCTCACCTGCGGAGTAAGCAACCGGCTCTGAAACAGATGACAGTCGGGGCTCCGGTACAGACAGGTAGACCTCTGGTGCCTGCGCGGCCTCCTCCATGAGGACGGGTGTCGCTTCTTCTGTCTCAGCGACGGGGGCAGACAGCGGGATCTGGGGTGCTGCCGGTGCAGAGTTTTTTGCAGGAACGGGTGCCTCCACTGCTACAACGTCAACCGGATCACATTGCAAGGGCTGGGATGCCCGCACGGACTCCTCTACTAGAACGGGTGCCTCACCTTCCGGTACAGACACTTCAGGTAAGAGGGATTGCGCCGCTCCAAGTTTAGTTTTAGGGCACGCCAGCTGGCTTCCATCCTGGCGACCTCCTCCCGGTGTCGGGCCAGGCCTCTTAGGGTATCCTCCGCTTCTTGCAGCGTAGGAGGGTTTCCAGGCCGGGTGCCCAACGGTGGTTCCGTGGCGATGAGTCGCTTCCGTGGGGGGAGAGCTCTGACTGCTCCATCCCTTCACACTTCTGCTCGTGTCCATTAGCCATCTCTGCCAAGTCACATGTGTCATTAGCATCTGGAGAGGGCCCCTCTTTTGTAGTGAGGTGGGACCTTCGTGTTAGTTTCCGCACACTGAGGAGGATGAGGAGGCGGAACTGAAGAGCTGTGGGGCACGATCTTACATTGCAGTACCATTTAGAGTGGTCGGCCATCGTTTTTACGCCACTGAGTGAGTGTACACCCACGAAGAGCACGCCCTTCTTCTTCACCAGTGTCTCGTCGTGACGCAGATATGGCGGAAAAAATGGCAAATACATTCTCTGATGATTTTAGCAATTCTCAAGCACAAAACCAGTTCAATTCAGGCACACAGGACTCGCTTATAGCGAGCTACAGAATCCTGTTCGTGACGCCCAAGTTGAGTCGCACAGAGCCAGAGGTTTTGTGGGTACTCGGCACCGAGCCCGTCGACTTCTATGGGGTATGTCACGGCTTTAGCCGGCAATTGAATCAGAGTCTATTTTACTATGTAGAAGTGTATAAACTATAAATATATGTATATATATATATGTCACAATGACATGTAATTATATATATATATATATGTATTCTATGTGTGTATATTTTGTGTTTACAACGAAAGAAAGGGTTTTTTTTGTTGCGATTTTTTGTTCCCATAGACTTACATTGGACTTCCGGTATCGGAATCGGATATCGACGATATTTAGTGATATCGGCGATACCATTTCGATACGATATTTTTAGATATCGAGCAGTATCGCTCAACACTAGTGAATGTACCAGCAAAATCATCTAGCAGTGGCTGTGCATCAGTGCACTCCATATCAGATTCATGTTGGACTGGGGAATTCAGGATTTGACTTGATAACCCAGGCATGGTATGTGAAAAGAGCTCTATGGAGTAATCTGAAGTGTGGCCTGCCGCATCCTTCACTTTTGGTGGGGGTGAATGACACAAGGAAAGGTGTTGTTCCTGATCAGGAGCCTGCACTGACAACTCACTGCTTGCATTTTTTAAACTTCAAAAGATGAGGCGATAGAGCTGGAGGCTGTTCCGGCAATGTAAGCCAAAACCTGTTCCTGATGCTCCGGCTTTAAAAGACGTTAACCTACTCCCAGAAAAGGGAGACTTCAAGGCCTTCTGGAGCCAGACGATGACGCAGGCTCAACACCTCCTGCCTTAGGTGCTCTTGTGCTTTTTCACTTCCAGCAGATGCACCATCACCACCATCAGTACCAGCTGGCCCCCTACGCCCACGTCCGCGGGATCTTCCACCATTCTTCCTCATGTTTGGGAAAATGTACCAAAAATACCAGCAGATTTATGGTACTATATCAGAAGCGTACAGCTGTATACGGTGAAGGGGAAAATTCTAAATCTCCGTCTATATTTCGAGAGTAACACACAGACGCTCACAGGCTCAGTATGGATTAGACCAGAATATAAAAAGCAGGAAAAAGGTACTGTATCAGAAGCGTACAGCTGTATACAGTGATGGGGTAATTTCAAATCTCCGTATATATTTCGAGAATAATACACAGACGCTCACAGGCTCAGTATGGATTAGACCAGAATATAAAAAGCAGAAAAAGTGTACTGTATCACAAGCATATAGCTGTATACAGTCTAGGGATAATTGTAAATCTCCGTATATATTTCCAGAGTCAGACACAGATTCTCACAGGCTCAGTATGGATTACACTAGAATGTAAAAAGCAGAAAAAGGGTAATGTATCAGTAGCGTACAGTTGTATACAGTCTAGTGATAATTGTAAATCTCCGTATATATTTCGAGAGTAACACACAGACGCTCACAGGCTCAGTATGGATTAGACCAGAATATAAAAAGCAGGAAAAGGGTACTGTATCAGAAGCGTACAGCTGTATACAGTGATGGGGTAATTTCAAATCTCCGTATATATTTCGAGAATAATACACAGACGCTCACAGGCTCAGTATGGATTAGACCAGAATATAAAAAGCAGGAAAAGGGTACTGTATCAGAAGCGTACAGCTGTATACAGTGATGGGGTAATTTCAAATCTCCGTATATATTTCGAGAATAATACACAGACGCTCACAGGCTCAGTATGGATTAGACCAGAATATAAAAAGCAGAAAAAGTGTACTGTATCACAAGCATATAGCTGTATACAGTCTAGGGATAATTGTAAATCTCCGTATATATTTCCAGAGTCAGACACAGACTCTCACATGCTCAGTATGGATTACACCAGAATATAAAAAGCAGAAAAAGGGTACTGTATCGCAAGCGTACAGCTGTATACAGTCTAGGGGTAATTTTAAATCTCCGTATATATTTCAGTAGTAACACACAGACGCACACAGGCTCAGTATGGATTAGACCAGAATATAAAAAGCAGAAAAGGGTAATGTATCAGAAGATTACAGCTGTATACAGTCTAGGGTTAATTGTAAATCTCCGTATATATTTTCAGAGTAACACACAGACGCTCACAGGCTCAGTATAGATTAGACCAGAATATAAAAAGCAGAAAAAGGGTACTGTATCACAAGCGTACAGCTGTATACAGTCTAGGGTTAATTGTAAATCTCTGTATATATTTCCGGAGTAACACACAGATGCTCACAGGCTCAGTTTGGATTAGACCAGAACATAAAATGTAGAAAAAAGGTAATGTATCAGAAGATACCAGGCGTATACAGTGTTGGGGTAATTTTAAATCTCCGTATATATTTCCGGAGTATTACACAGACGCTCACAGGCTCAGTATGGATTAGACCAGAATATAAAAAGCAGAAAAAGAGTACTGTGTCAGAAGCGTACAGCTGTATACAGTGTTGGGGTAATTATAAATCTCCGTTGTTACGGGTTCTACTGTGCTGTTATACCTCTTACATTATCACCCCATGTTTCAGGAGGTCCACTCTGCTTTTCCTGACTTCTGAATGAAGGCACAAAAGACTTTGTTACATGGGAACATATAAAAGATCACTACTTCTCCACGTATTTCCAGTGTGACAACCTTTTACTCAGAGATCTCAGAATATATATACATACAGAGGACAATCAATATGTGGCGGGCCAGTAGATAACAGGCTCCAATTAAGACGCCAGACGTACATTACAATAGCTGCAGGTTGCCGGCGGTCCCCGATCATTTACCGTGGGATTTACAAAGGTGGGGGAAGGTCAGAAGTGGGATATCTCGTTTACCTCTGCCCAGTGGTCGAAGCCGGTTGGTTTATGCATTAGGGACATGCATCTCACATTGCACCTATCATACATGCATATCATATTTGGGGTGCTGGAGGGATCTGTAACACGGCTCTCTGTTGTGAATGTGTTAGAAATGAATTCTGAGCAGAAGCTCCCTCTGGTGGTTACAAACAGTACTGAACCATTCAATGAAGATTGTGAAGATTGGCAATCAGGAGTTACAAACTGGTCTTATATAAGGGAGGTTCCCTCCCATCATGTTTGCCGGTGATCAATTGTTCTTGTCTCAACTGTGGTTCCTGGTTCACTTTGAAGCTTGCTGAGTCTTGCCTGCATCTTCTGCTATCAGATAAGATATTTTCTGTTTTTATTTTTGTGCTTGCTTTTTGCATTGTTCTCTGCACTTCTGTGGAGGTCAGCCAGGTCCCCTCCGGGGGCTTGTGCTCCTCTCAGTTTATCTAAGCCACTGTTATTTGTTCATTTGCCTTTTCCAGTTTTTTCAGTGGCTGCGGCTTAGTTTTGTTACACCAGAGAACTAATTTAGGTGGTAGAGGTCGTGTGATCTCAGGTGTTTTTGCAATTAGTAGAGTTGGTATTTTTTAGGGTTTTTTGGATTGCAGTAAGTGTCCTTCCTATCCTTTTCTTTCTAGGAAGATTGGGCCCCAACGTTTGCTCATACTATTTTCTGTCTGTGTCTGTATTTCCTCTTGTCTAACCGCCACTACATGTTTGGGGGCTTCCTATGTTCTTTGGGGATCTGCTCCGGGGCAGATAGTTTTCCTCTTTCTATCTTTAGGTGTAGTTAACCTCTCAGGCTGTGACGAGGCGTCTAGGACCAACTTAGGAACGCTCCACGGCTGCCTTTAGTTGTGGTGGTTAGTCAGGGTACTGCAATCCAGTAGATTCCAACCTCTCTGGTGCATTGCCGTTTTTGCCTGCTCTCCTCAGCTACCAAATCATAACAGCTCCCCTTTTCAGCGACGCGATCGGCATACACAGTCTCATCCTTAACGGATCGGCTTGGGGATGACAGAAGTTTATTGGGTTGGTACAAGTTTCGTTTGTCGAATTAGTCCATCGGCATTATCATTTTGTTTGCCGGGTCTGTAGTGGATGGTGAAGTCTAGAGGTTGTAGAGCTAAACTCCACCGCAGTAATCTGGCGTTGTCTCCAGAGACCCGATTAAGCCACACTAGGGGATCATGGTCCGTTAGGAGGGAAAACTGTCGTCCATACAAATTTGGTTGTAACTTCTTGAGTGCCCATACTACTGCCAGGCACTCCTTCTCAATGGCCGCATAGCTTACTTCGCGGGGCAATAGTTTCTGACTCAGGTAAGCTACCAGGTGGTCTTGGCCGTCCGGCCCAACTTGGCTCAGCACTGCCCCCAAACCAAACATAGAAGCGTCTGTGTGAACAAGGAAACTTTTAGTTGGATTGGGTGCGGCCAATACCGGGGTATTTGTGAGGGTATCATTTAGCTGGCGGAAGGCTTCCTCACACTCGGGGATCCAGGTTACCTTGCGGGGGAGGTTTTTATGGGTCAGATCAGTGAGGGGCTTGGCTATGCTGCTGTAATTGGGGACAAATTTCCTATAATATCCTGCTGTCCCTAGAAATGCCATGACCTGGGTTTCAGTGCGTGGTGTGGGCCATTTGGTTACGGCCTCAATCTTGGCTGGTTCTGGTCGCTGTTCTCCACTTCCCACCCAATGTCCTAAATACTGAACCTCTGCTTTGCCCATGTGACACTTGTTGGGGTTTCAGGGTGATTTCGGCCTTGTGGATCCTGTCCAATACTGTCTCTAGGTGATTTAGATGCTCATCCCATGTCGCGCTGTAGATGGCGAAGTCATCCAGGTAGGCACAAGCATAATCCTTGAGACCATCCAGAAGCTGGTTAGCCAGCCTCTGGAAGGTCGCAGGGGCATTCTTCATCCCGAATGGCATAACTCAAAACTGGAATAAGCTGAACAGGGTGACAAATGCAGACTTGGGAATAGCGTCAGGACTTAGGGGGATCTGCCAATAGCCTTTGCATAGATCAATGCTGGTCAAATACTTTGCCCCCGCCAGCCGGTCTAACAACTCATCCACACGAGGCATGGGATACGCATCCGTCACCATTTTCTCATTTAGCTTGCGATAGTCTACACAAAACCGCGTAGTCCCATCCTTCTTGGGCACTAACACTACGGGGGATGCCCAGGGACTATCTGACTCTTCAATGACCCCTAAACTCAACATCTCTTGTTTCTCTTGTCGCCTCCCTTCTCGTACAGACTCAGGGACGCGGAAGGGGGGTTGTCTCAGGGGGGTCTGATCCTGGGTCTCAACCTTGTGTTGTGTCAGGTGGGTGTACCCCGGTCTCTCTGAAAACATCCTCTGTCGCTGCCTCAACAACGCCTCCGCCTGCTGTCTCTCCCGGGGCCCTAGGCTCTCTCCCAAGTGTACCTGGTCCCATGTTTTACACTGAGTCCTCTCCCCTAAGACATCAGTCAAGGGGAGTCCGGCTAAATCCTCTGCTTCGGGTGCACAGATGGCCACTACCTCTTCAGGGCGCTCCCAGTAGGGCTTCAGCATATTCACGTGGAACATGCGGATTACCCTGGGGTCGTCACAATCGGCGACATTGTAGGTGGTGTCGGCTATTTTCCACACTACCAGGTAGGGCCCTGCCATGCAGCTTTGAACTTGTTCTGCCTAGTTAGTTCTAACACCAGGACCTTCTGTCCTATCTCAAAGGTGCGTTCTCTGGCCCTCCGATCGTACCATACGCGCTGGCGCCGTTGGGCTGCCTGCATGTTCCCACGTACAGCCTGAGTCAGCTCCTGTAGGCGGTCCCAGAATTGCAGCACATAGGACACAATAGGTATCCCTTCGATGGTTCCCTCCCCTTCCCAGTGTTCTCTCACTAAGTCTAGGGGTCCCCTTACCCGCCTCCCGTATAACAGTTCGAACAGGGAGAACCCCGTGGATTCTTGGGCACCTCCCGATATGCAAACAGGAGGTGTGGCAAGAATTTCTCCCAGTCCCTATAGGTCCTGGTAAAAGTCCCAATGAGTTGTTTAATGTCCTGTTAAAACGTTCACACAACCCATTGGTTTGCGGGTGGTACTGGGTGCTTCTAATTGACTTTACGCCACACAGCTTCCACAGTTGGTTGTTCGCCTCTGCTGTAAACTGGGTACCCTGGTCCGAGATAACCTCCTGGGGAAATCCAACCCATGAGAAAACCTGGAGCAGGGCAGCCGCCACCGTCTCTGCCAGTATGTTAGGTAATGCAAACGCCTCTGGATACCCTGTGGCATAATCTACCACTGTCAATATATACTTTTTCCCTGATGGACTGGGTTTGGCTAACAGCCCTATCATATCGACCGCTACTCTGCAAAATGGCTCCTCCACAATGGGGAGGGGGTTTAATTTGGCCTTGCAGCGATCTCCCCTCTTGCTAATGTGCTGGCAACTGTCACAGGTCTGGCAGTACTGACGAACATCATAGGTTACCCCCGGCCAAAAGAAGTTTTGTGTCAGACGATGCCTGGTGCGAATGACGCCGAGGTGCCCGGCCAAGGGTATGTCATGAGAGATTCTCAGTAGCTCCTGCCTATACTTCTTGGGAACTACCAGCTGTCGTTTTATAGTGGAGCTCATCCCTGTGTGGCGCTGCTCTGTAACCCGGTAGAGGAGTCCCTGATGCCATAAAAACTGTTCTCCTTCCAGTACTCCTCTCCCCTCCTGTGCCTTCCCATGATACCCCTGTAATGAGAGATCCTCAAGTACCTCCCTTTTAAACTCAGCTGGGGTGGTCCAAGAAATGTGTCTGCTATGGGAATATGTGTAGGGCTGGGGTGTCTTACCTGGGTCTCCTCTGAGTGTGATTCCGCCTCCGCAGCTCAAGCTTGTCTCCGGGTGGTCACAGGATAGGTCTCAGCCAGAGGGGCGACCGAGAATGCAGACAACATGGGCCCAAGTCATTTCCCACCAAGACGTCTGTAGGCAAATACTCCATCAGGCCGACCTCAACAAGGCCATCCCCGACTCCCCAGTTCAGGTGAATCCTGGCAGTGGGCAGTCGATGTATGGTTCCCCCTGCTACACGGACTGCCACTGTCCGGTCCGTCTTCTCTTGATCCCGGACGAGATGAGGCTTCACAAGGGGCAAAGTTGCTCCGGGAATCTCTTAGTCCCTGCATACGTTTCCCATTAACCCACACCACCTGTCGATGCTGTTGTCGATTATCTGCCCGGGCTGCCTGCATGGGGTCTACTTCATGCAGCACTTCCTCCATCTCTTCCATCCCCGAATTAGTCATAGCCCCAATGTCGGGTCAGCTTCGTCTTGGTAGCAGTGTCCAGGGGCCTGGTTGACGGTAGCCATTCTCGACTTTGGCACTGGGTATGCTGTGTCCGGTTGGGACATTGTCTTTGCAGGTGGCCCAGCTGATGGCAGGTGTGGCATCGCGCCTCAGGGGGACTCTGGTAGGCCGGGGTTTTAGCTGGTCCCATCGACAATCTTCTGTGGTTTAGGGGCCTCCAGACCCATGGGAGGGCCCCTAGTGACAGTCTTTGATCATGACAACTGAGACCTCCTGGCATCATGATGTTCATCGGCCAGACAAGCGGCCTCCTCAAGAGTCGATGGCCGTCTGTCCCGAAGCCATTCTTGTGTCTCGGGGGTTAGTCCAGTAAAGAATCGCTCTAACAAGAAGAGCTGGAGGATATCCTCCTTAGTGGTTGCTTGGCTCCTTTGTACCCACTGTAGCAGTGACCACCGTAGTTTACAGGCCCATTCAGCATGGGTATCTGTTACCTGTTTTATAAGTCCGCAGAACTTTTGGCGGTATGTCTCTGGTGTCAGCGCATACCGGGCCAATATCACTTCTTTGACCCGCTCATAGTCCATACAGTTCTCATCAGGTACCATGTGATAGGCATCCGCTGCCCGGCCTCTCAGCTTGCTGGCCAGAACCTGAACCCAATCCTCCGGCTTCACTTGATGAAGGGCACACTGCCGCTCAAAGTCCTGCAGAAAGCCATCAATGTCTTCTTCTGCCTCCCCCAACTGTCGGAAGGCATTATACTGGATTTTTTTGTGGCTTACTGCTGACGATACCTGGGCGGAGGCCAGAGCTCCCCTGCTCGCTGACTCTCCTCTCTCCGCTCTGCCATCTCCATCTTGGCTAGCTTTATCTTGGCTAGCTCTACTTTGGTCCGCTCTGCCATCTCCATCTTGGCTAGCTCTATCCTGGTTCGCTCTGCCATCTTTTCCTTCAGATCAGTATGCACATCAGCCATCACCTCTTGTACGATCTCTACTGCAGGGTTTGGGCCATAGAACGCCAGTATGCTCTTTACCTCCCTCTGGAATTCAGTCCCTTCCATGTTCATATTGGGGGGCGCTGCACTGTCGTGTTCCATGATGGCTGCTATCAAATCCCTTTTGTTTTGTTGCTGGGATTAACACTCGAGCTTCCACCAGGTCTTTTAATGTATTCCTCTTTAACTTCTGGTGGTTGTTTTCCATTCAGTCCTTTACTCCTATAGATGGGGTATCATATCCCGATGTTTGCCACAGTGGTCTACTGTGCTGTAATACCTCTTACATAACCACCCCGTGTTTCTGGAGCTCCACTCTGCTTTTCCTGACTTCTGAATGAAGGACGCTGGCACGAAAGGCTTTGTTACATGGGAATATATAAAAGATCACTGCTTCTCCACGTATTTCGAGTGTGATAACCTTTTACTCACAGTTCTCAGAATATATATACATACAGAGGACAGGACAATCAATATGTGGCGGGCCAGTAGATAACAGGCTCCAATTAAGACGCCAGACGTACATTACAATAGCTGCAGGTGGCCGGTGGCCCCCGATCATTTACCGTGGGATTTACAAAGGTGGGGGGAGGTCAGAAGTGGGATATCTCGTTTACCTCTGCCCAGGGGTCGCATCCGGTCGGCTGATGCATTCGGAACAGGCATCTCACATTGCACCTATCATTCATGAATATCATATTCGGGGTGTTGGGGGGTTCTGTAACATCCGTATATATTTCCGGAGTAACACACAGATGCTCACTCAGTATGGATTAGACCAGAATTTAAAAAACAGAAAAACTGTACTATATCAGAAGATACTAGGTACATATAGTATAGGGGAAAATTGTAAATACTCCGTATATATTTCCAAAGTCACACACAGACGCTCTCAGGCTCAGTATGGATTAGACAAGACTATAAAAGGCAGAAAAAGGGTACTGTATCACAAGCATACAGCTGTATACAGTCTAGGGGTAATTGTAAATCTCTGTATATATTTCCGGAGTAACACACAGACGCCCATAGGTTCAGTATGGATTAGACCAGAATATAAAAAGAAAAAAGGGTACTGTATCACCAGATACCAGGTGTATATAGTATAGTGAAAAAATTGTAAATCTCCGTATATATTTCTGGAGTCACACACAGACACTCTCAGGTTCAGTATGGTTTAGACAAGAATATAAAAAGCTGAAAAAGGGTACTGTATCACAAGCTTACAGCTGTATACAGTGTAGGGATAATTGTAAATCTCCATATATATTTCCGGAGTAACACAAAGACGCTCACAGGGTCAATATGGATTAGACCAGAATATAAAAAGCAGAAAAAGGGTACAGTATCACAAACGTACAGCTGTATTCAGTCTAGGGGTAATTGTAAATCTCCGTATATATTTCAGGAGTCACACACAGACGCTCTCAGGCTCAGTACGGATTAGACAAGAATATAAAAAGCTGAAAAAGGGCACTGTATCACAAGCGTACCGCTGTATACAGTGTAGGAGTAATTGTAAATCTCTGTATATATTTCCGGAGTAACACACAGACGCTCACAGGCTCAGTATGGATTAGACCAGAATATAAAAAGCAGAAAAAGGGTAATGTATCACCAGATACCAGGTGTATAAAGTATAGTGAAAAAATTGTAAATCTCCGTATATATTTCAGGAGTCACACACAGACGTTCTCAGGCTCAGTATGGATTAGACAAGAATATAAAAAGCTGAAAAAGGGTACTGTATCACAAGCATACAGGTGTATACAGTGTAGGGGTAATTGTAAATCTCCATATATATTTCCGGAGTAACACACAGAGGCTCAAAGGCTCAGTATGGATTAGACAAGAATATAAAAAGCAGAAAAAGTGTACTGTATCACCATATATCATGTATCATGTATCATGTATCACCATATACCAGGTGTATATTGTATAACACTCTTTCACCCCTCCAATCTATTCTAAACTCTGCTGCCCGACTAATCCACCTGTCCCCCCGCTATTCCCCGGCCTCTCCCCTCTATCAATCCCTGCACTGGCTCCCCATTACACAAAGACTCCAGTTCAAAACCCTAATCATGACATACAAAGCCATCCACAACCTGTGTCCTCCATACATCTGTGACCTCGTCTCCCGGTACCTACCTGCACACAACCTCAGATCCTCACAAGATCTCCTTCTCTACTCTATCTCTTATCTCCTCTTCCCACAATCGCATACAAGATTTCTCCCGCGCATCCCACCTACTCTGGAACTCTCTACCACAACATATCAGACTCTCGCCTACCATGGAAACCTTCAAAAAAAGAACCTGAAGACCTACCTCTTCCGACAAGACTACAACCTGCAGTAACCACAGATCCACCAAACCGCTGCACGACAAGCTCTACCCTCGCCTACTGTATCCTCACCCATCCCTTGTAGATTGTGAGCCCTCACGGGCAGTGTACTCTCTCCTACTGTACCAGTCGTAACTTGTATTGTCTAAGATTACAGTACTTGTATTTATTATGTATACCCCACCTCACATGTAAAGTGCCATGGATTAAATGGCGCTATAATAATAAATAATAATAATAATAGTGAAAAAATTGTAATTCTCCATATATATTTCAGGAGTCACACACAGACGCTCACAGGCTCAGTATGGATTAGACCAGAATATAAAAAGCAGAAAAAGTGTACTGTATCACCATATACCAGGTGTATATAGTATAGTGAAAAATTTGTAATTCTCCGTATATATTTCAGGAGTCACACACAGATATTCTCAGGCTCAGTATGGATTACACCAGAATATAAAAAGCAGAAAAAGCGTTCTGTATCACAAGCGTACAGCTGTATACAGTGTAGGGGTAATTGTAAATCTCTGTATATATTTCCGGAGTCACACACAGATAGTCAGCATGTATTTGTCCGTGATACCAGCCGGTATATTGTACTGTGTGAGGAGCGTACAGCTCTATATGGTGTGGGAAAAAATGAATGCTCGGTAACTGTGCAGAAAAAAAGAGCAAAAGTATTAGTGCTGTGTAAAAAGAAGTCTGCACAGCAGTGTACACACAGCAATACAGCTATCAGGCAGCCTAATAACCAGCGCTGCTGCACACAAGAAAATCCTCCCCTGTCACTGCACCTAACTGTACAGCACAATTGCTATCAGTAGAGTTGAGCGAAACAGGTCGGTCACATTCAAAAATCGCCGACTTTCGCCAAAATAGCGTGAGGTGGGCAATGCGGTCGTCGACCCGAGCGCCAAAGTCGGTTTTCCCATAATGCTTGCAGGCGCCTTTTCTCAGCCAATGAGCAAGGACACACACTGTGGGAAAGGAGATGTCATGGGCAGCGGCCACCACCATCTTAGAGAAGAGCATTGCAGTGATTTGCTTGCTTTGTGTGGCGTCACAGTGGCTATAAAAGCCCTGACCGCCATTTTACTTCTGCCGATCTTAGCGTAGGGAAAGGTTGCTGCTGCTGTTTCTCAGTAGGGAGAGAGTTAGACAGGAAAGCAAAGTGATTTGTGCTTGTGCTGATAGCAATTGTGCTGTACAGTTAGTGTGCAGTGACAGGGGAGGATTTTGTTGTGTGCAGCAGCAGCAGAGCTGGTTAATAGGCTGCCTGCTAGCTTTATTGCTGTGTGTACACTGCTGTGCAGACTGCTTTTTACACAGTATCAACACACTGCCCTCTAATAATGACAGAAGGCACAGGAGTGCATAAAAGACATTTTTTTTTATTTAGTAACATATACAATACAACTTATAAAAGGGATGCTTCATATCCAAAGTGACTTGGCAAATTCTACTGCAAAAATACATATAAAGGGAGAAAATAATCCTTGTATAAATAATATCATTTAAAACTATGGAAAAAAACACCTAATAAATGCTTATTAACACTTTTGAATCATATATTGTGTTTTTCCAGCCTAATTGTCCATATATCAGATGCAAGGATAACTAACTCAATTCCAGCATAAATGAAAATCCTTAATCATAAAAATCCACCACATAGGAATATATGTAAATATAAAGTGCTCACAAGTGTATTGCATATGTTTCTAAATAAAAATTTTGTCTTTTATGCATTCCTGTGCCTTCTGTCATTTATAGAGGGCAGTGTGTTGACATTTTGATATGGAATGTGACCTCTTGTGAATATTTTTTCTATGGACAAATAAGTATGTGCTTTTTACATAGCACTAATACTTTTATTCTTTTTTTCTGCAGTGTTACCGAGCGTTCATTTTTTCACATACCGTATAGAGCTGTACGCTCCTCACACAGTACCGTGTACCGTCTGGTATCACGGACAAATACATGCTGACTTTCTGTGTGTGACTCCAGAAATATATACAGAGATTTACAATTTTTTCACTATACTATATACACCTGATATGTGGTGATACAGTACCCTTTTTCTGCTTTTTTATATTCTGGTCTAATCCATACTGAGCCTGTGAGCATCTGTGTGTTACTCCGGAAATATATACGGAGATTTACAATTACCCCTACACTGTATACAGCTGTAGGCTTGTGATACAGTACCCTTTTTCAGCTTTTTATATTCTGGTGTATTCCATACTGAGCCTGTGAGCGTCTATGTGTTACTCCGGAAATAAATATGGAGATTTACAATTACCCCAACACTTTATATACCTGGTATCTGCTGATACAGTACCCTTTTTTTGCTTTTTATATTCTCGTCTAATGCATACTGAGCCTGTGAGCGTCTGTGTGTTACTCCAGAAATATATACAAAGATTTAAAATTACCCTAACACTATATATGCCTGGTATCTTCTGATACATTACCCTTTTTCTGCTTTTTATATTCTCGTCTAATCCATACTGAGCCTGTGAGAGTCTGTGTCTGACTCTGGAAATATATACGGAGATTAACAATCATCCCTAGACTGTTTACAGCTGTACGCTTCTGATACATTACCCTTTTTTTGCTTTTTATATTCTGGCGTAATCCATACTGAGCCTGTGAGAGTCTGTGTCTGACTTCAGAAATATATATGGAGATTTACAATTACCCCTACACTGTATATGCCTGGTATCTTCTGATACATTACCCTTTTCTGCTTTTTATATTCTGGTTTAATCCATACTGAGCCTGTGAGAGTCTGTTTCTGACTCTGGAAATATATACAATATTTAAAATTATACCAACACTGTATACGCCTGGGATCTGATGATACAGTACCCTTTTTCTGCTTTTTATATTCTGGTCTAATCCATACTGAGTCTGTAAGCATCTGTGTGTTACTCTCGAAATATAGACAGAGATTTAGAATTTTCCCCTTCACCGTATACAGCTGTACGCTTCTGATACAGTACCATATATCTGCTGGTATTTTGGATACATTTTCCCAAACATGAGGAAGTAAGGTGGAAGATCCCGCGGACGTGGGCGTGGGGGCCCAGCTGGTACTGATGGTGATGGTAGAGCACAATAGCACCTAAGGCAGGTGTGTGTGAGCCTGCGTAATCGTCTGGCTCAAGAAGGCCTGGAAGGCTCCCTTTTCTGGCAGTAGGTAAACCGCTTTTAAAGCGGAGCATCAGGAACAGGTTTTGTCTTACAATGCCGAAACAGCCTCCAGCTCTATCGCCTCGTCTTCTAAAGTTTCAAAAAATGCAAGCACTGAGTCGTCAGTGCAGGCTCCTGGTCAGGAACAACACCTTTCCTTGTGTCCTACCAAAAGTGAAGGATGCGGAAGTCCACATGTCAGATTACTCCATGGAGCTCTTTTCACATACCATGCCTGGGTTATCATGTCAAATCCTGAATTTCCCAGTCCAACATGAATCAGAGATGGAGTGCACTGATGCACAGCCACTGCTCGATGATTCTGCTGGATATTCACCCAGAGCACTGCATTGCCCTCGCAGTCTACTGAGCCAGAATCTGACCCTGATGAAACTCAGGTGCCCCTTCCCGCATACTATACCACCTTACATGGTGACACAGAGGAAGGTGCAAATGAAATTGAAGAGGAGGTGATGGATGACCCAGTTGTTGACCCAGATTGGCATCCATTGGGGGAAGAGGGTGCCACTGGCAATAGTTCAGAAAAGGAGAAGGATCCGCAGCAGTCATTGACATCGCAGCAGCGGTTATCTGGTAGGCCCGTAGCAGTCCAAAAACGTGTTAAAAAAACAAAAAGAGTTGCAGGACAGCTTGGCCAGATGGTCAAATTAACACAGCGTGCAAGCACTGAAGATTTAAACCATAGTAGGAAGAGTGCAGTGTGGCACATTTTTGACCAAAATCATATTGATGAGGCAAAGGTTATCTGTAAGAAGTGCGGAAGGACCTTTAGGGAAAAATCTCAGAAATGTGAATATCAGTTGCATGCTTAGACATTTAATAAACATGCACTTGCAAGCGTGGATGGACTACAAAACCTCAGATAGCACATGTGCACCTCCTCCGACTGAAGGTAGCCAGCAATGCTCCATCGCTTCCCCCACTGTAAGCCCACCGGTTCGCACACCACCAGCAAGAAATGTTGATGTGTCGTCGCAAGGCCAAAGCAGTCAGCGAATCACAATGTTTTTGCAACGAAAGACTGAATCTAGGCCATCACCACCAACACCACCATCACCATCACCAACCCCCTCTCAGTCCGTCATGTCCACCCCTTGTTCACCCATATGCAGCTTTCAAGTCCAGCCCACCCTAGCAGACACTATGAGTAGTACAAGAAAGTACTCATCCTCTCATCCGCGTATACTGGCTTTGAACTACTACATTGCCAAACTGATCTCATTAGAGATGATGCCCTTCCGTTGGCTGAAAGCGCAGCGTTCCGAGAGATCAAGGCCTACGCTGTCACACACTATGACCTACCCAGTCGGCACTTCTTTTCTAGAAAAGCCATCCCTGCCCTCCACCTACATGTAAAAGACCGCATTGTCCATGCACTCAAACAATCAGTGAGTATAAAGGTGCACCTCACAACAGATGCATGGGCCAGTAGGCATGGCCAGGGCCGTTACGTGTCCATCATTGCGCACTGGGTTAATGTGGTGGAACAAATAGAAAAAGGAGTCTACATTCCAAAATGAATTTTTTATAAAAATCTGATCATTATTTATTGTAACAAATATCAATACAGAAGAAATACTAGACAAGAATATATAGAAACATAATATGGCAGAGTGTCAGCAATAAGACTAAGGTGCTACACTAGTGCAGCGCAAATGGCAGTAGGGAGACTATTTATATAAGTGAACTCACATTTATATTCAGAAAATACCCCAAAGATCAGTACTGGCTGAGGTATAAGGTCCCCTAGTGAGGTGTAACATCCATAATATCCATAAACAATCCCTCGTCAGTCAGTCAATAGGTCATAACCTCCTTATTAGTCCTCACCCATAGCTGTCAGGAGAGCCGCACACACTGGGTTAATGTGGTGGATGCAGGGTTCACAGGGGACAGTGGCGGTGGGACAGTGCTGCAACACGTGGTATAGGCAACAGTTGGCTGTAGGCATTCGACCCTCCTCCTCCTCCAGAAGCAAAAGCTCGTCGACAGA
Organism: Oophaga sylvatica; assembly: GCA_033576555.1. Taxonomy (NCBI): domain Eukaryota; kingdom Metazoa; phylum Chordata; class Amphibia; order Anura; family Dendrobatidae; genus Oophaga; species Oophaga sylvatica. The sequence goes on from JARQOD010000005.1 coordinate 366,882,885, forward strand.
GCGTAGTCGCACGAGCATTCCATCAGCAGCTGCCAGTGTTGTACACGAGGTGTCCCACTATCGAACAGCTAGTGGTAAGCGTCAGCAGGCTGTTTTAAAGATGATGTCCTTGGGCGACAACAGACACACCGTGGAGGTACTGGTCGACTACATGCAGCGAGAAACTGAGTCATGACTGGGCAGTCTACATCTTGCGCCAGGCAAGCTATTCAGTGATAACGGCCATAATTTTGTGACGGCCATAGCCTTGGCAAAACTCATTCTTTGCCTGGTGGTGCAGTGCTTCCTAAATAATTATCCTGAGTTAACAGCCCTGCTCCATAAGGTGCGAAGACTTTGCTCGCACATCGTCGCTCGCCCGTAGACTTCAGTCGTATGCAGAGGCTGCAGCGATCGCTTCAACTCCCCAAGCACTGCCTAATCATAGACGTTGCAACAAGGTGGAACTCCACCATGCACATGGTTGAGAGGCTGTGCGAACAGAGGCAGGCTGTAATGCTTTTGTGGGAGGATACACCGGCTGGCAGTTTGAGGGCAGACATCGAGTTGTCGGGTGTGCAGTGGTCAAAGCTGAAAGACCTCTGTAAAGTCCTTCAGTGTTTTGAGGAATGCACACGGCTGGTAGGTGCAGATGATGCCTCATAAGCATGAGCATCCCACTTATGCGTTTGCTCATGCAAACTTTGATGCACATTAAGGATCAGGCGTCTCCAGCGGAGGAGGAAGAGGAGGAGGAGGGAAGCCTTGATGACAGTCAGGCATTGTCTGCTCAGGGAACTGTCCTGGACGAGGTGGAGGAAGAAGAGTAAGAGGAGGATGAGGGGGATGATTATTTTGGGGAGTAGGATGCTTCTCATGGGGCAAGAGAAAATGTCGGCTTGCCAAGGTCAGGTACAGGGTTTGTGCGTGACTGGAGGGATGTGGATTTGGCAAAAAGTGCTCCTTCACCCACCACTGTCAGTGCATCATTGACACCTGGAATATTGGCCCACATGTGTGATTATGTCTTGCGGATCCTAAAAAGGGAACCCGCATTGCCAAAATTATGAAGGCTGACGACTACTGGTTGGCCAGCATCCTTGATCCACGCTATAAAGGCAATTTACAGAACATCATGCCACAAGAAAACCTAGAGCTAATATTGGCGAACAAACATGCAACTCTGGTAAACCGTTTGTTAGAGGCATTCCCAGCAAACAGTAGCAGTGCAGGCTCTACCACGAGCCGTACTGGGCCAAACGGAAGAGGTGTTCGTGGTGCACACAGCCGAAGTGGCGTTGGAGACAGGGGTTTCATGACCTTGTTGTGGACTGATTTCTCGAGTAACGCTCACACGACTGGTAATACTGAATCGATTGCAACAGACAGGAGACAGCAGTTGTCAATTATGCGTCAAAATTATCTCTCCTCCCCTATCGATGTTCTCCCTCACAGTTCATTCTCCTTTGACTTCTGGGCCTGTAAACTGGACACCTGGCCTGCATTGGCCCAATATGCTTTACAAGATCTTGCTTGCCCTGCTGGTAGTATGCTATCAGAAAGAGTCTTCAGTGCAGCTGGATCAATCCTGACAGAAAGAAGGACCCGGCTGTCGACCCAAAATGTTGGTGATCTCATCTTCATAAAAATGAACCATGCCTGGGTTTCAAAGATTTTGTACCACCTTCCCCGATGACACATAGGTTGCCAGCAAAATGGCTCGCTTTGGCCTCCTCTTACTCCGACCTCTCCAATTCCTCCATTTGCAGCTGCTGAACGTCCAGCCTACACCTCAACATATGCCATTTTCTCCACCTCCCTAACTGGGCTGTACCTCCCCCCAGGGCCGGCGTCAGCACCTGGCGCACCTGGGCAAGTGCCGGTGCCCTGAGCAGGTGGGGGGGCAGACTCATGGGCGACGGTACTGGCACAGGGCCCCTCATAGTATGCAAAAGTGTCTCTGATGGTGGGGGGGCCCACTCGCTGTCAGACACACCGGTGACTATGAGGGGCCCTGTGCCAGTGTCGTCGCCCACGAGTGGCCACAGCACTTGCAATACTTACCTTTCCCTGCTCCACAGCTGTGACGTCTTCCGCGTTTCCTGACAGTGACATTCAGGTCAGAGAGCGCGATAACGTCACGTCTGTACACCCTCTGCCTAAACAGTCCAAGTGCAGAGAGCTGGAAGATGGCGACGCTGAGGAGTCCAGAGTAGAGCAGTGCCCAGCGAGGAGAGATATATCTTTTTTTTTAATGTTTGGAGCAATATATGGGGAGCATTCTACACTGGAGAATTACATATGGGGCCCATCATACACTTGAGCAACATCGATGGGGCGCATCACACACTGGAGCATTCCAAATGGGGCCCATCAGACACTGGAGCATTATAAATGGGGCCCATTATAAATGGAGCATTATGTTGGCCCAATATACACTGGGGCATCATCCATGGGGCCCATCCAATACTGGAGCATCATATGGGGTTCATTATTTATGGGGCATCATATAGGGTATGGAGCATCATATGGAGCACATATGGGGTCTATTCTGTATGGAGCATTATATGGAGCCCATTCTGTATGGAGCAATATATGGGGACCATCATATACTGTATGGAGTTTTATATGCGACTAGAGTTGAGCGATACTTTCCGATATCCAAAAGTATCGGAATCGGAATGGTATCGCCGATAACATTAAAATATCGGCGATACCCGATACCGATACCGGAAGTCCCATGTAAGTCTATGGGAACAAAATATCGAAATTAAAAAAAACCCATTCTTGCCTTGTTGGTTAATTGTACATGAAGGAAAACAAGAAAGAGTAATGTAGAATGTATTGGGGAAGGTTGAGGAGACATTAAAGGCATAGATGTTTAACCCAATCAAATGGAATAGCATAAATATTTTTTTTTTTAAAGATGTTCGGATTGACGAAGAAATTGACAATGTTGTTAACGTTTTTTCTATTTTGGAAAATATGTATATTACACAACTTCCATGCTCTTCATCTTCACCTTTTTAACTTTTCACACACTTTCTCCTTCATAATCTTCTGCAGCATCATCTTTTTCATCAAATTATTCTTCATCTTCACCTTCTTTATCTTCTTCTTAAACTTCTTGCTATTCATCTTTGTTAACATTACTCATATTCTTCTTATTAAACTATTATTCTTATTCATATTCTGCTTCATCTTCTTCATCATATTCTTATTTGTGACAGAGAATCCTGTACTTGTAATCTGTCAAAGTATGAATTTTTCATCCTTCCGTTCTTGCTGTCACAAAAGATTTAAATTACAACAGTATTTGTCCGTGTTCAGTTTAGCCTGCAGCAGCAGGCATTTTCCAGGGGCACCACGAGGAGGAACGGACTCACCCCCATACACTGCTTAGTCTTCTTCTGCTTAGAATTTAGAGCATATATTTTGCTCTTCATTTTGGTCTTATACTTCATGTTCTTCTGCTTTTAGATCTTCTGCTTATTGTTCTTGTGTCTCTTGTTCCGTATCTTGTATTTGTAGCACAATCTTGTACCAGCTGATGTTACTGGGACACGGTTACTAAGCAGGAGGTACCTGTGCTCCAAAGCACTACCAAGGACCAGCAGACGTTGCTGGAACTCGGATACCGAGATGGAGGCACCTAGGCCAAAGGCACTGTGGAGAACCAGCTGACGGTACTGGAACCCGGAGGGGCAGCAGAAGGAAAAGAGCCAATGGCACAACCGAGGACCAGCTGACGTTACTGGGACACGGTTACTAAGCAGGAGGTACCTGTGCTCCAAAGCACTACCAAGGACCAGCAGACGTTGCTGGAACTCGGATACCGAGATGGAGGCACCTAGGCCAAAGGCACTGCGGAGAACCAGCTGACGGTACTGGAACCCGGAGGGGCAGCAGAAGGAAAAGAGCCAATGGCACAACCGAGGACCAGCTGACGTTACTGGGACACGGTTACTAAGCAGGAGGTACCTGTGCTCCAAAGCACTACCAAGGACCAGCAGACGTTGCTGGAACTCGGATACCAAGATGGAGGCACCTAGGCCAAAGGCACTGCGGAGAACCAGCTGACGGTACTGGAACCCGGAGGGGCAGCAGAAGGAAAAGAGCCAATGGCACAACCGAGGACCAGCTGACGTTACTGAACCCCAGTAACACAGGAGCAAGTGTTGACTGTGCTAACAGCACTTCCGAGCAACAACTGGCGGTGTTGGAGCCCAGGGTCAAGGAGGATGTTTAAATACTAGATCAAGTAATTTCCTTGTTACCTGTCAATTTTAAATGTCTATACTTCAAACAAGAGAAAGATAACCTTTACTACCATAAGATGATGATTTCATTTAAACTAATATCTAGATAAATAAAGAATTGACAAACATAAACACATACATTAACATGTTGAACAGCAATGCAAACCACAAAATAAATTAGTTAAGGAATCTGCTATACGGTTGTACATAAAAGCATACAAGTATATATCTGAATCCATTAATGATGGATAAGTAACAGTATGTACACCATTTTTATTGTATAGACAATGAATGTCTGACTTCAAAACATCATCAGCATTACAAGTTATCTGTGATATTACTAAAATGTTCCATTTGCTGAATAATGTCACTAAAATTTTATACAAAATTATACAATTTCCATCATGTAATACTCATAATATGTGGCAATAATCATTTTTATTAACAAACATAACCTTTAAAAAGTGCATAGTGCATAGTGAAAATTGCTATTTATGGCTGACTGTCGACTTGGAAGCATGACAACAGATAGATAAGGTATATATAGATGAGACTGCATAGCCACAGATGGTGAATGGCGATGTAATACTGTACCTCAATAAAGTGTGCGTCACTACTACATAATTTTTTTTATATAGCTTTATAAACAGGGTACATGGATGTATGCTTGTGCCTTTGTTTTGACGCACAGACTGCCTTCCTGCTGAGACGCATTGGGTAGTGAACAGTTGTGTGCAGTGTTCACTGCAGTCTCTGCGGAATAACCACACTTAGACCTTATAACTTTTCAGACTTTCTTTATCAATCTACCAAGATGAAGAAGGCAGGGAGTAAGGCACGTGGTCGTGGAGTTTCTTCAGGGAGAGGACGTGGGGATTCTGTGGCTGCTGCGGCCCCAGTGACACAGCATCCACCAGTTTTCCCCGTGAGCGTTCCTTTATGCGCACTTTTGTAGGAGCTCGGAGTACCCCCTGCTGCGGGAAGAACAAATTGAAGCCGTTGTTGTTTGGATGTCAGCCAATGCATCGACTTCAATTGCTTCCACCTCCTCTCAGGACCACAGCACTGTTGGGCAACCATCTGTCTCTTCACCGCCTGGCAAATTGCCCAGGCAGTCAGAGAGTTCTGTACAGGAGCCAGCTGAGTGTCTGCTTCTGTTCTCAGAATCTATTGGCTTGCAAACAGGGGCCCAGCCAAGCAGCATTCTGTAATGTGAAGAGGGAGTATGCAGTGATGCGCAACAGCTGTGTCTCTCTGAATCTGAAGAGGCGGGTGAGACAGTGCCGATGGTCAGCACACCGCAGAACGCATCTGATGATGATGAGACCCAGGTGCCAGTTTCTGTTGAGCATGGTGCTGGCCAGACCACCCAACAGCAGGTGTTGGAAGAGGGTAGTGGAGATGATGAGGTCCAAGACCCAACATGGCATGAGGAACAGGAAGGTGGTGGGAGCAGCTCAGAGGAATAATAATAATATTTATTTATATAGCGCCATCATATTCCGCAGCGCTTTACAGTTTAGCAGTTTCAGAACACAAGTCATAAGTAACGTTAACAATACAATAATTTAAGCTAAATAAGTCGCCCCTGCTCGTGACAGCTTACAATGTACAATGAGATGGGGAGATACAAAGTATAGGTGTTTATATACAATGGTGCATTTACAATGATGTTCCAGCCATCTTAAGGGACTGAGGGATGGAGATAGTGAATGGGCTAGAGACACACACACAGTTACACAGAATACATAGAATGACTTTGATTAGTGAATGTGATAGGCCGCTCTGAACAAATGTGTTTTGAGGGAGCGCCTGAAACCATGCAAATTGTGGATAGTCCTAATTTCTTGGGGTACAGCATTCCAGAGGATTGGCGTAGAGCAGGAGAAGTCTTGGAGTCGGGAGTGGGAGGTACGTATTAGTGCAGAGGTTAGTCGAAAGTCGTTGCAGAGCGCAGCAGTCGGTTAGGCCGATAGATAGAAATGAGGGAGGAGATGTAGGAGGGGTGCTGCACTGTGGATAGCTTTGTGGCTGAGAACCAGTACTTTGGTTGAAAGCTGGGAGAGGCCTAGAGAAATGGTTAGTGATAGAAGGAAGATAGAGGAAGACATTGCCCCAACGGTACAAACAGGAGGGAGAGTTAGGCTGCAGACTCGGTTGCCTGTAGCCTCCAGTTTGGCACTGTTCGGAGCAGTTGTCTTCCAAAAGTCAAAACGTGCGCTCCCAGGACTTGCACTGCGTGGTCCTTTTTTCACACACTTGCACATGATATTTGCTATGTGAAATGCAAGCTGTGTAATCAAAAATTAAAAATAGCTAAAAGTGTCAGTCACCTCAATACCACAAATATGTGGAAACATGTGCGGACAAAGCACGTAGTTGAGTTACAAAGACACACTGGAGATGTAGGCCAACCTACAGCAGCACCTACATCTTCAGGTTGTGTTGAAGCCTCTTCATCGAGCTCACACACAGCTGGTTCTGCTTCCTCACAGGATCGCCATGGAAGAACCTCGGCCACTGTTGTCCAGAGACAAACTGTTATTCCACACACAGCAGCAAGTTCCCTGTCATCCTCACACTCCCAGGCCACAAAACAGCCATCGGTAGCACAGGCATGGGATAAAAGACGGCCATACTCCGCAAACCATGCACGAGCACAGGCTCTGAATGCTGGCATTGCAAAACTCCTGTCCCTTGAAATGCTGTGATTCAGGCTGGTGGAGACAGACAGTTTCCGTAACTGAATATCATTGTCAGTCCCACAATACAATGTGCCAAGCCGATTTCATTTCAGCAGGCAAGCCGTCCCTGGTCTGCAAAAGCATGTTGAGGGAAAAATTAAACATGCGCTACTAAAGCCCTCAGTAGCAAGGTCCACCTGACCACCGATGCGTGGACCACTACCCATTGTTATGATCTGCTACAACCAGTAAGGAAAGAAGGGAATTCTGTCCCTACAATACAACTAAGCTGAATCCCTACGATGTAACGGGGAACCTGATCCTGCGACCAGACCCGCTAAAGTCCTCATCTAGTGTGAACGAAGACCTATAGTTGCGAGGGAGTAATCCTACAAGATCTAGGGACTGGGAGAAAAGGTGGACACCTCCTAACATAAATTGTAGCATGGATAATTAAACAGAAAAATAAATACTTTGTGATCCTAACATCAAGCAAAACTCACAGATTAAGGCACCTAAGCACCCGGCTAGCTTAACAGTAGATAATACAATGAAGTCAAGCAAAGCCAGAAGGGCGGAGCCAGACTAAATAGGGAAAAAAGGTCATGTGACCAGCAAACTGAAACAAAACCTAACAAGAGGGTTCTAACACCCATGGCCAGGGACAATACCTTTCCCTCACTGCCCATTGGGTCAATGTTGTGCAGCCGGGTACTGATCTTGCGAGTGGCGCTGTACGTGTTCTGCCAACTCCAAGGATTGCAGGAATCAAGTCTGTACACATTGATTCCTCCTCCTACTCCAGTTCCTCAGAATCATCGCTGCAGGAGCCGTCACGGTCTACCTCCACATGGACCCGTGAACGTTTACCTGTTGCGACCGATATGAGCACAGCCGTGTCCAAATGTCAACAGGCCGTCCTGAAATTAATTTCCATGGGGAATCTTAGCCACACAGCGCAGGAGCTCTGTAATGCCATAAAGCAGGAGAGCGACGTGTGGTTTTTGGAAGAGAATCTACAGGCAGGCTTGGTAGTGTGTGACAATGGCCGAAATCTGGTGTCAGCTCTGGGCCTTGGCAACCTCACTCACATACCATGTCTGTCATATGTGCTCAACTTGGTCGTGCAGAGTTTTTTGAGGGACTATCCGGATCTTGATGCACTGCTGCACAAGGTCCGCCTAGAGTGCGCTCACTTGCGACGTTCCAGCATGGCCAGATCGCTGATTGCAGCTCTGCAACGCAGATTTCACCTTCATGAACATCGCATCATATGTGACGTACCCACCAGGTGGAATTCCTCGTTACATATGTTGGAGCGGTTGTGTGAGCAGCAGCCAACAGTAATGGAGTATCAGCTGCATCAGGCGCAGTCAACTCGCAATTTGCGCCGTTCACACTTCACCACTACTGAGTGGGCCTCTATAATAAGAATAATAATATTATTTATTTATATAGCGCCATAATATTCCGCAGTGCTTTACAGTTTAACAGTTTCAAAACACAAGTCATAAGTAACAACGTTAACAATACAATAATTAAAGCAAAATCAGCCGCCCCTGCTGGTGAAAGCTTACAATCTACAATGAGGTGGGGGAGATACAAAGTACAGGTGTTTATATACAATGGTGTTTTTACAATGATGGTCCAGCCATTTTAAGGGAGTGAGGGATGCATGGAGATAGTGAATGGGCTACACACACAGAATTACACATAGAATGACTTTGATTAGTGAATGTGATAGGCCACTGTGAACAAATGTGTTTTGAGGGAGCGCCTGAAACCATCCAAATTGCGGATAGTCCTAATTTCTTGGGGTAGAGCATTCCAGAGGATTGGCGCAGCGCGGGAGAAGTCTTGGAGTTGGGAGTGGGAGGTACGGATTAGTGCAGAGGTTAGTCGAAGGTCGTTTGCAGAGTGCAGCAGTCGGTTAGGCCGATAAATATAAATAAGGGAGGAGATGTAGGGGGGTGCTGCGCTGTGGAGAGCTTTGTTGGTGAGAACCAGTAATTAGAATTGGATCCTATAATGAATGGGCAGCCACTGCCAGTGTAATGAGTGGCGAATAACTCTATGAAGGATATCTGCCACGTTTTGCGTGCGTTTGATGAGTCAACGCGGATGGCGAGTGCAGATGATGCACTAGTCAGCCTGACTGTCCCCCTTATCTGCCTGCTTCAAAAAACACTGCAAGCACTAAGGCATGAGGTTTTGGAAGAGGTGGAGGATGAGGAGTCACAAATTCCATCACCTTCTGGACAGTCAGCGCAACGTGGTTCCTCACAAAGGGCTGGAGGACTTTCAAAGTACCATGCTGTATCAACAATTGAACCTCCAGAGTCGCTGTCTATATTTTCATAACCATTACAAACTTTTAATGTATTTACAAAGCACATAATGTACATTTTTTGTCTATCCTTTTGTAATGCTATTGTGTTTCCATAAACTGATGTTACAGAATTATGATACAAAGTTTTTAAATTTTGAGTTTTAAATTTTGTAAATTTATATGTATTTGAAGGACTTTGTGAGGAGGATGAGGAGGAGTCAATGGAGGAGGAAGACATCGCTCCAGAGGGAGGTAGACAATGCTCTAGTCAGTATGTAGACCAAGGGTGGGGTGATGCACAGCAGGCAGAGATGACGCCTCTTGCAGGGGACAACGTTTCTTGGCCAGTTGGGAGTCTGCAGCACATGGTTGATTTCATGCTGCAGTGGCTGAGAAACGACCGCCGCATCGAACACATTCACACCACGTCTGATTATTGGGTGTACACCCTCCTAGACCCTCGCTACCGGGACAACTTACAAAGCCTCATCACACCGTTGAACCGGGAGTGTAAAATGCGGAAGTACCAAGACACACTGGTGCAATCCATAATGTTCTCCATTCCAGCCGAGAGCGCTGCTGCTACTGCTTTACAAAGCAGCTCTGTGCGTCGAGGCAGTGGAGACAGCTCTGCAACAAGAGGGAGCACAAGCAGCGCCTCTGCACAGGGCAAGAACAGTATGTTCCAAATGTGTCGAAGTTTTGTGGCAGCGCCACCAATGTCTACACCATCCGAGACGGCTCCAGTCAGCAGGAGGCAACATTTCCGTAAGATGGTGACAGACTACATGTCTTGCCCTCTCAGTGTACTCCCAGATGGCTCTTCCCCATTCAAGTTTTGTGTCTCTAAGCTGGATACATGGCCAGAGCTTAGCCAGTATGCATTGGAGGTGCTGGCTTGCCCTGCTGCCAGTGTATTATCGGAGCGCGTCTTTACTGCTGCAGGTGGTGTACTAACAGACCGTTGCATGCGACTATCCTCCGATAATGTAGAACGGCTTACTTTTCTGAAAATTAACTAGGCATGGATCTCGCCTGAATTTGCCTGTCCGGTTTCAGATTAACTAACTGGTTGGCAACGTTTTCCATGTCTCCTGTTATGTTCATCTTTCTACCACCTGAGCTATACTCCCTGGGCTACAACACTGCCAGTTGCTGCTCAGAAGTGTCGTGTCCACAGACCAATACACAAGCTATAGTGATAGTGGGGTTCAGTAACGCCTGCTGTTCCCCTGCTGCGTGTCTGACAAAAATTAATGCTGCTAACTCCAAATTAAAGTTCAAATTAAAGTTCAAACATCTCATACTAGGCCTCAGGCTACACCCTCCTTGACCCTGGGCTCAGAAGTGTTGGATGCACAGATCAAAACAATCGATGATGTGTTTGTGGGGTTCAGTAACGCCTGCTGTTCCCCTGCTGTGTGTCCGGCAAAAATTACTGCTACCTAGCTACACATGTTGAAAAAAACATGACATGTTAAAGTGGCTAGTGCTACACATAGATATCAGGCTACACCCTTATTTCTAAGCTGTAAACAAGTGAAACGTCAAATTTAAAACCATTCAATGATTAGTGTTGGTAACAAATCTGTAACTAAATAATTGTGACATATTATGGCAGATATCCACATGTCTAACACAAATGCTAACACAAAAGCATACTTATGCTATAGGGTACTGATGGTGAACCTTCTCACTCCATAACTTTGACAAATCCAACTCACATCATGCCTCAAATGCTGCAATGTTGGAAGTGCATAATGTGGGTTGAACTTTGACAACAGCTGCAGTGCGAAGGTTATCCTTCTGTGTTCTTGGCTTTAAATAAAAGCATACAAGTAAATATAATAATACATTGTTGATTAAGGGACATGATGTACACCTGTAATATTGTGCAAACAATGGATGTAGGACTATTCCTCTTCAACATTACTTATATTTGTGTCATTTGAAAAAATACATATTTTAGTTAAAAATTAAAAACCCATGTTCAGTAGCTGTGAAAGGCCCGTTTGTGTACTTCATATTGTTTGCAACCATGTATTGTATACGGATGGAAGCACGTCACTGTAATAGATTTGAATTATTTTAAATAGAATAAAGCAGCACCAATTTTAGAAAAATGACAAGGATGAGCCAGTGACAGACACTCAGCAGAGTACACGCAGCGGTGGTTGAAGAAGTAAATGGAGCGTGATCTGCATTTAAAAAAAAAAAAAAAAAATACCTCACAGACTGCAGTGAACACTGAAACACAACTATTCACAATCTGTGAAAGGCTACTCCTTTGTCTACTTCTATAGTGTTTGCAACCAATGTATTGTATACGGATGGAAGCGCGTCACAGTAATAGATTAGATTTTTTTCAAATATAATGGAGAAGCACCAGTTGGAGAAAAATGAAAAGGATGAGCCACTGAGACACGCTCAGCAGAGTACAAGCAGCAGTGCTTGAACAAGTAACTGGACCGTGATATGCACTCCAAAAATAAAAAACACAGACTGAAGTGAACACTGAAACACAACTGTCCACAATCTGTGAAAGGCTACTCCTTTGTCTACTTCTATAGTGTTTGCAACCAATGTATTGTATACGGATGGAAGCGCGTCACACTAATAGATTAGATTTTTTTCAAATATAATGGAGAAGCACCAATTGGAGAAAAATGAAAAGGATGAGCCACTGAGACACGCTCAGCAGAGTACAAGCAGCAGTGCTTGAACAAGTAACTGGAGCGTGATATGCACTCCAAAAATAAAAAACACAGACTGAAGTGAACACTGAAACACAACTGTCCACAATCTGTGAAAGGCTACTCCTTTGTCTACTTCTATAGTGTTTGCAACCAATGTATTGTATACGGATGGAAGCGCGTCACACTAATAGATTAGATTTTTTTCAAATATAATGGAGAAGCACCAATTGGAGAAAAATGAAAAGGATGAGCCACTGAGACACGCTCAGCAGAGTACAAGCAGCAGTGCTTGAACAAGTAACTGGAGCGTGATATGCACTCCAAAAATAAAAAACACAGACTGAAGTGAACACTGAAACACAACTGTCCACAATCTGTGAAAGGCTACTCCTTTGTCTACTTCTATAGTGTTTGCAACCAATGTATTGGATACGGATGGAAGCGCGTCACACTAATAGTTAAATTGCATGGAGCTGCAAGAATTACACTGAAGAAAAAAAAAAGAGTCTGTGAGTGACACGTGCAGATGCCTACAGACAGCGTTGGATGCAGAGCAAACTGCAGCGTCACCTGCACTCACACACACCTTGCAGAGCTGTTAAAACAACACTGCAGGCAAAAGGAAGCTTTACACAGCGGTTGGTGCTAGCCTGCCTACAGCACAGTACACTAAATCGCAATCTCTAACTGTCCCTCAGAGTCAGCAGAGTAGCGTTCTGTCCCTATCTGAATTCACAGCACAGTGACGCTAAAATGGCGGCGGCGCCTTTTATAGTGCATTCTGACATCATTTCAGCAGCCAATCACAGCCATGCCATTAGTTAAGATGACCGCAGCATTACAGGATGTGCCCACACTTCGTAGGATTCCTCATTGGCTGACTAAAATCACATTGCCTCTCAAAGAATTATGGGAACTTCCGATTCCGGTATACGATATTGAAAAAGTATCGGAATTAAGTATCGGAATTCCGATAACGCGAATATCGGCCGATACCCAATACTTGCGGTATCGGAATGCTCAACACTATATGCGACTCATTATACTGTATGAAACAATATGTGGGGCTCATTATACTCTATGGGGACCGTCCTATACTGTATGGAACATAATATGGGGACCATCATATACTGTAGCATTATGTGGAGCTTATCATATACTGTATGGAACATTATATGGGACCAATTATGTATGGAGCAATATATGGGGCTCATTATTCTGTATGGTGCACTATGTGGTGGCCATAATACTGTATGGAGTAATATACTGTCCGGTTTTTGAGCTATTGTAGAATTTAAAATAGATATCAGTCATGTAATGTAAGAAGGGAAGTTTTTGTCATTGTACTATATCTATATTTTTGCGCCGTATCAGAGCATCATGAATTGTAATTGTAAGTGTTAAAGGGGCCCACTGACACTCTTTCGCCCGGGGCACACGAAAACCTGGAGCCAGCCCTAACCCCCCACAACTTTAGCCAAATAACCCCCAGTTTTCATTGCATAACTATTATTATAAGGTAAATTAAGGTTACTAAGCTTAAGTCAAGTCCTCTTTGTTTGAAGAGGCAATTTGCATATTAAGCTTAAGTAATAAGAATTGAGGTCGTTGGCATTGAAATGGCCACTGTATGTGTGTTTACTGTCCTCCACTCCCTGCCGACTTTGATTCCCCATTGACTTGCATTGGGTTTCGTGTTTCAGTCGGACATCCGACTTTTTGCGATAGTCGGTCGATTTAGTTCGACTCGACTTTTGAGAAAATCGGGTTTCATGAAACCCGACTCGACCCTAAAAAGCAAATTCGCTCATCTCTAGCTATCAGCACAAGCACAGAATCACTTTTCTTTCCTGCCTAACTCTCTCCCTACTGAGAAATAGCGGCAGCAACCTCTCCCTACGCTAAGATCGGCAGAAGTAAAATGTCAGTCGACGGTCAGGGCTTTTATAGCCACTGTGATGCCACACAAAGCAAACCAATCACTGCAATGCCATTCTCTAAGATGGTGGTGGCCGCTGCCCAAGTCATCTCGTTGCCCAGAGTGTGCGTCCTTGCTCATTGGCTGAGAAAAGGTGCCTGCAAGCATTATGGGAAAACCGACTTTGGCGCTCGGGTCGACGACCGCATGGTCAACTTCACGCTATGGTCGGGTTTCGCTCTGCAAAACCAGACTTTGGCGAAAGTCGGCGATTTTTGAATCTGACCGACCTGTTTCGCTCAACTCTATTACACGCATCTACTCAGATATGGAAACCTATGGTATAGAACTCATAGTACACGTTTTGTGTTGTTTATGCCAGAAGAGGTTTGGAACTTTGCAGACGGTAGAAGAAACGAGGTTGGTTCTCCAATTCACATAAATATCTTAGGTGAACTTTATTTCTTAGACGTGCAATGTAAATGAAGGAGCCAGGGAGCAGGATTCCTGTGGGACAATGGCTGTTTTACATCAGGGCAGACCCTTCAATGGATCGAGGTGTCAACCACACCTGGAACCGTTTTGCATCTCCCCAAAACAAAATGGCCATCGTCCGTAGGAATCCCACTCCCTGGCTACTTCACTTACAATGTATGTGTATGGAATAAAGTTCACCTGACAAATTTACGTGAATTGGAGTGCCACCCTAGTTTCTTCTACCATCTACATTCTGTACTCGCTTCCTTCGGGTCGAACACCTATTTGCCACCGCATGGACCAGCTGCCAGCAAGTCTCCACTGATCACAGCACAAGGTATGCGGTCAGAATGGTTACGGTTTTAGCTTTTTCTTTTGGCTTGCTCTATTGAGGTTTGAAACTATGAAGAAATTGATTATGCAGAGTGTGTGGACTTTTGTGCACTTTATGCTCCAGCATTTTGCAACCCTGCTCTGTAACTTTATAAAAATGGAATGGTACTAAATTAAAAACCTACAAAATGGCAGTTTTCATTCCTATATTAATAAAAACACAAATATTGTAGTAAATACTATTTTGAGTTTGTAAAGATATAATTATTCATAACGTAACAAGACAAGTCAAGTAATACTGATTTTTTTTCTTTTTTCCTAAGTAAATACTCATCATCTTATAGCCACAATTTTTATATTAATTTAGACTATTTTTTGTTTATAAACCCCCAAATAAATATTAGTATATCACGTAAGAGACCTATTCTGCATCTATGCTCCCTGCAGTATCAACTGGGTTTTGCAATTTATTTCTCTACCTGCAGTCAATAAGAATTTTTTCATTTCTTCAAAGTTTGCATTTGCTTGCAGTTGACAAATTGTGCTGAATAAGCATTATTTGCTATAAAACTATCTGAGCCAAGAAATTCACTTTTTTTACTGGCAACCATGCTGCCAACTTCAATAATAAATAATAAAAAAAACTACCATTAAATATTAACTTCAGAATTCTACTTGTTTCCACACCAATTTCTTTATGTTATATTAAGATCAATATACACCTTAGTAAATCTATAAGCAAATGCATAAATAAATTATACAAATCTATAATAAAAAAGATGTGTTGGGCAAATTTCATGTTCTTCTAAATTCATGTTCATTCACTTTAGGTGTTGCTTAGCAACATTAGCTGTAACAGCTAGAACACCTTTGATCTTTTTATCTAATATATTAAAAATAAGTGATAGAAAATGATACCATGGAAACAGTTTTGAACCAAGAATCATTTTTTATTAACTTTGAATACACATATGTAATCTACCAGAAAAAAATATTTATAGTATTTCTGAATATTTATTTGAACGACTATTTTTAAATCCATATTTAAATTTGTCCTAGCAAATTTAATGAAAAATATTTAATGCACATGTTAAAAATAACAATAAACTAATAGATGGCAAAGAGATGGCTGATGCCAATTATTTATTTGCCATACTACTAGAAAAAAACAGTGGTATTGAAAAATTATTACTTTGGCCTAGAAATGGCAACTAGATGGCTGTGCCAATTATTTTTTTGCAACAGTACTAGAAAATACACTGCGGTCCTGGAAAATTATTTTTTGGGTCTAGAAATGGCAGAGAGGTGGCTGATGCAAATTATTTATTTACCACATTACTTGAAAAGACAGTACTGAAAAATTATTTATTTGGCCTATAAATGGCAACTACACTGCAGATGCCAATTACTAAATTCACAAATTAATAAAATACACATACTAATCCATTAAAATAACTTTAATGTGCCTAGAAATGGCAATGAGATGGCTTATAAGTTATTTCTTTGCAAAGCTACAAGAGAACATACAGCGGTCCTTTCTTGGACTACTAATGGCAATAAGATAGGTGATGCCAATTATTTATTTCTCAGACTATTAGAAAACACACAGTGGCTTAACCCCTTAAAGACCCTGCCCTTTTTTGTTTTTTCGTTTCTGTTTTTGTTCCCCTTCTTCCCAGAGCCATAACTTCTTTACTGTTTCATCAATATGACTGTGTGAGGGCTTGTTTTTTACGGGACAAGTTGTACTTTTGACCTACACCATTGGTTTTACCATACCGTGTGCTAAAAATGGGAAAAAAATTCTAAGTGCTGTGAAATTGCTAAAAAAAATGCAATTCCACAACTTTTTGGGATTTTTTTACCATGTTAACCAAATTCTTAAACTGACCTACCATTATGAATCTCCAGGTCATTAGAAGATCATATACCCCAAACATGTCTAGATTTTATCTAAGTGGTGAAAAAAAATCCAAAGTTTATTAAAAATAATAAATTCTGCCATTTTCCGAGACCCGCAGCGTCTCCATTTTTTGTGATCTTGGGTTGGGTGAGAGCTTATTTTTTGCGTGCTGAGCTGATGTTTTTAATGATACTATTGATACCATTTTGGTGCAGATATAATCTTTTTTTCGCCCGTTATTGCATTTTAATGCAGTGTCACGGCGACCAAATAACGTAATTCTGGAGTTTTGACCTTTTTTTTCTCGCTACACTGTTTAGCGATCAGGCTAATCCTTTTTCATATTGATAGATTAGGCAATTCTGAAAGCGACAATACCAAATATGTGTATGTTTGATTTTTTTATTGTTTTATTTCGAATGGGGCAAAGCAGGGGTGATTTAATTATTATTTTTTTTTTTTTATATTTTTAAAACATTTTTATTTACTTTTGGCATGTGTCAATAGTTTCCATACGTGACTGGAAGCTGCCACAACCTGATCAGATCCCTCTATGTAGTAGAATTACTCACTTGCTATGAGCATCGACTACTGGGCGGTGCTCATAGCAATTCGGCAATGACAACTATAGAGGTCTCCATGAGACCTCTGGTTGTCATGCCAACAAACCGATGACCGCGATCACGTGAAGCGCACGTTAAATGCCGCTGTCAGAGTTTGACAGCAGCATTTAACTAGTTAAAAGCTGCGGGTGAATTGCGATTCCACCCGCGGCTATTGCGGGCACATTCAGCTGTTCAAAACAGCTAAAATGTCCCAGCAAAGATGTTGGCTCAGCTCCGGAGCCCACATCAAAGGGAGGGAAGCGCCCTCTGCAGTACTAGTATGGTGTAGGTTGTCAAGGGATTAAAAGACTGTACTCCCACAGGTAGGGAGGTGAAGAGTACTCAGCAACTTTTAGCACAGTACTAGCACAGTACTACAGATATGGGTTGCAGAGTTACCAATAGCATTTTTTGTGCAGAGTGTGCAGTCTCAATCTGTCCCTCACTCCAGCTGCATCCTATCCCTATGCTAATGAGAGCATATTGGCAGTGGCACTCATGATCCGGCCTTTGTACACGTGCTGCACCGGACAATCACAGCCATGTCAATACTAAATACCCACAGTCTTAAAGCATGTTGATTGGCTGCACTGCAGCCTTTCAACCAGCTTCATTAGACTTAGGAACCCGAGCAGGAAACCAGACATACAGTTAAAATTCAGTGTTCAGGGTTTGGTAAAGGACACTGCCCAGTACGGACCTCAAACTTTCCCATTTGGGTCAGCTCATCCCTAGTTAACATGACTGTTTCTTTCAGGGCTCTTCCTATCCAAAGTCAGGTGTGCTAATTCCATTATAAAATTTTTACTCCAATCAATTCATAGAATCATAGAATGTTAGAGTTGGAAGGGATCTCCTGGGTCATCTGTTCCAACCCATTGCTCAAAGCAGGATTGACTAAATAATCCCAGACAGATGTTTATCGAGCCTCTGTTTGAAGACTTCCATTGAAGAAGAACTCACCACCTCTCGTGGCAGCCTGTTCCACT
Source organism: Oophaga sylvatica (assembly GCA_033576555.1). NCBI lineage: Eukaryota > Metazoa > Chordata > Amphibia > Anura > Dendrobatidae > Oophaga > Oophaga sylvatica. The sequence goes on from JARQOD010000005.1 coordinate 366,901,057, forward strand.
CATTGATCTACCTGACTGTCAAAACATTTTTTTCTAATATCTAATCTGTGTCTCCTCCCATTCAGTTTCATCCCATTGCTTTTAGTCTTTCCTTGTGCAAATGAGAATAATGATGATCCCTCTATGCTGTGACAGGCCTTTAGATATTTGTAGAAAGCTATTTAGTCTATTCTCAGTCTTCTTTATTGCAAGCTAAACATTCCCAAATCCTGTAACCGTTCCTCATAGGACATGGTTTGCAGACGGGACACCATTATGGTCGCTCTTCTCTGAACTTGCTCCAGTTTGTTGATGTCTTTTTTAACATGTGGTGCCCAAAACTGGACACAGTATTCCAGATGAGGTCTGACCAAAGAGGAGTAGAGGGAGATACTTCACATGATCTAGACTGTATGCTTCTGTTAATACATCCCAGAATTGTATTTGCCTTTTTTGCTGCTGCATCACATTGTTGACTCATGTTCAGTCTGTGATCTATTAGTATACCCAAGTCTATTTCACATGTTCTGTTGTTTAGCCCTATTCCTCCCATTCTGTATATTGTTTTTTTCAATTTTACTGCCCAGATGTAGTACTTTGCATTTTTCCCTGTTAAAAAACATTCTGTTAGTTGCTGCCCACTGCTCCAGTTTATTTATATCTTTTTGAATCCTCTCTCTCTTCTCTAGCATTAGCTATCCCTTCTAGCTTTTAGTAATCAGCAAATTTAATCAGTTTACCCTCAATTCCTTCATCTAAATCATTGATAAAGATGTTGAACCATACAGGGTCCAGGACAGAACCCTGTGGTACCCCACTTGAGACATTCTTACAACTGGATGTGCAGCCATTTATGACCACTCTTTGTATCCAATCACTAAGCCAGTTATAAATCCACCTAACAGTTGCCTTGTCCATTCCATACTTAGTCATTTTTTCATTAAGGATGGTGTGATATACTTTGTCAAATGCTTTTCTGAAGTCAAGATATACTATATTTACAGCATTTCCCTGATCCACCCAGTCAGTGATTTTATCATAGAAGGAAATTAAGTTAGTCAGACATGACTTATTAGTTACAAACCCATGCTGACTCTGGTTAATCACTTCATTCTTATCCAGATACTTACATACATGTTGTTTAATAATTTGTTCAATGATTTTTCCTGGTATAGAAGTCAGACTCACAGGCCTATAGTTCCCTGGGTCCACCTTCTTCCCCTTTTTGAAGATAGGAACAACATTTGTTCTTTTCCAGTCTTCTGGGACTTCTCCTGTTCTACAAGAATTTTCAAAGATTATGGAGAGTGGTTAAAAATTTCTTCTGCTATCAGAGCATTTCCTTTTGATACCACGTTGGCAGCATTATCCTTTTGGGACCCTCTGCTTTCTTTATACATGAGCCATTTTTGACTAGCAGTCACTTCTTTGTGGGTCAATTTATGCACATAATCCGTCTGAAGGTCTAATTATTGACTGAAACGTCACATTTTTTGGATTATGAATTAATAAATGCAGCATTATTTCACTTTTGAGTGCCGGATTTAGTTTTATATTTATGTATACTGGGGTGGTTACCCTTATCTGAGCATCTTCAAATTACAGAAGTGATTTGCTATATTACGACAGCACATTTCTCTTGAGGCTATATCTGGTCTGAAAATAGCGGCCTCTGTTCCTCTCAACAGGGAATTCCCCATGACCTCAGCTCTACATTTCTCCTTCACAGTAGTTTTCTTTCTCCACTCAGGAGGACTCGGAGGGAGTACAAGGTTGTTCTTTGTGAGCAAAGTCTTATCTTGATGTATTTCTTCGTTGTTCTCCTGTGTGATAGCCTGTTACTGGTTCCTGAGCACTATGGGTGCTGACTACCTCCCGATCCTCGTGCTTCTCTGTGTCACATGCTTCCATTCCTCTGTTTCTTCAGGTGCAGTTCAAACTTCTTCTCTTTCTGTAACATGATGAGATACAGTGGGGAAAAAAGTATTTAGTCAGCCACCAATTGTGCAAGTTCTCCCACTTAAAAAGATGAGAGAGGCCTGTAATTGACATCATAGGTAGACCACAATTATGAGAGTCAAAATGAGAAAACAAATCCATAAAATCACCTTGTCTGATTTGGCAAGATTTATTTTGCAAATTATGGTGGAAAATAAGTATTTGGTCACCTAAAAACATGCAAGATTTCTGGTTCTCATAGACCTGTAACTTCTTCTTTAAGAGGCTCCTCTGTACTCCACTCATTACCTGTAGTAATGGCACCTGTTTGAACTTGTTGTCAGTATAAAAGACACCTGTCCACAACCTCAAAAAGTCACACTTCAAACTCCACTATGGTGAAGACGAAAGTGCTGTCGAAGGATACCAGCAACAAAATTGTAGCCCTGCACCATGCTGGAAAGACTGTATCTACAATAGGCAAGCAGTTTGGTGTGATGAAATCAACTGTGGGAGCAATAATAAGAAAATGGAAGACATACAAGACCACTGACAATCTCCCTCGATCTGGGGCTCCATGCAAGATCTCATGCCATGGGGTCTAAATGATCTCAAGAACGGTGAGCAAAAATCCCATAACCACATGGGGGGACCTAGTGAATGACCTGCATAGTGCTGGGACCACCATAACAAAGGCTACCATCAGTAACACACTACGCCGCCAGGGACTCAGATCATGCAGTGCCAGATGTGTCCCCCTGCTTAAGCCAGTACATGTCAGGGCCCGTCTGAAGTTTGCTAGAGAGGATTTGGATTATCCAGAAGAGTATTGAGAGAATGTCATATGGTCTGATGAAACCAAAGTAGAATTGTTTGGTAGAAACAAAACCTGTAGTGTTTGGAGGAGACAGATTGTTGAGTTGCATCCAAAGAACACCATATCTATTGTGACGCAAGGGTGTGGCAATATCATGCTTTGTGGCTGTTTCTCTGCAAAGGGACCAGGAAGACTGATCCATGTTCATGAAAGAATGAATGGGGCCATGTGTCATGAGATTTTAAGTGCAAGTCACCTTCCATCAGTAAGGGCATTGAAGATGAAACATGGATGGGTATTTCAACATGATAATGATCCCAAGCACGCCACCAGGGAAAAGAAGGAGTGGCTTCGTAAGAAGCATATGAAGGTCCTGGCGTGGCCTAGCCGGTCTCCAGAGCTCAACCCCATAGAAAACCTTTGGAGGAATTTGAAAGTCCATGTTGCCCTGCGACTGGCCCAAAACATCACTGAACTCAAGGAGATCTGCATGGAGGAATGGGTCAACATAACACTAACAGTGTGTTCCAACCTTGTGAATACTTACAGAAAACTTTTGACCTCTGTCATTGCCAACAAAGGATATATAACAAAATATTGAGATGCATTTTTATGAACAAACACTTGCATAGATGTCAATTACAGGCCTCTCTCATCTTTTTAAGTGGGAGAACTTGCACAATTGGTGGCTGACCAAATACTTTTTTCCCCACTGTAATTCTGCCCTGTCTAAGAAATCTTCACCTTCCATAATTTCAATGTAGCTAACCTCTCTTCTAGATTTTGCAACTTTTCCTCCAGCAGGGACACAAGCTTGTATTTCTGGCATGCAAAGTTTGGCTTTTCCACTGGAAAGTCTGTGAACAAGTAGCAAGAAATGCAGCTCACCAAATGGATCCTGTACTGTTCCATGTTCTTCTTGTTTATAAGATATGGAAGCTGTGAAAAACGTGCCAAAATTTGCATGCCGCAGGCGCATGATTTACCGATGTCCTCCTTTCAGCTGAAGCAGCCAAAATCCAGTGTTCTTTCAGCTTGCAGAAACTCTTCACTTGTTATCCTTAGAATGCACCTGGGAATATGCAAATTATCTGCTCAGGACTCCTCCCCTGGTTGTATGTGTGTGCTAAATTGTATGTACGTGCTGAAGTTGTATATGTGTGCTGAAGTAGATGTATTATTGTATATATAAGCTGACAAAAGAGAGTTTAAATGCCTCAAGTAATAAGAGTAAGTGCAAAGAAATAGATTAAGGTACAGTGCCTTGCGAAAGTATTCGGCCCCCTGGAACTTTTCAACCTTTTCCCACATATCATGCTTCAAATATAAAGATACCAAATGTAAATTTTTTGGTGAAGAATCAACAACAAGTGGGACACAATTGTGAAGTTCAACGAAATTTATTGGTTATTTTAAATTTTTGTGGAAATACAAAAACTGAAAAGTAGGGTGTGCAATATTATTCAACACATTTAGCTTAATACTTTGTTGCGCCACCTTTTGCTGTAATTACAGCTGCAAGTCGCTTGGGGTATGTCTCTATCTGTTTTGTACATGTAGAGACTGAAATTCTTGCCCATTCTTCCTTGGCAAACAGCTCGAGCTCAGTGAGGTTAGATGGAGATTGTTTGTGAACAGCCGTTTTCAGCTCTTTCCACAGATTCTCGATTGTATTCAGGTCTGGACTTTGACTTGGCTATTCTAACACCTGGATACGTTTGTTGTGAACCATTCCATTGTAGATTTTGCTTTCTGTTTGGGATCATTGTCTTGTTGGAAGACAAATCTCCGTCCCAATCTCAGGTCTTTTGCAGACTCCAAGAGGTTTTCTTCAAGAATAGTCATGTATTTGGCTCCATCCATTTTCCCATCAATTTTAACCATCTTTCCTGTCCCTGCTGAAGAAAAGCAGGCCCAAACCATGATGCTGCCACCACCATGTTTGACAGTGGGGATGGTGTGTTCAGGGTGATGAGCTGTGTTTCTTTTACGCCAAACATATCGTTTGGCATTGTTGCCAAAATGTTTGATTTTGGTTTCATCTGACCAGATCACCTTCTTCCACATGTTTGTTGTGTCTCCCAGGTGGCTTGTTGCAAACTTTAAACAACACTTTTTATGGATATCTTTGAGAAATGGCCTTCTTCTTGCCACTCTTCCATAAAGGCCAGACTTGTGCAGTGTATGACTGATTGTTGCCCTATGGACAGACTGTCGCATCATCAGCTGTAGATCTCTGCAGTTCATTCAGAGTGATCATGGGCCTTTTGGCTGCATCTCTTATTAGTCTTCTGATTGAGATGAAAGTTTAGAGGGACGGCCGGGTCTTGGTAGATTTGCAGAGGTATAATACTCCTTCCATTTCCATATGATCGCTTGCACAGTGCTCCTTGGGATGTTTAAAGTTTTGTAAATCATTTTGTATCCAAATCCGGCTTTAAACTTCTCCACAACAGTATCATAGACCTGCCTGTTGTGTTCCTTGGTCTTCATGATGCTCTCTCTGCTTCAAACAGAACACTGAGACTATCACAGAGCAGGTGCATTTATCTGGAGACTTGATTACACACAGGTGGATTATATTTATCATCAGTAGTCATTTAGGACAACATTGGATCATTCAGAGGTCCACAATGAACTTCTGGAGTGAGTTTGCTGCACTGAAAGTAAAGGGGCCGAATAATATTGCACGCCCCACTTTTCAGTTTTTGTATTTCCACAAAATTTTAAATAACCAATAAATTTCGTTCAACTTCACAATTGTGTCCCTCTTGTTGTTGATTCTTCACCAAAAATTTACATTTGGTATCTTTATGTTTGAAGCATGATATGTGGGAAAAGGTTCAATAGTTCCAGTGGGCCTAATACTTTCGCAAGGCACTGTATATGCATATATCGGACGATTAATTGTAGAACATCTGATAGTATGGTTGAAGATGATAATGCAACTTAACTTTTGTTCTAAAATTGCAAATAACTTAATTGACATATAACATGGTGCGCTCATGTATTTCAATTCCTAGAGTGACATAAAGAATTGATAATGCAAAATAAACAATAAACCCAAAACAAAACACCCCAGTGTGACCAATTGTGGTCATAAAAACAAATTGTCTGTGTCTCTACGCGTTTTAATGCTCTGATTAGAGCAACTCTTCAGGAGACACAAAAATATAGATGATGGAGACTATAAACTCTAAAAGCGTTTAAATATAGTTGATTCCAATCCTCTTATTTGTCTGTCACAACCATATTATATCCATGAGACATCCACACTTGTATGCGGAACATGTACTGTGCTTTTACATGACTACAACTCGCCTCTATAGAATCAAAAAATTTAACTGAAGAATGGGACCATTATGATTAGTGCAACAGCATATTTGGACGATATATTCCTAGACAAGAGTTCCCCAATTAATTTTATAGAACACTTCGCTTACAATACACTCGCCCATCAACAACTAAACCTAGAGTTCACATGCATCCAAAGTAAGACAACATGCTCCGGGATGTGCAACTATCCTCCCATTGAAGTCTCCTGTGTGGACATTGCTGCCACTGTACATAGTGCACTTTGGCCCGTATTATCTGTTACTCTGTTCTTCAATAGTTACGGCTTAGTTTTGCCATTTACACAAAACATCAGTGATTATCTCTAAATTCATGTGGGGTTCGCGTCACAGTGTGGACATGGCCAAGTCTTCAAATAACTGGTATCCTGGTGGCGCCATTTGATATAAGGCAATGCACTAGCAGGAAACATTACTGGTGTACTGCTGAAGTTATGTATTGGGGGGTGCTATCTCACAAGGTGCAATATTAATGAAGTGTGGAGTCTCACATAAATTTAGAGATAATCACTAATGATTTGTTTAAATGGCAAAGCTAAGCCGTAGCTATTGAAGAACAGAATAACAGATAATACGAGCAGGTGCAATATATACAGTAGGGATTAGCAGAAATATTCACACAGGAGACTTCAGTGCAAGGATAGTTGCACATCCCGGAGCATGTTGTACTTTGGATTCAGTATGTTTTATAGTGCTAGACAGTATTGATGCTGGGAAACATACTCTCTTAAAAGAACAGAAATATGAAACACCTGGCAAAACAGTGGTAATTTTTTGAATGACATGTTGACAGCAAACCATTGCTTCTTGAATCTGAAAACAGCTGGCCTATTTCTGCCCATTAAAAAACTAAATATTTTGTGAATGGCTTAATAAAAAGCCTTTGTAATTGCATACTCATTTTGTGGCCAGCAAATCAGTAGCAGATCCTGAAATAGGAATAATTTTTTCACGCAAAGTTAAGAACCAATTGCTTCTTAACTTTCAAAACAGTATAACATAAAAAAGGATAATTTTGAGAAATATTGTCTTGTCAAAAACATATTCCTTCTTCATTTAGTGAACAAAGCTCTTTATTCTTCTTAAACAATGATCATTTTTGCACACCATCTTATGTTTGCACTGACTATGTATAAACAACAGAAAGACAGGCATCTGCTGCAAAAAAAGGTACTGTATATACTCATGTATAAGCCGACCCGTGTATAAGCCGACCCCCCTAATTTTGCCACAAAAAACTGGGAAAACTTATTGACTCGCGTATAAGCCTAGGGTGAAAAATGATTATGCCCCCATATGATGCTCCACAGATTATGCCCCCATATTCTGCACAGATTATGCCCAATATGCTCCACAGATTATGCCCCTATATGCTCCAGATTATGCCCCCATATGCTCCAGATTATGCCCAATATGCTCCACAGATTATGCCCCTATATGCTCCAGATTATGCCCCCATATGTTCCACAGCATATGCCCCCATATGCTCCATATTATGCCCCCATATGCTCCAGATTATGCCCCCATATGCTCCATATTATGCCCCCATATGTTCCACAGCTTATGCCCCCATATGCTCCATATTATGCCCCCATATGCTCCAGATTATGCCCCCATATGTTCCACAGCTTATGCCCCCATATGCTCCATATTATGCCCCCATATGCTCCAGATTATGCCCCCATATGCTCCAGATTATGCCCCCATATGCTCCATATTATGCCCCCATATGTTCCACAGCTTATGCCCCCATATGCTCCATATTATGCCCCCATATGCTCCATATTATGCCCCCATATGCTCCAGATTATGCCCCCATATGTTCCACAGCTTATGCCCCCATATGCTCCATATTATGCCCCCATATGCTCCAGAATATGCCCCCATATGTTCCACAGCTTATGCCCCATATGCTCCATATTATGCCCCCATATGCTCCATATTATGCCCCCATATGCTCCACAGCTTATGCCCCCATATGCTCCATATTATGCCCCCATATGCTCCATATGCCCCCATATGCTCCATATTATGCCCCCATATGCTCCAGATTATGCCCCATATGTTCCAGATTATGCCCCATATGCTGCTGCTGCTGCAAAAAAAAAAAATGACATACTCACCTCTCGTCGCTGGGGGCCAGGTGCCGGTGTCCTGAGCAGGCAGTGACACTGGCACCTGAGATATTTACCTGTCCTCTCTGCATCGCAGCGCTGCGTCCTCGTCATGGTCCTCGGCAGTGAATGATCAGGCAGGGGGCGCGGCGCTCACTAATGACCTCATCGCGCCCTCTGCTGATCATTCACAGCCAGAGGAGTCAGACAAGGACGCAGCCTGCAGCGTGGAACGGGACAGGTAAGTATCGCTATACTCACCCCTCCACAGCGCGTCCCTGCAGCCTCTCTTCTTCTCCCGGCGCTCTCCGCAGCGCTTCCTTCCTACAGCGGTCACATGGTACTCGGCTTATACACGAGTATATACGGTATAATTTTTAGACCATTTATATGATTTAAGTAGCATGAAACTGCAATGTATGTTTGAATAGTCTGCTGGTAAACACTATTTACCATCCGCTTTCTCCTATTCATGTAGGATGAAGTTGCTTGCACATTAATAAAGCTGTATTTGCGTGAATTTATAACATATTCAATACACATCTATGAGACATTTATAAAAAACACCAGAGTTAAAAAATAAACTAATGCTAATAAAAGCACAAGGGCATACTCCAAAGAGAGATTATATGCAAAAAGAAAAAGGAGCAATATGACCCATATAAGTAAAAATTGTATATTTTTATTAATTATTACTCAATAAATTATCATACATATATTCATTAAAAATTACACATAAAATGCAACTAATGTGAAGGTCACAAAACATTCAAAAAATCCGACCAATATTTGGACCGGGAGTAATAGACTCAGAAGATGTATATCACATTAAACCATACATCATAATACATATATATGTGAAAGTATCCAGATACTAGGCAATTGAACTATCATACTGTATTTACAGCATGCCATTAATGACATCAGCATACAAAAATTAAAGCTGCAGCAATACCAAGTATACATGAATGAGTCTCACCCAAATATGTCCCGGAAACAATCAGAGTGTGCAGCCCCGATGCGCATTTTGCGTGGGCTTTCTCAAGGGGCTGTGCATTTTAAAGTCATACTGATGGTGAGTGTACATTGTGAGCCCCAATTGGGCAGTGAAGAGAACGTATGAAAACTGTTGTGGAATTAATGGTGCTGTATAAGTGAGTTAAATATATATATATATATATATATATATATACATATATGTAAGGGTCTGCAGAACGCACCTAATAGATATACTAGAGAGGTGCGTTCGCAGCCCGGGGTCCACCGTGCAGGCAAAGCCCGCTGCTAGTAAGATGGAGAAAGTAGCGAACTCTGTTATCCTGCAGAGTCGCTAAAATAAACGCCGTAGCGCGCTGTGGCAGTAAGTGCGAACTCTTTTAATCCCCAGAGCCGCTAACGGGAATGCCACAGCGCTATATGGCGATAGGTGCAAACTCACTTAGCTTCAGTGAGCCGCAAAGTAAAACGCTAGGGCGTTGAACCAGCGTTATAAAGCGAACCCTGTTGCGTCACAGAGCCGCTGAGAAAAAGACTGTGTCCTGTTAACACCACAGGGATACACAGATAACTGCTGTGCGGAGAGCAGTCCGTGATCACGCAGACAGCAACACAATCAAGCAATCTCCTCACCGGAGAAGCCGGTATTCTAGGGGCTTATTTCAGCCAAGCCCTAACCACTTGCACTCAAATCTCCTCACCGGAGGTGCCGGTATTCTAGGGGCTTATTTCAGCCGAGCCCTAACCACATGCGTGCATGATCACACTGGCGCAAAGAACATAATGCAACTGATACTAGTGCATGGTGGCCCAGCCATGCCACCCTTTTATAGTAACAGCTACAGGACCTGCCAGAAACAAGGACCAATGAAACTGTTCCAGAACACCAGTAGTCACAGGACCTTCCTGGTGGACCAAAAGGAGCTGCTGCAGTACATGAGCATGTGACCCCTGATGTCGAATGAGAGATCTCACCCTGGGCATGCTCAGAAGGGGAAAACAAGGACTTTGTCCTAAAGATGTCTGCTCGCCGCTAACCAGTACTGGTCACAATAGCAGAGCCTGGAGAGGCAGCAGTAATCCTCTGCACACTGTTAGACTGGGTGAGACGCTGGGACCGACGTCTATGCTGAGCAGAGTCTACTGTGGCTGGAGACGAATGGGAGACAGAAGCTGGAATGGCTCGAGATTCCCCTTGTGCAGAAGCGGGAACTCGACCCCTAACATTACCCCCCCTCCTAGGGCCCCCCTTCTCTGGGCCTCGCTACGCTCAAAGGCAGCGATGAGCTGTGTAGCATGAACATGCCCGGCAGGTTCCCAGGACCTATCCTCAGGCCCATAACCCCTCCAATCCACCCAAAAAAATTTTTTGCCCCGTACCACCTTGCACCCTACAATGGCGTTCACCTCGTAGTCGTCCGAAGACGAACCTGACGTCCCAGCAGATGACTCAGGCAACCAGGAGATGACCACGGATTTTTGGAGGGACACATGGAAGGTGTCGGAGATACCAAGGCAAGGCGGAAGGGCCAAACGGTAAACCACAGGGTTCACCTGCTCGAGAACCTTGAAGGGACCCAAATAGCGGGGTGCCAACTTAGTGGATTCCACCCGTAGAATGATGTTTCGGGCGGAGAGCCACACTAGGTAGCCAGGAGCAAATTTCGGAGCAGGACGCCGATGGGCATCGGCAGAAGACCTCATCCTTTCCTTAGAAGCCTGAATGGCATCCTGAGTGCGGTCCCATATGTCCCATGCCTCCACAGCCTAGTCTGCCACCCTGGAGTCGGCGGAAGCCACGGGCATGGGCACCGGTACCTGCGGATGCTGGCCGTAATTTAAGAGGAATGGGGTCTGTCAGGTGGAGTCATCCACAGCATTGTTTAGCGCGAACTCTTCCCACGGGAGCAAGGATGCCCAGTCATCCTGACTGGCAGAGACAAAATGTCACAAGTAGGTGACCAAGGTCTGGTTGGCCCTCTCTACCAACCCATTCGTCTCGGGATGATATGCAGAGGAGCGGTTCAACTCAATGCAGAGTAGATGACACAACTCTCTCCTGAACCGAGACACAAATTGGGGACCTCGATCGCTGACAATCTTGTCTGGCATACCGTGTAGACGGAAGATGTGTCTAATAAATAATGTTGCCAAGGCACGTGCAGAAGGTAACCGTGGTAGCGGCACTAAGTGCACCATTTTGGAGAAGTGGTCGGTGATCACCCAAATGATAGTGCAACCCAGAGACTTGGGTAAGCCCACCACAAATTCCATCCCGACCATTTCCCAGGGCCTGTCTGCCACCGGCAAAGTAAAAAGTAACCCAGCTGGTCGTTGTCGTGGAGACTTATTCTTGGCGCAGGAGACACACGCCCGAACATAGTCCCCAACATCACGGACCATATGCGGCCACCAATAAGTCCTCGCCAGCAATTCAGATGTCCTCTTTGCCCCAAAGTGTCCACCAACCTTGGACGAATGTGCCCAAGAGAGTACCTCCGGTCGTAAATTGGTAGGTACAAAAGTCTTGCCCGGGGGCACAGACTCTAGTGAAACCGGGGCCACTGTTCTCAGGCTCTCTGTGGGGACAATAAGCCGAGTCTCCTCATCTTCCTCCTCTGATGACACTAAGGAGCGAGAGAGAGCGTTAGCCCGAACATTCTTCTCACTGGAGAGAAGATGGAGGGTGAAGTGGAACCGAGAGAAGAATAGGGACCATCTGGCCTGGCGAGAATTTAGCCGCTGAGCCGTTTGCAAATATACCAAGTTTTTGTGGTCGGTGAATACTTGGAAGGGAAAACGAGCCCCCTCCAGAAGATGTCTCCACTCAGAGAAGGCCAACTTCATAGCCAGCAACTCCCTGTCCCTGATGGAATAATTCCTCTCTGCTCTTGTTAAGGTCTTAGAAAAGAAGAAGCAGGGATGCTTCCGACCTTGAGCATCTTTTGATAAAGGACTGCTCCAGCACCAACAGAAGAGGCGTCTACCTCTAAAATAAATGGCTTATCAACATCAGGGCGATGTAGTATGGGAGCACTGGCAAAATGCGATTTGATGGAAGAGAGCGCCTTGGAGACGTCCTCAGACCACAACTTGGGATTTGCTCCCTTCTTGGTGAGGGCTACCAAGGGAGCTACCAAAGTCGAGAAATAGGGAATGAACTGGCGATAATAATTAATGAACCCCATAAAGCGCTGCACCGCTTTAAGAGAATGGGGTTCTTGCCAGTCCATTACAGCCTGTAGTTTGGCAGGATCCATAGCCAATCCCTGGGCAGAGATGATATAGCCCAGGAAAGGTAAGGACTCCTGCTCAAACACACATTTCTCCAGCTTGGCATAGAGGGAGTTTGCCCGTAAGAGGTCGAAGACTTTGTTGACAACCCTCCGGTGAGAGTCTATATCTGGTGAAAAGATGAGAATATCATCTAGATAGACTACTACAGAGGTGGAGAGCATATCCCGGAAGATATCATTGACAAAGTCTTGGAAAACAGCGGGAGCATTACAGAGCCCGAAGGGCATCACCAGGTATTCATAATGCCCATCCCTGGTATTAAAAGCTGTCTTCCACTCGCCCCCCTCACGGATGCGAATTAGGTTATAGGCACCACGTAGATCAAGCTTGGTAAATACTCTTGCTCCTCGGAGCCTATCAAAGAGCTCAGAGATAAGGGGCAACGGGTACTTATTCTTGATGGTGATGGCGTTAAGACCTCTGTAGTCAATACATGGATGTAATTCTCCGTTCTTCTTTGTCACAAAGAAGAACCCCGCCCCTGCTGGTGACACCGACTTCCTAATGAACCATCTTGCCAGATTCTCCTGTATATACTGGGACATGACCTCCGTCTCAGGAAGCGAGAGGGGGTAGACTCTCCCCCGAAGAGGTTCTGCTCCAGGCAAAAGGTCAATAGGACAGTCGTAGGGGCGATGAGGTGGAAGAGTCTCCGCCGCCTTCTTGGAGAAAACGTCTGCATATGACCAATAACACTGAGGAAAAGAAGTGAGATCTACGGGTATCTCTGTGGTGGTGACCTGAACGCACTCCCTGACACACCTGCCTCTACATGAATCACCCCAACCCAGTATCCTCCCAGAGGACCACTCAATATGGGGAGAGTGGTAACGGAGCCAAGGTACTCCCAGCAACACCTCGTCTATTCCCTCGGGCAGGACAAGAAAAGAAATACTCTCCTGATGGGAAGGGGACATAGATAAAGTGAGAGTGATAGTCTGGTGGGTGATTTGTGAGGGCAGAGTTGATCCATTCACTACTCGCACAGTCACCGGTTTGGCGAGCATCACCAGAGGTATAGTGTGGCGGAGAGCAAATGCAGAGGCATGAAATTCCCCTCGGCTCCAGAATCCATACAGAGCTCGGCGGTGAGCGTGGATGGACCTACAGTAATTGTCCCCTTAAAGGACAATTTGGTGGAAAATGCGCAGTGTCTAGTGAACCTCCTCCCAAGGTCACTAGACGCGACCATTTTCCCGACCGCTGTGGACATTTGTTGGCATAATGTCCCAACTGCTGGCAGATGTTACAGACCACGGGTACTCGAGCGGCCCGGGACTTAGATCCTGCTCGAGAAACCTCCATGGCGTCATGGGAGTCGTGCGCCTGGCTGGAAGATTCTAGAGGTCTGGCGAAGGTGGGAGCCAGCCGAAACCTCTGCCTACACTGGGACCGCTCCAACCTCCGTTAGTGAAAACGGAGGTCGATGCGGGTAGATATGGTGATAAGCTTCTCTAGTGTGGCGGGAATCTCCCTGGTAGCCAAGGCGTCTTTCACATGGCCCGCTAGTCCTCTCCAAAACACGGGAATGAGGACTTTATCCGGCCAGTCCAACTCCGAGGACAGAGTCCGAAATTGGACAGCAAAACAGCTGACCAAGGACGAACCCTGTGAACTTGCCAGAAGTTGGAGCGTGCATTGTGGGTAACCTGAGGTCCTAGAAAGACCTTTTTTAGAGCCTCCAGAAAACGAGGAGAACTCCGCACCACACGGTCATCACGCTCCCACAGCGGGGTGGCCCACTCCAACGCTCTGCCCGACAGAAGAGATATTACAAAGCCCACTTGTGCCCGATCCGTGGGGAAATGTGCAGCCTGAAGCTCGAGTTGTATAGAGCACTGACTCACGAATCCTCGACATTGCTTGCTGTCACCAGCAAACTTGTCTGGAAGTGGGAGGTGGGATATTGTGGGGGCAGAGGTGGCAGTGGACACACTGGCTGCAGCCACGCTAGCAGCCTGGACAGCGACTGCGGTAACATCCACAGCTGAAGAGTCGCCAACCTACCCTCCAGCTGCTGGATGTCCCGCAGTAGACGCTGGTCATCCGCCATTTTACTAGCCAGACCCTGGCAATAGTATTATGTTAGGGTCTGTGGAACTCACCTAATAGATATATTAGAGAGGTGCGATCGCAGCCCGGGGTCCACCGTGCAGGCGAAGCCCGCTGCTAGTAAGATGGCGAAAGTAGAGAACTCTGTTATCCCGCAGAGTCACTAAAATAAACACCGTAGCGCGCTGTGGCAGTATGGCGATAGGTGCGAACTCACTTAGCTTCACTGAGCTGCAAAGTAAAACGCTAGGGCGCTGAACCAGCGTTATAAAGCGAACCCTGTTGCGTCACAGAGCCGCTGAGAAAAAGACTGTGTCCTGTTGACACCACAGGGATACACAGATAACTGCTGTGCGGATAGCAGTCTGTGATCATGCAGACAGCAACGCAATCAAGCTATCTCCTCACCGGAGAAGCCAGTATTCTAGGGGCTTATCTCAGCCAAGCCCTAACCACTTGCACTCAAATCTCCTCACCGGAGGTGCCAGTATTCTAGGGGCTTATTTCAGCCGAGCCCTAACAACATGCGTGCATGATCACACTGGCGCAAAGCACATAATGCAATTGATACTAGCGCATGGAGGCCCAGCCATGCCACCCTTTTATAGTAACAGCTACAGGACCTGCCAGAAACAAGGACCAATGAAACTGTTCCAGAACACCAGTAGTCACAGGACCTTCCTGGCGGACCAATAGGAGCTGCTGCAGTACCTGAGCATGTGACCCCTGATGTCCAATGAGAGATCTCACCCTGGGCATGCTCAGAAGGGTAAAACAAGGACTTTGTCCTAAAGACGTCTGCTCGCCGCTAACCAGTACTGGCCACAACAGCAGAGCCTGGAGAGGCAGCAGTAATCCTCTGCACACTGTTAGACTGGGCGAGACACTGGGACCGATGTCTAAGCTGAGCAGAGTCCACTGCAGCCGGAGACGAATGGGAGACCGCAGCCGGAATGGCTTGAGTTTCCCCTTGTGCAGAAGCGGGAACTCAACACATATATATTTATATTTTTTTTCTAGTCATTTAGAGGGTTCTTATTGTGATTTGTAAAATTCATCAAAGTTGAAAGTTTGAATTTCAAATGATGTGGTCATCTTTAGTCCCAACTCCCAGCTGGTATTATTATATTAATACCAGCTTGGAGCTTGTTGGGACCGTAGTCTGTGTTAAATCCAAAAGGTACTGCCCAGTGAAGGTGAAGAGAGGTGGTGGGGCTGTCTTCATCATCCTTTTTGAATTATGTGATATTTTGTCTTTTATCTCCAGACTTATAACACGTTTATTTTTTATTATAATATTTTGATATAATGAAGTGACTTAGCACATATCTACACAGTAAAAGCTCAAATGGAGAAAGTCTCCTGTAACTGCTGTGTGTCTACAGTTTAAACTTAAATATTAGGGCACATTGTTGTTTGAGGTAGAAATGTAATGCAAATTGTGATTTGTTTTTCCAGAAATCAGTTTTTAAAAATCTTTTATTTATGTGTGCCAACAAGAGAAGTTTAAATCACTAAAGTTTTCTAAACTTTCTATAAAAGAATGAATGGATTTGGGGAGCCTAAAAGTACAGTAGATTTAATAATGGCATGTACCAGTCAATTAAGGGCTGGTGGAAATAGAGAAGCATAAAACCTATATAGAAAAGAAATAAATAATTGATATAAAAAAATAAGAATACCAATTACAATATTATGACCCAAAGAAGATACTCAAAGCATACCAAAAGAAAAATATAATACTTTATTAACAAATAATATGATTACTCAAAAGGAAAAGAAAAGATGATGCGGCAAAACAGAAATAAAAATATATTTTATTGATTAAAAACATAAGATTATAAAAGCTCCAATAGCATGTGTAATGCAAGTGGCATGGCGCAACAGACAGGCAAAGCATAAATAATTATAAGCATGAATTTGCATGAATAAAAAGTAAAAAAAATAATAGCAAGAGAATTGACTATAGTGGCTGCTAACAAAAATGTGCCAAAAATAATTATTAAAAATAATATACAGTGGCAAAATAGTAACAATACATAATTCAGTATTAATAAATTATTTTAATAAAATGTAAAATAGCTTAATAGTGAATATCAAAAAAGCATGATTCTAATAATTGCCGATATACAAAAGAAAAAGGTGCACTAATTGTCAGAAATATAATATGTCATAGTAATGTGGAGAAAAAACCTGAAAAATCACATACCAACCGATCTGATGCTCCACTGCCCCCCCACACAAACCATTCCAATGCAGGTTTCGCTACTGCCTCGTCAGGGAGTAGAGAAGTACCCAATCTAACTTATTATGCATTTTAAACTGTCTGGACTAATTTTTGCCAATGTACATATTAAACATCATTATTAGGGAAGAGCGGACCCGTGGAATTTCAGATTCTTGTTTCCACCCTAATTTTTATTGCAAAGTTCGGTTTGGGTACCAGAACTGTACCCAAACTAGAACCAGAACACGAACCCAATTGAAAACAATGGTGACTCCAACTTTTGAGCTGAAAAATTCTCTCCATCTTTCCGGACTTCCACCCGGAACTCCAAACATTGTAACAGACTTCCGGAAGAAGTTTGTGTTTGGCGTTTAGCACTGGACACTAACTGCGTGGTACTAACCCCAAACATTTAAGTTTGGGTTTCCTGATCTCCTATCATTAGTTAATGTCTGAAAAGTTTGATTGTTGTTTTTCATAAAAATACACATATAGAAAATAACAACATCAAAAAAGTGCCATGTGTTAGAGGTCGAGTTCCCGCCTCTGCACAGGGGTAATCTCGAGCCATTCCCGCTGCGGTCCCCCATCCGTCTCCGGCCGCAGTGGAGTCTCCTCAGCAGAGACATGGGTCCCAGCGTCTTGCTCAGCCTAGTACGGTGCAGAGGTTTACTGCTGCCTTTCCAGGTTCTGATATTGTGGCCTGTACTGGTTAGCGGCGAGCAGACGTCTTTAGGACTAAGTTCTGCGTTTCCCCTTCTGAGCATGTCCAGGGTGAGATCTCTCATTGGAGATAAGGGGTCACATGCTCAGGAACTGCAGCAGCTCATATTGGTCCGCCAGGAAGGTCCTGAAACTACATGTGTTCTGAACAGTTTTCTCATTGGTCCTTTTCTGGTAGGCCCTGTAGTTGCTTCTATAAAAGGGTTGTATGGCCATGCGGCCAAGTGCTAGTATCAATTGCATTTAGTGCTTTGAGCCAGTGTGATCATGCACGCATGTGGTTAGGGCTCGGCTGAAATAAGCCCCAAGAATACCGGCACCTCCGGTGAGGAGATTTGTGTGTACGTGGTTAGGGCTTGGCTGAAATAAGCCCCTAGAATATCGGCTTCTCCGGTGAGTAGATTGCTTGATTGCGTTGCTGTCTGCATGATCACGGACTGCTATCTGCACAGTAGTTATCTGAGTATCCCTGAGGAGTTAACAGGATACAGTACCTATCTCTGCGTCTTTACCTCAATGATTCTGTGGTGTAACAGAGTTCACTTATACTGCCATATTGTGCCACAGTATTTATATTTGCGACTCTGTGAAGTAACAGAGTTTGCCTTTACCGCCATCTTACTAGCAGCAGGCTCTGCCTGCACGGTGGACCCAGGGATGCGAACGCACCCATTATTTATATTTATTTGGTGCGTTCCGCAGACTCTAACACCATGTTTATAAAATAAGTTTATTTTATAAATAAGTTAATTATAATTGGTTATTTTCTGTATATATATTCCTGTACATAGGTGAGAAACAACAGGTGATACTGCATATAAGGGAGGAACTGCTTTACACAGGCATTTTGTCTTATCATGATCAAAACATAACAATGTTTTCTTTATGAAACTCTAGTATTTCAAAAGATGACCATTGGATGCAAAATATTTTGCTTAACAAAATTTGAATCCTTGTACTCTGCAAATAAATTAATAGTTGAAGAAAGTTTAGTTGATCAATAAAACGCTTTAAAAGTTAACCATCCTTGGGTCATTGTAAATGAGATTCAAAACATTTCAAATAATAATATTAATGTGGAGCAGCCATATAAAATATTTATTTAAATTATTAAATAACAATTAGATTTGTGAAACTATAATAAACAAAATATAGTTGTAGATGGAATTATAAATATAGTATTTATTTTGTAGTCCAACTTCAATAAAACAATTTTTTAACTTACTATATTTGCTAAATTAGATTTGATCTCATCAGTTAGAAATATATTATCTTATGCAGCAACTGTTAGTTATTTTGCAAATGCTTCATAGTATTTTGTTAATCACCATTAATAGTTCTGTTTAAAGTAGGATCAGTAGATATTAAAAGAGTACTTTGGCACATTATCTGAAGGAAAAATAACATTTAATTGAACGGCATTACTATTTATAATTTTTACAGGCAAAATTTAACATTATAAAACGATAAATGGATATTACATTTTATTCTTAACAAACTAAAATGTTAAGAAATAGAGCACTGAATGAATTTACCATTAGAAATAATTTAAAAAGACCAGAGGCAATTAATTAGTCACTACAGCTGGAATAGAGGTATATTTATGGTAATGTAAAAGAGCTCTTTCCTAAAGAAAACAGACAGCAGCAATATGTTTCAAATAGTAGCAATTTGCATGATAGATTAACGGCTTCGTATTACTCACTGCTGTCGGAATGTGCCTACTGCATGGCAAAGTTTCATGTAATGAGCATCATAAAAGTCTACAATTTGCTAAAACATATCACACTATTTGTTTAAAGTACAAATTTATTTGAAATGCAGAATTAAATATTTTAGTATATTAAGACAGATTTATCAGTAGAAATATTGAACGTGTCTTACTCATATTTATTATTTGTTTTATTCCATTGTTTATTTTGTTTAGTTTCTTCATTAACCCCTTACTAACAGCTAATTTTGACCTTAATGACAAGGCCAAATTTTTTAAATCTAACCAGTGTCACTTTAGAACACTGCAATAGATCCCAGTGAATCTGATATTGTTTTTTCATCACATATTGTACTTCATGATAGTGGTAAATTTTGGTCGATATGATTTGCTCATATTTATGAAAATATAAAATACTTTTTGAAACTTTAAATTTGTATGCACTTAAATCAGATATTTTTACTACACAAAATAATAAATAAATAACATTTCTCACATGTCTACTTTACACCAGCCCGATTTTTCAAACATAATTTATTTTGGCTATTAAGTTAGAAGGGTTAAAAGTTGACCATCAATTTCTGAATTTTCCAACAAAATTTACAAAACCATTTTTTTGGAGAGCACATCACTTTTGAAGTGATTCTATATGACAGAAAATACACCAAAGTGACATCATTCTAAAAACTACACCCCTCAAAGTGCTCAAAATCACATTCAAGAAGTTTATTAACCCTTCTGGTGCTTTATAGGAACTAAAGCAATGTGTAAGAAAAAAATTAACATTTTACCCTTTTTCATAAAAATGTTGCTTTAGCCCCAAATTTTTTACTTTTACAAGGGTAACAGGAGAAAATGGAGACCAACATTTGTTGTCCAATTTCTCCTGTGTATGCCGGTTACCCATACATGGGGGAAAGCTACTATTTGGGCATATGGCAGGGCTCAGAAGGGAAGCAGCACCGTTTGACCTTTTGAACGTAAAAATGGCTGATATCGAGAGCAGATGCCTTGACATGTTTAAAGAGCTTCTGATGTGCCTAAACAGTCAAACCCCCCACAAATGACCCCATTTTGGAAACTATACTGCTCAAATATTTTATCCATGGGTATGGTGAGGATTTTTAACAAAAAGGCGCTACACAAAATTTGATAACATTATGTCATCATATTGAATATGTCGTCATTAGTGTTGATCGCAAGTGCTCATTTCTTGCTATTCGCTACTGTATCACATACAATTTGCATTTAGCTTAGGGAGGTACAGAGTGTCCCAGGAGCAGAGAGCGTGACAGAACCCAGTCTGTAAAAAGGGATTAGGCCAGTGCAGTCCATTTGCAAATATATAGCTGCAGTTTATTTTGTGGGGGATGGAAAAAAAGAAAATATTTTGATCCATCAAGTATTATGAACTTTGAGGTCCTTTATGGTGTTATATAACAAACCCAAAAATAGTTGAAACATTTTCCTGGGCTACATTTCTCAACCATACTCTATTTCATAGTGTGAAGTAATTTTCTGTCCTACCTAAACCTTAGAAAAAACTTTTAAAGTTTTGTAGGCTTCCATTTCTTAGCCATATAGTGTTACCTGGTCTGTTAACATTTCTGTGATCTCTAAAAGTGAACAAAATCTTTAAAAGATTTTGTAGGCTTTCATTGCTTCAATTTCTTAAACATATGTGAACAAATATTCTCTTAAAAATAAATTTCTATTTTTTAATAATGACTAAAATACACACCTATTCCCAGTGTAACCTGCAACAGTCAATAAAGAAGGGTCTTCACCTAAGGAACAATTGTGTCCTTATATAGGGTGAACAAGACCACTAAAATTATTCCGATATCATAGTATTACCAATCAAGATGAAAATAATCCTCATGTGCCTAACGTGGAACTACTTGACAGCAGAGATTGGCACCCTAGGAAATACGAGATTTCCGCATCCGCTCACCGATGGCTCTCCCTCACCCTATACGGCCCTATTATACCTTAAGCGCAGTAGAATTATAGTTAAGGTAAAAGAGTAAAAATTGCAAATGCACACAGGAACAAAGACCTTCACTTTTAGTGACATGTCCTGTGGTCTGATGAAACTGAAAATTTGGCCATATTGATCATCGTTACGTTTGCAGGAAAAAAAGAGAACATGCAAATAGTGCTGGTATGATGGCTATAAAAGAGAGTTTACAGCGTGATGTTGATAAATCTTAATATAAAATGAAAAAACAAAAAATCTATCAAGATTGTGGAGGATCATCAAAGTATTGTGAACAAATATATCCTCTAAAAACAATACACTTTATTACATCTCATTAATGAATACCATAGCTCATGTTGTATGAAAAATGGACGGGAATCCAATGAGCACCACCGTAACTACACAAAAATTCTTTCTGGTAATAACTATAAATTTCTAATAACACCAATTATAGACTTAATAATCGCTATTTATCGCATGAATTGATACTGCCTATCACAGAGGTTGGCACCCTTATAGTCTTCTAGTGGCACCCTTCTCCTGTACAGCTCTCCCTCACTCTCCCTTTTATGCCCTGATAAAGTGAGCTAAACAGCAGAAAATGAGTGACAACCTAATCTAGTGCATAGATATTTCTAACATATACATAAATATGTCATAAAATGTGAAAACTTATCTTTAATTATAGAAACTGTCCTCATACGTTTCCCCATCCATTCGGTTCATCAGGAGGCTCAGTTAATGGAAAAAAATCATGATGGCTGAAAATTCATGATGAGAGGATCACAGGCAGAAACAAGGTAACACTAGAACAATACATAAAATGTAAATTGATTCCACGGGGGTTACAGATTCACATTTTTCCATCATTCCAAATGGATAATGAAGGTTTACTGAAAAGATGGGTAGAGGCATGTGATTCATGTTCTTTCAATTTCCTTAGCATACTGATTGATGTGGATAAAAGTAATCTTGAATGTTTGGGAGAAAAAAATTAAACAATTACAGGATAAGATCGAGCAGAATCTTACTTCAGATCAGATCATGAAATTTGACCAGCAATTGGAAACTGCATTGGTCAAATGTGAAAATGAAATCCAGCAGTTGAAAACTGGTAAATGCACAGATGTACAGGACTATTAAGCAAATAAAGTGTTTAAATGGAGAACACACACTTTTGGTAAAATATCAGAATCCATGTCTTCTTTAGCAAGTGATATTTCTCATGACACAAGTGGCAGTAGGAACTTGAATGGCAAAATGGATGATTTTTCTAATATTACACCAGAAAATATAACCCCTGGCAAGGACAAAGAGGAAGTGGGCTCAATAAAATTAATAAATTTATCAAATATCATCTTGACCCCTGATCAAATTTCTGTATTTTCATTGGGTCTTGGCTTCAGCCCAGCAGCAAAGTTTGACCAACTTGTGACCATAAAGGATACGTTTTTATTTGCACACAAATTATTGCTCAAGAACTACATGCAAATAAACAATTGCATCATCTTTTATCCACAGAGGAAGGACTGACAGCGTTACAAATAGACATGAGCGAACGTGTTTGGAAAATGTTCACCAATTTCAAATTCGGAACATAGCACATTAGGATTCGTGGTCACTTTCAAGCGCATTTTTATTCAAAGTTGGCAAAATTTTGTCACAGTAAGTAGTATAGGAACTGTATTACTCATCAAACTCAAATCTGACAGGTCGACACACCCCCTATCATTTAATCCGTCTCCCTGTCAGATTGATCCAGGTCGTCACGCCCCCTGGCTGAACTTTGCTCAGGCTGTGAAATCTGGTCTGCTGGATTTGTGAATTTCAATCAAAGTGATTTATTCATGTCTATTGTGGTGGATTTGTGAATTTCAATCAAATTGATTTATTCATCTCTATTTATATTTTATTCAGTGACTTTGATTAGTCTGTGGAGTTTTTAGTGTATTAAAGAGCAAATCTTGATTTTATTCTTTTTTGTGGGTAGATGCTTTTAAGGACCCAGTAAATGTAAAGCTATTTTCTAGCAGAGTCTGTAGTACAGACTCCAGTATATAAGAATTTTTAGTGAAATACAGACTCTTAGTGAAATACAGGCACCAGATCAAAGACTTGTTTACATCCATATGAGGATCTATATTAAAAAAAGCAACGATTATTCTATAGTACCTGGGTAGATGCTTTTAAGGACCCAGTAAATGTATAAGGAGTTCTATTTAAATACAGACTTCTGTATATAACTAGTATATAATGATTTTTAGTGAATAAAGAGTGAATCTTGATCTTTTTTGTGGTGAGAAACTTTTAAGGACCCAGTAAATGCATGTAAAACACTATTGTGGTGGAATTTGGAATTATGACGCTCAACTTATAGTTTTATTCAGTATATATATTTTTAGCTTGGCAGTGTATCTACACTTATATCAGGACTGGGAAGAATGTACTTTTGTTACAGATCGGTAAGCTATTACTATGCTGTGTATCTAAGGCTTGGGTTGTATTGAGAGGAGCATATTTTTCTATTTACTAGCTAACATGGTACATAGATATACATCTTTACTGGCACATAGAAATGTAGTACAACAGTGTTGACATGAATTGTCAGAATGAGTGAAGGTCGATGCTACGGTAATTCAGGCAAACAGTAAATAGTATTGCATTGTGTATAGTCAGTGGGATCTTTTAAAACCAACACATTTATGTGTATTCTGATAGCAGTGCCCATAGAATGAGTGAAGGTCGATGCTATTGTGACATGTTAGAAACCACATATACTAAATAGCCCTGTATTGTGTCATGACCTGTAAGTACAATGAGAGAAGGTCGCATGCAATCATGAATTCATTTGTCTCTATTTACCTGTAAATGTGTGTAAAGGGGAAAGTCATGGCGAGATTGAAATAAATTGAAAAAGGACGCTTTTGCAGTATAAAATACAAATTTTATTAAGGTCTAAAATACATTATCATGGATAAAAATCCAAAAGAGTGGGATATACAGCATGCAGAAAAAATAACCAAAGTGTTGACATGAAGTTACAGCTCAAAGACATATACATTATCATGAATAAAAATCCAAAAGAGTGGGATATACAGCATGCAGAAAAATAGCCAAATGCAGACAGGTATGAACTACATTCAAATCAATATATAATAGTGCACATCTCCATATCTTATATGTTATAACGATAATAGACTAATCCGGTGCTAAACAATAATAACCTACATATATTTGTACATATATATGCAGTCTATGTAACTCACAATATCCCCCAATAGGCAGACATATATGCACTATATATAGGATTATAAGTATCTCAATGAAGCATGTATATCAATAAAGTAACTTCCCCATCACAGATGCTAATATAATGATGTTAGCATGCAAGTGCAGGGCTCACAATACATACTGTGCGTGCATATGAAGTCAATTAGCACATCCATATGAGGAGCTATATTAAAAAAGCAGTTGTGTATAGTGGGCTCACAACACATACTGTGCGTGCATATGAAGTCAATTAGCACATCCATATGAGGAGCTATATTAAAAAAGCAGTTGTGTATAGTTGGCCATTCAAATATTAGTTATGCGTTCGCTACCACTGTCAACCATAGCAGCTCTCATGATGCTAGCTAATCACAGATGCTAATATAATGATGTTAGCATGCAAGTGCAGGGCTCACAATACATACTGTGCGTGCATATGAAGTCAATTAGCACATCCATATGAGGAGCTATATTAAAAAAGCAGTTGTGTATAGTTGGCCAATCAAATATTAGTTATGCGTTCGCTACCACTGTCAACCATAGCAGCTCTCATGATGCTAGCTATTCTGATCAGCTTATCATATCAACCATGAAGCCTCTTTTAACCCCTTCACAATAATGTACAGAGGAGTTTTTATGTTTTAATACTGATAGACATATCGTGAACTGACATATAGGGTCCATGTGAGACACCATATTTTTCAAATATTAGTTAAGCGTATATTTCAACATTTTGCTCCTTCACAGATTTATTTTACATTATTTTTTTATTTTGCTTAAGGAGCGTGTACAGAGGAGTTTTTATGTTTTAATACTGATAGACATATTGTGAACGGACATATAGGGTCCATGTGAGACACCATATTTTTCAAATATTAGTTAAGCGTATATTTCAACATTTTGCTCCTTCACAGATTTATTTTACATTATTTTTTTATTTTGCTTAAGGAGCGTGTACAGAGGAGTTTTTATGTTTTAATACTGATAGACATATTGTGAACGGACATATAGGGTCCATGTGAGACATGCCTGGACAAGTCCGGGCATGTCTGGGCATGCCTGGACAAGTCCTGGTCACGGGACAGCCGTGGAAAAAACAATACTGAAATTCAAAAACTATGTGCTGGCCGTTAACACGCGCACAGTCATCTAGAAAATATTGAGCGAGTTGCTTCACAAACCCTCTCAAGGCATGTTGAATGTTAACGTTCCCGCTATGAGCTACACACATGACCAACTGTATAGCCTGGGATGCGTAGCGTTCTTGCAGCGCAGGCCTATTTTTAAAGACGCTAAGCCCATCAGATATAAAAGACAGGCATGTTGAGACGTGTCCCGGCCTATTTTGGTACATACCCACTCCTATGCAGCGATATTGACCAGCGTTCAACAAAAATCAGGTACAAACTTTTTAACATACCTGTGTTTCGGCCCCTCAGACCATGCCAGAAGCACTCTGTGCCATGTACTCTAACTCATAATATTCGATTTTGATCAGCATTCAACAAAAAATTGGGTGCTAACTTTTTAGCATACCTGTGTTTCTATAGCGAATACACAGACCCCTACAGCGCATCCCTATAGTGTAGTTTAATGTAGGGGCAAACAGATTATCGCTGGTGCTTGGAAAATACCACATTTCATAGATGGTGCTGATCCGCTGAATCATTTTTAAACATTTCACGCCACTCATGCACCCACAGCACACTTATGCAGTACCAGCACCGCTGCAGCTAGCGCTTTTTAGCTAAAAAAGACCCTTATTTGCATCATTTTCATTATAGTACGACTGGTACATACCCACTCCTATGCAGCGATATTGAGTACCGTTCAACAAAAATCAGGTACAAACTTTTTAACATACCTGTGTTTCGGGCGCTCATGCCATACCAGAAGCACTCTGTGCCATGTACCATAGCCCATAATAATCGATCTTGATCAGTATTCAACAAAAAAATTGGGTGCAAACTTTTTAACATATCTGTGTTTCGGACTATCATGTCATAGCAGAAGCACCCTGTGCCATGTACTCTAGACCATAATATTCGTTTTTGATCACCATTCAACAAAAAATTGCGGCATGTTGAGACGTGTCCCGGCCTATTTTGGCACATGACAAATGTTTCTGACTCTCATGTCATACCAGAAGCACCCTGTGCCATGTACTCTAGACCATAATATTTCACATCGGTATGGGAACTACATAGCTTTGTTTTCTCAGGTATTTAAAAAAAGTGTGGAAAACTGAAAATCCCGCGGCCTGTGGTAATTTAGTGAGAACCATATAGACAAATCGGGTATCGTCACACACGAGACCACGACACCTCGGGCTATCACATTTGCCACTAGTTTTCAAAAATCAGCTCCTTAACAATAAAGTAAGAATCGTAGCGTCCTGCATTGTGGTCTATAAATGTATAGTTTGAAAATTTACCGTTGCTAAAGAACAGTAAAAAGTCGTGCGTACAACTATCACCCCCAAAACTCTCACCACTGTCACAAACACTATTGCCTACAGAGGCGCCCCGCGAGAATTTCCGTATGTGTGTATCAAGATGCTCCATGCTATGACCGAATGTTTGCTCGTGGATGCTGGCATTTCCAGTGACATCATAATTGTGTAAATGCGCTGGGGCACGTGTATCGATCCCCTAGGGTGTAATGCGTGATCATTTTAATTAATTTTCAATTCATAACCACACGTTCTCAGGCAGACAGGTTTATTTCACAGAAGTTGACTGTACAGTTGCATAATCTTTGTTTAAAATCATACATTTGCATAATTTTGTTTAAAATCGCACAGCTCTGCAATAATGTCGGGTGTTGGACATGCACTTATCAGTCTTTCATACGTGTCGCAGAAAGATTTTAGTCTGTTCTGCAAGAGTTTATTATGCACGTACTGTGCAGACATGTCAAGAAACATTTTGGTGTGTTCACCAGTCCATACGGGTGTTGGTGTGTAAGGCGATCGACCATCATCCTTCAGCTTCTTACTTACACGCCGGCGCGATACCGCGCGTTTCTTTGACGGTAATGCATCGGCTGAATTGGCAGCTGCTGCTTCCGCGTTGCTATTTGCAGATTCTGTAGCTTGACACAGACGTATATTCTTAAGCCGACTACTCTCAGCATTCCCGGGGTGCTCGGTTGGCGCGTCGTTTTCTTCACGATCTGCGACACACTCGTGTGAAAGAGGCTCCGTTCTCACTTCCGTTCTGTTCTCAAATCCATAATTGCGCTGCTGCAAAACTCGCGAATGACGATCCTCCGTAACTAAAGAAAAGATACGTGTTGTAGTTAACCGCTAAGTGGGGGAGATATAGGAAGAGCTACATGAGCCACATGGCTCTGATTCAACGTGATATTTGTAAAGCTACTAGCACCGATTATCTGTGAAACCGATGCATGATTGTTTGTATAAGTACACTATAGAGCGGCCTAGACATATATACTTACAAGTATGCCCCGGGTGCTGATCTACAGAGAATGCTGAATTAACAGAGAATGCTGAATTAACAGACATCTCGCTGCTCGGACGCCGCCGTATGGGGCTGTTTTCTCCCTCAAACTGCAACCTCACGGGCGATACTTTAGCAGCTGTAAATAAAATATAACATACATGAATGCGCACAACACATTCACAAGCTAACTTGACACAGGTAAATAAAGCTAGTTACCGCAGAAATTTTTATCTGCGTGTATAACTACACTATAGAACTGCGTAGACATATATGCTTACAAGTATGAGACGTGTAGTGTAGTTCAGAGATTGGTGAATTAAACGGTGTGGAGGTGCTCGGGCGTTTTCGTATGGGTGTGTTTTCTTTTTCAAGCTGCAGCCTCCTGCTCGTTAGTTTAACATCTGTAAATAAAATATAACTATTACTCGCCACAGAGATGATATCTACGTGGGCCACACGCACAAAGCTAAATTCGCAAAGCTATCGTAACATGCGTAAATAAAATATATCCACTAGTTATTGGTGGCGTCACAGGGTACAGAGGGTACAAACACATATCACCCTGGTTTCATGGACCCGCTACCTTTTCTATTCCAGAGCCGTGTGCTTAGCGAATCACCCCATCTTTTAGGAGCGTTGGGAGGATTATAGTCCGGTTCTACGAACTCGACATCTGAATCCTGGGGATCCTCCACGATCTCAGCATCGGAATCGCGATGGTCGAGCGGCTCAGTCGCCACAGGGTTACCAACCGTCCAGTCCGCTACAGCTGTATCTGTATGAGAAAATGTTTATATTATTAAAACATGTCTAGCTAACGACCCAGTCAGCTAAAATAAAATTAACTGTATGGATTTTAGCGGCAGTCTATATTAATTATCAATATTAATAGTAGACGTTATAAATTTACAGCTACCACGTTTACCCGTCTAGATACATAGGTTTAAAACATATGATATAGCTATAGGTTTCTTGCCTGTGACAGACTGGTGAGAGCTTGAAGCTCGTCGCCCGCTAGCAGAGTTGCCTTCCTCTAACAGGTTCTGCGTAATGAACCGGTTCTCGTAGGAGTAGTCTGAATGGACTCCCTCTTCTTAAATAAGAATGAAATATATCGTTTATATATACAAAGCGCAGACTCAGACAGCCCGACACAATACGACGTACACTATATACGGTGTAAAATTTACCCGATTGTTCTGGTGAAAGCAAAGCAGAATATTGAACGCGAGAATATCTGGACTCCATCTTGAATAAAAAGGGTCCGCTATTAAATTAAAGCAAATAAAGATCAAGTATGAAAACACGACTAAGCTGTTCATGCAAATACTACACAAACTTAAATATAATTGAAACAAACGTGGATATTCACGAGATATAAAAATACGCACTTTAGTTCTAAAGATCAAGTATGAAAACACGACTAAGCTGTTCATGCAAATACTACACAAACTTAAATATAATTGAAACAAACGTGGCTATTCACGAGACATAAAAATACGCACTTTAGCTCTAAAGATCAAGTATGAAAACACGACTAAGCTGTTCATGCAAATACTACACAAACTTAAATATAATTGAAACAAACGTGGATATTCACAAGATATAAAAATACGCACTTTAGTTCTAAAGATCAAGTATGAAAACACGACTAAGCTGTTCATGCAAATACTACACAAACTTAAATATAATTGAAACAAACGTGGATATTCACGAGACATAAAAATACGCACTTTAGCTCTAAAGATCAACTATGAAAACACGCTTAACCTATTCATGCAAATGCTACACAAACTTAAATATAATTGAAACAAAAGACATAAAAATACGCACTTTAGCTCTAAAGACCAACTATGAAAACAAGGGTAACCTATTCATGCAAATAAACACTTAAACTATACTAACTTAATATAATTGAAACGAAATCCGTAAAAATACTCACTATAGTCCTGTTCAGATCGGAGTTGTGGTCTGTGAGGTGCGAAGCCTTACAGGTGAGCTGTGTATCGCTTGGGAGCTGGTTGTATTTATTGGGGCTAGCAGAGAGAACACGCCCTCTGTCAATACCATGAACTGCTAGATAGAAAAAATCTATTAATGTTTTACAGGACCATCATGCCGGTTAAGCAACTTGAAACAATATTTCACACCCGAAGCGTCACCATCATTACCCTCTAGCTGTAAATTTATAACGTCTACTATTAATATTAATAATTAATATAGACTGCCGCTAAAATCCATACAGTTAATTTTATTTTAGCTGACTGGGTCGTTAGCTAGACATGTTTTAATAATATAAACATTTTCTCATACAGATACAGCTGTAGCGGACTGGACGGTTGGTAACCCTGTGGTGACTGAGCCGCTCGACCATCGCGATTCCGATGCTGAGATCGTGGAGGATCCCCAGGATTCAGATGTCGAGTTCGTAGAACCGGACTATAATCCTCCCAATGCTCCTAAAAGATGGGGTGATTCGCTAAGCACACGGCTCTGGAATAGAAAAGGTAGCGGGTCCATGAAACCAGGGTGATATGTGTTTGTACCCTCTGTACCCTGTGACGCCACCAATAACTAGTGGATATATTTTATTTACGCACGTTACGATAGCTTTGCGAATTTAGCTTTGTGCGTGTGGCCCACGTAGATATCATCTCTGTGGCGAGTAATAGTTATATTTTATTTACAGATGTTAAACTAACGAGCAGGAGGCTGCAGCTTGAAAAAGAAAACACACCCATACGAAAACGCCCGAGCACCTCCACACCGTTTAATTCACCAATCTCTGAACTACACTACACGTCTCATACTTGTAAGCATATATGTCTACGCAGTTCTATAGTGTAGTTATACACGCAGATAAAAATTTCTGCGGTAACTAGCTTTATTTACCTGTGTCAAGTTAGCTTTGTGAATGTGTTGTGCGCATTCATGTATGTTATATTTTATTTACAGCTGCTAAAGTATCGCCCGTGAGGTTGCAGTTTGAGGGAGAAAACAGCCCCATACGGCGGCGCTCGAGCAGCGAGATGTCTGGTAATTCAGCATTCTCTGTAGACCAGCACCTGGTGGATACTTGTAAGTATATATGTCTAGGCCGCTCTATAGTGTACTTATACAAACAATCATGCATCGGTTTCACAGATAATCGGTGCTAGTAGCTTTACAAATATCGCGTTGAATCAGAGCCATGTGGCTCATGTAGCTCTTCCTATATCTCCCCCACTTAGCGGTTAACTACAACACGTATCTTTTCTTTAGTTACGGAGGATCGTCATTCGCGAGTTTTGCAGCAGCGCAATTATGGATTTGAGAACAGAACGGAAGTGAGAACGGAGCCTCTTTCACACGAGTGTGTCGCAGATCGTGAAGAAAACGACGCGCCAACCGAGCACCCCGGGAATGCTGAGAGTAGTCGGCTTAAGAATATACGTCTGTGTCAAGCTACAGAATCTGCAAATAGCAACGCGGAAGCAGCAGCTGCCAATTCAGCCGATGCATTACCGTCAAAGAAACGCGCGGTATCGCGCCGGCGTGTAAGTAAGAAGCTGAAGGATGATGGTCGATCGCCTTACACACCAACACCCGTATGGACTGGTGAACACACCAAAATGTTTCTTGACATGTCTGCACAGTACGTGCATAATAAACTCTCGCAGAACAGACTAAAATCTTTCTGCGACACGTATGAAAGACTGATAAGTGCATGTCCAACACCCGACATTATTGCAGAGCTGTGCGATTTTAAACAAAATTATGCAAATGTATGATTTTAAACAAAGATTATGCAACTGTACAGTCAACTTCTGTGAAATAAACCTGTCTGCCTGAGAACGTGTGGTTATGAATTGAAAATTAATTAAAATGATCACGCATTACACCCTAGGGGATCGATACACGTGCCCCAGCGCATTTACACAATTATGATGTCACTGGAAATGCCAGCATCCACGAGCAAACATTCGGTCATAGCATGGAGCATCTTGATACACACATACGGAAATTCTCGCGGGGCGCCTCTGTAGGCAATAGTGTTTGTGATAGTGGTGAGAGTTTTGGGGGTGATAGTTGTACGCACGACTTTTTACTGTTCTTTAGCAACGGTAAATTTTCAAACTATACATTTATAGACCACAATGCAGGACGCTACGATTCTTACTTTATTGTTAAGGAGCTGATTTTTGAAAACTAGTGGCAAATGTGATAGCCCGAGGTGTCGTGGTCTCGTGTGTGACGATACCCGATTTGTCTATATGGTTCTCACTAAATTACCACAGGCCGCGGGATTTTCAGTTTTCCACACTTTTTTTAAATACCTGAGAAAACAAAGCTATGTAGTTCCCATACCCGATGTGAAATATTATGGTCTAGAGTACATGGCACAGGGTGCTTCTGGTATGACATGAGAGTCAGAAACATTTGTCATGTGCCAAAATAGGCCGGGACACGTCTCAACATGCCGCAATTTTTTGTTGAATGGTGATCAAAAACGAATATTATGGTCTAGAGTACATGGCACAGGGTGCTTCTGCTATGACATGATAGTCCGAAACACAGATATGTTAAAAAGTTTGCACCCAATTTTTTTGTTGAATACTGATCAAGATCGATTATTATGGGCTATGGTACATGGCACAGAGTGCTTCTGGTATGGCCTGAGCGCCCGAAACACAGGTATGTTAAAAAGTTTGTACCTGATTTTTGTTGAACGGTACTCAATATCGCTGCATAGGAGTGGGTATGTACCAGTCGTACTATAATGAAAATGATGCAAATAAGGGTCTTTTTTAGCTAAAAAGCGCTAGCTGCAGCGGTGCTGGTACTGCATAAGTGTGCTGTGGGTGCATGAGTGGCGTGAAATGTTTAAAAATGATTCAGCGGATCAGCACCATCTATGAAATGTGGTATTTTCCAAGCACCAGCGATAATCTGTTTGCCCCCTACATTAAACTACACTATAGGGATGCGCTGTAGGGGTCTGTGTATTCGCTATAGAAACACAGGTATGCTAAAAAGTTAGCACCCAATTTTTTGTTGAATGCTGATCAAAATCGAATATTATGAGTTAGAGTACATGGCACAGAGTGCTTCTGGCATGGTCTGAGGGGCCGAAACACAGGTATGTTAAAAAGTTTGTACCTGATTTTTGTTGAACGCTGGTCAATATCGCTGCATAGGAGTGGGTATGTACCAAAATAGGCCGGGACACGTCTCAACATGCCTGTCTTTTATATCTGATGGGCTTAGCGTCTTTAAAAATAGGCCTGCGCTGCAAGAACGCTACGCATCCCAGGCTATACAGTTGGTCATGTGTGTAGCTCATAGCGGAACGTTAACATTCAACATGCCTTGAGAGGGTTTGTGAAGCAACTCGCTCAATATTTTCTAGATGACTGTGCGCGTGTTAACGGCCAGCACATAGTTTTTGAATTTCAGTATTGTTTTTTCCACGGCTGTCCCGTGACCAGGACTTGTCCAGGCATGCCCAGACATGCCTGGACTTGTCCAGGCATGTCTCACATGGACCCTATATGTCCGTTCACAATATGTCTATCAGTATTAAAACATAAAAACTCCTCTGTACACGCTCCTTAAGCAAAATAAAAAAATAATGTAAAATAAATCTGTGAAGGAGCAAAATGTTGAAATATACGCTTAACTAATATTTGAAAAATATGGTGTCTCACATGGACCCTATATGTCCGTTCACAATATGTCTATCAGTATTAAAACATAAAAACTCCTCTGTACACGCTCCTTAAGCAAAATAAAAAAATAATGTAAAATAAATCTGTGAAGGAGCAAAATGTTGAAATATACGCTTAACTAATATTTGAAAAATATGGTGTCTCACATGGACCCTATATGTCAGTTCACGATATGTCTATCAGTATTAAAACATAAAAACTCCTCTGTACATTATTGTGAAGGGGTTAAAAGAGGCTTCATGGTTGATATGATAAGCTGATCAGAATAGCTAGCATCATGAGAGCTGCTATGGTTGACAGTGGTAGCGAACGCATAACTAATATTTGATTGGCCAACTATACACAACTGCTTTTTTAATATAGCTCCTCATATGGATGTGCTAATTGACTTCATATGCACGCACAGTATGTATTGTGAGCCCACTATACACAACTGCTTTTTTAATATAGCTCCTCATATGGATGTGCTAATTGACTTCATATGCACGCACAGTATGTATTGTGAGCCCTGCACTTGCATGCTAACATCATTATATTAGCATCTGTGATGGGGAAGTTACTTTATTGATATACATGCTTCATTGAGATACTTATAATCCTATATATAGTGCATATATGTCTGCCTATTGGGGGATATTGTGAGTTACATAGACTGCATATATATGTACAAATATATGTAGGTTATTATTGTTTAGCACCGGATTAGTCTATTATCGTTATAACATATAAGATATGGAGATGTGCACTATTATATATTGATTTGAATGTAGTTCATACCTGTCTGCATTTGGCTATTTTTCTGCATGCTGTATATCCCACTCTTTTGGATTTTTATTCATGATAATGTATATGTCTTTGAGCTGTAACTTCATGTCAACACTTTGGTTATTTTTTCTGCATGCTGTATATCCCACTCTTTTGGATTTTTATCCATGATAATGTATTTTAGACCTTAATAAAATTTGTATTTTATACTGCAAAAGCGTCCTTTTTCAATTTATTTCAATCTCGCCATGACTTTCCCCTTTACACACATTTACAGGTAAATAGAGACAAATGAATTCATGAATGCATGCGACCTTCTCTCATTGTACTTACAGGTCATGACACAATACAGGGCTATTTAGTATATGTGGTTTCTAACATGTCACAATAGCATCGACCTTCACTCATTCTATGGGCACTGCTATCAGAATACACATAAATGTGTTGGTTTTAAAAGATCCCACTGACTATACACAATGCAATACTATTTACTGTTTGCCTGAATTACCGTAGCATCGACCTTCACTCATTCTGACAATTCATGTCAACACTGTTGTACTACATTTCTATGTGCCAGTAAAGATGTATATCTATGTACCATGTTAGCTAGTAAATAGAAAAATATGCTCCTCTCAATACAACCCAAGCCTTAGATACACAGCATAGTAATAGCTTACCGATCTGTAACAAAAGTACATTCTTCCCAGTCCTGATATAAGTGTAGATACACTGCCAAGCTAAAAATATATATACTGAATAAAACTATAAGTTGAGCGTCATAATTCCAAATTCCACCACAATAGTGTTTTACATGCATTTACTGGGTCCTTAAAGTTTCTCACCACAAAAAAGATCAAGATTCACTCTTTAATTCACTAAAAATCATTATATACTAGTTATATACAGAAGTCTGTATTTAACTAGAACTCCTTATACATTTACTGGGTCCTTAAAAGCATCTACCCAGGTACTATAGAATAATCGTTGCTTTTTTTAATATAGATCCTCATATGGATGTAAACAAGTCTTTGATCTGGTGCCTGTATTTCACTAAGAGTCTGTATTTCACTAAAAATTCTTATATACTGGAGTCTGTACTACAGACCCTGCTAGAAAATAGCTTTACATTTACTGGGTCCTTAAAAGCATCTACCCACAAAAAAGAATAAAATCAAGATTTGCTCTTTAATACACTAAAAACTCCACAGACTAATCAAAGTCACTGAATAAAATATAAATAGAGATGAATAAATCAATTTGATTGAAATTCACAAATCCACCACAATAGACATGAATAAATCACTTTGATTGAAATTCACAAATCCAGCAGACCAGATTTCACAGCCTGAGCAAAGTTCAGCCAGGGGGCGTGACGACCTGGATCAATCTGACAGGGAGACGGATTAAATGATAGGGGGTGTGTCGACCTGTCAGATTTGAGTTTGATGAGTAATACAGTTCCTATACTACTACAGTACGGTAAATCATCCCTTTTCCACTAATGCTTTTGTTATTATTTTGGCTAGGATAGTGGTACTCTATGATGTCCGGGAGAGACTGAGGGATATTTATGATGAGTGTAAGGGGTATGGTGAAGTTAGAGGAGCATGTGGAGAGGTTAGAGAGGTGAATTTTATGTGTGTTGATTACGGCAGCCACTCAAGGCACAAAAATCAACCACAATGTTATAACACAAGGTCTTCTGTGATTGGCTGCCAAAGTCACATGTCCTTGGCCATATAAAAAGCAGACATCTTGTTTGGCTGGTGCCTATTTTTGCCACAAGGCCCAATTAGCTACTCCAACTCCTTTGTGATAAAACTGTTTCAGTGGCAAATCAGAAGGCCAGATTTCCACATAAAAATTGTTAGGCCTTATATTGTGGTACAGCCACGGGACCCAATCAACTACTAAAGATCGTTTGTGATAAAACTGTGTTTCAGTGGCAAATCAGAAGGACAGACTTCCATGTAAAAAATCTTAGGACTAATATTGGTGCAGCCTGGAGGCCCAATTAGCTAATCCAAATTGTTTCTGATAAAACTGTGTTTCAGTGGCAAATCAGAAGGCCAGATTTCCACTTAAAAATCGTTAGGTATAACAGTGTTGCTCAGACCCACTATCTAAGAAAATAAATAGTGATTGTTTATTTAGTGACAGGTGACTGACAGCTGTGGGGCTAAATTTGTGAAACAGCAAGTTACAAGAGGGGAAGGTTTCTTACAACATGAGTGTGAAAAAGTGATGTCATGGAGAAGGGGAAATAGACTTGTTAGACTTGTACGTGGGTTGGCTGTGAATAAAAGCTCAAGTGAACAAACACTATCTCATCCTATCCAAAGACCACTGACAACATCTGTTACTGGGTGGGCTACTCAACTCCCTTTATTTGCAGCTGCACAGTGGTACACCTTGTAGATAAGGCTCAGAAAGAGCATGTGCTTGAGTGGATGGAAAGCGCTGCATTAAGTGACCGCTCCTACTCTTCCTGCACAATAATATCACACACAGTACAATCCTCAAAGATGGCACCCCAGTCACCCTTGTTTCCCCTACGTCAAAAATTTCCAAACACCCAACTGATGGTGGGGAACCTCAAATGGACCATTCGGCAGAGCTGTTCACACATTCTATTTCACTGGTATCTGAGGTCTCAACCAAATATCATAGAATCCAGAGTAGGAAAGCATATGCACCAATGCCCAAAATATTTTCATGTTGGATCCTGGGCCATATGAAGTGGGTCCGAGCAGAATCTAGGCACTCGTCACTAGACGTTAAAACAAAGGGTTGAGGTGATCCTGATTAGAATTAGATACCAGAGGCGCACATGGACTGTACTGTGGTGTCAGGGCAGGAAAAGGAGTAGGGTGACTTTGAGGGTGAGAAGTGTGAGAACAGAGAGGATGATGAAGAGGTTGTAGATCCCAATTGATGTGAACCCAATGGTACACAGCTGAGTAGCTCAGCGGAAGAGGTGAAAGAGGAGGAAGATAAAGAGGTTACGTTGCAGCTTCCCACACAGACACAAAGTCATGCAACCAAGACAAGCACTGCATCGTCAGCCCCAACTCAGGCTGTGGCTGGCCCTAGTTGCCAGTGTGCAGTTCGCAGGAGCGGAAAGGTTTACCTACCCTGGGCCTTTTTTGAAACCAAAAAAGGTGACCCAACAAACGTTATCTATTATATTTGCAAAAAAAAAACTCAGTAGAGGCAAAAATTGTAATAATTTGACAACTACATGCATGAATTGGCACATGAGCAATCAACATGCCTTAGTGTGGGAATCTCACTGGGCTAAAATGCAGATCAGCGAGCATTGCCAACCACTGGCAGTCCAATCAACCCCATCTGCTGCTTCTTCCTCCTCCATCACCATTTCAAGTCTTCTCACATAGGTCTACAATTGTTTACCTCTAGAGCAGTGTTCCCCAACTCCAGTCCTCAAGAGCAACCAACAGGTCATGTTTTCAGGATTTCCTTCGTATTGTCCAGCTGATAATTGGAGTACATACACAGACAATAATTCCACCACCTGTGTAATGCTAAGGAAACACTTAAAACAAGATCTGTTGGTGGCTCTTGAGGACTGGAGGGGGAACACTGCTCTAGAGCAGGGGTGGGCAATTAATTTACTTGAGGGGCCACACGAGAGACAATGACTGTTGTGGAGGGCTGAACCAATAGCTGAAATTAATTCTATTCAATATTAATATCAACATATTACTTATAATTATTATATTAATAATTATATTAAGATTAATTATATCACTTAATATTGAGCAGAATTAAGTATGCTAACATCCCCTATATACCATTTGAGACCAAATACAGCCCCTTTAATATATCGTATGAGGCCCACACAGCTTCCTATGTCCAGCATCTGAGGCCCACGCAGCCTCCCCATGTCTAGCATCTGAGGCCCACACAGTCTCCCTATGTCTAGCACCTGACGCCCACACAGCCTCCCCATTTCCAGCATCTGAGCCCCACACAGCCTCCCAATGTCCAGCATCTGAGGCCACACAGCCTCCCCATGTCCAGCATCTGATGCAAACACAGCCTTCACAGGGCCAGCATCTGAGGCCCACACAGCGTTCCCAGGTCCAGCATCTGAGGCCCACACAGCCTCCCCAGGGCCAGCATCTGAGGCCCACACAGCCTCTCAAGTGCCAACATCTGAGGCCCACACAGCCTCCCCTGGGCCAGCATCTGAGGCCCACACAGCCTCCTCATGGTCACCATATGAGCCCCAAACAGCCTTCCCATGTTCATGATAAAAGCCATATTGCCTCCCCAAGTCCATGATAAGACCCATATAGCCTCCCCATGTCCATGATAAGACCCTTATAGCCTCTCGTGCCTATGATAATATCCATATAGCCTCCCCATATGCAGCCAAACATCCTGTTAGGTGCCAGGATTCTCCTACTGCATAGGGTAGATCCAAAGCCTTGTCTGCCTCTGCGGTCTTCCATTCTGCTTCGACTGCAGTGGAGCCTGCTCAGCAAAGACTTCGGTCTCAGCGTCTTGCCCAGACTTGTGCTGTTCATTTAGTTATTGCTGACTCTCCAGCTGCAGCTAAAGTAACTAGGAATAGTCAGCGGCAAACAAACTTTCCTGAGGCTAAATCCAGGAATCACCCTACTGAGCATGCTCATGAGGTGGCGACTACTCATTGGTGGTCGGTCGTTAGCTGCTCAGGTCCTGTGGCAGTTCCAGATTGGTCCTTGAGCAAGGTCCTATCTGAATGGACATGAGCATGATGTATATGTATAAGGTCCTCAGGTGTGCACTGTTATGTTTTGGTAGCTGAGGACAGCAGGCAAAAACGGCAATACACCAGAGAGGTTGGAAACTATTGGATTGCAGTACCCTGACTAACCACCACAACTAAAGGCAGCCGTGGAGCGTTCCTACGTTGGTCCTAGACGCCTCTTCACAGCCTGAGAGATTAACTACACCTAAAGATAGAAAGAGGAAAGCTATCTGCCCCGGAGCAGATACCCAAAGACCATAGGAAGCGCCCAAACATGTAATGGCGGTTAGACAAGAGAAAATACAGACACAGACAGAAAATAGTATGAGCAAACGCTGGGGCCCAATCTGCCTAGACAGAAAAGGATAGAAAGGATACTCACTGCAATCCAAAAAAACCCCTAAAAAATGCCAACGCTACTGATTGCAAATACACCTGAGATTACACGACTTCTACCACCTAAATCAGTTCTCTGGTGTAACAAAACTAAGCCGCAGCCACTGAAAAAACTGGAAAAGGCAAATGAACAAATAACAGTGGCTCCAGCGGAACTGAGAGGAGCCCAAGCCCCCCGGGGGGGACCTGGCGAACCTCACAGAAATGCAGAGAAATATGAAAATGGTAAGCACAAAAACAAAAACAGAAAATATCTTATCTGAAAGCAGAAGAAGAGGCAAGACTCAGCAAGCTTCAAAGTGAACAGGAACCACAGTTGAGACAAGAACAATTGATCACCGGCAACCATGATGGGAGGGAACCTCGCTTATATCAAGCCAGTCTGTGATTCCTGATTGCCAATCCTCATTGAATGGTTCAGTACTGTTTGTAACCACCAGAGGGAGCTTCTGCTCAGAATTCATTTCCAAAACATTCACAACAGTACCCCCCTTGAGGAGGGGTCACCGAACCCTCATTTGTGCAACCAGGTCGGTCAGGATGAGCTCGTTGATACGCACGGATCAGTCTCCTAGCATGGATGTCCGAAGCAAACACCCAAGAATTGTCCTCCTGACCATAACCTCTCCACTTAACCAAATACTGGAGTTTCCGTCTAGAAAAACGAGAATCCAATATTTTCTCAACCACATACTCCAGATTGCCCTCAACCAAAACAGGGTCAAGAGGCACAGCCATAGGAACCACTGGCTCGACAAACCTCTTCAATAAGGACTTGTGGAACACGTTATGGATCTTAATGTCCCTGGAAGAAGTAAAAGAAAGGAAACAGGATTAAGAATCTCCATGATCTTATAAGGTCCAATGAACCTAGGCTTAAACTTAGGAGATGCAACTCTCATAGGGATATTTCTTGAGGACAACCAGACCAAGTCCCCCACTTTAAACCGAGGACCATCAGTCCTATGCCGGTTGGCAAACCGCTGGGCCTTCTCCTGAGAGAGGGACAACCTCTCCACTACCTGGTCCCAAATCTGCTGCATACGCTCCACAACAGAGTCAACACCCGGACAGACAGAAGCCTCCGTCTGTCCCGAAGAAAATCGAGGGTGAAACCCAAAATTGCAGAAAAATGGAGACATCAAAGTGGCAGAGCTAGCCCTATTATTAAGAGCAAACTCAGCTAAAGGCAAAAAGGAGACCCAGTCATCTTGATCAGCAGACACAAAGCATCTCAGATAAGTCTCCAATGTCTGGTTTGTTCTCTCAGTTTGTCCATTGGTCTGAGGATGAAAAGCAGAGGAGAAAGACAATTGAACACCAAGTTTAGAACAAAAAGTCCTCCAAAATCTGGAAACAAACTGGACTCCTCTGTCAGACACAATGTTCTCAGGAATGCCGTGTAACCAAACCACGTACGGAAGGAACAAAGGCACCAATTCGGAGGAGGAAGGCAACTTAGGTATGGACCAAGATGTATTATCTTGGAAAACCTATCACAAATCACCCAGATAATGGTCATACTCTGAGAAACAGGGAGGTCGGAAATAAAATCCATAGAGATATGGGTCCATGGTCTCTTGGGCACAGGCAATGGCATCAACAAACCACTAGAGCGAGAGCAAGGCTTGGAGCGAGAGCAAGTCCCACAGGACTGCATAAATTCCATGACGTCACGAGACAAAGTAGGCCACCAAAAGGACTGACTCACCAAGTCTCTTGTGCCAAAAATTCCGGGATGACCGGCCAACGCGGAGCAATGAATCTCAGACATCACACTCTTTTTCCACCGGTCTGGGACAAACAATTTCCCAATAGGGCAGCGCTCGGGTTTATCCTCCTGACACTCTTCCAGAGCCAGTCTCAAATTGGGCGAGATGGCGGAAAGAACTACACCCTCTTTCAAAATAACAGCAGGATCAGATAACTCAGGAGAGTCCGCAAGGAAACTCCTCGAGAGGGTATCCGCCTTAACATTCTTAGTGCCAGAAAGAAAGGAAACCACAAAATTAAAACGTGTGAAAAACAAGGCCCACCTGGCCTGTCTAGGATTAAGTCGCTTGGCTGATTCCAGATAAACCAGATTCTTATGGTCCGTGAGGACCACCACCTGATGTTTGGCTCCCTTCAGCCAATGTCTCCACTCTTCAAAAGCCCACTTCATGGCCAATAACTCCCGATTACCCACGTCATAATTACGTTCAGTAGGAGAAAATTTTCGAGAGAAAAAGGCACAAGGGTTACTTTTAGAGGTCTCAGGATCTCTTTGGGACAAAACGGCACCTGCCCCAATTTCAGAGGCATCAACCTCCACTGAAACGGCAGAGAAACATCAGGCTGCCGTAGAACAGGAGCAGAAGTGAATCTCTGCTTAATTTCCTGAAACGCAGAGACTGCCTCAGGAGGCCAATTCACCACATCAGAACCCTTTTTGGTCAAATCAGTCAATAGTTTAACAATAACAGAGAAATTACCAATACATTTACGATAAAAATTGGCAAAACCCAAGAATCTCTGAAGAGCCTTTAATGAAGTCGGTTGGACCCAATCACAGATGGCCTGAACCTTGACCGGGTCCATTTCAATAACAGATGGAGACAAAATGAATCCCAGAAATTAGATCCTCTGTACGCCAAAAAGACACTTTGATCCTTCACATACAGTGCATTCTCTCTGAAAATCTGGAACACAGTCCGAACATGTTTCACATGAGAGTCCCAGTCATTGGAAAAAATCAAGATATCATCCAAATAAACAATCAGAAATTTATCCACAAAATCCCTGAAAATGTCATTCATGAAGGACTGGAAGACGGAAGGAGCATTAGTGAGCCCAAAGGGCATCACTAGGTACTCAAAATACCCCTCTGGGGTATTAAATGCCGTCTTCCATTCATCCCCGTGCTTAATGCGAATAAGGTTATATGCCCCCCTGAGGTCAAGCTTGGTAAACCAAGTAGCACTTTTCACCCTGGAAAACAGGTCAGAAATCAAGGGTAACGGATATTGATATTTCACAGTGATCTTGT
Source organism: Oophaga sylvatica (assembly GCA_033576555.1). Taxonomy (NCBI): domain Eukaryota; kingdom Metazoa; phylum Chordata; class Amphibia; order Anura; family Dendrobatidae; genus Oophaga; species Oophaga sylvatica. The sequence goes on from JARQOD010000005.1 coordinate 366,943,635, forward strand.
TCAAGAGACGATAATCAATACACGGCCTTAATGAACCATCCTTTTTGGCCACAAAGAAAAAACCGGCACCCAAGGGTGAAGAGGATGGTCTGATATGACCCTTCTCCAATGACTCCTTGATATAAGACCGCATAGCGTCATGTTCAGGTACAGACAAGTTAAAAAGGCGACCTTTAGGGAATTTAATACCAGGCACTAATTCAATAGCGCAGTCATAGCTTCTATGGGGGGCAAGGATGCAGATTTACTTTCGCTAAACACATCAGAAAAATCAGTCAAAAATCAGGAACATCCTGAGACTGGAGAGAGGCAGAAAAACAGGAATGTTGGCATTAACACATTAGCAGCCCCAACTGGTTACAGACACAGATTTCCAATCCAAAACAGGATTATGAGACTGTAACCAAGGAAACCTAGTACAATAATGTCATGCAGATTATACAGTACCAAAAATTTGCAACTCTCCTGATGATCAGGTTCAACCCTCATTATCACCTGAGTAGAAAACTGGGGTTTATTCTCAGCCAAAGGGGTAGAATGAATGCCCAGTAGGGGAATAGACTACCGTAGGGGTATCAAGGGAAACCCACAACGTTTGGCAAAATCAAAATCCATCAGGTTAATAGCTGCTCCTGAATAGTGTTGAGCGATACTGCTCGATATCTAAAAATATCGGATCGGAATGGTATCGCCGATATCACTAAATATCGGCGATATCCGATTTCGATACCGGAAGTCCCATGTAAGTCTATGGGAACAAAATATCGCAACTAAAAAAAACACTTTCTTTCGTTGTAAACACAAAATATACACACATAGAATACATATAATATATATATATATATATATTATTATATATAACATGTATGTGACTATATTACATATATTTATAGTTTATACACTTCTACATAGTAAAATAGACTCTGATTCAATTGCCGGGTAAAGCCGTGACATACCCCATAGAAGTCGACGGGCTCGGTGCCGAGTACCCCCAAAACCTCTGGCTCTGTGCGACTCAACTTGGGCGTCACAAACAGGATTCTGTAGCTCGCTATAAGCGAGTCCTGTGTGCCTGAATTGAACTGGTTTTGTGCTTGAGAATTGCTAAAATCATCAGAGAATGTATTTGCCATTTTTCCGCCATATCTGCGTCACGACGAGGCACTGGTGAAGAAGAAGGGCGTGCTCTTCGTGGGTGTACACTCACTCAGTGGCGCGAAAACGATGGCCGACCACTCTAAATGGTACTGCAATGTAAGATCGTGCCCCACAGCTCTTGAGTTCCGCCTCCTCATCCTCCTCAGTGTGCGGAAACTAACACGAAGGTCCCACCTCACTACAAAAGAGGGGCCCTCTCCAGATGCTAATGACACATGTGACTTGGCAGAGATGGCTAATGGACACGAGCAGAAGTGTGAAGGGATGGAGCAGTCAGAGCTCTCCCCCCACGGAAGCGACCCGATCGCCACGGAACCACCGTTGGGCACCCGCCTGGAAACCCTCCTACGCTGCAAGAAGCGGAGGATACCCTAAGAGGCCTGGCCCAGCACCGGGAGGAGGTCGCCAGGATGGAAGCCAGCTGGCGTGCCCTAAAACTAAACTTGGAGCGGCGCCAATCCCTCTTACCTGAAGTGTCTGTACCGGAAGGTGAGGCACCCGTTCTAGTAGAGGAGTCTGTGCGGGCATCCCAGCCCTTGCAATGTGATCCGGTTGACGTTGTCGCAGTGGAGGCACCCGTTCCTGCAAAAAACCTGCACCGGCAGCACCCCAGATCCCGCTGTCTGCCCCCGTCGCTGAGACAGAAGAAGCGACACCCGTCCTCATGGAGGAGGCCGCGCAGGCACCAGAGGTCTACCTGTCTGTACCGGAGCCCCGACTGTCATCTGTTCCAGAGCCGGCTGCTTCCTCCGCAGGTGAGCGCCGCCAGGACTGTCGGGCGCCAGGAGAGCTGCCGCAAACCGGACATCGTAAGCTGCAGTTTGATGGTGGAGACATGGAGATGCTGGTGGAGGAGAATTACAACCGGCGTCAGGAGGAAGAGTGGAGACGTTGGGAGAGAGAAGCCGAGCGACAAAGGGAGCAGCGCGAATCCCAGAAGCTTCGCCAACGTCACATCGAGAAGGACCGGGCAGATAAGGACCGGATGAGAAAAGATAAAAGTACGGTGAGGGAGCCGCGGCGTAAGGGTGCAGTACGGAGCTTTAAATTGAAAGCTGGTTGGGGCTTCATCCAGGAGCCTGGACTTTATTTAGAAGTGTTTGTGACCCGGTAGGACGTGGAGACTCACCTCCCAGAAGGACACCCGGGGAGGGACCTGTTGCCAGGAGACTTGGTAACTTACTCCCGACACTGGGGTTACAATGGATGGTATGCCCTAAATGTCACCAGGTGCGACCCCTGGTCCCCAGAGTGTCAGGAACCTGTGAGACCCTCGGAGCCTTCAGCCTCCCACATTCAGGCCTCTGCACAAGTGCCCACCCCATGCCGTAAATCTCCCCAGCCTCCCTCAGTGGTCTCCTCAGCAGCCCCAGCTATGGACATGATAATGATAGCTGGCCCGTACCCGGCGCCTGTTAGGCCCCCTGGGGTTAGTTCAGTCCGGGACATAGGGTTCCAGACCCGGAGGGAGATGAAAGAGGTGGCCACACAGACACAGATAGCGGGTCACGACTTGACTGTACAGGCCACACGACGTCATCAGGTCCTGGTGGTCCTTGGTGTTTCGGATGTTTGGCAAGCATCAGAAGAGTACCAGGTGGTACCTGGAACACCCCTGCCAAAGAATTATAAATAACCCGGACAGGGTCCCTGTATGTAAATAGTTAAATTGTTGATGTACCCGGACGGGTGAATGTTCATAAAAAAGTTTTTTAATTTAATAAAATAAACAACACAGTTTTCATTACTTTTATTACAGTCTCATCCTGCGACGCCATCGATCTCCTGTAAAAAAATGAAAAAAAAAAACAGCAGTATACCACCTGTCCGACGCAGTCCATAGTAACGAGTGTCCCACGACGATCCAGCTCTGCTACATCAGAATGACATCAGAGGCAGGCAGGCAGAGCCTGTCACCCCGGCGCAGCACAGCTGATTACCTGCTTCCCCGGCGGTGACGTCATCGGACTGGTTTACGGCCGGGATTACCCTGCAGTCACTGCAGTTATCGCGAAAAACTGCATGTGACCGCCAGGGAGAAGATAATGGCGGCCATCAAGCAGTCCAGGACGTGACCGCCGGAGATCTTCTGCCAGGTAAGTGCCGCTGACTCCTGACAGACCCGACCGACGGACACTCACAGTGACAGTGACAAATCCGATTCCGGTATCCGATATGACGAAAATATCGGTACTCGGAATCGAAAGCCCGATACAGCTAATATCGGCCGATACCCGATATTTGCAGTATCGTATCGCTCAACACTACTCCTGAATCAACAAAAGCCTGAGCAGAAAATGTGGACAGGGAGCAAATCAGGGTAACAATCAACAGAAATTTAGTCTGAACACTACCCAAGACAACTGAGCGTGCAAAACGTCTTCCCCGCTTAGGGCAGAGAGAAATAGCATGAGAGGCGTCACCACAATAGAAACATAACCCATTGCGTTTTCAAAACTCATGACGCTGTGCACCAGAAGCCACTCCATCACACTGCATGGGTTCAGAAGCTGGCTCACAAGGCAACACTATTCCACGCATACCTCTATGCTCACGCAAACGTCTGTCAATTTGAATCGCTAATGACATAGAAACATTGAGACCAGAGGAAGCAGGGAAACCCACCATAACATCTTTTACATTCTCTGACAGTCCCTTCCGAAAAAGGGCTGCCAAAGCATCATCATTCCATTTGGTTAGGACTGCCCATTTTTGGAATTTCTGACAGTACAACTCTGCGTCCTCAAGCCCCTGATTTAATGCCAACAAGGTTCTTTCAGCTTGATCAGTGACATTAGGCTCATCGTACGATAACCCCAGAGCCAGAAAAAATGCATCAACATCACTCAAAACAGGGTTCCCAGGTGTCAGGGAAAAAGCCCAATCCTGAGGATCGCTGCGCAGGAGAGAGATGACAATTTGAACCTGCTGTGCTGCGTTCCCTGAGGACTTAGGTTTTAAGGCAAAAAACAACTTACAGTTATTTTTGAAATTCAGAAATTTGGCCTGATCTCCCAAAAACAAATCTGGCATAGGAATCCTAGGTTCCACAACCGGCAACCCAGCAAGATAGACAGCAATACTCCGAACCTCAGTGGCAAGCTGATCCACACAGCCAGACAGCTGTGCAAGCTCCATTGAGAGAAAAAAAAATCCTCCTCAGCACCCAGAGAATAAGAGGGAAAAAATGCAAGAAACAGAAAAAAAAAAAATCTCTGACAACTTTTTTCTTTCCACACTATTTTTCCCTTCTGTGAGTACCATACAATTTTCAGTTTGGCTGGTGATACTTTTATGTTTTGGTAGCTGAGGAGAGCAGGCAAAAACGGCAATACACCAGAGAGGTTGGAATCTATTGGATTGAAGTACCCTGACTAACCACCACAACTAAACGCAGCCGTGGAGCGTTCCTACGTTGGTCCTAGACGCCTCTTCACAGCCTGAGAGATTAACTACACCTAAAGATAGAAAGAGGAAAGCTATCTGCCCCGGAGCAGATCCCCAAAGAACATAGGAAGCCCCCAAACTTGTAATGGCGGTTAGACAAGAGGAAATACAGACACAGACAGAAAATAGTATGAGCAAACGCTGGGGCCCAATCTGCCTAGACAGAAAAGGATAGAAAGGATACTCACTGCAATCCAAAAAAATACCTAAAAAATGCCAACGCTACTGATTGCAAAAACACCTGAGATCACACGACCTCTACCACCTAAATGAGTTCTCTGCTGTAACAAAATTAAGCCGCAGACACTGAAAAAACTGGAAAAGGCAAATGAACAAATAACAGTGGCTCCAGCGGAACTGAGAGGAGCCCAAGCCCCCCGGGGGGGACCTGGCTAACCTCACAGAAATGCAGAGAAATATGCAAATGGTAAGCACAAAAACAAAAACAGAAAATATCTTATCCGAAAGCAGAAGAAGAGGCAAGACTTAGCAAGCTTTAAAGTGAACAGGAACCACAGTTGAGACAAGAACAATTGATCACCGGCAACCATGATGGGAGGGAACCTCCCTTATATCAAGCCAGTCTGTGATTCCTGATTACCAATCCTCATTGAATGGTTCAGTACTGTATGCAACCACCAGAGGGAGCTTCTGCTCAGAATTCATTTCCAAAACATTCACAACAGCGCACGCCCGTTCGCTAGTGTCATTTGCGGTTGTGTGTGTGTGGGTGGAGACACTGCCTCTCTATCGGCGTGTGTGAACGTCTAGCTTTCCTTAGAGAGGCAGGTTATTCCTTGTCTTGGCATAGAGACTGTCTCGGCCACATGTGCTGTTAGCATGGGTCAGTTACGGGGCACAGTTAAACCCACGTGCTTTAACCCTTTTGTTTAGGCTATAGCACACACCTCATTTGGTACCGCTCGGCGATTAGTTGAGCTTGATACTCCTATTTTTGCGCCACTCAGTGGAGCTGAATTAGTTAATTTTATTTTCGTTGCCACTCGGCGGTTAGCTGAGCTGGTATTCCTCAGCAAGTGCTCACCCCTCTGAGAAGTTATCAGAGTAGGGTAATCTGCATTCAGTCCACACAGGGTGACGTTTAACCCCGTATGTTCTTTGTGATCGCTCGCCGCACTGCTCCACCATTACTCACTAGCAGCAGGTTATCATCTCTGCACGGTAGACCTCAGGTTGTGATCGCACTTTATTACTTATTTAGTGAGATCTGCCAACCCTAACAGTACACTAGTGCCAGGGTCCGGCTAGTAATGGCAGACGAGCAATGTTTACAGTGGTACATCCAGCAGCTTGAGGGCAGGTAGTCTGCTCTTGAGTGCACGACTACAGCAGTGGATTGTACCGCAGTAGCGGTTCATGTAGCCAGTGAAGCTGTGTCTCAAGTTTCCGCTACCACCCCTGTTCCATCTCTCACGCACTTTCCCCTGCCTGATAAGTTCTCGGGTGACAGCAAAGTCTGTCAGGGATTCGTGAACCAGTGTGCTATTTATTTGTAACTACTGGCATTACGTTTCCCAACAGAGCAGGCCAAGGTGGGATTTTTGGTCTCATTATTAAAGGACAGGGTATTGGAGTGGGCTACGCCGCTGTGGGAGTGCAATGACCAGGTGGTGCCGAGCGTCTCTCGCTTTCTGAGCTCTCTGAAACAGATCTTCTTAGGACCTTGTGTTACCCACAATGTCATGCTGCAACTCTTGGCGTTAACCCAGGGCTCCTCCATGGTCAGCTAGTTAGCCATCCAATTTCGGACTCTAGCAACTGAGGTGGAATGGTCGGATAAAGCCCTTATCCCAGTATTCTGGAAGGGGCTTGCTGATCATATAAAGGATGCCCTGGCAACTAAGGGGATTCTTGCCACGCTGGGGGACTTAATATCAGTCTCCTCCCGCATTGACCTTCAGCATGCTGAATGAAGGTTGAAGCGAGCCCAGTGTAGGTAGAGGTTTCGGCTGGCTCCAAATTTTGCCAAACCTTTGGAATCTCCAACTCAGTCTAGGAAGCCAGTGGAGGCCATGGAGGTTTCTCGAGGTCCCGTTTCGCTTGCAAGCACCTGATCTGCAATGCCATGTCTGTAGGCATGCAGGTCATTATGCCAATAAGTGTCCCCAGCGGCAGGGAAACGACCGCATATTTTGGCTATCAGAGGAGGCTCATTAGACACGGCGGATATGCCTTCCAAGCTAACTTTCAGGGCAACACTTTCCTATATATCGACCTCACACGCTGCTGAGATTTGTGTGGACTTCAAGGCTGAGGGTAATTTTATGTCTTCTGCCTTCGCCAAACGGCATGCAATACTAGTAATGCTTATCAAGCTGATTACCATCCGTGTGGTAAATGGGTCCGCACTAACCTCTCAGATCACACATCAGACCATTCCTCTCTCCCTTGTTTTATCTTCAAAACATCAGGAGATAATTTCATTATTAGTCATTCCTGAGAGTATTGATGAGGTGTTGTTGGGTATACCATGGCTCCGTCACCATTCACCTCATATTGACTGGTTTACAGGGAGCATACTTGGATATAGTGGGTCGTGTGAGAGACAGATTTGGGGTCCAGTTCTAGGACAGTTCATCTGAGGTCACCACAGATCTAACCTCTCTCCCTAGGCATTATTAGCAATACTCAGATGTGTTCGCCAAAAAAGCGGAGGAGACCCTTCTACCTCATCGCCCATATGACTGTGCTATAGACCTCTTGCCGGGTTCTGAGCCTCTCCGGGGACGTGTTTATCCTTTATCTCTCCCTGAGACTGAGGCTATGTCCCAATTACAGATGAGCGACTTTGCCTCCGGGAGGGTCGAGTCGGGTTTCGGTCGGCTTGACTTTTCCAAAATTCGAGTCGAACGAACTCGGCCGACTATCGGCCGGGTTTCGTCAACAGTCGGAGACCCGACCCCAATGCAAGTCAATGGGGAATAAAAGTCGGCAGGGAGTGGAGGACAGTAAACACACCTACAGTGCCCATTTCAATGCCAACGACATCAATTCTTATTACTTAAGCTTGTCAACCTTAATTTACTTTATAATAATAGTAACTAGGGTTAGAATCATAGAATGGTAGAGTTGGAAGGGACCTCCTGGGCCTTCTGGTCCAACCCCCTGCTCAAAGCAGGATTCTCTAAATCATCCCAGACAGATGTCTATCCAGCCTCTGTTTGAAGACTTCCATTGAAGCATTCCGATACTTCCGATACCTGAAATCCAATGTAAGTCTATGGGAAAAAAATATCGGAAGTAAGTATCGGAAGTATTTCCGATATTTTGTTCCCATAGACTTACATTGGATTTCAGGTATCGGAAGTATCGGAATGCTCAACCCTAAATTAGTAACGCATTGAAAACTGAGGGTTATTTGGCTAAAGTTGTGGGGGGGGCAGGGCTGGCTCCAGGTTTTCGTGGGCCCCGGGCGAAAGAGTTTCAGTGGGCCCCTTTAACACATACCACAATTCATGATGCTCCGATAAGGCAGAGAAAATTAGGTATAGTACAATGACAAATACTTCACTTCTTACATTACATGAGTGATATCTATTGTAAATTCTACAATAGCTCTAAAACCGGAACAGTATATTCCTCCATACAGTATTATGGGCACCACATACAGTAGTTCGCCATACAGAATGAGCCCCATATATTGCTCCATACAGAATAGGCCCCATATGTGCTCCATATGATGCTCCATATATAAAGGGCCCTATATGATGCCCCATAAATAATGAACCCCATATAATGCTCCATATATAATAGGCCTCATATGATGCTCCAGTGTATAATGGGCCCCATATATAATGCTCCAGTGTATGATGGGCCCCATATATAATTCTCCAGTGTATAATGCTCCCCATATATTGCTCCAAACATTAAAAAAATTAAATACCTCTCCGCACTGGGCACTGCTCTACTGTGGACTCCTCAGCTTCGCCATCTTACAGATCTCTGCACTGTGACTGTTTAGGCAGAGGGCGCACAGACGTGACGTCATCGCGCTCTCTGACCTGAATGTCACTGTCAGGAAATGCGGAAGACGTCACAGCGGTGGAGCAGGGAGAAGTAAGTATTGCAAGTGCTGGGGACCTGAGCAAGCAGAGGAGGGTCCATTCATGGGCACCAACACTGGCACAGGGCCCCTTATAGTACGCCGGTGTCTCTGACGGTGAGTGGGCCCACCCAACTGCTCAGGGCCCCGGCACTAGTCCGGGTGCGCCAGGTGCTGACTCTGGCTCTGGGGGGTACAGCCCAGTTAGGGAGGAGGAAAAACTGGCATATGTTGAGGTGTAGGCTGGACATTCAGCAGCTGCAAATGGAGGAATTGGATAAGTCGGAGGAAGAGGAGGACAAAGCGAGCCATTTTGCTGGCAACCTATGTGTCATCAGGGGAAGGTGGTACAAAATCCTTTGAAACCCAGGCATGGTTCATTTTAATGAAGGTGAGATCACCTACATTTTGGGTCGACAGCCGGGTCCTTCTATCTGTCATGATTGATCCAGAAGCACTGAAAACTCTTTCTGATAGCACACTACCAGCAGGGCAAGCAAGCTCCTGTTAGGCATATTGTGCCAATTCAGGCCAGGTGTCCAGTTTACAGGCCCAGTAGTCAAAGGGGAATGAACTGTGAGGGAGAACATTGATAGGGGAGGAGAGGTAATTTTGAACCATAGTTAACAACAGCTGTCTCCTGTCTGTTGCAATCGATTCAATATTACCCGTCGTGTGAGCGGTACAAGAGAAATCAGTCCACAACATGGTCATGAAACCCCTGTCTCCAACGCCACTTCGGCTGTGTGCACCACGAACACCTATTCCATGTTGCCCAGTACAGCTCGTGGTAGAACCTGCACCATTGTTGTGTGCTGGGATTGCCTCTAACAAACGGTTTACCAGAGTTGCTTGTTTGTTCGCCAATATTAGCTCTAGCTTCTCCTGCGGCATGATGTTCTGTAATTTGCCTTTATAGCGTGGATCGAGGATGCTGGCCATCCAGTAGTCGTCATCCTTCATCATTTCGGCAATGCAGGGGTCCCTTTTTAGGATCCGCAAGACATAATCACACATGTGGGCCAATATTCCAGGTGTCAATGATGCACTGCCAGTGGTGGGTGGAGGAGCATTTTCTGCCAAATCCACATTCCTCCAGTCACGCACAAACTGTAATGTATGTAGTACAGTTCATATAGCGTCTTGTGCTTGGGTGCGATGAAAACACAGGAGTCACAGGTTTGATATAGAAAAGTCCTGTATTACTTCATACAAGTTGGCAGAAATAGTCACACAGTTTGCAGACACAGAAACAGGAGACACAGCAGGCCAGAGTAATCCAAGCTCAGCAATCACTCTCCAATACAGATTCAGGATCTTCTTCTCTGTTACCGTAAGTCCATGCAAACGTGGGTCTTTCAAAGAGCAGGGTTCAGAGTCCACAAGTGCTTCAGAGTTCCTCAGTAGGAATAGCTGGAGTACAAGGTCCAAGGCTTACAGGAGTCAAGTCACAGGTTCACTGCAGGCTAGATTCTGAAGCACTGATTGCTCAGCTGTGGCTGCTTAAGAAGCAAAGGAGAGAATCAGGGCGGGAACATGCAAGCTGGAAACTCCATTTTGACTGAGGGCAAGATAGCTGCAGCAAGACAGAAAGTAAAATGGCTGACGAACAAACTGAGTTTCAGGAATATATACATAGAACCTTACATTACTCCCCCCTTAAGGACAACCTCCGGATGACCTCAGACCAGGCTTGTGTGGGTACCTCTGATGAAACTGACGGAGCAAGCGAGGAGCATTAACGTTATTGACCGGTTCCCATGAGTTGTCCTCCACTGGGTAGCCCTGCCATTTAATCAGATATTGTAACTGATTTCTATACAACCTGGAATCTAAAATCCTTTCCACCATAAATTCTTCCTGACCATCGACTAGCACTGGGTCAGGGCAAGGAGAGGAACGTCCAGGAAACGTATTGGGTGTCGCAGCCTTTAGTAGGGATACATGAAAGACAGGGTGGATTCTCATAGTTCTGGGCAGTTGAAGACGACAAGCAACGGCACTTATAATTTTACTGATTTTATAGGGTCCAATGTACTTATGTCCCAACTTAGACGATGGAATCCTTAACTTAAGATTTCTGGTTGACAGCCAGACCAAGTCTCCTACCTTGAAAGCTGGTGCAGGTTTACGAAATTTATCTGCTGCTTTCTTGTACCTTTCTTGAGCCGATTCCAGATTTTCCTTTAGAAGATCCATATTCTTCTGTAAAGACGTGATTCTTTCAGCCACTGCTGGTAAAGGCGTTTCTATGGGAAATCGTGGTAGAATGTTAGGATGATAACCTAGATTAGAGTAAAAAGGAGACTGTTTAGAGGAGGCACTCTGAGAGTTGTTATACGAGAACTCAGCTAATGGAAGTAGATCCACCCAAACATCCTGTAGGTGGCAGATAAAGCAGCGGAGATACTGCTCCAGGGTTTGATTGGTTCGTTCGGTCTGTCCATTAGTCTGGGGATGAAAAGCAAAAGAAAGGTTTACTTTAAATGTCCAATGCTGCACAGAAATTTTGCCAAAACCTAGAAGTGAATTGCACCCCTCGATCCGAAATAACCTCATCCGGTACTCCATGTAAGCGAAACACATCTTTAATCATCAAATCTGATGTCTGTTTTGCAGTGGGTAAGCCGACACAAGGGATAAAATGAGCTGCCTTTGTTAGACGGTCAACCACCACTAGAATGGTGTTCTTCCCCTGAGAGGTTGGTAACTCCACAATGAAGTCCATAGAAATGGATCCCCACGGGCGGGACGGGGTGGAAGAGGCTGTAACAGACCAGTTGGTGAGGAGCGAGGTGTTTTGCATCTTGCACAGACCTCACATGAAGTGACATAATTCAAAACATCCTTCCTGCAAGTGGGCCACCAAAAGAAACGAGAATGAAATTCCTGTGTCTTTAGAATTCCTCTATGCCCAGCTATCTTGGAATCGTGAATGAGTTGCAATACTCTTAATCTGACTGTTTCAGGAATATACAGACGTTGTCCCTGAATCCACACACCATTCTTAAAGACAAGACTTACGTCCCTTGGGGGTTGTGCCAAAAAGGAATCCGCATGGTATGCTTCCTTGATGTCCTTAAGTAGGTCTTGATTATGAATTACTCCTAGGAATCTAGAGTCAGGAAGAATAGTCTTAGGAGGAGTAATTGGACGTGTCTCTGCTGAGTAAATCCTAGAGAGTGCATCAGCCTTTCCATTGCGCGATCCTGGTCTATAAGAGATGATAAAATTAAATTGGTTTAAGAAAAGATTCCAGCGAGCCTGGCGAGGAGTCAGGCACTTAGCCGACCTGATAAACTCAAGGTTACGATGGTCTGTCAGGACGACTATTTGCTGTGCAGCTCCCTGAAGAAGGTGTCTCCATTCTTTGAAGGCGGCAATAATGGCCAACAACTCTCTATTGCCCACATCGTAGTTCCTCTCAGCCGAAGACAACTGCTGGGAAAAGAAGGCACAGGATGCAAGACATTCTTCTCACCTGTTCTCTGAGAGAGTATAGCTCCAACGGCACAGTCTGAAGCATCCACCTCTATTATGAAGGCAAGCTCGGGGTTGGGATGTACTAGGATAGGTGCAGTGGTAAATTTATCTTTTAGACGGGAAAATGCTTCCTGGGCTTGGGGAGTCCAGGAAAACCTAGACTCTTTCCGGGTAAGTTGAGTGATAGGTGACACTACCTCAGAGAAATTTCTAATGAAACGTCTATAGAAGTTGGCAAACCCGATGAAGCGCTGTACCTCTTTCACATTTCTAGGACTTGGCCAATCCTTGATGGCTTGGGTTTTGCTTCCATCCATACTAATTCCTTGTGTAGACAGTACATACCCCAGAAATTGAATTTCGGTCCTATGGAATTCACACTTTTCAAGTTTGATGTAAAGATGATTTTGTCTTAGACGTTCCAAGACCATTCTCACATGTCCATGATGTTCCTCTGTGGAGTTAGAAAAAATTAGAATATCATCCAAATAAATTACCACGAATGTATCTAGGAGATCCCTGAAGATGTCATTCACCAAGTGTTGGAAAGTGGCTGGGGCGGTACTCAGACCAAAAGGCATAACTAGATATTCAAAGTGTCCATAGCGTGACCTGAATGCAGTCTTCCATTCATCCCCAGGTCTAATACGGACTAAGTTATAGGCCCCACGAAGATCTAGTTTAGAAAAAATTTTGGCATGTCGCACTCTCTCCAATAACTCAGGGATTAAAGGCAATGGATAACGGTTTCTAATAGTAACCTTATTGAGTTCCCTATAGTCTACGCATGGTTTCAGAGATCCATCTTTCTTCTTTACAAAGAAGATGGGTGCACCTGCAGGAGATGAAGAGGGGCGTATGAAGCCCGTGGCTAGATTTTCATCTATGTAATCCTTTAAAGCCTTTAGCTCGGGCCCCGCCAGGGGGTAGATCTTACCAAAAGGTATCTCTGCTCCAGGCAATAATTCAATTGGACAATCATATGGACGGTGAGGAGGAAGCTGGTCAGCGTTCTTCTTGTCACATAAATAAACATAGTCCTGGTATACAGCTGGTAGTTCAGGGACTGACATGATTCCTTTAGGAACAGAGCAAGCTGAAACTTTTGGACTCATCTGTTTCTCTGGAAAGTGTAATTCCTTGGTCTCCCAGTTAATGGTAGGATTCTGAGCCTGCAGCCATGGTAGCCCTAGAATAATGGGAAAGTGGGAGAAGAGATAAGCATAAAGGACAGTTTCTCTTGATGATCTTTACCCATAAGAACCCTCAAAGGCTCTGTTTCCTGATCCACTGGTCCAGAGGTCAGCAGGGAGCCATCCACAGTTTCCATCTGTACTGGAGTAGCCTTCTTCACTGAACGTATTCCCTGTTTCAGAGCAAAGGAGACATCCATAAAATTTCCACTTGCCCTGAGTCGATCATAGCAGAGCTAGACACCCAAGCTGAGTCAACCCAGAGTTTGATGGAAAGAAAGCAATGAGAATTGTTTTTCTTACAACTCAGCTGGGACACCGCTGAGGAAACTTGAAAAATGGCAGCGTTTACACAGTCAACGTCCTCAGAGGTAATGGAGTTTAAGTCCGAGAAATCAAGATCTGTTGCTGCAGATCTCTCTGGAGACTGAGGCTCGGACCTGACAGATCCCCTCTCGCAACACTCACAATGAATGAGTGCTGCAGTAGTCTTACGAGAACGGCTGGGGCAGTTTATAATGGAGTGCCCTGACTTACCACAATAGAAACATAGATTCTCCTTAAAACGATGTTCCTTGCGTGCATCACTAACCCGTCGTTGTAAAGAGTCTACCTGCATGGGTTCAGGTTCAGGTTCCCGTGTAATCCTACTCAAAGGTTCCTTAGCTGGAGAGGAAGGTAGGAAAAGGTTAGTACGATTGCTTTCGAACCATCTCTCTTGCCTGCGTTCAGTCAGACGAGTATCAATACGGATGCAGTAGTTAATAAAGTCACCTAACGCAGTGGGAGGGTCGGCACGAGCAAGTTCATCCTTAATCAGTGGAGATAACCCCTTTCGAAAAATAGATTTTTTGGCGGAACTGTCCCAGGTGGTATCAAGGGCCCATCTCCTGAAATCCAAGGCATATTCAGCTACCGAGTGCTTACCTTGGCGCAAAGCTAACATGGCTGCTTCAGCTGTTGCACCTCGATTGGGGTCATCAAACACCTGCCCCATGGCTGAAATAAAATCATCAAGGTGATTCAAACAATCATCCTCAGTCTCAATCAGAGGGTTTGCCCACATTAAAGCCTTGTTGGTAAGCAACATAATTATAGTAAGCACCTTAGATCGTTCAGTGGGAAATTGTGAAGCATGTGCAGAAAAAAAAAGATTGCATTGATTAATAAATCCCCTGAATTTCTCACGTTCACCGCCAAAACGAAAAGGGGGCAACTTGGGAATCCCAGCACTCGGGGCTACGGCAGGAGCCTGGACTCGCCCCTCTAGAACCTCAATCCTGGCTCGCAAATCCTGGGTAGTCTGTCCAACCACTTGCAAATTGTGATTATTGAGGTCCTGTAGATTTGTAAAACGGGTCTTTATATTCTGCAAATCTGCAAGGATATTATCAGTCACTCCGCAAAGTTCCTTTATGCGGGCCTCCATTTTCCAGATCTTTTAAGACAGGATTACTGGAAGAAGAGGAGAGAAAAAAAACAATAGTGTTCACCTGTGGCAACACTGCAGAGAGAAAAAAAAATTAAGGGAACTGCTCACCTGGAATGGTTGTGAGAAGTCACAACCACTATCATCACAGAAAGTTTCAACCAGACATCTGATATCCAGAGTTACAGCAGACAAAAAAGAGAAAAGAAAGGAAAAAAAAAAAAAACAATAGTGTTTACCTGTGGTAACACTGCAAAAAGAAAAAACTTAAGGGAATTGCTCACCTGGAATGGTTGTGAGAAGTCACAACCACTGTCATCACAGAAAGTACAACCGGACGTCTGATATCCACAGTACAGCAGACACAGCCTTCCAGACCCAGCAGACACTAACGTTTTGGCTTCAGAATCTTGTAATGTATGTAGTACAGTTCATATAGCGTCTTGTGCTTGGGTGCGATGAAAACACAGGAGTCACAGGTTTGATATAGAAAAGTCCTGTATTACTTCATACAAGTTGGCAGAAATAGTCACACAGTTTGCAGACACAGAAACAGGAGACACAGCAGGCCAGAGTAATCCAAGCTCAGCAATCACTCTCCAATACAGATTCAGGATCTTCTTCTCTGTTACCGTAAGTCCATGCAAACGTGGGTCTTTCAAAGAGCAGGGTTCAGAGTCCACAAGTGCTTCAGAGTTCCTCAGTAGGAATAGCTGGAGTACAAGGTCCAAGGCTTACAGGAGTCAAGTCACAGGTTCACTGCAGGCTAGATTCTGAAGCACTGATTGCTCAGCTGTGGCTGCTTAAGAAGCAAAGGAGAGAATCAGGGCGGGAACATGCAAGCTGGAAACTCCATTTTGACTGAGGGCAAGATAGCTGCAGCAAGACAGAAAGTAAAATGGCTGACGAACAAACTGAGTTTCAGGAATATATACATAGAACCTTACACAAACCCTGTACCTGACCTTGGCAAGCCAACTTTTTCTCTTGCCCCCTGAGAAGCATCCTCCTCCAAAAATAATAATCCCCTCATCCTCCTCCTCCTCCTCTTCTTCCTCCACCTCTTCCAGGACAGTTCCCTGAGCAGACAATGCCTGACTGTCATCAAGGCTTCCCTTCTCTTCCTCTACTTCAGACGCCTGATCCTTAATGTGCATCAAAGTTTGCATGAGCAGACGCATAAGTGGGATGCTCATGCTTATGATGGCATCGTCTGCGCTTACCAGCTGTGTGCATTCCTCAAAACACTGAAGGACTTTACAGAGGTCTTTCAGGTTTGACAACTGCACACCCGACAACTCCGTGTCTGCCCTCAAACTGCCTGCCCATGTATCCTCCCACAAATGCATTACAGCCTGCCTCTGTTCGCACAGCCTCTCAACCATGTGCATGGTGAAGTTCCACCTTGTTGTAATGTCTATGATTAGGCGGTGCTTGGGGAGGTGGAGCGATCGCTGCAGCCTCTGCATACGATTGGAGTCTACGGGCGAGCGACGGATGTGCGACCACAGTCTTCGCACATTATGGAGCAGGGCTGTTAACTCAGGATTATTATTTATGAAGCACTGCACCACCAGGTTCAAGGTGGGAGCCAGGCAAGGTATGTGTCTGAGTTTGCCAGGGCTATGGCCGCCACAAAATTACGGCCGTTATCACTGACTACCTTGCCTGGCTCAAGATGTAGACAAAAAAAACCTGACTGGCACATCCAGACGAATGTGAACTAGGTGCAAACCAAGGGAAGCTACCCCCATGTAAAACATACAAAAAAAGGCTGCACTCAAGCATACTAAAGCATGACAATATGGTATACATGAAATTTAGAATAGCAATATGGCTTTGGAATATAAGGAAAAATTTGAGACGCTTAGTATAAACATTTGGCCAAACATTTTAAAGCCCACCAACCATTGTCAAGGTGGTCTCAATACTGGTGAGTCCCTGACCTAATGTGAACATACCTCTATTAGGCCGATATCTGAATTTCTGGGTGAATATGCACCTCTGTCAGCAATGCCTGCATTTATGGGTAAAGTAGGTACCTGGTGTAATTAAAATCACCACCTGGTGGGGGCGGAGTGCTCGGTCAGCAAGCTAACATTCAATAGACAAAAAAAACCTGACTGGCACATCCAGACTAATGTGAACTAGGTGCAAACCAAGGGAAGCTACCCCCATGTAAAACATACAAAAAAAGGCTGCACTCAAGCATACTAAAGCATGACAATATGGTATACATGAAATTTAGAATAGCAATATGGCTTTGAAATATAAGGAAAAATTTGAGACGCTTAGTATAAACATTTGGCCAAACATTTTAAAGCCCACCAACCATCGTCAATGTGGTCTCAATACTGGTGAGTCCCTGACCTAATGTGAACATACCTCTATTAGGCTGATATCTGAATTTCTGGGTGAATATGCACCTCTGTCAGCAATGCCTGCATTTATGGGTAAAGTAGGGACCTGGTGTAATTAAAATCACCACCTGGTGGGGGCGGAGTGCTCGGTCAGCAAGCTAACATTCAATAGACAAAAAAAACCTGACTGGCACATCCAGACTAATGTGAACTAGGTGAAAACCAAGGGAAGCTACCCCCATGTAAAACATACAAAAAAAGGCTGCACTCAAGCATACTAAAGCATGACAATATGGTATACATGAAATTTAGAATAGCAATATGGCTTTGGAATATAAGGAAAAATTTGAGACGCTTAGTATAAACATTTGGCCAAACATTTTAAAGCCCACCAACCATCGTCAAGGTGGTCTCAATACTGGTGAGTCCCTGACCTAATGTGAACATACTTCTATTAGGCCGATATCTGAATTTCTGGGTGAATATGCACCTCTGTCAGCAATGCCTGCATTTATGGGTAAAGTAGGGACCTAGTGTAATTAAAATCACCACCTGGTGGGGGCGGAGTGCTCGGTCAGCAAGCTAACATTCAATAGACAAAAAAAACCTGACTGGCACATCCAGACTAATGTGAACTAGGTGCAAACCAAGGGAAGCTACCCCCATGTAAGACATACAAAAAAAGGCTGCACTCAAGCATACTAAAGCATGACAATATGGTATACATGAAATTTAGAATAGCAATATGGCTTTGGAATATAAGGAAAAATTTGAGACGCTTAGTATAAACATTTGGCCAAACATTTTAAAGCCCACCAACCATCGTCAAGGTGGTCTCAATACTGGTGAGCCCCTGACCTAATGTGAACATACCTCTATTAGGCCGATATCTGAATTTCTGGGTGAATATGCACCTCTGTCAGCAATGCCTGCATTTATGGGTAAAGTAGGGACCTGGTGTAATTAAAATCACCACCTGGTGGGGCGGAGTGCTCGGTCAGCAAGCTAACATTCAATAGACAAAAAAAAACAAAAACCTGACTGGCACATCTAGACTAATGTGAACTAGGTGCAAACCAAGGGAAGCTACCCCCATGTAAAACATACAAAAAAAGGCTGCACTCAAGCATACTAAAGCATGACAATATGGTATACATGAAATTTAGAAAAGCAATATGGCTTTGGAATATAAGGAAAAATTTGAGACGCTTAGTATAAACATTTGGCCAAACAAAAATTTTTTCCTTATATTCCAAAGCCATATTGCTATTCTAAATTTCATGTATACCATATTGTCATGCTTTAGTATGCTTGAGTGCAGCCTTTTTTTGTATGTTTTACATGGGGGTAGCTTCCCTTGGTTTGCACCTAGTTCACATTAGTGTGGATGTGCCAGTCAGGTTTTTTTTGTCTATTGAATGTTAGCTTGCTGACCGAGCACTCCGGCCCCACCAGGTGGTGATTTTAATTACACCAGGTCCCTACTTTACCCATAAATGCAGGCATTGCTGACAGAGGTGCATATTCCCCCAGAAATTCAGATATCGGCCTAATAGAGGTATGTTCACATTAGGTCAGGGACTCACCAGTATTGAGACCACCTTGACGATGGTTGGTGGGCTTTAAAATGTTTGGCCAAATGTTTATACTAAGCGTCTCAAATTTTTCCTTATATTCCAAAGCCATATTGCTATTCTAAATTTCATGTATACCATATTGTCATGCTTTAGTATGCTTGAGTGCAGCCTTTTTTTGTATGTTTTACATCGGGGTAGCTTCCCTTGGTTTGCACCTAGTTCACATTAGTCTGGATGTGCCAGTCAGGTTTTTTTTTTTTTTTTATGTCTATTGAATGTTAGCTTGCTGACCGAGCACTCCGCCCCCACCAGGTGGTGATTTTAATTACACCAGGTCCCTACTTTACCCATAAATGCAGGCATTGCTGACAGAGGTGCATATTCACCCAGAAATTCAGATGTCGGCCTAATAGAGGTATGTTCACATTAGGTCAGGGACTCACCAGTATTGAGACCACCTTGACGATGGTTGGTGGGCTTTAAAATGTTTGGCCAAATGTTTATACTAAGCGTCTCAAATTTTTCCTTATATTCCAAAGCCATATTGCTATTCTAAATTTCATGTATACCATATTGTCATGCTTTAGTATGCTTGAGTGCAGCCTTTTTTTGTATGTTTTACATCGGGGTAGCTTTCCTTGGTTTGCACCTAGTTCACATTAGTCTGGATGTGCCAGTCAGGTTTTTTTTTTTTTTTTTATGTCTATTGAATGTTAGCTTGCTGACCGAGCACTCCGCCCCCACCAGGTGGTGATTTTAATTACACCAGGTCCCTACTTTACCCATAAATGCAGGCATTGCTGACAGAGGTGCATATTCACCCAGAAATTCAGATATCGGCCTAATAGAGGTATGTTCACATTAGGTCAGGGACTCACCAGTATTGAGACCACCTTGACGATGGTTGGTGGGCTTTAAAATGTTTGGCCAAATGTTTATACTAAGCGTCTCAAATTTTTCCTTATATTCCAAAGCCATATTGCTATTCTAAATTTCATGTATACCATATTGTCATGCTTTAGTATGCTTGAGTGCAGCCTTTTTTTGTATGACTGGCTCAAGATGTAGACTGCCCAGCCATGACTCAGTTTCTCGCTGCAAGTAGTCGACCAGTACCTCCGCAGTGTGTCTGTTGTCGCCCAAAGACATCATCTTTAAAACAGCCTGCTGATGCTTACCACTAGCTGTTCGATAGTGGGACACCTCGTGTGCAACACTGGCAGCTGCGGTTGGAGTGTTCGTGTGACTGCGCTCTGTCGACGAGCTTTCGCTTCTGAAGGAGGAGAAGGGTCGAACGCCTACAGCCAACTGTTGCCTAAACCGTGGGCTAGGCAGCACTGTCCCACCGCCGCTGTCCCCTGTGGACCCTGCATCCACCACATTAACCCAGTGCGCAGTGATGGACACGTATCGGCCCGGTCCATGCCTACTGGCCCATGCATCTGTTGTGAGGTGCACCTTTCCACTCACTGATTGTTTGAGTGCATGAACAATGCGGTCTTTCACATGCAGGTGGAGGGCAGGGATGGCTTTTCTATAAAAGAAGTGCCTACTGGGTAGGTCATAGCGTGGGACAGCGTAGACCATGAGCTCTCGGAACGCTGCGCTTTAAACAAAACGGAAGGGCATCAACTCTAATGAGATCAGTTTAGCAATGTAGGCGTTCAAAGCCAGTGACGTTTTGAAGTGCGTCCACGCTTGCAAGTGCATGGTGTTTACATGTCTAAGCATGCAACTGGTATTGAAATGTCCGCAATTTTTCCCTCGGCTAAAGGTCCTTCCGCAGTTCTTACAGATTACCTTTGCCTCATCAGTAGGATTTAGGTCAAAAAAGTGCCACACTGCACTCTTCCTACTATGTGAAAACTTTTCAGGGCTTGCACTCTGTGCTAATTTGACCGTCTGGCCAAGCTGTCCTGCAACTCTTTTTGTTTTTTTAACACGTTTTTGGACTGCTACGGGCCTGCCAGATAACCGCAGCTGCAATGTCGATGCCTGCTGCGGATCCTCCTCCTCTTCTGAGCTATTGTCAGTGGCATCCTCTTCCCCCAATGGATGCCAGTCCGGGTCAACAACTGAGTCATCCATCACCTCCTCTTCAATTTCATCTGCACCTTTCTCTGTGTCACCGTGTAAGGTGTATAGTATGCGAGAAGGGGCAACAGAGTTTCCTCAGGGTCAGATTCTGGCTCAGTAGACTGCGAGGGCAATGTAGTGCTCTGGGTGAATGTACCAGCAGAATCATCTAGCAGTGGCTGTGCATCAGTGCACTCCATGTCAGATTCATGTTGGACTGGGGAATTCAGGATTTGACTTGATAAGTTAGGCATGGTATGTGAAAAGAGCTCCAGGGAGTAATCTGAAGTGTGGCCTGCCCCATCCTTCACTTTTGGTGGGGGTGAAGGACACAAGGAAAGGTGTCGTTCCTGACCAGGAGCCTACACTGACGACTCAGTGCTTGCAGTTTTTGAAACTTCAGAAGAGGAGGCAGTAGAGCTGGAGGCTGTTTCGGCAATGTAAGCCAAAACCTGTTCCTGATGCTCTGGCTTTAAAAGCGGTTTACCTACTCCCACAGAAGGGAGCCTTCCAGGCCTTCTGGAGCCAGACGATCACGCAGGCTCAACACCTCCTGCCTTAGGTGCTATTGTGCTTTTGGCACTACCAGCAGATGCACCACCACCACTATCAGTACCATTTGGCCCCCCCGCTCACGTCCACGGCCTCTTCCACCATACTTTCTCATGTTTGGGAAAATGTACCAAAAATAACAGCAGATACATAGTACTGTATGAGGAGCGCACAGCTGTATACAGTGTAGAGGAAAATTTAAATCTCCCTATTTATTTCCGGAGTCACACACAGACGCTCACTCAGTATGAATTTGACCTTAATACCAGCAGATGTACTGTACTGTATGAGGAGCGTACAGCTGTTTACGGTGTAGAGGAAAATTTAAATCTCCCTATTTATTTCCGGAGTCGCACACAGACGCTCACTCATTATGGATTTAACCGTGATACCAGCAGATATACGGTACTGTATGAGGAGCGTACAGCTGTATACCGTGTAGGGGAAAATTTAAATCTCCGTATTTATTTCCGGAGTCACACACAGACGCTCACTCAGTATGAATTTGACCTTAATACCAGCAGATGTACTGTACTGTATGAGGAGCGTACAGCTGTTTACGGTGTAGAGGAAAATTTAAATCTCCGTATTTATTTTCGGAGTCACACACAGATAATCAGCAAGTATTTGTCCGTGATACCAGCCGGTACACGGTAGTGTGTGAGGAGCATACAGCTCTATACGGTGTGGTAAAAAATGAACGCTCGGTAACTGTGCAGAAAAAAAGAATAAAAGTATTAGTGCTGTGTAAAAAGCAGTCTGCACAGCAGTGTACACAAAGCAATACAGCTAGCAGGCAGCCTAATAACCAGCGCTGCTGCACACAAGAAAATCCTCCCCTGTCACTGCACACTAACAGTACAGCACAATTGCTATCACAAGCACAGAAGAACTTCTCTTTACAGCCCTAACTCTCTCCCTACTGATAAACAGCGTCAGCAACCTCTCCCTACTGTGAAGATCACCAGAAGTAAAATGGAGGTTGACGGTGAGGGCTTTTATAGACACTATGACGCCCCCCAAAGCAAGCCAATCACTGCTGTGCCCTTCTCTAAGATGGTGGTGGCAGCTGCCCATGTCATCTCGTTGCCCACAGTGTACGTCCTTGTTCATTGGCTGAAAAAAGGTGCCTGAAAACATTCTGGGAAATACGACTTTGGCGCTCGTTTTGACGACCGCATGGCTGACCTCACGCTATGGTTGGGTTTCAGTTGCCTAAACTCGACTTTGTTTCGCTCAACTGTAGTCCCAATATATCAAGGAGAATTTGGATAGAGGACTAATTAGGACATCAGTGTCTCCTGCTGGGGCTTGG
Source organism: Oophaga sylvatica (assembly GCA_033576555.1). Classification (NCBI taxonomy): domain Eukaryota; kingdom Metazoa; phylum Chordata; class Amphibia; order Anura; family Dendrobatidae; genus Oophaga; species Oophaga sylvatica. The sequence goes on from JARQOD010000005.1 coordinate 366,966,288, forward strand.
TTCTTCTTTGTTCAGAAGAAGAACGGGGAACTGCATCCATATATTGATTACAGTGGATTGAATGCTATTGCCATCAAGAATAAATACCCTCTGCCACTCATCTCGGAGCTTGTGGACAGTCTGCGAGGGGCTGAATGGAAGACCACATTTAACACACGGGACGGTCATTATGAGTATCTGGCAATGCCGTTCGGCCTCAGTAATGCTCCTGCTGTCTTCCAAGACTTTGTTAATGACATCTTTTGGGAGCTGCTATCCACCTCGGTAGTAGTTTATCTGGATAATATACTTATTTACCCTCCTGATATTGATAACCACCAAAGAGATATCTGTAAAGTCTTCAAACTCCTACGTGCCAATTCCCTTTTCACTAAGTTAGAGAAGTATGTGTTTTAGCAGGAGTCTTTGCCTTTCCTGGGGTATATCATCTCAGTCAAGGGGTTGGCCATGGATCCTGTCAAACTGGAGTCTGTGATGAACTGGCAAGAGCCGCATTCCCTTAAAGCGCTGCAGCACTTTATGGGGTTTATCAGCTTTTATCGCCAGTTCATCCCACACTTCTCTAGCCTAGTAGCTCCTCTGGTAGCCTTCATTAAGAAGGGAGTTAACCCCAAGCAGTGGTCAGAGGAGGTCCCAAAGGCTTTTATTTCTGTGAAGTCTCACTGCTAGTGTTGAGCATTCTGATACTGCAAATATCGGGTATCGGCCGATATTTGCTGTATTGGAATTCCGATTCTGAGTTCCGATATTTTTGTCATATCGGATACCGGAATCAGAGTTTTCCAACAAAGTCTATGGGAGTTCCTGTGTCACAGAACGAAGTACGTGACACAGGAACTTCCCGAAACTGTCACTGTCAGTGTCGGTCGGGTCAGTCAGGTGTTTGGACTCAGCAGAGTCAGCACTTACCTGGCAGAAGATCCTCTTCCCCGGTGGTCACGTCCCCTGGATGGCTGCCATTACCCTGTCCCTGGCGGTCACGTGCAGAATCTCGCGATAAGTACAGTGACTGCCGGGTACTGGGTAATCTCGGCCAGCTGTACTCTCGCGACAGCTGGCCGTAAACCAGTCCGGATGACGTCACCGCCGGGGAAGCAGCTCTGGTAAGCAGCTCTGCCCTATGTGGATGTCAGGCTCAGCCTGTCATCCAGATGTAGCAGAGCTGGACTCGTCGTGGAACACTCGTGATTTTGGACTGCGTCGGACAGGGAGTATTTGTGTTGGTTTGTTATTTTTGTTTTTTTACAGGAGAACGATGGCGTCGCAGGAATGAGAGTGAAATAAAATTAATGAAAACTGTGTGGAATTTTATTTCATTAAAAGACTTTATTCTGGCTGTGTATTTTTTAAAAAATTTTCAAACTATGATTTATAATGGATCGGTGTCTTATTGACGCCTTTCCATTATTAACCGGGCTTATTGTCACCGATCAATGAAACGTGACATTAACCCCTTATTACCCCGCTTGCCACCGCTACAGGGCAAGTGGGAAGAGCCGGGTAAAGTGCCACAATTGACGCATCTTTGGATGCGCCATTTGTGGGGCTGCTGCAGCCTGGTATTTTTAGGCTGTTGAGGGCCAAAATCCATGGGCCTTGACAGTCTTTTAATACCAGGCCGCAGCAGTCTGCATTTTACTTGGCTGGTTAACAAAAATAGTGGGATCCCCAAGCCATTTTTTTTTCGAGGGGATCCCCTATTTTTGTTAACCAGCCAATCTAAGCAGACTGCTGTGGCCTGGTATTATCAAGCTTGCAAGGTCCATGGATTTTGGATCCTTACCAGTTTTAGTAGTCTGCTTTATCAGGTTGGTTAACAAAAATAGGGGGGACCCCACACCATTTTTTTTTCGAGGGGATCCCCTATTTTTGTTAATCAGTTCACTTCAGGTCAGCCGGGATTCCCTCTGATGCTGTGGGTGTCCCTGGCTGACCTGAAGTGAAAGTGGGAAGCAATCAATTATGCTAACCACTTCCTCTCCTGTCAGCCAGGAAGGAGATGATTCAGTCGGGGGTTTACTGTGAGACTGTCAGCATTAGCTGCGGTCTCTGCAGTAAACATTAACCCTTTCAGAAGGATTACATCGGGGGACCTGACTGAACATCGGATAGGTAAGAATAATGTTGCTTTATTATTTTATTTTTATTACAGGTGAACAAGGGCTTCGCAAGGAATGGCAGTAAAATAAAATCTTGTCAAAAACTGTGTGTTTATTTCATTAAAATGATTTTTAATTAAAGTGTGTGCATTTTATTTTTATTTCATACAATAGGATTAATAATTGATAGTTGTCTAATTGACACCTCTCAATTATTAACCTGGCTTAAACTCACCTTTCAATAACAAGGTGGCTTTAACCCCTTATTAACCCATTCGCCACAGCTACAGGGAATTGGGAATAGACGGGCAAAGTGCCAGAAAGGGCGAATCTAATTATAGATTTGCCTTTTCTGGAGTGTCTGGGGGCAGATGTTAGTAGCCAGGGGGGGGCCAAAAATAATGGTCCCTCTCTGGGCTATTGTTATCTGCCCCCACTCGCTGGCTTTGTCTGTCTGGTTGAGAAAATAGGGCGGGAGCCCATGCATTTTTTTCAACAATTTTACACCTCATATATATTATATACATGTCATTGAATTTGTGACACATTATATATATATATATATATATATTTATAGTTCATACACTTCTACATAGTATAATAGCCGCTAATTCAATTGCCAGCTTTTGTGAAAATACAGAACCCGACATGAAATGACACATGGTTTACATAGAGTTAACCTTGTCATTTCATGTAGTTTGATATATTGTTTTCACTAACAATTACATGAGTGTATGTGTGAAAAATTTGACACATGTAGGGGTTAATTAAAGGTGTAAATTCGTAGCAAAACAATGTGTTTTTTTACAACGAATTTACACCTTTAATTAACCCCTACATGTGTCAAATTTTGCACACATACACTCATGTGATTGTTAGGGTCCCCCTCCCTGCGCGATGCTCCCCTGTGCCCCTGGTACACCGCGATCATGTTTGATCGCTGTGTGCCAGGGGTTAATGTGCCGGGAGCGGTCCATGACCGCTCCTGACACACAGTCCCGGGTGTCAGCTGTGATAATCAGCTTACACCCGGCGGCGATTAGCTGCGCTCCCCCCATGAGCGCAACTGATCGCCCTGGACATAATATTCCGTCCATGGGAATGAGGTCCAGGGTCATATGGGCGGAATATTACGTCCGATGGAATAAAGGGGTTAAGCTATATTATTTTTAAATCCTTTTTAAATTTTGCAATATATACAAGTCATTATACAAGAAAAAAATGATGATTGCCACTGGGTGTCAGCTGATTCCGAAAGCTGACATCTGGCACTAGGTGCCAGGAGTGGTCACAGACCACTCACAGCACTTTAACCCCCAAAATGCTGCAATCAAACATGATCGGATCATTCCGGAAGCTAGCAGAGGACTGACAGACCCACTGGCTTTGGATGCGGGGTCCTGATCGTTGCCATGGTGACCCCATGTCGTCATGATGACATCCAGGTCACCAGACCTAGCAAACTTGATGAGTGCAGTGCATGATCAGCAAGTCTCTGTGTCAGTGCAGCACTGACAGCTTCTATGCCATGCTATAAAAGCAATCAACCTGCAAAAAATGATTGTCCCTTAGTAGGACTAAATAAAAAAGTTGAATAAAAGTAAAAAAATGTTTTAATTTGTAAAAATATATTTTTTAAAAAATCATAAATAACTGTTATAATGATCGGCACTCACAGGCCCGGGGGATCACGGATTATGATCCCACCGCTGCCACCAATATGTCACGATCTTCAGGGATTTATATTTATCTCACTTTCCAGTTCCGCTTAGGAACTTGCAGCTCTCCGGCGCCCCCCTTACCCTCAGGTCAGTCAGGAAACTGCACCTAGGATAATTAGTCGCCGGACGGGCCACTTGGACATGTACTGGCTATTGGGCACGCTGCAGTGAGGGGATTAAAGGCACAAACTTACAGTTACTTAGATCATTGCAGGCAATCCATGTGGCCGGGGGATGGGTGAGACATCGTAATGCATCACAGACGTGCACTGCGTCTGGTTTCCAGGACAAATCTGAGACAAAATGACCAGGGCCTGCCTTATAGCCCTCTGGTCGTCACATCAGTAAAGGGGCTGAGCTACCACCGCCCTGCCCTTTGCTCAGAGTAACAGATTTGCTGACAAACCTTATAATTATCATAACTCAGAGATGGAGTCCATTACAGCGATGCACAGCATACCATTGTACTCCGCAGGGCGTTGGCGTGCATTTAAGTCTAAACGCAGAGTGCCTGGGTGGATCAGCTAAGCAGGAATCTGTTTCTTGGATTCTGCTGGTACCAGCACTTAGAAAATTCACTGATCATTGCTTCACCGATGAATTGGCAGATATGAAAATTTTATACTCATAACATACACAGGGGTCAAGATATTTAATCTTGAATAACTATCATACAACAAAGGGAAAGACCATGTGGTTTCTAAACTGCTTTCAGCTGGCTTCTCAGTGGGGCTAGCCACCTGGTATCAGGTTACACAGAGTGTGTGGTGAGCTGAAGAGGGAGGTGGGGGGGGTCGGAGCTCACAGCCTGAGGCTGAAAAACATAATGAATGTAGTAAATGTCTTTGTGTAGGTGAAAGTTCAGAAAAAGTGTAAGGAATGGTACTCATATTCCCGATTATCATCACAACTGTAAAAAAACAATATGTATTCTATCACTAAAAAAATAGTTGAATAAATAAAAATCTAAACAATAAAAGTACACATATTTGGTATCGCCGCATCCACAACAACCCGACCTATAAAACTGTCCCACTAGTTAAACCCTTTAGTGAACACCATAAAAAAATTAAAAAATGGCAGAAAACAATGCTTTATCATCATACCGCTGAATAAAAAGTGGAATAACACGCAATCAAAAAGACGGATATAAATAATCATGGTACCACTGAAAACGTCATCATGTGCCGCAAAAAACAAGCCACCATATAGATCCATCAAAAATAAAAAAAATTTCAGCTCTCAGAATAAAGTGTTGCAAAGATAATAATTTTTTTCTATAAATTATTTTTATTGTATAAAACATAAAAAAATAAATGATGTATCAATGAAATCGTACAGACCCTAAGAATAAAACTGCTTCATCAATTTTACCACATGCAGAACGGTATAAATGCCTCCCCAAAAGAAATTCATGAATCAGAATAGAAAGCGATCAAAAAATGTCATGTGTCTGAAAATGGTACCAATAAAAATGTTAACTCATCCCGCAAAAAACAAGACCTCACATGTCTCTGTGGGTCAAAATATGGAAAAATTATAGCTCTCAAAATGTGGTGATGCAAAAAACTATTTTTTGCAATAAAAAGCGTTTTTTAGTGTGTGACAGCAGCCAAACACAAAAATCTGCTATAAGGGCTCTTTCACACTTCCTGATATTTCCAGTACCAGAGATGTCAGGGTCCGTGTGTATAATACTTGTGGCGCACATGTGGCATGCATATGTCGCAAAAGTACCACATGGAAGGGTGCCAGTGAAGAAGCGTTACAGTAAGTGATCTTCCCTGGCAACGGGTGCGAGCGGGAGAATTATGAGAGTTACATTTAAGTGATAAAGAGCTTGCAGGTGGCGGTTGATTTGACTATTACTCCCATCAGCTTACCCCTGTTGCTGCTAATAACAGTGACAGCAGGAATGGCTGATGGGGGGTATTCATCAGCCACAGTCTGTGCTATAAATAAATAAATAAATAAATGAATCGAAAAAACAACATTGGTTCCCCTGTATTTTCTATAACAAGTCAGGCAAAACTCATAGCTGGGGCTGCAACCCTCAGCTATTAGCTTCAGCAAGGCTGGTTATCAAGAATAGAGGGGTCCCCATACTTTTTTTAAATTATTTAAATAAGTAATTTTAAAAAATGGCATGGGCCTCCCCCATTTTTGAGAACCATCTTTGCTAAAGCTTACAGCTGGGGGCTGGTATTCTCAGGCTGCTAAAAGGCCATAATTATTGATCCCCAGCCTAAAAATAGTAGCCCGCAGCAGCCCAAAAAAAGGCACATATATTAGATGCACCAATTTTAGCGCTTTGTCCAGTTCTTCCCACTTGCCCTGTAGGGGTGGAAAGTGGGGTTCATATTTGTGAAGTTTAAGTCACCTTTGTATTGTCAGGTGATATCAAGCCCGGAGGTTAGTAATGGGGAGGCGTCAATAAGACCATATTTTACTATATGTAAATTTTGTCTACAAATATTTTAAATTGAAACATGTTCCTTTCAAATTATTATTACATTTATTTTCTTCTTCATCTGGTGTCATTTATAATTGGAGTGGGGAATGAATCATCTACTTCTTTACTAAATCAAAGACCATGATTCATCATTTGCATTTTTTAGTAGTTTTCCTGTTTTGCAATGTGTCTTTTTTATTTTTTGATGCTAGCTGACATTTTTGGCACAAAATTCATCAAAATAGCACATGTGATTCATAATATGGTTTAAAGTAAAAAATGTTCTTTCTAGAACTGTTTTTGAGATATCTGCCACCAAAATTCACATATTGTTGGCAAAAGTTCAAAAAATGTGCCAAAATGTTGGTGTATTACAAAATACACCAGGGAAGACTGGAGTTAAGTCGTGCCAAATTTTTGCCATTTTTTAACAGTCTCAATTGGTTAATCGGGCTAAAACTTCTGGAATTGTTAGACTCTGACCTAAAAGCAGAAAACTAAAAAAAAAAAACAGGTGAGAGCATATAATATAGACTTCAAAAAATGTGCAAATAGAACAATGAATTGAGTGCAACTAAAAAAAGCGCAAAACACACAAAGCGAGACAAAAAGCAGTAGTACATTTAATGATAAATTGGGGCAGTTGTTTTCTATTTTTACTCAAACAGTTCTGCTTAATATGTAAAAGCTATCCTATTGGCATGTTATAAACCCATTCCTGTTATGTTTCGGTAGCTGAGGAGGACAGGAACTATAGCAGGGCAGCCGAACACCTGAGATGTTGGTAACTGATGGATTGCAGATTCCTAAACTATCGACACAACTAGAGGTAGCCGTGGAGCGTTCCTACGTTGATCCTAGACGCCTCGTCACAGCCTGAGAGATAACTACACCTAAAGGCAGAAAGATGAAAGCTATCTGCCCCGGAGCAGATCCCCAAAGAAAATAGGAAGCCCCCAAACATATAATGGCGGTTAGACAAGATGAAAATACAAACATAGGCAGAAAATAGACTGAGCAAACGCTGGGGCCACAAGCTGACTAAATAGGATAGGATAGGAGAGATTACTTTCTGCAACCCAGAAAACCCTGCAAAAATCCAACAATTCTGATTACAAAAATACTGAGATCACACAATCTCGCCCCCCAGTAAATCAGATCTCAGTGTGAACAAAAACCAAGCCGCAGCCGCTGAAAAAACAGGAAAAAGCAAATGAGCAAACAACAGTGGCTGCAGATAAACTGTGAGGAGCTCAGGCCCCAGGAGGGGACCTGGCTGACCTCCACAAAAGTGCAGAAAACAATGCAAAAAGCAAGCACAAAAAGAAAAGCAAAAAAATCTTATCTGAAAGCAGGAGATGCAGGCAAGACTCCAGCAAACTTCCAAATGAACCAGGAACCACAATTGAGACAAGAACAATTGATCACCGGCAACCATCATGAGAGGGAACCTCCCTTATATCAGACCAGTCAGTGATTCCAGATTGCCACTCCTCGCTGAAAGGTTCAGTACTGTCTGTAACCACCAGAGGGAGCCTCTGCTCAGAAACCATCTCTAGCACATTCATAACACATTCCCACCATGGCCAATTTCCTTTTTTGTCTCCCCTCTCCCAGAGCTATAACTCTTTTATTTTTTTCTCCACATACTAATGAAGACTTGTTTTTTTGCAGGACGAGTAGTGCTTTTGAATGACATCATTCATTTTTCTACATATTGTACTGGAAAAAGAGAAAAAAATCCAAGTCAGGTACAATTGTGGAAAAAAACGCAATTCTGACAATTGTTTTTTGAGAACTATTTTTACGGTGTACATTTTGTGGTAAAAATGACCTTACAATGTGATTTTCCTCATCAGTACGATTACGCCCATACCCAACATATCTGTTTTCTTAGTGGTAAAAAAAGTCAGAAATTGGCTAAAACAATTTTTTTGAGTTGTGTTGCCATTTTCCAAGACCCGTAACACTTATTTTTTGCTGATGGAGCTGTGTGATGGTTACGTTTTGTGGGGCAAGACATTTTTTATTAATACATTTTAGGGACAGATGTGATATTTTTATCACATTTTACAGCCTTTTTTGTGGAATTGCAGCTAACAAAAAACATAATTTTGGAGTTCTTGATTTTTTTTCTTTTACGATGTTTACAGATTAGGTTAATTATTTTTATATTTTGATATACCAGACCTTTATGAATGCAGCGGTGATACCACATTGTATATTTTTTTATCTTTTTAATATTTCTATTTTTAATGGGAGAAAAGGTGGGTGATTTGAACTTTAATTTATTTTTTTTTTCATATTTTTAAAAACAATTTTATTTTTTTAAATTTTCACTGTTCTTGCTAGCCCGCTTAGGGTACCTGAAGATGCAATCATCCCATCGCTTGTGCTATATGACTCTACACCATGTTCCAAATTATTATGCAAATTGGTTTTAAGTGTCATAGCGTTTTTTTTTTAAATGAAACCCATTGATGGTATTGTGTCTCAGGGTTCTTTGGATCACTGAAATCAATCTCAGATACCTGTGACAATTAGTTTGCCATGTGAGCCCAATAAAAGGAGAACTGGATGTTCCACACTATTAAATAGGCCAGAGTTTTCAAGTAACATGGGAAAGAAAAAGGATCTCTCTGCTGCTGAAAAGCATCAAATAGTGCAATGCATTGGTCAAGGGATGAAAACATTACATATTTCCCGAAAACTTAAGCGTGATCATTGTACTGTTAAGAGATTTGTGGCTGATTCTGAGCACAGATGTGTTCGTGCTGATAAAGGCAGAATAAGGAAGGTTTCTGCCAGGCAAGTTCATCGGATTAAGGGAGCAGCTGCTAAAAAGCCACTACAAACCAGCAAACAGATATTTGAAGCTTCTGGTGCCTCTGGAGTCCCTCGAACATCAAGGTGTAGGATCCTTCAAAGGCTTGCTGTGGTGCATAAACCTACTATTTGGCCACCCTAAACAGTGCTCACAAGCAGAAACGGTTGCAGTGGGCCCAGACATACCTGAAGACTAATTTTCAAACAGCCTTGTTTACTGATGAGTGTCGAGCAACCCTGGAAGGTCCAGATGGATGGAGTAGTGGATGGTTGGTGGATGGCCACCATATCCCAACAAGGCTGTGATGTCAGCAAGGAGGTGGAGTCATGTTTTGGGCTGGAATCATGGGGAAACAGCTGGTAGGGCCATTAAGGTTCCTGAAGGTGTGAAAATGATCTCTGCAAAGTATATAGAGTTTCTGATTGACAACTTTCTTCCATGGTATAAAAAGCAGAAACGTGCCTTCAAGAGCAAAATCATCTTCATACATGACAATGTACCATCTCATGCTGCAAAGAATACCTCTGAGTCATTGGCTGCTATGGGCTTAAAAGGAGATAAACTCATGGTGTGGCCACCATCTTCCCCTGACCTAAACCCTATAGAGAACCTTTGGAGTATCATCAAGCAAAAGATCTATGAGGGTGGGAGGCAGTTCACATCAAAACAACAGCTCTGGGAGGCTATTCTGACTTCATGCAAAGAAATACAAGCAGAAACTCTCCAAAAAATCACAAGTTCAATGGATGCAAGAATTGTGAAGGTGATATCAAAGAAGGGTTCCTATGTTAACATGTAACTTGGCCTGTTAGGATGTTTTGAGTTAAGTAGCTTTTTTGTTCAGTGAATGTGACCTCCTAACTGCAAATTCCACAAATGAGCATTTTCAGTTCTTTAAAACAATCAATGTTTCAGAAATTCTACTGTGCCTAATAATTTGGAACAGTGCATTTTGAGTTTTTATTCATTTTGGAGATTATACTGTTATCATTGGAGGTTTCCTCAATAAAATTGGATGTATTCTTAACGGGAGATGACTTTTATTAGACTGACTGTCAACCCAACTTAGGAAAATCAGAGAAAAATATCATTTGCATAATAATTTGGAACATGGTGTATGTCATAGCATCGCTGCATATAACACAAATCACTTTCTTCATTGAAGCCCTGCCACAGAAGCTCTGTAATGACAAGCACCGGAGTCATCAGCTGACCACTGGCTGTCATAACAACCCATCCGCGACACATGTTCAAGTCATTGATGGGCGGAGAGACTGACGTGCACACATGCCGGTGCATGTTAAATGCCGTTGTCAGAGATTGCAGCAGAGATTGTTAGCAGTAGGTCCTGGCTGTAACTGACAGCAATCAATTGCCTGGTAAGAGGCGGACTCTCTGCATGAGCCCTCTCTATACACCCTCTTCTGACTGTGCCGCACATGTATGATGGATGTTATGAAGGGGTTAAGCCATGTAGGTTTATGACAACTGGTAGTATGGATATAGTCAACAAGTTTGAAATGTGTTGTGGTTCTTTGAATTCCAGATTAATATAAAGTTTAACATCTTTTTTAAAATATGGAAGCTGAAAAACATTGCACATGGAAATACACTTGCAAATGCTTTGTGAAATGTGTTGGTTACAGAACATTAAAGATTCAAAATGAAGCAGCGGTAATATAGAAAATAAGCTATGCTGCTCAAAATGGATATAATGATTGCCAGCACTTTATACAGAGCACAAAGAAAGAGAACTAGTGCATGAAAAATAGTATCTATTTAAGAGAAGTGATGCATGAATAATAGGAGAACTCAATGGTCCAAGTAATGAGGACAAATTCCCAAAAAGAAGGCATTATCCATTATATTTTAACAACAGTAAATAAGGTGTTAACCCCTAAGACAGAAGAATATTAATAGGCTTATAATCACAGTTTATTATTCCGAACTGAACATACGGTTCAAATAAAATTTGCATCTAGAAGAACGATAACAGATATTAAAATGAAGGTTTTAAGCAGTTAACATTCACATTATGCCATTCATTTTTGTATTATTCATAAATTTCAGATTGACAGATTCTTACAGCAGATCATGGACGGAATAAAAATGAGGCAGTTATCACCATTCATAACAGTGTGGCTATGATATGTGGATACAATTTAACAATGCTCAGGTAGGGGGAAATGTTGAAATTCAGCCAATTAAAGTAAGAAGTAATGATGACTGTCCAGAAGGGTTATTGTTCTGTCAATGCTGGTTTTATAGGACAAATATCAAATCTTTTAGAATTCAGTCTGTGTTTACTATGGTGCCTATAAAAGTAAAAAGCTAACATAAAATTGATATTAGGATCATGCAGTGGTTTTCTGAAGCTAGCACTGCACTTTTTTCTACATTTTTTAGTGAAGACAAGAGCTAACCAGGGTTTAATAGATCATCTTTTGTGTAGATTGTAAATCCTTTCTTGTATTGCTTTACTTTGAAGTGTTTCTTGACTTTTCTGATCTTTCTGTTATTTTTTTCTGTCTGTAATCTCTTTATTCTTTAAGGAAAGGAAAATCATAAAATATCAGTTGAGCTTAAGGAAGAGACGCTAATATTATTCAAACCACTGTTTTATTATGCATTGCAATATTACCTTCTTGTTTCCTCAGGCTGTTCTTTTGATTATCACAGAGAAATATCGAAATGTGCTTTACCTGAGAAAGGCATTAAAAAACTGAGAAGTAAGTAGCATTCAACATAAGCTAATAGAGAGTATTTGGCAAAAAATACACAAGACAGAAATCTTAAAACCAACCTAAGACATGTCATATTTTTTTATTAACCTAATTTCTATATATAGCAAAAATTCAATCACAATTACTTACTATGAAAATACATTATATATATATACATATATATATATATTGTGAGACAGTGAAGGGGTGCATACTGGACGGGGTGTACATCTCGCCCAGGTTTCTTAGCTGGGTGGCATGAGGAATGTAGGAGTGAAGGTAGGCTGGCAGTGCGAAGTTCACTCCACTCCCAATCCAGTACAGGCTTGCAGCCCAACCCTGAGTGCACTCAGCTGTCTAATTAACAGCCAGGAGTAGGTGGTTGAGCTAGACAGAGAGGGCTCTCAGTCTGATCTGGCTTCAGACGCTGCTGGAGTCTCCTGGAAGCCAAGCTCTGGTAATTACAAATCTGTGTTGTTTTGGGCCAGGCTGTTAGAGCCTAGACCACGGTAGTGAGGGAACTAACTGTGTCTAGCTAGCAGCCTGCCAGGCTTAGGACTTTGTTTTATGGTTTGGTTTATGTTTGTTGCTGTGGACTTTCAATAAAACTGGTTGCTGCCAGTTTACACCAACAAAGCTGTCACTTCTTGGAGTCTTTTATGCCACTCCGTCTACCCGAGACGGCGATCCCAGAGCTATATACCCCCTGAACTGGCTACAATTGGTGCTCGAATGCGGGCAGCACAGTGACTAAAACAGCAGCAAAGGAAAAAAAAAAACGTCTGTCAAAGCAGCCTTAAAGAGACAGTAGCCCTACTAGTGTCTGCACAGAAAAAGCTGAACTTGCTGTGGAAAAGACTTTGGAGTGTGCATGTCCTGGGTAAAGGCTGCCGTTGCCGGGACAGAAAAGTCTGACAGCATGGAGGAGCTGCTTAAACATATGGCGCAAGCTAGTGTGCAACAGCAGGAGACTAAGCGATGGTTAATGGAGCAGGTTGCAGCACTACGCCAGGCTCTCAGCACCTCGTCCCAGAGTGATGACGCAAGGACGCCTGCATTGTCCGCTGTAAAAAAAGCGGTAAAACAGACCCTGCAGAAGATGACGCCTCATGACGATGTGGAGGCTTATCTAGCTATATTTGAAAGACTGGCAGAGAAGGAGAATCTGCCACCATCTGAATGGGCCATGGTGGTCGCGCCCTATCTGACTGGGGAACCCCAAAAGGCCTATTTTGACCTTAGCGAGCAGGACAGCAGAGACTATGCCAAGCTGAAAGCGGAGATTCTTGCCCGCCTTGGTGTTACGGTTGCAGTCCGTGCCAGGAGAGTCCATAACTGGAGATACAGTTGGGACAAGCCTGCTCGCTCACAAATGTATGACCTGATTTATTTAGTAAAGAATCGGCTGGAGCCTGACGTCAGCACCCCTGCCCAAATGGTCTAGAAAGTAGTGGTGGACCGGTACATCTGGGCCCTTCCTCCTGAGGTGCAGCTCTGGGTCGGACAAGGAGACCCCAAAGACGCCAATCAACTGGTCAGTCTGATAGAGAGGTACTCCGCCACCAAAGACTACCTCCGTGACCAGCCGTCCGAGCGGTCGTCACTTCGGAGTTCCCGGCCTCCGACATCTCCCGGTAAGAGAGTTCCAGCTGGTGGGGCCAGGGGACTGCTGATAGACGGGGTCAGCCCCGAGGGGACATGTGTGAGGCAAGGGTCGATGCTTCCCTGTCGGGAGTCCCCAGGCCTAGAAAGGTCTCCCCGTCTGAACCACCAGACCTGAGACAGTGTTGGAGATGCCGTGAATGAGGTCATGTTTCAGCCAACTGTCCACTAGTGGGGGAACCTATGGACTGTGATGCTGGAAGGTCCGTCTCTCTCCTTGCAGAACCCATGTGCGTGGCCACCCCAGCCGAGGAGAATGGCCCACAGGTGTCCCAATGGTTATAAATGGCTGCCCCTTACCAGCCCTCCTAGACTCAGGGAGTTACATGCCAGCCTGGCTGATAGGGACTTCATCCCCGATAATCACCTGAGCGTGGTGTGCATCCATGGAGATACCAAAGTCTACCCGGTGACTTCCGTGGACTTCGTCACAAAACTCGGGGAGATTTCGTATGAAGTGGGGGTAGTGAAGAACCTGATGCACCCAGTCATATTGGGTCGTGACTGTCCCCTATTTTGGGGTCTGTGGGGGAAAAAAGGTTCTACCGGACAGTGTGATGAAGCTCCTACTGAGGTTGCGTGGTCCATAGGGGCGGACCACAATGCTAGTGTGTTGTTGAATTTAAGTGATGATAATGATAATGATGAATTTCCATTTCAGGTGATGTTGAGGAGGGGGATAATGGTTCTCTGGAACAAATGTCCCTGACCTACCTGTGTCCCGTGGCAATTTTGGGAGTGAGCAGTTGCGAGACCCCACTCTTAAACATGCCAGGGAAAGTATAACTGTTCTGAATGAGATCCCACAAGAGCCCGGCTCTGATGAAAGATTTCCCCATTTTGCCATGAACAATGACCTGCTATATAGGGTAACTAAGGTCAAGGAGAGGTTGTGAATCAGCTCCTGGTACCTAGGCAATATAGAAGTATGGTGCTAGGTTTGTCACATAAACACGTGCTTGGTGGGCACCTGGGGATGGACAAGACCCAGGAAAGAATCCTCCAGAGGTTTTACTGGCCAGCGGTTTATCGAGATGTGGAGGATTATTGCAAATCCTGCCCCACGTGTCAGATAAATGCTCCGGTTTCCCACTTCCGCAGTCCATTAGTCCGCTTCCGGTTATAGAGATACCATTTGAAAGGGTAGCGATGGACTTGGTAGGTCCTATTGTGAAATCAGCCAGGGGGCACCAATACATACTAGTGGTACTTGATTATGCAACCCGGTACCCCGAGGCTGTCCCTTTAAGAAATATGGCGTCCAAAAATATTGCACGGGAACTCTTGCATATATTTTCCAGGACAGGAATCCCTAAAGAGATCCTCACGGACCAAGGCACACCTTTTATGTCCAAGGTGATGAAGGAGCTGTGTAAGTTGCTTAAAATCTCGCACATTCGAACATCCGTGTATCACCCCCAGATGGATGGGTTGGTTGAACGTTTTAATAAAACGTTAAAACATATGTTAAAGAAAGCAGTGGAGAAAGATGGCCGGGACTGGGACTACCTGTTACCCTACCTAATGTTTTTGGACAGAGAGGTGCCCCAAGCCTCTACGGGGGTTTCTCCCTTTGAGTTGGTATATTGTCGGCACCCGCGGGCTTGCTAGATATAGCCAAAGAAGTATGGGAGACCGAGGCAACCCCATACAAGAGTGTTATAGAGCATATTGCCCAGATGCAAGATAGAATTGCTAAGATTATGCCATTGGTTAAGGATCACCTGCAGAGAGCCCAAGAAGCTCAAGAGATATATAATCGGTCAGCAAAAATTAGGACTTTCAACCCCGGGATCGGGTCCTAATCCTAATTCCCACAGTGGAAAGAAAGTTGTTGGCCAAATGGCATGGCCCATACGAGATAGTACAGAATGTGAGCGAGGTCACCTACAAAGTACACCAACCCGGGAGACGGAAGCCCTACCAGGTCTATCATATCAACTTAATCATGCCCTGGAGGGACTGAGAGTCATTGTCGGCCTCGGGTGAATTAGAGAAAGGGTTAAAACCACCTTTACCTCCTGTGATAGTTGGTGAGACATTGTCAGTACACCAAAAACAGGAAGTACGGGAGTTTCTGCAGGAAAATCAGCAGAGGTTTTCAGACTTGCCCGGCCAGACTTCTCTCGTGAAGCACCATATCGAGACCGAGCCCGATACTAAGGTCAAGCTGAAGCCATAGAGGATACCGGAAGCCCACAGAGAGATAGTCTCCACTGAGATCAAACGGATGCTAGCCCTCGGGGTCAATGAGGAGGCCCAAAGCGAGTGGTGTAGCCCGATTGTCCTGATCCCAAAACCTAATGGAACCTGGAGGTTTTGCAATGATTTTAGAAAGTTGAACGACGTGTCAAAGTTTGACGCATACCCAATGCCACGGGTAGACGAGCTAATCGAGAGGTTAGGGTGTGCCCGTTATATTACAACCCTCGATCTGACAAAAGGGTACTGGCAGATACCCCTGTCTGATGAGGCAAAAGAAAAAACGGCCTTTGCAACCCCTGACTGCTTGTTTCAGTATCTTGTGATGCCATTCGGGTTGCATGGATCCCCGGCTACCTTTCAGAGGCTTATGGACCTGATCCTGCGCCCGCATCGAGCCTATGCGGCTGCCTACCTGGATGATGTGGTAATTTTCAGTTCCGATTGGAAGAGCCACCTCGCTAAGGTACAAGCCGTCTTAGACTCGATAGGCTGAGCTGGGCTGAACATAAACCCAGAGAAATGTGCCATTGGCCTAGAAGAGGCCAAGTACCTGGGCTACGTCATTGGCAGGGGATTGATTAAGCCACAAATCAATAAGGTAGAGGCGATTCAGAACTGGCCTACACCCCTCACAAAACGACAGGTCAAAGCGTTTCTGGGCATCACTGGGTACTATCGCAGATTTGTACAAAATTTTGCCTCCATTGCTGCCCGTTGACCAACCTGACAAAAGGTGGGAAGTCAAAAATGGTAGTTTGGACTCCGGAGGCAGAAAAAGCCTTTCAGTCTTTGAAAATGGCTTTATGTCAAAGCCCAGTTCTGGTCACCCCTAATTTCAGGGAGGAGTTTCTTGTCCAAACTGATGCCTCTAATGTGGGGTTAGGGGTGGTTATGTCGCAGGTCGTGAAGGGTGAGGAGCACCCGGTCATGTATCTAAGTCGAAAACTGACACACGGCTGAACAAAATTATGCCATTCTGGAGCGAGAGCGCCTCGCAATCAAATGGGCGCTGGACTCGCTACGTTATTACCTCTTGGGCAGGAAATTTAAATTACAGTCAGACCATGCTCCTCTGGCATGGATGAAGCAGAACAAGGAAAGGAATGCCAGGGTGACAAGGGGTTCCTTTGGCTTCAAGAATTCAATTTTTCGGTAGAGCATAGGCCTGGGAAGTTACAGGGTAATGCCGATGCATTGTCCAGAGTTCACTGTCTCTTTGGAGTTGTTGACCAGCCCTCCGGTCTGGAGAAGAGGGGGGGATATGTGAGACAGTGAAGGGGTGCATACTGGACGGGTGTACATCTCGCCCAGGTTTCTTAGCTGGGTGACATGAGGAATGTAGGAGTGAAGGTAGGTTGGCAGTGCGACGTTCACTCCACTCCCAATCCAGTACAGGCTTGCAACCCAACCCTGAGTGCACTCAGCTGTCTAATTAAGCAGCCAGAAGTAGGTGGTTGAGCTAGACAGAGAGGGCTCTCGTCTGAACCTGGCTTCAGACGCTGCTGGAGTCTCCTGGAAGCCAAGCTCTGGTAATTACAAATCTGTGTTGTTTTGTGCCAGGCTGTTAGAGTCTAGACCACGGTAGTGAGGGAACTAACTGTGTCTAGCTAGCAGCCTGCCAGGCTTAGGACTTTGTTTTATGGTTTGGTTTATGTTTGTTGCTGTGGACTTTCAATAAAACTGGTTGCTGCCAGTTTACACCAACAATGCTGTCGCTGCTTGGAGTCTTTTATGCCACTCCGTCTACCCGAGACGGCGATCCCAGAGCTATATACCCCCTGAACTGGCTAAAATATATACATATATATATTTATAATGTATCTGTATAGTAAATAATTGTAATTGAATATAAAAAGGCATGTATATGTTTGTGCATACACACACACTGTACATATTATAACAGTGCCAGGTAAGCTAGAGTTAAATTCTAGCTCTGCAGGCTTTGGTTAGTGCACCTGATTAGCTCTACGTACAGCATGACAAGATTAGGTATTCACCTAAGTAAGTCAGCTCAGAGAAGCTGACCAGACTGGATGTATCTTGGCGCTGAAGAGAGAGCCAGGCCAAAATGCCTCTCTGAGAAGAGTCTGCACAGGTCAAGTATCAAGAATGCTATGGACAAGAGCTGTTTTGTTTGACCAAGCTGGGGCTATCTCAGCCATGTAAGAGTAGCCAGGGTCTGTTTCTGCTTAGATAACACCCAGACAATGCTAGGGATTTATGTTTTTGAGTTTGTTTTGATGCTGTGCAACCTGTAGACAGCAATAAAAACTGCATGTGTTTGGATCAAAACTCTATTACCTGTGTGAATGCTACCTAAGGCCTATTGCCTAATGTTTACCAAAGAGAGTGAATCCCTACCATATGTATATATACAGTGGGTATGGAAAGTATTCAGACCCCTATAAATTTTTCACGCTTTGTTTCATTGCAGTCATTTGGTAAATTAAAAAAGTTCAATTTTTTTCTCATTAATGTACACTCTGCACCCCATCTGATTGTAAAATAACAGAAATGTAGACATTTTTGCAAATTTATTAAAAAAGCAAAACTGAAATATCACATGGTCATAAGTATTCAGACCCTTTGCTCACTATTGAGTAGAAGCACACTTTTGAGCTAGTACAGCCGTGAGTCTTCTTGGGAATGATGCAACAAGTTTTTCACACATGGATTTGAGGATCCTCTGCCATTCTTCCTTTTAAATCCTCTCCAGTGTTTTTAACTATTTGTGGTGTGCATTTTTCAGGTCTTTTTGAATAAATTATGATATTTGTATCATTTGTGGTATCCCTGGTGCATAGTATGTTTCTTTCTTTCTTTTTTCATTGAGTCTTGTTTTGACATACTCCAGGTGGATACACCACTCCTCCTTTATACTGGATGGTGCCCTCCTTCTTCCTTTTTTGCCTCAATTGTTAGTTAGGGTTGGTTTTTACCCTCCTTGTTTCTGGAGCGTGGCACATCTGTGTATCATATGGTTGTTAGTTTTTAAATAATTGTTCAGCAGCTAACATGAATCTCTCTTCCAGAGAGACAGCTTGGAGCAATAGGGCTTTGGCCTTTTTGAGAGTATTACAAGTACTAATTTGGGAGAGATAAATAAGGAGTCTGAATTTCAAATGCTCTCCTCTAAAATAATTGGTGTTCATAAATGTCTAACTAAAATATGGTGGAACATTAGAAGCGTGGAGGAATATAAAAAGGCGGGCTACATACCCCGTGGCCTATGTATTCAAATTTTCCCGGCTTGGGAAACTTCTTCTGAATTCCAAACGACTTGGGAAACAGGCTTAGCTAAATGTTCCACCATTTTAATTGACATGCGTATCGAACATGACCAGATGCTACTTATAAAAATTAAGGATGATATTAAGGCTTGCGAAGCCAAGCTTGTTGATTTTGATAAGGTGACTCTAGTAAATCCATTTCAGATGAAATTGAAAAATGTAATTGACACTTTTGAAAAGGAAATTATTACTCGCAAAATAAATAAATTCCATAGGGATCAGTCTGATTTCAAAAGAAGGGAGACACGCTTCAACAAGAGACGCTAATTAATGCAAATGAGGATACTAGTAGAGAAGGTAACCTACAAATTGTTAACCTTTCCAAATATGCTTTATCAGATCTTGAGATAAGGGTTTTATCTAGAGGGTTATCCTTCTCTCCTATGAACCCACTTAACAAATTTGTGTTGATTAAAGATTTGTATCTTTTCTGCCGACAAATCACCTTTAAGCTTCTTTACCATCAACCCTCCCTCCTTGATAACCTCTCTGATAATGATAGACAGGTGTTATTTTTCGGTAACTGAGGAGAAATGGCAAAAAATAGCTAAAGCGGTAATACTCCAGAGAGGTTGGAACCTATTGGATTGCAGTAACCTGAACTAACCACACAACTAGAGGTAGCCGTGGAGCGTTCCTACGTTGATCCTAGACACCTCGTCACAGCCTGAGAGATAACTACACCTAAAGGCAGAAAGATGAAAGCTATCTGCCCCGGAGCAGATCCCCAAAGAAAATAGGAAGCCCCAAACATGTAATGGCGGTTAGACAAGAAGAAAGCACGGACACAGACAGAAAATAGAATGAGCAAACGCTGGGGCCCAATCTGTCTAGACAGAAAAGTACAGGAAAGAATTCTGGACTGCAATCCAACAAAAACCCTAACAAAATACCAACACTTCTAATTGCCAAAAAACCTGAGATCACACGACCTCTTCCACCTAAATCAGATCTCTGGTGTAACAAAACGCTATTCAGCAAATAAAAGTAACAAAATAGCAAAGCAAAATTGCAGACACAAACGGAGCACAATTGCAGCGCCAGACCCCCAAAAGGGGACAGGCTGCAGTCCACTGCAGGCAGCAAACCAGCAGAGAAAATCAAACGGAGAAAAAAAAACAGCAAACACTTATCTGAAGTAGAGCAGGAAACTAGCAGTGCTTCAAGCAAGACCAGAAGAAAAATTGATAACCAGCAAGGCTGCTGGGAACTAAGGCCACTTATATCCTACCATTCAGCGCCAGCTGAAGCCATTCATTAATCAGTTCATTACCCTTAGCAACCACCGGAGGGAGCCCCAGCTCAGAAGCCGCCTCCAGCATATTAACAACAGTACCCCCCCTTGAGGAGGGGTCACCGAACTCTCACCTGCGCAACCAGGCCGATCAGGATGGACTTGATGATAGGCACGGATAAGTCACCCAGCATGAATGTCCGATGCAAACACCCAAGAATTGTCCTCCTGACCATAACCTCTCCACTTAACCAAATACTGGAGTTTCCGTCTAGCAAAATGAGAATCCAATATCTTCTCAACCACATACTCCAAATTGCCCTCAACCAAAACAGGGTCGGAAGGTGCAGCCATAGGAACCACTGGTTCGACAAACCTCTTCAATAAGGATTTGTGGAACACAATTTATGGATCTTAAATGTCCCTGGAAGAAGCAAACGGAAGGAAATCGGATTAATAAATTCCATGATCTTATAAGGTCCAATGAACCTTGGCTTAAATTTAGGAGATGCAACCTTCATAGGGATATTCCTTGAGGACAACCAAACCAAGTCCCCCACTTTAAAACGAGGACCATCAGTCCTATGCTATTTGGCAAACCGCTGGGCCTTCTCCTGAGAGAGAGACAACCTCTCCACCACCTGGTCCCAAATCTGCTGCATATGCTGCACAATAGTCAACCCCCGGACAGACAGAAGCCTCCGCCTGTCCTGAAGAAAATCGAGGGTGAAACCCGAAATTGCAGAAAAATGGAGACATCAAGGTGGCAGAGCTAGCTCTATTATTAAGAGCAAACTCCGCCAAAGGCAAAAAAGAGACCCAGTCATCTTGATCAGCAGACACAAAACATCTCAAATAAGTCTCCAAGGTCTGGTTTGTTCTCTCGGTTTGTCCATTGGTCTGAGCGTGAAATGCAGAGGAGAAAGACAACTGAACACCAAGTTTAGAACAAAATGTCCGCCAAAATCTGGAAACAAACTGGACTCCTCTGTCAGACACAATGTTCTCAGGAATGCCATGCAACCGAACCACATGCTGAAAGAATAAAGGCACCAACTTGGAGGAGGAAGACAACTTAGGCAATGGCACAAGATGTATCATCTTGGAAAACCTATCACAGATAACCCAGATAACGGTCATTCTCTGAGAGACCGGAAGGTCAGAAATAAAATCCATAGAAATACGGGTCCATGGCCTCTTGGGTACAGGTAATGGCATTAACAAACCACTAGAACGAGAGCAAGGCTTGGAACAAGAGCAAGTCCCACAGGACCACCAAAAGGAGCGACTCGCCAAGTCTCTGGTACCAAAAATCCCGGGATGACCAGCCAACGGGGAACACTGAATCTCAGACATCACACTCTTTTTCCACTGGTCAGGAACAAACAACTTCCCAATAGGGCAGCGCTCAGGTTTATCCACCTGACACCCTTCCAGAGCCAGTCTCAAATTGGGCGAAATGGCGGAAAAAAAACACACCCTTTTTCAAAATAACAGCAGGGTCAGATAACTCAGGAGAATCTGCAAAGAAACTCCTCGAGAGGGCATCCGCCTTGACATTCTTAGTGCCAGGAAGAAAAGAAACTACAAAATTAAAACGTGTGAAAAACAAGGCCCACCTGGCCTGTCTAGGTTTAAGTCGCTTGGCTGATTCGAGATAAACCAGGTTCTTAGGTCCGTGAGGACCACCACCTGATGTTTGGCTCCTTCCAGCCAATGTCTCCACACTTCAAAGGCCCATTTCATGGGACAAAACGGCACCTGCCCCAATTTCAGAGGCATTAACCTCCACCTGAAATGGCAGAGAAACATCAGGCTGCCGTAGAACAGGAGCAGAAATGAATCTCTGCTTAAGTTCCTGAAATGCAGAAACTGGCTCAGGAGGCCAATTCACCACATCGGAACCCTTTTTGGTCAGATCAGTCAATGGTTTAACAATACCGGAGAAATTACCAATAAATTTGCGATAAAAATTGGCAAAACCCAAAAATCTCTGAAGAGCCTTCAATGATGTAGGTTGAACCCAATCACAGATGGCCTGAACCTTGACCGGATCCATTTCAATAACAGACGGAGACAAAATGAATCCCAGAAATGAGATCTTCTGTACGCCAAAAAGACACTTTGATCCCTTCACATACAGTGCATTCTCTCTCAAAATCTGGAACACAGTCCAAACATGTTTCACATGAGAGTCCCAGTCAATGGAAAAAATCAAGATATCATTCAAATAAACAATCAGAAATTTATCCACAAAATCCCTGAAAATATCATTCATGAAGGATTGGAAGACGGAAGGGCATTAGTAAGCCCAAAAGGCATCACTAGGTACTCAAAATGCCCCTCTGGGGTATTAAACGCCGTCTTCCATTCATCCCCGTGCTTAATGCGAATAAGGTTATACGCCCCCTGAGGTCAAGCTTGGTAAACTAACTAGCACTTTTCATTCTGGAAAATAGGTCAGAAATCAAGGGTAACGGATATTGATATTTAACAGTGATCTTATTCAGGAGGCGATAATCAATACACGGCCTCAATGTACCATCCTTTTTGGCCACAAAGAAAAAAACGACGCCCAAGGGTGAAGAGGATGGTCTGATATCACCCTTCTCCTGTTAGGGTTCGAGTTCCCGCTGCTGCACAATGGGAGTATCGAACCAGTCCCGCTGCGGTCCCCCATTCATCTCCATCCGCAATGGAGCCTGCTCAGCTTAGACATCGGTCCCATCGTCTCGCCCAGGCTAACAGTGTGCAGAGGATTACTGCTGCTCCTCCAGGCTCTGCTATTGTGGCCAGTACTGGTTAGCGGCGAGCAGACGTCTTTAGGACAAAGTCCTTGTTTTCCCTTCTGAGCATGCCCAGAGTGAGATCTCTCATTGGAGATCAGGGGTCACATGCTCAGGTACTGCAGCAGCTCCTATTGGTCCGCCAGGAAGGTCCTGTGACTACTGGTGTTCTGGAACAAGTTCCATTGGTCCTTGTTTCTGGCAGGTCCTATAGCTGTTACTATAAAAGGGTAGCATCGCTGGGCCGCCATGCGCTAGTATCAATCGTCATATGCTTTGCGCCAGTGGGGTCATGCGTGTGTGTGGTTAGGGTCCGGCTGAAATAAGCCCCTAGAATACCGACTTAATTGGTGAGGAGTTTGGTATGCTAGCTGGTCAGGGTCGGTGTCCTAGATGCCCTAGATTAAGGCATAACCGGTGAGGAGTTTGATTGCCGTATTCAGGGCCTGGCATTCAGACGCCATAGATTGCGGGTGTCTCCCGTGAGGACATTAGCGCATGATCACGTTCTATGTTCGCTTAGCAGTCAACTGTGTACCTGGGTGCCTGACAGGACACAGAAGTTTGTCTCAGCGGCTCTGTGACTTAACAGGGTTCGCTTTCAACGCTAGACAGCGCCCTAGCGTGTTTATTTTGCGACTCAGTGGTGTTAAGTGAGTTCACACACATCACCATATAGCGCTGCGGCACTCCTTCTAGCGGCTCTGTGGAATAACAGAGTTCGCACATATTGCCACAGCACAATACGGCGTTTATTTTGGTGACTCTGCGGGATAACAGAGTTCGCTTCTTGCACCATTTTGCTAGCAGCAGGCTCCGCCTGCACGGTGGACTCTGGGCTGCGAACGCACCTTTTTACATCGTAAATTTGGTGCGTTCCGCAGACCCTAACATCTCCAATGACTCCTTGATATAAGATCGCATAGCATCATGTTCAGGTACAGATAAATTAAAAAGGCGACCTTTAGGAAATTTACCAACAGGCACTAATTCAATAGCGCAATCGTAGCTCCTGTGAGGGAGCAAGGATGCAGATTTACTTTCACTAAACACATCAGAAAAATCAGTCAAAAAGTCAGGGACATCCTGAGACTGGGGAGAGGCAGAAAAAACAGGAGTGTCAGTATTAACACATTGGCTGCCCCAACTGGTCACAGACACAGATTTCCAATCCAAAACAGGATTATGAGACTGTAACCAAAGGAAACCTAGTACAATAATGTCATGCAGATTATGCAGCACCAGAAATTTGCAACTTTCCTGATGATCTGGTTCATCCCTCATTATCACCTGAGTAGAAAACTGGGGTTTATTCTCCGCCAAAGGGGTAGAATCAATACCCAGTAGGGGAATATACTTCCGCAGGGGTATCATGGGAAACCCACAACGTTTGGCAAAGTCAAAATCCATCAGGTTAATAGCTGCTCCTGAATCAACAAAAGCTTGAGCAGAAAATGTGGGACAGGGAGCAAATCAGGGTAACAGTCAACAGAAATTTAGTCTGAACACTACCCAAGACAACTGAGCGTGCAAAACGTCTTCCCCGCTTACGACAGACAGAGATAGCATGGGAAGCGTCACCACAGTAGAAACATAACTCATTGCGCTTACGAAACTCATGACGCTGAGTCCCAGAGGTCACTCCATCACACTGCATGGGCTCAGGAGCTGGCTCACAAGGCAACACTATCTCACGCATACCTCTGTGCTCACGCAAACATCTGTCAATTTGAATGGCCAAAGACATAGAATCATTGAGACCAGAGGGAACAGGGAATCCCACCATAACGTCTTTTACTTTTTCTGACAGACCCTTTAGAAAAAGGGCTGCTGTTGTGAATGGGCTTTAAATGAATTCTGAGCAAAGGCTCCCTCAGGTGGTTACAAGCGGTACTGGACTGTCCAGTGAAGATTGTGAGGATTGGGAATCAGGTGTTACTGACTGGTCTTATATAAGGGAGTCGCCTTCCCATCAGGGTTGCCGGTGATCAATTGTTCTAGTCTCAATCCTTGATTCCTGTTTCCTTTGTAGCCTGCTGTGTCGTGTCTGCATCTCCTGCTAACAGATAAGACATTTTCTTCTTTTTGTTTTTGTGCTTGATTTTTGCATTTTGTCCTGCACTTCTGTGGGGGCCTTCAGGGTCCCCTCCGGGGGCTTTTGCCCTCTCAGTTTAGTTCAGCCACTGATGTTTGTACATTTGCTTTTTCCAGTTTTTTCAGTGGCTGCTGTTTTGATTTTGTTACACCAGAGAACTAATTTAGGTGGTAGAGGTCGTGTGATCTCAGGTGTTTTTGAAATTAGTAGAGTTGGTGCTTTTCAGGGTTTTTTGGAATTGCAGTAAGTGCCCTTCCTATCCTTTTCTATTTAGGTAGTTTGGGCCCCAACGTTTGCTCATACTATTTTCTGTCTGTGTCAGTATTTCTTCTTGTCTAACCGCCATTACATGTTTGGGGGCTTTCTATGTTCTTTGGGGATCTGCTCCGGGGCAGATAGCTTTCTTCTTTCTATCTTTATGTGTAGTTAGTTTCTCAGGCTGTACGAGGCGTCTAGGACCAACGTAGGAACGCTCCACGGCTGCCTCTAGTTGTGGTGGTTAGTCAGGGTACTGCAATCTCATAGATTCCAACTGCTCTGGTGTATTGCCTTTTTTACCTGCACTCCTCATCTACCGAAACATAACAGTATCACCGGCCTAAAAATTTAAAATTGTATGGTACTCACAGAAGGGAAAAATATTGTAAAAGAAAAAAGGTTGTAGAGTTGTCAGAGATATTTTTCTGTTTGTTGCATTTTTTTCCCTCTGTATCTCTGGGTGCTGGGGAGGATTTTTTCTCTCAATGGAGTTTGCACAGTTGTCTGGCCGTGTGGATCAGCTTGCCACTGAGGTTCGGAGTATTGCTGCCTATCTTGCTGGGTTGCCTGTTGTGGAACCTAGGATTCCCATGCCAGATTTGTTTTTAGGGATCGAGCTAAGTTTCTGAATTTCAAAAATAACTGTAAATTGTTTTTTGCCTTAAAATCTAAGTCCTCAGGGAACGCAGCGCAGCAGTTCAAATTGTCATCTCTCTCCTGCGCGGCGATCCTCAGGATTGGGCTTTTTCCCTGACACCTGGGGATCCTGTTTTGAGTGATGTTGATGCATTTTTTCAGGCTTTGGGGTTATTGTACGATGAGCCTAATGTCACTGATCAAGCTGAAAAAGCCTTGTTGGCATTAAATCAGGGGCTTGATGACGCTGAGTTATACTGTTAGAGATTCCGTAGGTGGGCAGTCCTGACAAAATGGAATGACGACGCTTTGGCAGCCCTTTTTCGGAAGGGTCTGTCAGATAATGTAAAGGATGTTATGGTGGGATTCCCTGTCCCCTCTGGTCTCAATGATTCTATGTCATTAGCGATTCAAATTGACAGACGTTTGCGTGAGCGGAGAAGTATGTGTGGAATAGTGTTGCCTTGTGAACCTGCTTCTGAATCCATGCAGTGTGATAGAGTGGTTTCTGGGGCACAGCGTCATGAGTTTCGAAAGCGCAATGGGTTATGTTTCTACTGTGGTGATGCCTCTCATGCTATTTCAGTCTGCCCTAAGCGGGGAAGATGTTTTGCACGCTCAGTTGTCTTGGGTAGTGTTCAGACTAAGTTTTTATTAACTGTTACCCTGATATGCTCTCTGTCCTCATTTCTGCTCAGGCTTTCGTTGATTCGGGAGCAGCTATTAACCTGATGGATTTTGATTTTGCTAAACGTTGTGGGTTTCCCTTGATACCCCTACGGAAGTCTATTCCCCTACTGGGATCGATTCTACCCCTTTGGCTGAGAATAAACCTCAGTTCTCTACTCAGGTGATAATGAGGGTTGAACCTGATCATCAGGAGAGCTGCAAATTTTTGGTTCTGTATAATCTGCATGACATTATCGTACTGGGTTTCCCTTGGTTACAGTCTCATAATCCTGTTTTGGATTGGAAATCTGTGTCTGTAACCAGTTTGGGCTGCCAATGTGTTAATACCAACACTCCTGTTTTTTCTGTCTCCCCCCAGGCTCAGGATGTTCCTGACTTTTTGATTGATTTTTCTGATGTGTTTAGCGAAAGTAAATCTGCATCCTTGCCTCCCCAAAGGAGCTATGACTGCGCTATTGAATTAGTTCCTGGTAGTAAATTCCCTAAAGGTCGCCTTTTTAACTTGTCTGTACCTGAACATGACGCTATGCGGTCTTATATCAAGGAGTCATTGGAGAAGGGTCATATCAGACCATCCTCTTCACCCTTAGGTGCCGGTTTTTTCTTTGTGGCCAAAAAGGACGGTTCATTAAGGCGTGTATTGATTATCGTCTTTTGAACAATATTACTGTGAAATATCAATATCCGTTACCCTTGATTTCTGACCTGTTTTCCAGGGTGAAAAACGCTACTTGGTTTACCAAGCTTGACCTCAGAGGGGCATATAACCTTATTCGCATTAAGCACGGGAATGAATGGAAGACGGCATTTAATACCCCTGAGGGGCATTTTGAGTACCTTGTGATGCCCTTTGGGCTCACTAATGCTCCTTCGTCTTCCAGTCCTTCATGAATAACATTTTCAGGGATTTTGTGGATAAATTTCTGATTGTTTATTTGGATGATATCTTGATTTTTTCCAATGACTGGGACTCTCATGTGAAACATGTTCGAACTGTATTCCAGATTTTGAGAGAGAATGCTCTGTATGTGAAAGGATCAAAGTGTCTTTTTGGCGTACAGAGGATCTCATTTCTGGGATTCATTTTGTCCCCATCTGTTGTTGAAATGGACCCGGTCAAGGTTCAGGCCATCTGTGATTGGGTCCAACCTACTTCATTAAAGGCTCTTCAAAGATTTTTGGGTTTTGCCAATTTTTATCGTAAAATTTATTGGTAATTTCTCGGTTATTGTTAAACCATTAACTGATTTGACCAAAAAGGGTTCTGATGTGGTGAATTGGCCTCCTGAGGCAGTCTCTGCATTTCAGGAACTTAAGCAGAGATTCACTTCTGCTCCTGTTCTACGCAGCCTGATGTTTCTCTGCCATTTCAGGTGGAGGTTGATGCCTCTGAAATTGGGGCAGGTGCCGTTTTGTCCCAAAGAGATCCAGAGACCTCTAAAAGTAACCCTTGTGCCTTTTTCTCTCAAAAATTTTCTCCTACTGAACGTAATTATGACGTGGGTAATCGGGAGTTATTGGCCATGAAGTGGGCTTTTGAAGAGTGGAGACATTGGCTGGAGGGAGTCAAACATCAGGTGGTGGTCCTTACGGACCATAAGAATCTGGTTTATCTGGAATCTGCCAAGCGACTTAATCCTAGACAGGCCAGGTGGGTCTTGTTTTTCACACGTTTTAATTTTGTGGTTTTTCCCTTTTTTCCTGGCACTAAGAATGTTAAGGCGGATGCCCTCTCGAGGAGTTTCCTTGCGGACTCTCCTGAGTTATCTGATCCTTCTGTTATTTTGAAAGAAGGTGTAGTTCTTTCCGCCATCTCGCCCAATTTGAGACTAGCTCTGGAGGGTGTCAGGAGGATAGGCCCGAGCGCTGCCCTGTTGGGAAATTGTTTGTCCCGGACCAGTGGAAAAAGAGTGTGATGTCTGAGATTCATTGTTCCGCGTTGGCCGGTCATCCCGGAATTTTTGGTACCAGAGACTTGGTTAGTCGGTCCTTTTGGTGGCCTACCTTGTCTCGTGATGTCAGGGAATTTGTGCCGAGTTTCTTTCATATTTAGTTACGGTGTGGGAACCTACTCGGCACCTCTCTCTTTGGCTGTGCACACAGTACCTTTTACTTTTCACAGGGAATTTGTGCAGTCCTGCGGGACTTGCTCTCGCTCCAAGCCTTGCTCTCGCTCTAGTGGTTTGTTGATGCCATTGCCTGTGCCAAGAGACCATGGACCCATATCTCATGGATTTCATTTCCGACCCCCTGTTTCTCAGAGAATGACCTCACGGGTGATTTGTGAAGGTTTTCCAAGATGAACATCTTGTGCCATTACCTAAGTTGTTCCTCCTCTGAATTGGGCCTTTGTTCCTTCAGCACGTGGTTCGGTTTACACGCATTCCTGAGAACTTTTTTGGGCTGACAGAGGGGTCCATTTGTTTCCAGATTTTGGAGGACCTTTTGTTTTTAACTTGGTGTTCAATTGGCTAGCTCGCCACTTTTGTCTCCATTTTTTTTAAATTTTTGGGTTTCACCCCCCGATTTTCTTCAGGAAGCGGAGGCTTCTGTCTGTCCAGGTTTCTAAACCGGCATAGGACTGAGGCCCCGGTTTAAAGTGGGGGGACTTGGTCTGGTTTGTCCT
>JARQOD010000005.1:366995691-367117694 GCA_033576555.1 Oophaga sylvatica
AATTTTGGAACCAAAATTTTTTTTTGTTAGGAAGTAATAAGGGTTAAAAGTTGACCAGCGATTTCTCATTTTTACAACAAAATTTACAAAGCCATTTTTTTTAGGGACCACCTCTCATTTGAAGTCACTTTGAGGGGTCTATATGGCAGAAAATACCCAAAAGTGACACCATTCTAAAAACTGCACCCCTCAAGGTACTCAAAACCACATTCAAGAAGATTATTAACCCTTCAGGTGCTTCACAGGAACTAAAGCAACGTGGAAGGAAAAAATGAATATTTAACTTTTTAGCCACAAAAATGATCTTTTACAAACTTTTTTTTATTTTGACAAGGGTAAAAGGAGAAATTGGACAGATAAGGTTGTTATGCAATTTCTCCTGAGTACGCCAATACCCAATATGTGGGGGAAAACCACTGTTTGGGCACACGGCAGAGCTCGTAAGGGAAGGAGCGCCGTTTGACTTTTTCAAACTAAAATTGGCTGGAATTGAGATTGGACGCCATGTCGTGTTTGGAGAGCCCCTGATGCGCCTAAACAGTGGAAACCCCCACAAGTGACACCATTTTGGAAACTAGACCCCTAAGGTACTTATCTAGATCTGTTGTGAGCACTTTAAACCCCCAAGTGTTTCACAAAAGCTTATAATGCCTGGGTGTGAAAAAAAAAAAAAACAATTTTCCACAAAAATGATTTTTTAGTCCCAAATTTTTGAATTTTCCCAAGGAAATTGGACCCCAAAAGTTGTTGTCCAATTTGTCCTGAGTACGCTGATACCCCATATGTGTGGGGGGGAAACTGTTTGGGTGCACGGCAGGGCTTGGAAAGGAAGTAGTAACGTTTTGGAATGCAGACGTTGATGGGGTCATGTTCCGTTTGCAGTGCCCCAGATGAGCCTAAATAGTGGAAACCCCCCACAAGTGACCCCATTTTGGAAACTAGACCCCCTAAGGAACTTATCTAGATCTTTGGTGAGCACTTTGAACCCCAAGTGCTTCACACAAGTTTATAATGCCCGGGCATGAAAATAAAAAATCCTATTTTTTTCCCACAAAAATTATATTTAGTCACTAATTTTTTATTTTCCCAAGGGTAACAGGAGAAATTGGACCACGTAAGTTGTTGTCCAATTTGTCCTGAGTACGCTGATACCCCATATGTGGGGGGGAACCACTGTTTGGGCTCACGGCAGAGCTCGGAATGGAAGGAGCACCATTTGACTTTTTCCAACCAAAATTGGCTGGAATTGAGATTGGATGCCATGTTGCATTTGGAGAGCCCCTGATGTGCCTAAACAGTGGAAACCCCCCACAAATGACCCCATTTGGGAAACTAGACCCCCTAAGGAACTTTTCTAGATCTTTGGTGAGCAATTTGAACCCCCAAGTGCTTCACACAAGTTTATAATGTAGAGCCGTAAAATTTAAAAATCATATTTTTTCCACAAAAATGATCTTTTCACCCCAAGTTTTATTTTTCCAAGGGTAACAAGACTCAAAAGTTATTGTGCAATTTGTCCTGAGTGCGCTGATACCCCATATGTGGGGGTAAACCACTGTTTGGGTGCATGGCAGAGTTTGGAAGGGAAGGAGCGCCGTCTGACTTTTTCAACGCAGAATTGGCTGGACGCCATGTCGTGTTTGGAGAGCTCCTGATCTGCCTAAACAGTGGAAACCCCCATAAATGACACCATTTTGGAAACAAGACCCCTCAAGGAACTTATCTAGATGTGTGGTGAGAACTTTTAACCCCCAGGTGTTTCACTAAAGTTTATAACGTACAGCCGTAAAATACAAAAATCCTTTTTTTTTTTTTTTACAAAAATGATTTTTTCGCCCCTAATATTTTATTTTCACAAGGGTAACAGAAGAAATTGGAACCCAAAAGTTGTTGTCCAATTTGTCCTGAGTACGCTGATACCCAATATGTGGGAGAAAACTACTGTATGGGCGCACGTCAGGGCTCGGAAGGGAAGTAGTGACGTTTTGGATTGCAGACTTTGATGGAATGGTCTGGGGGCGTCATGTCACATTTGGAGAGCCCCTGATGCACCTATACAGTGGAAACCCCCCACAAGTGACCCCATTTTGGCAAATAGACCCCACAAGGAACTTATCTAGATGTGTGGTGAGCACTTTGAACCCCGAAGTGCTTCACAGAAGTTTATAACGTACAGCCGTAAAAATAAAAAATCTTTTTTTTTTACAAAAATGATTTTTTCGCCCTCAATATTTTATTTTCACAAGGGTAACAGGAGAAATTGGACCCCAAAAGTTGTTGTCCAATTTGTCCTGAGTACGCTGATACCCAATATGTGGGAGAAAACTACTGTATGGGCGCACGTCAGGGCTCGGAAGGGAAGTAGTGACGTTTTGGATTGCAGACTTTGAGGGAATGGTCTGGGGGCGTCATGTCGCATTTGGAGAGCCCCTGATGCGCCTAAAACAGTGGAAACCCCCCACAAGTGACCCCATTTTAGAAAATAGACCCCACAAGGAACTTGTCTAGATGTGTGGTGAGCACTTTGAACCCCGAAGTGCTTCACAGAAGTTTATAACGCACAGCCGTAAAAATAAAAAATCCTTTTTTTTTTTGCAAAAATGATTTTTTTGCCCCAATATTTTATTTTTACAAGGGTAACAGGAGAAATTGGACCCCAAAAGTTGTTGTCCAATTTGTCCTGAGTACGCTGATATCCAATATGTGGGAGAAAACTCTGTATGGGTACACGTTGGGGCTCGGAAGGGAAGTAGTGACGTTTTGGATTGCAGACTTTGATGGAATGGTCTGGGGGCGTCATGTCGCATTTGGAGAGCCCCTGATGCGCCTAAACAGTGGAAATCCCCAAAAAGTGACCCCATTTTGGAAAATAGACCCACAAGGAACTTATCTAGATGTGTGGTGAGCGCTATGAAGCCCCAAGTGCTTCACAGAAGTTTATAATGTACAGCCGTAAAAACAAAAAAATAATTGTTTTTGTACAAAAATGATATTTTCGCCCCCAGTTTTTTATTTTCCCAAGGGTAACAGAAGAAATAGGACAAATTGCACAATAACTCTTGGGGTCCAGAGTACGCTAATACCCCATATGTGGGGATAAACTACTGTTTGGACGCATGGCAGAGCTGAGAAGTGAAGGAGCACCGTTTGACTTTTTCAACGCAGAATTGGCTGGAATTGAGATCAGACGCCATGTCACATTTGGAGAGCCCCTGATGTGCCTAAACAGCGGAAACCCCCCAATTCTAACTCCAACCCTAACCCCAACACACCCCTAACCCTAGTCCCAACCCTAACCACAAACCTAACCCTAACACACCCCTAATCCCAACCCTAACCCTAATCCTAACTTTAGCGCCAACCCTAACCCTAACTTTAGCCGCAACCCTAACCCTAACCCTAATGGGAAAATGGAAATAAATACTTTTTTTTAATTTTATTATTTTTCCCTTACTAAGGGGGTGATAAAGGGGGTTTGATTTACTATTTATAGCGGGTTTTTATGATTGGCAGCTGTCACGCTAAAAGACGCTTTTTATTGCAAAAATAGTTTTTGCATCATCACATTTTGAGAGCTATCATTTTTGCATATTTTGGCCCACAGAGTCATGTGAGGTCTTATTTTTTGCGGGACGAGTTGACGTTTTTATTGGTACCATTTTTGAGCACGTGACGTTTTTTGATCGCTTTTTATTTCGATTTTTGGGAGGTTAGAATGAACAAAAATCAGCAATTCATGAATTTCTTTTGGGGGGGCGTTTATACCGTTCCGCGTGTGGTAAAATTGATAAAGCAGTTTTATTCTTCGGGTCAGTACGATTATGGCGATACCTCATTTATATCATTTTTTCATGTTTTGGCGCTTTTATAGAATAAAAACAATTTTATATAAAAAATAATTATTTTTGCATCGCTTTATTCTGCGAGCTATAACTTTTTTATTTTTTCGCTGATGATGCTGTATGATGGCTCGTTTTTTGCGGGACAAGATGACGTTTTCAGCGGTACCATGTTTTTTTATATCCGTCTTTTTGATCGCGTGTTATTCCACTTTTTGTTCGGCGGTATGATGATAAAGCATTGATTTTTTGCTTCGTTTTTTTTTTTTTTTTTAAGGGGTTCACTAAAGGGGTTAACTAGTGGGACAATTTTATAGGGGGGGTAGTTACGGACGCGGCGATACCAAATATTTGTACTTTTATTGCTTTGTTTTTTTTATTTACAGGAAGAAGTGAATTTATTGGGGAATATTTTTTTTTATTTTTATTTATTTTGGATTTTTTTTTTAAACATGTTTATTTTTATTTTTTTAACTTTTTTACTTTGTCCCAGGGTGGGACATCACTGTATTTTGTCAGATCGCTGGTGTGGCAGTGTGCACAGCACTCTGTCACACCAGCGATCGCTCAGGCAGTGAAACAGGCTTCTCAGTGCCTGCTCTCGGCAGGCACTGAGGTAGCCGCCTCCCTCCAGGACCCCGGCGCCATCTTGGATCCGGGTCCTGGGAGGGAGGAAGCCCTCAGAACAGCGCGATCACATCGTGCTGCTCTGAGGGTCTCAGGGGGGCGCGCAGGGAGCCCCCACCCTGCGCGATCCTCCCCTGTGCCCCCAGTACACCGCGATCATGTTTGATCGCGGTGTGCAAGGGGTTAATGTGCCGGGAGCGGTCCGTGACCGCTCCTGACACACAGTCACGGGTGTCAGCTGTGATAATCAGCTGACACCCGGCTGCGATCGGCTGCGCTCCCCCCGGGAGCGCGTCCGATCGCACGAGACGTACTATCCCGTCCATGGTCATACGGGCCCAGGTACCATGGACGGGATAGTACGTCCGATGGCAGTAAGGGGTTAAGGAATTCAACTGGCAATGATTCCCCTATACTGATTATTTTTTCTACTCCTTACTTTACAGATTTTAATGACTTTGTGGCTATAATAAAATGAAATCTTCCATTATTACAACAGGATAAAAAACTGGCATCTGTGTTGGGTGGAGGAGTTAGATTTGTAGCTAGGAAATCAATGACATTAGCTAATAAATTTTCCCCAGTATGTTTAATACTTTAAATAAACATACTTGGTTGGATTCACAAGGCTGCTATAAATGTGGCCTACCTAGATGTAACGCCTGCAAATTTGTCATGAAATCACGCGCCTTTTCTTCAATACATTCAGCCAAAAAATATAATATTTTCACATTTTTGAATTGTAACACCAAGTTTGAAGTTTATGTTTTAACCTGTGACAGCTTTAGGCTACAATGTGTTGGTTCAACCTGTCGTAGATTCAAATCTAGACTGGTGTTAGGGTCTGCGGAATGCACCAAATATATGAGGTAGAGAGGTGCGTTCGCAGCCCGGGGTCCACCGTGCAGGCGGAACCTGCTGCTAGTAAAATGGCGAAAGTAGCGAACTCTGTTATCCCGCAGAGTCGCTAAAATAAACGCCGTAGCGCGTTGTGGCAGTAAGTGCGAACTCTGTTAATACCCAGAGCCGCTAACGGAAATGCCACAGCGCTATATGGCGATAGGTGTGAACTCACTTAGCTTCAGTGAGCCGCAAAGTAAAACGCTAGGGCGCTGTCTAGCATCGAAAGCAAACCCTGTTACGTCACAGGGCCGCTGAGGAAAAGGGCTGTGTCCTGTCAGGCTCTCAGGTACACAGTTAAGTGCTAAGCGTACATAACGCGTGATCATGTGCTAATGTCCTCGCGGGAGTCACCCGCAATCTATGGCGTCTGAACGCCAGACCCTGAATACGGCAATCAAAACTCCTCACCGGTTACGCCGGTAATCTAGGGCATCTAGCACACCGACCCTGGCCAGCTACC
The DNA here is from genome assembly GCA_033576555.1 of Oophaga sylvatica. Lineage (NCBI taxonomy): Eukaryota > Metazoa > Chordata > Amphibia > Anura > Dendrobatidae > Oophaga > Oophaga sylvatica. The sequence continues at coordinate 367,001,521 of JARQOD010000005.1, forward strand.
ATACCAAACTCCTCACCGATTAAGTCGGTATTCTAGTGGCTTATTTCAGCCGGGTCCCTAACCACACATACGCATGATCACACTGGCGCATAGCATACAATGGTTGATATTAGCGCATGGCGGCCCAGCCATGCTACCCTTTTATAGCAACAGCTACAGGACCTTCCAGGAACAAGGACCAATGAGAAGCTGTTACAAACACACGTAGCTACATGACCTTCCTGAGGGACCAATAGGAGCCGCTGCAGCACCTGAACATGTGACCCCTGATCTCCAATGAGAGATCTCACTCTGGGCATGCTCAGATGGGAAAATGCAGGTCTTTGTCTCAAAGACGGCTGCTCCAGCACTGGCTATAATAGCAGATCCAGGAAAGGCAGCAGCAAGTCACTGCACAGTAGAGGAGTGGGCAAGACGCCTGGACCGACGTCTCTGCTGAGCAGGCTCCACTGCGGCCGGAGATGAATGGGAGACCGCAGCGGGATGGGTTCGAGACTCCCCTTGTGCAGCAGCGGGAACTCGAACCCTAACATTACCTCCCCTCCTAGGGCCCCCCCTTCTCTGGGCCTCGCTGCGTTCAAAGGCAGCGAAGAGCTGCGGAGCGTGAACATGCTCGGCAGGCTCCCAGGACCTATCCTCAGGCCCATAACCCCTCCAATCCACCAAATAAAATGTTTTGCCTCGTACCACCTTGCACCCAACAATGGCATTCACCTCGTAGTCGTCCGAAGACGAACCCGACGTCCCGGCAGATGACTCAGGCAACCGGGAGATGACCACGGGTTTTAGGAGGGATACATGGAAGGTGTCGGAGATACCAAGGCGAGGCGGAAGGGCCAAACGGTAAACCACAGGGTTCACCTGCTCGAGAACCTTGAAGTGACCCAAATAGCGGGGTGCCAATTTAGTGGATTCCACCCGTAGCCTGATGTTTCGGGCGGAGAGCCACACTAGGTCGACAGGAGAAAATGTCGGAGCGGGACGCCGATGAGCATCGGCAGAAGACCTCATCCTTTCCTTGGAAGCCTGAATGGCATCCTGGGTGCGGTCCCATATGTCCCGTGCTTCCACAGCCCAGTCTGCCACCCTGGAGTCAGCGGAAGCAACGGGCATGGGCACCGGTACCCGCGGATGCTGGCCGTAATTTAAGAGGAATGGGGTCTGTCCGGTGGAGTCAGCCACAGCATTGTTTAGCGCAAACTCCGCCCACGGAAGCAGAGATGCCCAGTCATCCTGCCTGGCAGAGACAAAATGTCGCAAGTAGGTGACCAAGGTCTGGTTGGCACTCTCTACCAACCCATTCGTCTCGGGATGATATGCAGAGGAGAGGTTCAATTCAATGCAGAGTAGATGACACAACTCTCTCCAGAACCGAGACGCAAATTGGGGACCTCGATTGCTGACAATCTTGTCTGGCATACCGTGTAGACGGAAGATTGTGCCTAATAAATAATGCTGCCAAGGCCCGTGCGGAAGGTAACCGTGGTAGCGGCACTAAGTGCACCATTTTGGAGAAGTGGTCGGTGATCACCCAAATGATAGTGCAACCCCGAGAATTGGGTAAGCCCACCACAAAGTCCATCCCGACTATCTCCCAGGGCCTGTCTGCCACCGGCAAAGGAAAAAGTAACCCAGCTGGCCGTTGTCGAGGGGACTTGTTCCTGGCGCAGGAGACACACGCCTGAACATACTCCCTGACGTCACGGACCATATGTGGCCACCAGTATGTCCTCGCCAATAGCTCAGTTGTCCTCTTTGCCCAAAAGTGTCCACCCACTCTGGACGAGTGTGCCCAAGAGAGTACCTCCGGTCGCAAATTAGTGGGCACAAAAGTCTTGCCCGGAGGCACAGACTCTAGCGAAACCGGGGCTACAGTTCTCAGGCTTTCTTCAGGGACAATAAGCCGAGGCTCCTCATCCTCCTCCTCTGATGACACTAAGGAGCGAGAGAGAGCGTCGGCCCGAACATTCTTCTCACCGGAGAGAAAATGGAGGGTGAAATGGAACCGAGAGAAGAATAGGGACCATCTGGCCTGGCGAGAATTTAGCCGCTGAGCCGTTTGCAAATATTACCAACTTCTTGTGGTCGGTGAAGACTTGGAAGGGAAAACGAGCTCCCTCCAGAAGATGTCTCCACTCTGAGAAGGCCAATTTCATAGCCAGCAACTCCCTGTCCCCGATGGAATAATTCCTCTCTGCTGGTGTAAAGGTCTTAGAAAAGAAGAAGCAGGGATGCTTCCGACCTTGAGCATCCTTTTGATATAGGACTGCTCCAGCACCAACAGAAGAGGCGTCCACCTCTAAAACAAACGGTTTATCAACATCAGGGCGATGTAATATGGGAGCACTAGCAAAATGCGACTTGATGGAAGAGAACGCCTTGGAGACCTCCTCAGACCACAACTTGGGATTTGCTCCCTTCTTGGTGAGGGCTACCAAGGGAGCTACCAAAGTCGAGAAATGGGGAATGAACTGGCGATAATAATTAATTAACCCCATAAAGCGCTGCACCGCTTTAAGAGAATGGGGTTCTTGCCAGTCCATTACAGCCTGTAGTTTGGCAGGATCCATAGCCAATCCCTGGGCAGAGATGATATAGCCCAGAAAAAGTAAGGACTCCTGCTCAAACACACATTTCTCCAGTTTGGCATAGAGGGAGTTTGCCCGTAAGAGGTCGAAGACTTTGTTGACATCCCTCGGTGAGAGTCTATATCTGGTGAAAAGATGAGAATATCATCCAGATAGACTACCACAGAGGTGGAGAGCATATCCCGGAAGATATCATTGACAAAGTCTTGGAAAACAGCGGGAGCATTACAGAGCCCGAAGGGCATCACCAGGTATTCGTAATGCCCATCCCTGGTATTAAAAGCTGTCTTCCACTCGTCCCCCTCATGGATGCAAATTAGGTTATAGGCACCACGTAGATCAAGCTTGGTAAATACTCTTGCTCCTTGGAGCCTATCAAAGAACTCAGAGATTAGGGGCAACGGGTACTTATTCTTGACGGTGATGGCGTTAAGACCCCTGTAGTCAATGCATGGACGTAATTCTCCATTCTTCTTTTGCACAAAGAAGAACCCTGCCCCTGCTGGTGACACCGACTTCCTAATGAACCCTCTTGCCAGATTCTCCTGAATGTACTGGGACATGGACTCCGTCTCAGGGAGCGAGAGGGGGTATACTCTTCCCCGAGGAGGTTCTGCTCCAGGCAAGAGATCAATAGGACAGTCGTAGGGGCGATGAGGTGGAAGAGTCTCCGCCGCCTTCTTGGAGAAAACGTCTGCATATGCCAATAACACTGAGGAAGAGAAGTGAGATCTACGGGTATCTCTGTGGTGGTGACCTGAGCGCACTCCCTGATACACCTGCCTCTACATGAATCACCCCAACCCAGTATCCTCCCAGAGGACCACTCAATATGGGGAGAGTGGTAACGGAGCCAAGGTACTCCCAGCAACACCTTGTCTATTCCCTCGGGCAGGACAAGAAAAGAAATACTCTCCTGATGGGACGGAGACATAGATAAAGTGAGAGGGATCGTCTGGTGGGTGATTTGGAAGGGCAGAGTTGATCCATTCACTACTCGCACAGTCACCGGTTGGGCGAGCATCACCAGAGGTATAGTGTGGCGGAGACAAATGCAGAGGACATGAAATTCCCCTCGGCTCCGGAATCCACACAGAGCTCAGCGGAGAGCGTGGATGGACCTACTGTAATTGTCCCTTTAAAGGACAACTTGGTGGAAAATGCCGCAGTGTCTAGTGAACCTCCTCCCAAGGTCACTAGATGCGACCGTTTTCCCGACCGCTGTGGACATTTGTTGGCATAGTGTCCTAACTGCTGGCAGATGTTACAGACCACGGGTACTCGAGCGGCCCGGGACTTAGGTCCCGCTCGAGAAACCTCCATGGCCTCATGGGAGTCGGGCGCCTGGCTGGAAGATTCCAGAGGTCTGGCGAAGGACCTTCCAGGAACAAGGACCAATGAGAAGCTGTTACAAACACACGTAGCTACATGACCTTCCTGAGGGACCAATAGGAGCCGCTGCAGCACCTGAACATGTGACCCCTGATCTCCAATGAGAGATCTCACTCTGGGCATGCTCAGATGTGAAAAACCCAGGACTTTGTCTCAGACGGCTGCTCCAGCACTGGCTATAATAGCAGATCCAGGAAAGGCAGCAGCAAGTCACTGCACAGTAGAGGAGTGGGCAAGACGCCTGGACCGACGTCTCTGCTGAGCAGGCTCCACTGTGGCCGGAGATGAATGGGAGACCGCAGCGGGACGGGTTCGAGACTCCCCTTGTGCAGCAGCGGGAACTCGAATCCTAACAACTGGCTGAACATATTGCGGGTTCCATACCTACTTCAAGATAAAATAAAAAATCCCTTTCAGGTGTCTCAAGACACTTTTTGAAAATGCGTCAAGGCGATAAATCAGCATTGTCAGCTTGTATTATTGAATGTGTAAAAAAAACTCTATTGGGGAGGAGATAGAGTAGCATTATTGTGGGCTTGGGAAATGCATTTGGATAACAACACGTTATACAAGTTTCCCAGCATGTCTGAATTATAAGACAGACCTATATTATTATGAGTCTATATGAATTAAACAGACAGATTTGAAAAAAAGTTTTTTTTATTTATTTAGAAGGACACATGTACGGTGCATCATAAGCTGAACTCCATCACAGCATACAGCAGGAAGGGAGTTCCGGGATCTCGGCAGTACATGCACACTGTGGCCTATTAAATAGCTTCAGGGTTTGGATGGTTTCCCAGAGAGTTTCCAGGCTTGGATTTTTTTTATATATACAAACTATGACATCCCACCTTCTGGAACATACTAAGCAGTGGTCATCTGATTACCTCTTAGGACTTTACAGTGACCTCTTCATTTCTTCGGAGTCCTGACCCCACTACAGTATTCGGTTTTTGCCATCAAGGGCACAGCACACATGAATCAGCCAAATTGTAAAGTAAGTAGTGTTGAGCGATAGTGCTCGATATCTAAAAATATCGTATCGAAATTGTATCGCCGATAGCACTAAATATCGTCGATATCCGATTTCGATACCGGAAGTCCAATGTAAGTCTATGGGAACAAAATATCGCAACTAAAAAAAACCTTTATTTCCTTGTAAACACTAAATATACACACATAGAATACATATATATATATATACATGTCATTGTGACATATATATATATACATATATGTATAGTTTATACACTTCTACATAGTAAAATATCCTCTGATTCAATTGCCGGGTAAAGCCGGCTTCTGTGAAAAGACAGAAGCACCCGACATGAAATGACACTTGGTGTACATAGGGTTAACCATGTCTTTTCATGTCGTTTGCAATCTGATTTGCACAAACAATTACATCAGTCTATGTGTGCAAAATTTCACACCTGTAGGGGTTAATTAAAGGTGTAAATTCGTTGTAAAAAAAACGGACTTTTTTGCTACGAATTTACACCTTTAATTAACCCCTACAGGTGTGAAATTTTGCACACTTACACTCATGTAATTGTTTGTGCAAATCAGATATCAAACTACATGAAAAGACATGGTTAACTCTATGTAAACCAAGTGTCATTTCATGTCGGGTTCTGCATTTTGACAAAAGCCGGCAATTGAATTAGCGGCTATTATACTATGTAGAAGTGTATGAACTATAAATATATATATATATATATATATATATATATATATATATATGTGTCACAAATTCAATGACATGTATATATATATGAGGTGTAAAATTGCTGAAAAAAAATGCGTGGGCTCCCGCCCTATTTTCGCAACCAGACAGACAAAGCCAGTGAGTGGGGGCAGATAATAATAGCCCAGAGAGGGACCATTATTTTTGGCCCCCCCCGGCTACTAACATCTGCCCCCAGACACCCCAGAAAGGGCAAATCTCTAATTAGATTTGCCCTTTCTGGCACTTTGCCCGTCTATTCCCATTGCCCTGTAGCGGTGGCGAATGGGTTAATAAGGGGTTAAAATGACCTTGCAATTGAAAGGTCACTTTAAGCCAGGTTAATAATTGAGAGCTGTCAATCAGACAACTATCAATTATTAATCCTATTGTATGAAAGAAAAATCAAACACACACTTTAATAAAAAAGAAGTTTAATGAAATAATCACACAGTTTTTGACCATATTTTATTTACCTGCTAAAACCATTTCCTGTAATAAAAATAAAATAATAAAGCAAAATTATTCTTACCAATCCAATGTACAGTCAGGTCCCACGGTGTAATCCATCAGAAAGGGTTAATGTTTACTGCAGGTACCGCAGCTAATGCTGCAGACTCACAGTAAACCCCCAAATGAATGAGTTCCTCTCCTGGCTGACAGGAGAGGAAGTGGAAAGCTTAATTGATTGCTTTCCACTTTCACTTCAGGTGAGCCAGGGACACAATCAGTGACGTCAGAGGGAACTGGTTAACAAAAATAGGGGATCCCATCGAAAAAAAATGGCGTGGGGTCCCCCCTATTTTTGTTAACCAGCCAGATGAAGCAGACCGCTGAGGCCTGGATTTTCAGGCTGTTAAGGAGCCAAGATCCATGGACCTTGCCAGCCTGATAATACCAGGCCACAGCAGTCTGCATATCTTGGCTGATTAACAAAAATAGGGGATCCCCTCGAAAAAAATTGGCGTGGGGTCCCCTCTATTTTTGTTAACCAGCCAGATGAAGCAGACCGCTGAGGCCTGGTTTTTCAGGCTGGTAAGGATCCAATATCCATGGACCTTGCAAGCCTGATAATACCAGGCCACAGCAGTCTGCTTAGCTTGGCTGGTTAACAAAAATAGGGGATCCCTCGAAAAAAAAAAACGGCGTAGGGGTCCCCCTATTTTTGTTAACCAGCCAAGTAAAATGCAGACTGCTGCGGCCTGGTATTAAAAGACTGTCAAGGCCCATGGATTTTGGCCCTCAACAGCCTGATAATACCAGGCTACAGCAGCCCCACATTTGGCGCATCAAAAGATGTGCCAATTGTGGCACTTTACCCGGCTCTTCCCACTTGCCCTGTAGCGGTGGCAAGCGGGGTAATAAGGGGTTAATGTCACCATTGATTGCACGGTGACAATAAGCCCGGTTAATAATGGAGAGGCGTCAATAAGACACCGATCCATTATTAATCCCAAAGTTATTAAATGTTTAAAAAAAAGACACAGCAAGAAAAAAGTCTTTTAATGAAATAAAAGAGACAACACAGTTTTCATTTCTTTTATTATACACTCATTCCTGCGACGCCATCGATCTCCTGTAAAAAAAGAAAAAAAACAAACCAACAGTATACCACCTGTCCGACGCAGTCCATAGTAACGACAGTCCCACGACGATCCAGCTCTGCTACATCGCAATGACAGGCAGAGCCTGTCATCGCGACTGCAGCACAGCTGATTACCTGCTTCCCCGGCGGTGACGTCATCGGACTGACTGCTTTACGGCCGGGATTACCCAGCAGTCACTGCAGTTATCGCGAGAAACTGCATGTGACCGCCGGGGAGAAGAGGATGGCGGCCATGAAGCAGTCCAGGACGTGACCGCCGGAGATCTTCTGCCAGGTAAGTGCCGCTGACTCCTGACAGACCCGACCGACGGACACTGACAGTGACAGACCCGACCGACGGACACAGACAGTGACAGTGACAAATCCGATTCCGGTATTCGATAAGACGAAAATATCGAAACGAATTATCGAAAGGCCGATAGAGCTAATATCGGCCGATAGCCGATATTTGCATTATCGTATCGCTCAACACTAAAAGTAAGGTTTTCCTTTTCATTATCTTCATCTTCTGTTCTTATGTCTACTATTGTTGTCACTCTGGAAGACATTGCACAATGATTTGCATCTTTATAATTCAGTGGATATATGCACTTACACTTTTTTCTGACATCATTACATGCTGTAATTAATTCAGGGAGTTTTTTGAGGCAGCTTACTCTTTTTTATCATTAGTATGTATATTTACATATACAGTCATGGCCAAAAGTTTTGAGAATGACACAAATATTAATTTTTACAGTCTACTGCTTCACTTTTTCTAATGGCAATTTGCATATACTCCAGAATGTTATAAAGAGTGATCAGCTTAACAGCAATTACTTGCAAAGTCAATATTTGGCTAGAAAATGAACTTTATCCCCCAAAACACATTTCAACATCATTGCAGCCCTGCCTTAAAAGGACCAGCTAACCTCTTTTCAGTGATTGCTCCATTAACACAGGTGTGGGTGTTGATGAGGACATGGCTGGAGATCAATCTGTCATGATTAAGTAAGAATGACACCACTGGACACTGTAAAAGGAGGCTGGTGCTTGGCATCATTGTTTCTCTTCTGTTAACCATGGTTATCTCTAAAGAAACACGTGCAGTCATCATTGCAATGCACAAAAATGGCCTAACAGGGAAGAATATCGCAGCTAGAAAAATTGCACTTCAGTCAACAATCTATTGCATCATCAAGAACTTCAAGGAGAGAGGTTCCATTGTTGCTAAAAAGGCTTCAGGGTGCCCAAGAAAGACCAGCAAGCGCCAGGACCGTCTCTTAAAAGTGTTTCAGCTGCGGGATCGGGCTACCAGCAGTGCAGAGCTTGCTCAGGAATGGCAGCAGGCAGGTGTGAGTGCATCTGCACGCACTGTGAGGCGGGACTCTTGGAGCAAGGCCTGGTCTCAAGGAGGGCAGCAAAGAAGCCACTTCTCTCCAGAAAAAACATCATGGACAGACTGATATTCTGCAAAAGGTACAGGCAGTGGACTGCTGAGGACTGGGGTAAAGTTATTTTCTCTGATGAATCCCCTTTTCGATTGTTTGGGACATCAGGAAAACGCCTCATTGGGAGAAGACAAGGTGAGCGCTACCACCAGTCTTGTCTCATGCCAACTGTTAAGCATCCTGAATCCATTCATGTGTGGGGTTGCTTCTCAACCAAGGGAATCGGCTCTCTCACAGTCTTGCCTAAAAACACAGCCATGAATAAAGAATGGTACCAGAATGTCCTCCAAGAGCAACTTCTCCCAACCCTCCTAGAGCAGTTTGGCGATCAACAATGCCTTTTCCAGCATGATGGAGCACCTTGCCATAAAGCAAAGGTGATAACTAAATGGCTCAGGGAGCAAAACATAGAGATTTTGGGTCCATGGCCTGGAAACTCCCAGATCTTAATCCCATTGAGAACTTGTGGTCAATCATCAAGAGACGGGTGGACAAACAAAAACCTAAAAATTCTGACAAAATGAAAGCATTGATTGTGCAAGAATGGACTGCTATCAGTCAGGATTTGGTCCAGAAGTTGATTGAGAGCATGCCAGGGAGAATTGCAGAGGTCCTGAAGAAGAAGGGTCAACTCTGCAAATATTGACTTGCTGCATTAACTCATTCTAACTGTCAATATAAGCTTTTATTACTCATATGTTTGCAATTATTATGTTTCTGTCTGTGATAAAAACATCTGTCAAACACACATAAAAATCAGAGGGCAGCAGATCATGTGAAAATATAATATTTGTGTCATTCTCAAAACTTTTGGCCATGACTGTACTTACCTTCACTAATATACATAGAAATGGTATAATATATGGATATTTTATATTAATATATATATATATATATAATATATATATATTTACTCTGTAACATAATTAGCAAGGCCAAAAAAAGACATTGTCCATCCAGTTCAACCTATGTTCCATCAGAATAAATTACCAGATCTATGTCCTTCTAAAGAACCTAATAACTGTAAGATACAATATTGCTACGCTCCAGGAAGACATCCAGGCCTCTCTTGAACCCCTCGACTGAGTTCGCCATCACAACCTCCTCAAGCAAGGAATTCCAGATTCTCACTGCCCTAACAGTAAAGAATCCTCTTCTATGTTGATGGAAAACCTCTCCTCCAGATGCAGAGAATGCCCCTTGTGACCATCACCTTTCTTGGTATAAACAGATCCTCTGAGACATATTTGTATTTTCCCTTGTATACTTATACATGGTTATTAGATCGCCCCTCAGTCGTCTTTTTTCTAGACTAAATAATCCTAATTTTGCTACTCTCTCTGGGTATTGTAGTTCCCCCATTCCCTTTATTAATTTTGTTGCCCTCCTTTGTACTCGCTCTAGTTCCATTATATCCTTCCTGAGCACCGGTGCCAAAAGCTGTACACAGTACTCCATGTGCAGTCAAACCAAGGATTTTTACAGAGGCAGTATAATGCTCACATTATGTGTATCCAGACCTCTTTTAATAGACCCCATGATCCTGTTTGCCTTGGCAGCTGCTGCCTGGCAAAGGCTGCTCCAGGTAAGTTTATCATTAACTAGGATCCCCAAGTCCTTCTCCATGTCAGATTTACCCAGTGGTTTCCCGTTCAGTGTGTAATGTGGTATTGATTCCTTCTTCCCATGTATATAACCTTACATTTATCATTGTTAATCCACATTTGCCACCTTTCGGCCAAGGTTTCCAACTTATCCAGATCCATCTGTAGCAAAATACTATCTTCTCATGTATTGACTGCTTTACATAGTTTTGTATCATCTGCAAATATCGATATTTACCGTGTAAACCTTCTACCAGATCGTTAATAAATATGTTGAAGAGAATAGGCCCCAACACTGACCCATGTGGTACCCCACTGGTCACAGCGACCCAGTTAGAGAATAAATAATTTGTAACCACCCTCTGCTTTCTATCACTAAGCCATGTCTGGCTTGTCAAAGTAAGGAAGCTTATTCGCTGTGCAATGCTCCTCTGGGAAATTTAATATGCAAATTGCCTCTTAAGAGAAAAAGAGGACTTGAACTCTATAGCGCCACCTATTGAAAGTAGCAATCCTACAAGTCACAATTAACCCTTTAGCTAGTCTTGTAATGTGACTTAGGTTAGAAGCCAAATCATATCTCAATTTGCAGACACGGTGTTTCGCACTGACGAGGACTAATAGTCCGAAACACCGTGTCTGCAAATTGAGATATGATTTGGCTTCTATCCTAAGTCACATTACAAGACTCGTTAAAGGGTTAATTGTGACTTGTAGGATCGCTACTTCCAATGGGTGGCGCTATAGAGTTCAAGTCCTCTTTTTCTCTTAAGAGGCAATTTGCATATTAAATTTCCCAGTGGAGCATTGCACGGCGAATTAGCCTCCTTACTTTGACAAGCCAGAGCTGGTATGTCACTCTCCACAAGGAGAAACTTTGCCCCTTAGACCTCAGTCCAGAGCCTCTCAGCCAGCCAAATCATATCTCATACTTTACACTGACGAGGATCAATAGTCCGAAACACCGTGTCTGTAAATTGAGATATGATTTGGCTTCTATCCTAAGTCACATTACAAGACTCGTTAAAGGTTTAATTGCGACTTGAAGGATCGCTACTTCCAATAGGTGGCGCTATAGAGTTCAAGTTCTCTTTTTCTCTTAAAAGGCAATTTGCATATCACTAAGCCAGTTGCTTACCCATTTACACACATTTTCCCCCAGACCCAGCATTCTCATTTTCTGTACCAACCTCTTGTGTGGCACGGTATCAAACGCTTTGGAGAAATCAAGATATACCTCGTCCAATGACTCACCTTGGTCCAGTCTATAGCTTACCTTTTCATAAAAACTGTTTAGATTGGTTTGACTGGAGTGATTCCTCATAAACTCATGCTGATATGGAGTTAAACAGTTATTCTCATTGAGATAATCCAGAATACCATCCCTCAGAAACCCTTCAAATATTTTGCAAACAATAGAGGTTAGACTTAGGCCTCTTTCACACTTCAGTCTTTTGGCATCAGTTAAAATCCGTCAAAGTGTGAAAATAGCGGGTCCGCCAGAAAAGGTGAAAAACGGATGCAAACGGATCCGTTTTCTGACGGATCCGCTATGATCTTTTCAACCCGGAATATAACCCAGAAAATACAGGTACCAATGTCTGGATCGAGGAGAGAGAGAGAGAGAAAGAGAGAGAGAACCCGGACAGTGTTTTCAGTACTTTGTATGCTTTTCTATGGAAGCGACGGATCCGCTTGCGAATTCCGTCAAAGACGGATGCCAGCGGATCTGCCACCAATAGGCCGCCATTATACAAAATGGCGGATGCGGCGGATCCGCCATAGTCCGCCATTTTGGTGGAACGAAAAAACGTTGCATTGGACGTTTTCCAAAAACGGCGGACGCCAAATTTTTGGAGGATCCATCAAAAACGGACCTAACGGATGACCATTCATCAAAATCCGTCACTAATGCAAGTCAATGGGAAAAAAGCGGATCCGCCAAAAAAAAATGGCGATCCGTTTTTTTCACATTTTGACTGACATCGCACAACTGAAGTGTGAAAGAGGCCTTACTGGCCTATAATTTCCAGGTCCAATTTTAGAGACCTTTTTAAATATTGGTGTCACATTTGCTATGCACCAGTCCTGTGGAACAGTCCCCGTCACTATAGAGTCCCTAAATATAAGAAATAATGGTTTGTCTATTACATTACTCAGTTCTCTTCGTACTTGTGGGTGTATGCCATCTGGACCTAGAGATTTATCTATTTTAATCTTATTTAGCCAGTTTCGCACCTCTTCTCGGGTTAGATTGGTGACCCTTAATATAGGGTTTTCTTTGTCTCTCAGCATTTCAGCAAGCATTTTATTTTCCACCGTGAATACCGTGGAGAAGAAGGTGTTTAATACTATTTACTATTATTTATTTACTATTTTTCATATACTATTTAGTATTTAATACTGACATCACTGTGCATTAACTTTTATGAGGTGCTTGTGCTTAGCATTACTTTTGATGTTGACTTGTATGTATTTTAATCTATTTCTTGAATAAAATTGTTATTGTAATTATAACCTTTGACCCTTTGGGATTTTCCCAATTGAGACTATTTATTGATTTCTCATTTATTGAGTGCATTAATATGATTGTAAATAGATCTTTATGAGGAGTTATGTTGATAAGAAATTAATTGTTCTAAGAAATTAAAAGCTTTCATTTTTTCCCGCATATGTAACCATTCAACATGGTCAAAGGCTTTTTCAGTGTCAGTTCCGAGTAGCAATAGAGGTGTAGCATTTTTTGGGGTGAAGTGGATGATTTGTATAATTCTGTATAAAGTATTTAGTCTTTCTATTCCCTATTGGGGATAGAAACCTACATCTTCATTGTGAAATATGAAGTGGAGGACACTGGAGAGTCTGATGGCTAAAATTTTTGAAACATTTTGAGGTTTGTATTGAGCAATGAGATTGGCCTGTAGTTACTACACAAAGTAGAATCCTTCCTTGCCTTCCTTAGGAATTAATGTGATTCTGGCAGATAGGGTTTGTGTGTGCAAGCAGTTTCCATTTAACGCTTCATTAATTTTCGTCAGATAAGAAAGTAACTCTTGTTTACAGGTGTTTTCTTAGAAGGAATTTGTTCTTTGGAGAAGATTTAATTTAGACTCCTCAATCTGAATTGCTCTCAACAATACCTGCCTTTTGGCACAGTGAAGTCCAAAGGAACATTCTAGAAATCTTCTGGCTTTTGTCAGACTATATTTACAAATGAATATCCATTTGACCTTGCGTCTACAGCAAACATTCCATGAAAAAAATAAATCTCAGCGTTAATAATAAAAAAATAGACTAATTGAAAAAAAAAACTCAACCCCCACAAAACAACATATATTTGGTATCACCATGTTTATGAGTTTTTGTAATAGAAACTGCAGAATCCTGCTCCAAATCTGAAAATTCTTCCATAACTTTGAGTTTCTGCTCAGTTTTGTGCTCCAAACTGCTCCCAAAGGACTTTCTGCTCCTAAAAGAATCATACTTTGGAATATTGGTGAAAACACCCTATAGAATATTGGTGTACATTAAATTTTATTGACGATTGCCATGCAGCTGCAGCCAAATAAAATATTGGCATGCATGAAAATACTATTCTTAATATATTCATCAGCAAACCTTACTTACCCTGATTTAAAATAATATATACTGTATATTCTTTATATATAAACCTGTGTCATTTTTCATTTACAAGACTAATTTTATTCCAACATATTTAACTAGAGAGAAGGATTTTTTATCAGAAGAATCATTCTGTTCATCTGATTATAATTGGATTTCCAGTTCTAATGGTAGCAGCCTATTCATTTTACTTGTTACCTTTTATTTGCACATTTTGGATAATTTAATGTGATACATTTTCATAACCCTGAGAACACACAATGAAACTATAATGATATTTTTTTTCTAAAAATACAAGCCATAATGTCATGAACACATTTATTTTATGTTACTTACATATATTACCATCATATTTCACAGCGTTTTGCAGACATTTCACAGACAAAATATTTAGTTTTTATCAGTTAAGGCAATTCATTAGCAATTGAAACATACTCTCATATTCATTGTGCCAAGTTTATTATTATTAATGGTTAACTTGGCAGATTTTCAGTATAGCTCATAGTGAAATTGTTTTTTCCAGCTTTTTATTTTCTCTTAACCCCTTAACGACCGTTGATACGCCTTATAACAGCAGTAGTTAAGGGTATTTAAACCACAGAGCCGTTAATTAACGGCGCTGTGGAAAAAGTGTATAGCGCCCTCCAGAGTCGGATTGTCTTCGGGGTCTCGGCTTCCGGGGGTAGCTGAGACCACAGAGAACATGATTAGGGTTGGTTTTTACCGACCCCGCTTTTGTGATCGCCGTTATTAACCCTATAACGGCGAATGCAAAAAAAAAAATCAGATTTGCCATTTAATTTCTCTCTCCTCTGATGTGATCGCACATCAGAGGAGAGAGAAATAGGGTCCCTGATCCCCTCCTCGTACCCCGGTGGTCCTCAGGCCCTCCTGCATCCTCCAGTGGGCGCCACCATCTTCTTCTAGTAAGAAAAAGTGGGCGCATCTGCCGAAATCTGCCGGGGGGCAGGGGCAATTTTCTCCGGGGTCTCGGCTGCCGGGGGTAGCCGAGACCCCAGAGAACATAATTTGGGTCGGTTTCTACCAACCCCGGGGTTGTGATCGCCGTTTTTAACGGTATATACGACGATCGCAAAAAAAAAATATAAGATGTGCCGTTTTTTTCTCTCTCCTCTGACGTGATTGCACATCAGAGGAGAGAGAAATAGGGTCCCCGATCCCCCTACATACCTCCCGGTGGTCCTCGTGCCTCCTGCCTCCTTCAGTGGGCACCGCCATCTTCTTCCGGTCAGAAAATGGGGGGCTCATGAGCAGTGCGCCCACCATGATCTGCCGGCCGGCACCCGGCAACAATAGGAAGATTTTTTTCTATTGGTTCATTTGGGTCACTGTGATAAATGCTATCACAGTGATAAAAGTAAAAAAAATAGTAAACAAACCCCCCTTTCTCACCACCTTAGTTATGGAAAAATAATAAAATAAAGAAAATGTAATTATTTCCACTTTTCCATTAGGGTTAGGCTAAAGTGAGTTGGACTAAAGTTTTAGGGTTAGGGTTAGAGTTGAGCTAAAGTGAGATGGACTAAGGTTTTAGGGTTAGGGTTAGAGTTAGGCTAAAGTGAGTTGGGCTAAAGTTTTAGGGGTTAGGGTTAGGCTAAAGTGAGTTGGGCTAAAGTTTTAGGGTTAGGGTTAGAGTTGGGCTGAAGTGAGTTGAGCTAAAGTTTTAGGGTTAGGGTTAGATTTTGGCTAAAGTGAGTTGGGCTAAAGTTTTAGGGCTAGAGTTTGAGTTAGGCTAAAGTGAGTTGGGCTAAAGTTTTACGGTTAGGGTTAGAGTTAGGCTAATGTGAATTGGGCTAAAGTTTTAGGGTTAGGGTTAGAGTTTGGCTAAAATGAGTTGGGATAAAGTTTTAGGGTTAGGGTTAGGCTAAAGTGATTTGTGCTAAAGTTTTAGTGTTAGGGTTAGGCTAAAGTGAGTTTGGCTAAAGTTTTGGGGTTAATGTTTTGGTTAGGGTTGGGATTATGTTGGAATTAGGGTTAGGGTTGGGATTGAGGTTGAGATTAGGGCTAGAGGTGTGTTGGGGTTAGAGTTGTAGTTAGGGTTATGGTTAGGCTTGAGATTAAGTTTAGAGGTGTGTTGGGGTTAGAATTGTGGTTAGGGTTGTGATTAAGGATAGGGGTGGATTGGGGTAAAGGTTGTGATTAGGGTTATGGTTAGGGTTGGGATTAGGGTTAGGGGTGTGTTGGGGTTAGGGTTGGAGTTAGAATTAGGGGGTTTCCACTGTTTAATTTCATCATGGGGTCTCCAAATGTGACATGGTGCCACCATTCATTGCAATCAATTTTGCATTCAAAAGTAAAACGGCGCTCCCTCCCTTCTGAGCTCTGCCATGTGCCCAAACAGTGGTTTACCCCCACATATGGGGTATCAGCTACTCAGGACAAATTGCACAACAACTTTTGTGGTCCAATTTCTCCTGTTATCCTTGTGAAAGTAAAAATTTGGGGGTGAAAACATCATTTTTGTGAAAAGAAAATTATTTTTTATTTTCACGGCTCTGCGTTAAAAACTTCTGTGAAGCACTTGAGGGTTTAAAGTGCTCATCACACATCCAGATAAGCTCTTTAGGGGTCTAGTTTCCAAAATGCAGTCACTTGTGGGAGATTTTTACTGTTTAGGCACATCAGGGTCTCTGCAAACTTAACATGACGCCCGCAGACCATTCCATCAAAGTCTGCATTCCAAAACGGCGCTTCTTCCTTTACGAGCTCTGCCATGCACCCAAACAGTGGTTTAATCCCACATATATGGAATAAGTGTTCTCAGGACAAATTGCACAACAACTTTTTGTGGTCCAATTTCTCCTTTAATCCTTGTGAAAGTAAAAATTTGGGGGGTGAAAAAATCATTTTTGTGAAAAAAAAATGATTTTTTATTTTCACGGCTCTGCGTTAAAAACTTCTGTGAAGCACTTGAGGGTTTAAAGTGCTCACCACACATCAAGATAAGCTCCTTAGGGGGTCTAGTTTCCAAAATGGGGTCACTTGTTGGGGGATTCTACTGTTTAGGACATAAGGGGATCTGCAAATGCAACATGACGCCTGCAGACTATTCCATCAAAGTCTGCATTCTAAAACGGCGCTCCTTCCCGAGCTCTGCCATGCGCCCAAACAGTGGTTTACCCCAACATATGGGGTATCAGCATACACAGTACAAATTGCACAACGACTTTTATGGTCCAATTTCTCATGTTACCCTTGTGAAAGTAAAAATTTGTGGGTTTGCTTTAAATACTTCTGTGAAGCACTTAGGGGTCAACGTGCTCACGACACATCTAGATAAGTTCCTTAGGGGGTCTAGTTTCCAAAATGGTGTAACTTGTGGGGGTTTCCACTGTTTAGGCACATCAGGGGCTCTCCAGACACAACATGGTGTCCGATCTCAATTCCAGCCAATTCTGCAATGAAAAAGTCAAACGGTGCTCCTTCCCTTCTGAGCTCTGCCGTGCGCCCAAACAATGGTTTACCCCCATATATGGGGTATTGGCGTACTCAGGACAAATTGCACAACAACATTTGTAGTTCATTTTCTCTTTTAACACTTGTGAAAATAAAACAAATTGGTTCTGAAGTAAATTTTTTGTAAAAAAAAGTTAAATGTTAATTTTTTCCTTCCACATTGCTTCAGTTTCTGTGAAGCACGTAAAGGGTTAATTAACTTCTTGAATGTGGTTTTGAGCACCTTGAGGGGTCCAGATTTTAGAATGGTGTAACTTTTGGGTATTTTCTGTCATGTACACCCCTCAAAGTGACTTTAAATGTGATGTGGTTACTAAAAATAATGATTTTGTAAATTTTGTTGCAAAAATGAGAAATCGCTGGTCAATTTTTAACCCTTATAACTTCCTAACAAAAAAAATGTTGTTTTCAAAATTGTGCTGATGTAAAGTAGACGTGTGGGAAATGTTATTTATTAAGTAATTTGTGTGACATATCTCTATGATTTAAGGGCATACAAATTAAAAGTTTGAAAATTGCAAAATTTTTAAATTTTTTTGCCATATTTCCATTTTTTTCATAAATAAACACAAATCATATCGAATAAATTTTACCACTATCATGAAGTACAATTTGTCACAAAAAAACATTCTCAGAATCAGCAGGATCCGTTAAAGCATTCCAGAGTTATAACCTCATAAAGTGACAGTGGTCAGAATTGGAAAAATTGGCCTTGCCATTAAGTTGCAAAATGGCTCTGTCACTAAGGGGTTAAAATAAACACTGCTAATACAATATCACTCTCCAGGGAGCAATGCCTCAAATGCTATTGTGAGCAAAAATCAGCTTACACTAGCAAAAAAATAGTAAATTATGACTTCTTTGAGAGAGGAAGAGAAATGTATAGAATAATCACTTTCCCTTTCCTTGTTAAATAAACATCCTAAATAAAAAATACAATTCAATCTATAATTTGTAGCTCAAAAAAGTAAACTCACACAAGATTGTGTAAAAATATGGACTAAGGCTACTTTCACACTTGCGTTTTTTTGCGCTGCTTTTCGAGCGCACATGAAGCGCATTAAAAAAACGCATGCAAACGCTTGTAAACGCTGCGATATTAAGTCGCATCAGCATGCGCATTACGACAAAAAAACACAGCGTTTGTCTGCAATTTCATGCGTTTTTGCATGCGTTTGCGTTTTTTTTGGCGCATCGGTTGTCTGTGTCTCACATTTCTATCATCTCTGTCTCTATCATCTATCATCTGTCTCTATCATCTTTGGCTCTATCATCTGTCTCTATCATCTCTGTCTCTATCATCTCTGGCTCTATCATCTCTGTCTCTATCATCTCTGTCTCTATCATCTTTGGCTCTATCATCTCTGTCTCTATCATCTTTGGCTCTATCATCTCTGTCTCTATCATCTCTGTCTCTATCATCTCTGGCTCTATCATCTCTGGCTCTATCATCTCTGTCTCTATCATCTTTGGCTCTATCATCTCTGTCTCTATCATCTTTGGCTCTATCATCTCTGTCTCTATCATCTCTGGCTCTATCATCTCTGGCTCTATCATCTCTGTCTCTATCATCTCTGGCTCTATCATCTCTGTCTCTATCATCTTTGGCTCTATCATCTCTGGCTCTATCATCTCTGTCTCTATCATCTCTGTCTCTATCATTTTTGGCTCTATCAACTTTGGCTCTATCATCTCTGGCTCTATCATGGTTTAAACAAGTGTTTAGACATTATTTACTGAAAAATCGCGTGCGTGCAAAAGCGCTGACGAGCGCAAAGCCATGCGCACGCCAGCGCCCCCATAAACTGCAATGTTATTTTTTGCGCATAGCGCGCGCACACGTTCGCACGCGTTTTTTTAAAGCGGTTGGGTGAAAAAAAAATGCAACATGTAGCGTCTAGCGCGTATGGATGCACACCGGGAAAATGTGCAGCGCACGACAAACGCACATGAACGCGTGCAAGCGCTAGACCCTGCGCCCGCCATGTTAAAGATAGGGGAACATTGCGCATGCGTCCGATAGCGCACGATGCGCTGCGCAAAAAAACGCAAGTGTGAAAGTAGCCTTACTGTTTATTTTCTTGACATATAATGTATAACATTTTTTACAAATGTGGACATTGCAAGCCTATATATCATTGAGGCAGATGTTTTTGGGCTCCAATGAAAAGGTAACTATTTCATATTTGTCAGAACTTGAAAAGGGAAGTGATTTGCAAATTTGCTGAAAGCTTAGCAAACTGGGTGTATTGTCAAGCAATAAATGTTCAGGGCTTCATTTCTCACAGTAAGCTGACACTTCAATTATTATTGATCATACCTCAAGTTGTGGAACAGATATAGCAGTAATTTCATAATTTTCAAAAAACAGGATTACAGAGAAAGTTAATCCTTAAATTATAAAGTGAGTAGCCAAGTGGCAAAGGTATAGGGTAACCTCCTTCTGGATCAGAATATTTTTCCTTTGGATACTTTTGTTATTTCTTACCATTCTACTAGGAGCCATAACCCTTTTTTCCAGATGAGGGCTTATTTTTTAGAATATAAGTAGTTTTGAATGCTAATAGGAAAAAAATTCAAGTGGGGAGACATTATGAAAAAATTGCAATTCTGCCAATGTTTTTCAGGCCTTGCTTTTACAGAGTTCATTGTGTAGCAAAATGATGTTGCGTCATAATTTTTCAGGTCGGTATGGTTACGGCGATACTGAACTTGTATAGTTTCTTTATACATTAGCAGTGAAAAAAATCTGAAATGTAATAATAAAAAAATGATTTATTGTTTTTTTCTGAGACTGTATATTTCTTAACTTTTTCATCTATGCAGCTTTGTAAAGGCTTGTTTTTTTAATGTTAAATTGTAGTCTTCATGGATAACATTTTAGGATTCATAAAACACTTTTTATTGTATACTTTTGACCTACCCTTGTGACTGAAAAGCGCAAATTTAGTTTCTTGATTAACTAATATTTTGATAGGCCAGACTTTTACGGATGTGGCATAACCACTTTGCTTGTCACTATTTTTTAAATTCTTTATTTTAGTTTCTTGATTATTTAATATTTTGATCGGCCAGACTTTTACGGATGTGGCATAACCACTTTGCTTGTCACTATTTTTTTAATTCTTTATTTTAGAATTGTGAAAACAGTGTGATTTAAAATTTTATATTTTTAATTATTTAAATAATGTTTTATTTAAATAATGTTTTTTTATTTTTAGTCCACCTTAGCTCCTTCCTGACATTTTCAGTACATGTAAGTCATGATTGGAAAGAACTTCCCAAATAGAGATGGGTGGACTTGTTCGGAAAACATTTGCCAATCTTAAAGACAGCACAAATGTAGCACATTCAGACTTGTGTTTGGTTTCCCGAGCATTTTTTTTACTTAGTCGGCAAAATTCGGTCACAGTCCAGTAAATCATCGAATTTCCACTAATGATTTTGTAATGACTTTGGCTAGAATAGTAGTGCTCTATGATAAGCAGGAGAGATGGGGTGAGGTGTTTGATGAGAGAAGGGGGTGTGTCTAGGTCAGAGGATCTGCGGAGTGTAATATTTTATTTTTCTTTTTTTTTTTTTTAATAACCTAATGTGTGTACATACCAGCAGCCAATCAGGGCACAGAAACCATCCACGATGTCATGACACAAGGTCTTCTGTGATTGGCTGCCAAAGTTACATGTCCCTGTCTGTGTAAAAAAGCAAACATCTTGATTTGTTGGCGCTATTTTCTCAGTGTCACAGTGTAGAGAAGACGCTACTGATAGTGCTGCTGCTGAAAGTGAACTTGTCCGTTAGCTAGATAGATTTCCTGTGCGAAATCGATCTTCCAGCATTTAACTAGAGTGTGCTAAAACTGTGTTTCAGTCTCATGAGGTCCCATTTGCTAATCCAAATCGTTTGTAACATAACATAGTAACATAGTTAATAAGGTTGAAGGAAGACTTTAAGTCCATCTAGTTCAACCCATATCCTATCCTAACCTGCCCTAACATGTTGATCCAGAGGAAGGCAAAAAAAAAACCCAAGTGGCAAACAGTAAGCTTCACATTGGGGAAAAAATTCATTCCCGACTCCACATACGGCAATCAGACTAGCTCCCTGGATCAACGCAGCATCTAGAAAACTAGTGAATATAGCCTGTGATATTATACTTTTCAAGAAAGGCATCCAGTCCCTTCTTAAATTTTAGTAAGGAATCACTCATTACAACATTAGACGGCAGAGAGTTCCATAGTCTCACTGCTCTTACAGTAAAGAATCTGCGTCTGTGATTATGGCTTAACCTTCTTTCCTCCAAACGTAGAGGATGCCCCCTTGTCCCCGTCACAGGTCTAAGAGTAAAAAGATCATTAGATAGGTCTTTGTACCGTCCCCTCATATATTTATACATTGTAATAAGATCACCCCTAAGTAGTGTTGAGCGATACGATAATGCAAATATCGGCTATCGGCCGATATTAGCTCTATCGGCCTTTCGATAATTCGTTTCGATATTTTCGTCTTATCGAATACCGGAATCGGATTTGTCACTGTCACTGTGAGTGTCCGTCGATCGGGTCTGTCAGGAGTCAGCGGCAGTTACCTGGCAGAAGATCTCCGGCGGTCACGTCCTGGACTGCTTTATGGCCGCCATTATCTTCTCCCTGGCGGTCACATGCAGTTTTTCGCGATAACTGCAGTGACTGCAGGGTAATCCGGCCGTAAAGCAGTCAGTCCGATGACGTCACCGCGGGGAAGCAGGTAATCAGCTGTGCTGCGCCGGGATGACAGGCTCTGCCTGTCATTCTGATGTAGCAGTGCTGGATCGTCGTGGGACACTCGTTACTATGGACTGCGTCGGTCAGGTGGTATACTTTTTTTTTTTTTTTTTTTCATTTTTTTACAGGAGATCGATGGCGTCGCAGCAGGATGAGACAGTAATAAAAGAAATGAAAACTGTGTTTTTTTTTTTTTATTAAATTAAAAAAATTTTTTTGGAACATTCACCCGTCCGGGTACATAAACAATTTAACTATTTATTTACATACAGGGACCCTGTCCGGGTTATTTAGACTTCTTTGGCTGGCCTCTTCCAGGTACCACCTGGTACTCTTCTTGAGATTGCCAAACATCCGAGGCACCAAGGACCACCAGGACCTGATGACGTCGTGTGGCCTGTACAGTGACGTCGTGACCCGCTATCTGGGTCTGTGTGGCCACCTCTTTCATCTCTCTCCGGGTCTGGAGCCCTATGTCACGGACTGTACGAACCCCAGGGGGCCTAACAGGCGCCGGGTACGGGCCAGCTATACTTATCATGTCCATAGCTGGGGCTGCTGAGGAGACCACTGAGGGAGGCTGGGGAGATTTACGGCGTGGGGTGGGCACTTTTGCAGAGGCCTGGATGTGGGAGGCTGAAGGCTTCGAGGGTCTCACAGGTTCCTGACACACTGGGGAGTAGGGGTCACACCTGGTAACATTTAGGGCGTACCACCCATTGTAACCCCAGTGTCGGGTGTAAGTCACCAAGTCTCCTGGCAACAGGTCCCTCCCCGGGTGTCCTTCTGGGAGGTGAGCCTCCACGTCCCGCCGGGTCACAAAGACTTCTAAATAAAGTCCAGGCTCCTTGATGAAGCCCCAACCACCTTTCAATTTAAAGCTTCGTACTGCACCCTTACGCCGCGGCTCACTCAGGGTTCCTTTGTCCTTTCTCATCCGGTCCTTATCTGCCCGGTCCTTCTCCAGGTGATGTTGGTGAAGTTTTAGGGTTTCTCGCTGCTCCCTTTGTCGCTCTGCTTCCCGCTCCCAACGTCTCCACTCTTCCTCCTGACGCCGGTTATAATTCTCCTCCACCAGTTGCTCCATGTCTCCACCACTCCACTGCAGCTTACAGTGTCCGGTTTGCGGCAGCTCTCCTGTCGCCCCCCAGTCCTGGCGGCGCTCCCCTGCGGAGAAAGCAGACGGCTCTAAATCAGATGACAGTCGGGGCTCCGGTACACGCAGGTAGTGCTCTGGTGCCTGCGCGGTCTCCTCCATGAGGAAGGGTGTATCTTCTTCTGTCTCAGCGACCGGGGCAGACAGCGGGATCTGGGGTGCTGCTGACGGTGCTGCGGTTTTTGCAGGAACGGGTGCCTCCACTGCGACAACGTCAACCTGATCACATTGCAAGGGCTCCTCTACTAGAACGGGTGCCTCACCTTCCGGTACAGAGTCAGACACTTCAGGTAAGAGGGATTGGCGCCGCTCCAAGTTTAGTTTTAGGGCACGCCAGCTGGCTTCCATCCTGGCGACCTCCTCCCGGTGCCGGGCCAGGCCTCTCAGGGTATCCTCCGCTTCTTGCAGCGTAGGAGGGTTTACAGGCCGGGTGCCCAACGGTGATTCCGTGGCGATCGGGTCGCTTCCGTCGGGGGAGAGCTCTGACTGCTCCATCCCTTCCCACTTCTGCTCGTCGTGTCCATTAGCCATCTCTGCCAAGTCACATGTGTCATATCTGGAGAGGGCCCCTCTTTTGTAGGGAGGCGGGACCTCCTCACACTGAGGAGGATGAGGAGGCGGAACTCCAGAGCTGTGGGGCACGATGTTACATTGCAGTACCATTTACAGTGGGCGGCCATCGTTTTCACGCCACTGAGTGAGTGACACCCACGAAGAGCACGCCCTTCTTCTTCACCAGTGCCTCGTCGTGACGCAGATATGGCGGAAAAATGGCAAATACATTCTCTGATGATTTTAGCAATTCTCAAGCACAAAACCAGTGCAATTCAGGCACACAGGACTCGCTTATAGCGAGCTACAGAATCCTGTTCGTGACGCCCAAGTTGAGTCGCACAGAGCCAGAGGTTTTGGGGGTACTCGGCACCGAGCCCGTCGACTTCTATGGGGTATGTCACGTCTTTACCCGGCAATTGAATTAGAGTCGATTTTACTATGTAGAAGTGTATAAACTATAAATATATGTATATATATATGTCACAATGACATGTATATATATATATATATATATACATATATATGTATTCTATGTGTATATATTTTGTGTTTACAACGAAAGAAAGGTTTTTTTTGTTGCGATATTTTGTTCCCATAGACTTACATGGGACTTCCGGTATCGAAATCGGATATCGACGATATTTAGTGCTATCGGCGATACAATTTCGATGCGATATTTTTAGATATCGACCAATATCGCTCAACACTACCCCTAAGCCTTCGTTTTTCCAAACTAAATAACCCCAAGTGTAATAACCTGTCTTGGTATTGCAGACCTCCCAGTTCTCTAATAACCTTGGTTGCTCTTCTCTGCACCCGCTCCAGTTCAGCTATGTCTTTCTTATACACCGGAGACCAGAACTGCACACAGTATTCTAAGTGTGGTCGCACCAGTGACTTGTATAGAGGTAAAATTATGTTCTCCTCATGAGCATCTATGCCTCTTTTAATGCATCCCATTATTTTATTTGCCTTGGCAGCAGCTGCCTGACATTAGCCACTAAATGTGAGTTTGTCGTCCACCCATACACCCAGGTCTTTTTCAGCGACAGTTTTGCCCAGTGTTTTACAATTAAGCACATAATTATACATCTTATTTGTTCTACCCAAGTGCATGACCTTACATTTATCCCCATTAAAGCTCATTTGCCACTTATCAGCCCAAGCTTCTAGTTTACATAAATCCTCCTGTAATATAAAATTATCCTCCTCTGTATTTATTACCCTGCAGAGTTTAGTGTTATCTGCAAATATTGAAATACTACTCTGTATGCCCCCTACAAGGTCATTAATAAATATGTTAAAGAGAAGCGGCCCCAATACTGACCCCTGTGGTACCCCACTGCTAACCGTGACCCAGTCCGAGTGTGCTCCATTAATAACCACCCTTTGTTTTCTATCCATGAGCCAGTTCTTAAACCACTTACACATATTTTCCCCTATCCCCATTGTTCTCATTTTATGTAACAACCTTTTGTGTGGCACTGTATCAAAAGCTTTTGAGAAGTCCATGAACACCACGTCCACTGCATTCCCTTGGTCCAGTCCTGAACTTACCCCTTCATAAAAGTGTCATGTATAGTGTACAGTTCCTATAGCGTCTTGTGCTTGGGCGCGAGGAAAACACAGGAGACATAGGTTGAAATGAAATGACTTGTATTACTTCATACAAGCATGCTGAAAAGTTCACACAGTTTGCAGGAACAGCGACAGGAGACACAGCAGGCCAGAGTAACTTCAAGCACTACAATAAATCTCCAAAGCAGGTTCAGGATCTCTTCTCTGTACCGTAATTCCTCTGCAAACATGGATTCACCAAACAGCAGGTTTCCAGAGTCCAAAAGTGTTCCAAGGTTCCTCAGTAGGGAATAGCTGGAGTACAAGTCCAAGGCTTCCAGGAGTCAGGTCACAGACTGACTGAGGTTTGATTCAGGAGCACTGATTGTTCAGCTGAGGCTGCTTAAGAAGCAAGAGGGAAGAATCAGGGCGGGAACATGAAAACTGGAAACTCCATATTAACTGAGGGCAAGAGCTGCAGAAAGACAGAAAGCAAAATGGCCGACGGAAAACTGAGTTTCAAGGAACATGTCAACAGAGACAAAGAACCTTGCATTACTCCCCCCTTAGGGACAACCTCCGGATGACCTCAGACCAGGCTTGTCAGGGTACCTCTGATGAAACTGGCGGAGCAGGCGAGGAGCATTTACATTATTGACTGGTTCCCATGAGTTGTCCTCCACTGGGTAGCCCTGCCATTTAATCAAATATTGCAACTGATTTCTGTACAACCTGGAATCTAGAATCCTTTCCACCATAAATTCTTCCTGACCATCGACCAGCACTGGGTCAGGGCAAGGAGAAGAACGTCCAGGAAAGTTTTGGGTGTTGCAGCCTTTAGTAGGGATACATGAAAGACAGGGTGGATTCTCATAGTTCTGGGCAGTTGAAGACGACAAGCAACAGCACTTATAATGTTATTGATCTTATAAGGTCCAATGTACTTATGTCCCAATTTAGACGATGGAATCTTTAATTTAAGATTTCTGGTTGACAGCCAGACCAAATCTCCTACCTTGAAAGCTGGTGCAGATTTACGAAATTTATCTGCTGCTTTCTTGTACCTTTCCTGAGTCAATTCTAGATTTTCCTTTAGAAGATCCATATTCTTTTGTAAAGAAGTGATTCTTTCAGCCACTGCCGGCAAGGGCGTATCTATGGGAAATCGAGGAAGAATGTTAGGATGATAACCTAGATTGGAGTAAAAAGGAGACTGCTTAGTGGAGGCGCTCTGAGAGTTGTTATAAGAGAACTCAGCCAGTGGAAGTAGATCCACCCAATCATCCTGTAGGTGGCAGATAAAACAGCGGAGATACTGCTCCAGGGTCTGATTGGTTCGTTCTGTCTGTCCATTAGTCTGGGGATGAAAAGCAGAAGAAAGGTTTACTTTAATGTCCAATGCTGCACAGAAATTTTGCCAAAACCTTGAAGTGAATTGCACCCCTCGATCCGAAATGACCTCATCCGGTACTCCATGTAAGCGAAACACATTCTTAATCATCAAGTCTGATGTCTGTTTTGCAGTGGGTAAGCCGACACAAGGGATAAAATGAGCTGCCTTTGTTAGACGGTCAACCACCACTAGAATGGTGTTCTTCCCTTGAGAGGTTGGTAACTCCACAATGAAGTCCATAGAAATGGATCCCCACGGGCGGGACGGGGTGGGAAGAGGTTGCAACAGACCAGTTGGTGAGGAGCGAGGTGTTTTGCATCTTGCACAGACTTCACATGAAGTGACATAGTTTAAGACATCTTTCCTGTAAGTGGGCCACCAAAAGAAACGAGAAAGAAATTCTTGTGTCTTTAGAATTCCCGTATGCCCGGCTATCTTGGAATCGTGGATGAGTTGCAATACTCTCAATCTGACTGTTTCAGGTATATACAGACATTGTCCCTGAATCCACACACCATTCTTAAAGACAAGACTTACGTCCCTTGGGGGTTGAGCCAACAAAGAATCCGCATGGTATGCTTCCTTGATGTCCTTAAGTAGGTCTTGATTATGAATCACTCCCAGGAATCTAGAGTCAGGAAGAATAGTCTTAGGAGGAGTAAGTGGACGTGTCTCTGCTGAATGAATCCTAGAGAGTGCATCAGCCTTTCCATTGCGCGATCCTGGTCTATAAGAAATGACAAAATTAAATTGGTTTAGGAAAAGATTCCAGCGAGCCTGGCGAGGAGTCAGGCACTTAGCCGACCTGATAAATTCAAGGTTACGATGGTCTGTCAGGACGACTATTTGCTGTGCAGCACCCTGAAGAAGGTGTCTCCATTCCTTGAAGACGGCAATAATGGCCAACAATTCTCTATTGCCCACATCGTAGTTCCTCTCAGCCGAAGACAACTGCTGGGAAAAGAAGGCACAGGGATGCAAGACATTCTTCTCACCTGTTCTCTGAGAGAGTATAGCTCCAACGGCACAGTCTGAAGCATCCACCTCTATTATGAAGGCAAGCTCGGGGTTGGGATGTACTAAGATAGGTGCGGTGGTAAATTTTTCCTTTAAACAGGAAAATGCTTCCTGAGCTTGCGGGGTCCAGGAGAACCTAGACTGTTTCCGGGTAAGTTGGGTGATAGGTTGCAATATGAAAAAATGGGCGCACTGCGAAGTATTAAACAATCAATATCCGGGGGTGCAAACAGTGGTCAATAATAGTGGGAAGACTGGAGGAAGAAAAAAGATGACCACCAAAAATTTGCACACCACCCTATATAATAATGAAAAATGACTTTATTGGCAAACAACAATAAAAACATACTAAAAACAGTGAGAAGCCAACCGCATACATCCTGCTATACAATAGTCAATAATAAAGCAAAACATGTAGTATGAGCCATCCTATAATCAGCAATAATGCCTAATATATAATTGACAAAATGTCCACAAAGAAAACCCCCATATGTATGGTTAAATGTGGACAAAACCACAAATAGACCAGCAGCTGTGTGAACATAGACAAAAATGTTCTGTGAACCAGAATGCACCCATGAGGTAGAGAAAGACAATAATTATGCACAGCAAAAGTTGCTAAGATATACTACCAGTCAGGGAAATCCCATGCAATGTGCCCAGATGCAAGTCCAAAGAATGAAAAGCAATGAGCGGTGTAGAAATATGCTCACAAATCTGCCATGGGGAAGGAGGGCAAGTGACAAGGAAGCAGGAGGCAGAGGCGGAGGCTGCCCAACGTGTGTCGCCGTCACCCGGACGGCTTCGTCAGGGGAAGGTCCGGGTGACGGCGACACGCGTTGGGCAGCCTCCGCCTCTGCCTCCTGCTTCCTTGTCACTTGCCCTCCTTCCCCATGGCAGATTTGTGAGCATATTTCTACACCGCTCATTGCTTTTCATTCTTTGGACTTGCATCTGGGCACATTGCATGGGATTTCCCTGACTGGTAGTATATCTTAGCAACTTTTGCTGTGCATAATTATTGTCTTTCTCTACCTCATGGGTGCATTCTGGTTCACAGAACATTTTTGTCTATGTTCACACAGCTGCTGGTCTATTTGTGGTTTTGTCCACATTTAACCATACATATGGGGGTTTTCTTTTGGGACATTTTGTCAATTATATATTAGGCATTATTGCTGATTATAGGATGGCTCATACTACATGTTTTGCTTTATTATTGACTATTGTATAGCAGGATGTATGCGGTTGGCTTCTCACTGTTTTTAGTATGTTTTTATTGTTGTTTGCCAATAAAGTCATTTTTCATTATTATATAGGGTGGTGTGCAACATTTTTGGTGGTCATCTTTTTTCTTCCTCCAGTTGGGTGATAGGTGACACTACCTCAGAAAAATTCTTAATGAAACGTCTATAGAAGTTGGCAAACCCGATGAAACGCTGCACCTCCTTCACATTTCTAGGAATTGGCCAATCCTTGATGGCTTGGGTCTTGCTTCCATCCATACTAATCCTTTGCGTAGATAGTACATACCCCAGAAATTGAATTTCGGTCCTATGGAATTCACATTTTTCAAGTTTGATGTAGAGATGGTTTTGTCTTAGGCGTTCTAAGACCATTCTCACATGTCCATGATGTTCCTCTGTGGAGTTAGAAAAAATTAGAATATCATCCAGATAAATCACCACAAATGTATCTAGGAGATCCCTGAAGATATCATTCACGAAGTGTTGGAAAGTGGCTGGGGCGGTACTCAGACCAAAAGGCATAACTAGATATTCAAAGTGTCCATAGCGTGACCTGAAAGCAGTCTTCCATTCATCCCCAGGTCTAATACGGACCAAGTTATAGGCCACACGGAGATCCAGTTTAGAGAAAATTTTGGCATGCCGCACTCTCTCCAACAATTCAGGGATTAAAGGCAATGGATAACGGTTTCTAATAGTAACCTTATTGAGTTCCCTATAGTCTATGCAGGGTCTCAGAGATCCATCTTTCTTCTTCACAAAGAAGATGGGTGCACCTGCGGGAGATGAAGAGGGGCGTATGAAGCCCTTGGCTAAATTTTCGTCTATATAATCCTTCAAAGCTTTTAGCTCGGGCCCCGCTAGGGGGTAGATCTTACCAAAAGGTATCTCGGCTCCAGGCAATAATTCAATTGGACAATCATATGGACGGTGAGGAGGAAGCTGATCAGCGTTCTTCTTGTCACATAAATCCACATAGTCCTGGTATACAGCTGGTAGTTCAGGGACTGACATGGTTCCTTCAGGAACAGAGCAAGCTGAAACTCCTTGACTCATCTGTTTCTCCGGAAAGTGTAATTCCTTGGTCTCCCAGTTAATCGTAGGATTCTGCGCCTGCAGCCATGGTAGCCCTAGAATAATGGGAAAGTGGGGAGAAGAGATAAGCATAAAAGACATTTTCTCCTGATGATCTTTACCCATAAGGACCCTCAAAGGCTCTGTTTCTTGATCCACTGGTCCAGAAGTCAGTAGAGAGCCATCCACAGTCTCCATCTGTACTGAGTAGCCTTCTTCACTGAACGTATCCCCTGTTTCAGAGCAAAGGAGATATCCATAAAATTTCCACTTGCTCCTGAGTCGATCATAGCGGAGCTAGACACCCAGACTGAGTCAACCCAGAGTTTGATGGAAAGGAAGCAATGAGAATTGTTTCTTTTACAACTCAGCTGGGACACCGCTGAGGAAACTTGAAAAATTGCAGCGTTTATACCGTCATCGTCCCCAGAACTAACAGAGTTTAAGTCTGAGAAATCAAGATCTCTTGCAGCAGATCTCTCTGGAGCCTGAGTCTCGGACATGACAGAGCTCCTCTCACAACACTCACAGTGAATGACTGCTGCAGTAGTCTTACGAGAACGGCTGGGGCAGTTTATAATGAAGTGCCCTGACTTACCACAGTAGAAACATAGATTTTCCTTTATACGATGTTCTTTGCGTGCATCACTAACCCGTCTTTGTAAAGAGTCCACCTGCATGGGTTCAGGTTCTGGTTCCCTTGTGATCCTACTCAAAGGTTCCTTAGCTGAGGAGGGAGGTAGTAAAAGGTTGGTGCGATTATTTTCGAACCATCTCTCTTGTCTTCGTTCAGTCAGACGAGCATCAATACGGATACAATAGTTAATAAAGTCACCTAACGCAGTGGGAGGGTCGGCACGAGCAAGTTCATCCTTAATCAGTGGAGACAACCCTTTCCGAAAAATAGATTTTTTAGCGGAAGTGTCCCAAGTGGTATCAAGAGCCCATCTCCTGAAATCCAGGGCATATTCGGCTACTGAACGCTTACCTTGGCGCAAAGTTAACATGGCTGCTTCAGCTGTTGCACCTCGATTGGGGTCATCAAACACCTGCCCCATGGCTGAAATAAAAGCATCAAGGTGATTCAAACAATCATCCTCAGTCTCAATCAGAGGGTTTGCCCACATCAAAGCCTTATTGGTAAGCAACATGATTATAGTAAGCACTTTGGATCGTTCAGTGGGAAATTGTGAAGCATGTGCAGAGAAAAATAAATTGCATTGATTAATAAATCCCCTGAATTTCTCACGTTCACCGCCAAAACGAAAAGGAGGTAATTTGGGGATCCCAGAACTTGGGGTTATGGCAGGAGCCTGGGCTAGTTCCTCTAGAGCCTCAATCCTGGCTCGCAATACCTGGGTAGTCTGTCCAAACACTTGCAAATTATGATTAGTGAGGTCCTGTAGGCTTGCAAAACGGGTTTTTAATGTCTGTACATCTGAAAGGATTGTATCAGTCACTCCGCAAAGTTCCTTTATGCGGGCCTCCATCTTCCAGATCTTTTAAGGCAGAAGTGCTGGAAGGAGAAGAGGAAAAAAAAAACAAAAGTGTTTACCTGTGGTAACACTCCAGAGTAAAATTTTAAGGGAATGCGCTCACCTGGAATGGTTGTGAGAAGTCACAACCACTGTCATCACATAAGGTATTAAACGGACATCTGATATCCACAGTCACAGCAGACACGGCTTTCCCAGACCCAGCAGACACTAAACATTGTCTCCTGAATCTTGTCATGTATAGTGTACAGTTCCTATAGCGTCTTGTGCTTGGGTGCGAGGAAAACACAGGAGACATAGGTTGAAATGAAATGACTTGTATTACTTCATACAAGCATGCTGAAAAGTTCACACAGTTTGCAGGAACAGCGACAGGAGACACAGCAGGCCAGAGTAACTTCAAGCACTACAATAAATCTCCAAAGCAGGTTCAGGATCTCTTCTCTGTACCGTAATTCCTCTGCAAACATGGATTCACCAAACAGCAGGTTTCCAGAGTCCAAAAGTGTTCCAAGGTTCCTCAGTAGGGAATAGCTGGAGTACAAGTCCAAGGCTTCCAGGAGTCAGGTCACAGACTGACTGAGGCTTGATTCAGGAGCACTGATTGTTCAGCTTAGGCTGCTTAAGAAGCAAGAGGGAAGAATCAGGGCGGGAACATGAAAACTGGAAACTCCATATTAACTGAGGGCAAGAGCTGCAGAAAGACAGAAAGCAAAATGGCCGACGGAAAACTGAGTTTCAAGGAACATGTCAACAGAGACAAAGAACCTTACAAAAAGCTTATCAGATTAGTCTGACAAGAACGGTCCCTCGTAAACCCATGCTGATACTGTGTCATGAGGTTATTCAGCCTCAGATACTCCAATATAGTATCCCTTAAAAAACCCTCCAGGATTTTACCCACAGTAGATGTTAAGCTCACTGGCCTATAATTTCCAGGTTCAGTTTTTGCCCCCTTTTTGAATATTGGCACCACATTTGCTATACGCCAGTCCTGTGGTACAGACCCCATTATTATGGAATCTTTAAAGATTAAAAATAATGGTCTATCTATAACTGTACTTAATTCCTGCAGTACTCGGGGGTGTATCCCATCCGGGTCCGGGGATTTGTCAATTTTAGTGATTTTTAGACTCCGCCGTACTTCCGGCTGGGTTAAGCAAGTGACATTTAATGGAGAAATTTTTTTATCACTGATCATGTTATCTGTCATGGGATTTTCTTGTGTAAATACAGTTGAAAAAAAGTCATTTAGCATATTGGCTTTTTCCTCATCCTCATCCACCATTTCACCCAGACTATTTTTAAGGGGACCAACACTATCATTTTTTAGTTTCTTGCTATTTATGTAGCTAAAGAATATTTTGGGATTATTTTTACTTTCTCTGGCAATGAGTCTCTCTGCCTCAATCTTTGTGATAAAACTGTGTTGCAGTGAGAAATCAGAAGGCCATATGTCCATGTAAAAATCATTAGGTCTGATTTTGGGGTTCATTCAGGAGACCCAGTGTGCTCATACAAATCGTTTGTGACAAAACTGTGTTGCGGTGAGAAATCAGAAGGCCACATTTCCACTATAAAATCATTAGATCTAATATTGTTTTTCAGCCATTAGGCGCAATTTGCTAATTCAAATTGTTTGTGATAAAACTGTGTTGCAGTGAAAAATCAAAAGGCCACATTTTCACTGAAAAATCGTTTGACATAATATTGTTGTTCTGTCAGGAGGCCAAATTTGCTAATCCAAATTGTTTGTGATAACATTTTTCTGCAGTGAGAAATAAGAAGGCCACAATTCCACTTAGACATCATTAGGCATAATATTGAGGCTCAGCCAGCAAGCCCAATTTGCTAAACCAAATCGTTTGTGATAAAACTGTGTTGCAATGAGAAACAGAAGGCCACATTTCCTCGTAAAAATCTTTAAGTATAACAGTGTTGTTCAGACACACTATGTAAGAAAATACTGATTGTTCATTTAGTGACAGGTGACAGACAGGCGTGGGCCTAAGTTTGTGCAACAGCAGCTTAAAAAAGGGGAAGGGTACATAACAATGAGTGGGAAAAAGCGAAGTTGTGGTGGAAGGGGAATAGGCTTAGTGTTCGACATGTACATGGGTTAGGTGTTAAAGTTAATGAAAGCCCAACTGAACAAACACCGTGGTAGGGTCTGCGGAACACACCAAATATAAGATGTAGGGAGGTGCGTTCGCAGCCCGGGGTCCACCGTGCAGGCAGAGCCTGCTGCTAGCAAAATGGCGCAAGAAGCGAACTCTGTTACCCCACAGAGTCGCCAAAATAAACGCCGTAACGCTCTGTGGCAATATGTGTGAACTCTGTTAATCCACAGAGCCGCTAGAAGGAGTGCCGCAGCGCTATATGGCGATGTGTGCGAACTCACTTAACACAACTGAGTCGCAAAATAAACACGCTAGGGCTCTGTCTAGCATTGAAAGCGAACCCTGTTACGTCACAGAGCCGCTGAGAAAAACTTCTGTGTCCTGTCAGGCACCCAGGTACACAGTGAACAGCTAAGCGAACATAGAACGTGATCATGCGCTAATGTCCTCGCGGGAGTCACCCGCAATCTATGGCGTCTGAACACCAGGCCCTGAATACAGCAATCAAACTCCTCACCGGTTATGCCGGCAATCTAGGGCATCTAGGACACCGACCCTGACCAGCTAGCATACCAAACTCCTCACCGATTAAGTCGGTATTCTAGGGGCTTATTTCAGCCGGGCCCTAACCACACACATGCATGACCACACTGGCGCTAAGCATATAATGATTGATATTAGCGCATGGCGGCCCAGCCATGCCACCCTTTTATAGCAACAGCTACAGGACCTGCCAGAAACAAGGACCAATGAGAAACTGTTCCAAACACATGTAGTTTCATGACCTTCCTGGTGGACCAATAGGAGCTGCTGCAGTACCTGAACATGTGACCCCAGATCTCCAATGAGAGATCTTACTCTGGGCATGCTCAGAAGGGGAAGCGCAGGACTTTGTCCCAAAGACGTCTGCTCCAGTACTGGCTATAATAGCAGATCCAGAAGAGGCAGCAGCAAGTCTCTGCACAGTACTGGAATGGGCAAGACGCTGGGACCGACATCTCTGCTAAGCAGGCTCCACTGCGGCTGGAGATGAATGGGGGACCGCAGCGGGACCGGTTCGAGACTCCACTTGTGCAGCAGCGGGAACTCGAACCCTAACATTACCCCTCCTCCTAGGGCCCCCCTTCTTTGGGCCTCGCTGCAGTCAAAGGCAGCGATGAGCTGCGGAGCGTGAACATGCTCGGCAGGCTCCCAGGACCTATCCTCAGGCCCATAACCCCTCCAATCCACCAAATAAAATTTTTTGCCTCGTACCACCTTGCACCCAACAATGGCGTTCACCTCATGATCGTCAATAGATGAACCCGACGTCACGGCAGATGACTCGGAAAACCAGGAAATGGCCACGGGTTTCAGGAGGGACACGTGAAAGGTGTCAGTGATACCAAGGCGAGGCGGAAGGGCTAGGCGGATAACCACCGTGTTCACCTGCTCAAGAACTTTAAAGGGGCCCAAAAAGCGAGGTGCCAACTTGGTGGACTCTACACGTAGCCTGATGTTTCGGGCAGAAAGCCACACTAGGTCACCCGGAGCAAATGTAGGAGCGGGGCGCCGATGGGCATCGGCCGAAGACCTCATCCTCTCTTTGGAGGCCTGAATGGCATCCTGGGTGCGGTCCCAAATATCCCGTGCCTCCACAGCCCAGTCTGCCACCCTGGAATCGGCGGAAGACACGGGCATGAGCACTGGTACCCGCGGATGCTGACCGTAGTTCAGGAGGAATGGGGTCTGTCCGGTTGAGTCAGCCACAGCATTATTTAGAGCGAACTCAGCCCACGGTAGCAAGGATGCCCAGTCATCCTGCCTGGCAGAGACAAAATGTCGCAAGTATGTGACCAAGGTCTGGTTGGCCCTCTCTACCAACCCATTCGTCTCGGGATGGTATGCAGAGGAGAGATTCAACTCAATGCTGAGTAAACGACACAGCTCTCTCCAGAACCGAGACGCAAACTGGGGACCTCGATCACTGACAATTTTGTCTGGCATACCGTGTAGGCGGAAAATATGCCTAATGAATAATGCTGCCATGGCCCGTGCAGACGGTAACCGTGGTAACGGCACTAAGTGCACCATTTTGGAGAAGTGGTCGGTTATCACCCAGATGATGGTGCAGCCCCGAGACTTGGGTAAGCCCACCACAAAATCCATCCCGACCATCTCCCAAGGCCTGTCTGTCACCGGTAAAGGGAAAAGTAACCTAGCTGGCCGTTGTCGAGGGGACTTATTCTTGGCGCAGGAGACGCACGCCTGAACGTATTCCCTGACGTCACGGGCCATCTGCGGCCACCAGTATGTCCTCGCCAGCAACTCAGAAGTCCTTTTTGTCCCAAAATGTCCACCCACCCTGGACGAATGTGCCCAAGAGAGTACTTCCAGTCGCAAATTGGTGGGCACAAAAGTCTTGCCCGGAGGCACAAACTCAAGCGAAACCGGAGCCACCGTTCTTAGGCTTTCTGTGGGGACAGTAAGCCGAGGCTCCTCCTCCACCTCCTCAGAGGACACCACGGAGCGGGATAGAGCGTCTGCACGAATGTTCTTCTCTCCCGAGAGGAAATGGAGGGTGAAATGGAACCGGGAGAAAAACAAGGACCATCTGGCCTGACGGGAATTTAGCCGCTGGGCTGTCTGCAAATACACCAAGTTCTTGTGGTCCGTGAATACTTGGAAGGGGAAGCGAGCCCCCTCCAGAAGATGTCTCCACTCGGAGAAGGCCAACTTCATAGCCAGTAACTCCCTGTCCCCGATGGAATAATTCCTCTCTGCTGGTGTAAAGGTCTTGGAAAAGAAGAAGCAGGGATGCTTCCGACCCTGGGCATCCTTTTGAAAAAGGACTGCTCCAGCACCAACAGAAGGGGCATCCACCTCTAAGATAAACGGTTTATCGATATCGGGGCGATGTAAGATGGGAGCACTGGCGAAATGCGACTTGATGGAGGAGAACGCCTTGGTGACCTCCTCTGACCACAACTTGGGATTAGCTCCCTTCTTGGTGAGGGCTACCAAGGGAGCTACCAAAGTAGAGAAGTGGGGAATGAATTGGCGATAGTAGTTAATGAACCCCATAAAGCGCTGCACCGCCTTAAGGGAGTGGGGTTCTTGCCAATCCATCACAACCTCTAGTTTGGTAGGATCCATAGCCAATCCCTGGGTGGAGATGATATAGCCCAGGAAAGGTAGAGACTCCTTGCTCAAACATGCACTTCTCCAACTTCGCATATAGTGAATTTGCTCGCAAGAGGTCGAAAACCTTGCAGACATCTCTCCGGTAGGAGGCCATATCTGGAGAAAAGATGAGAATGTCATGCAGATAGACTACCACCGAGGTGGTCAACATATCCCGGAAGATGTCGTTCACAAAGTCTTGGAAGACAGCTAGGGCATTACAGAGCCCAAAGGGCATTACCAGATATTCATAATGCCCATCCCTGGTGTTAAATGCCGTCTTCCATTCGTCCCCCTCACGGATGCGAATCAGGTTATACGCACCCCGCAGGTCTAACTTAGTAAATACCCTTGCTCCCCGAAGCCTGTCAAAGAGCTCAGAGATTAGCGGCAAAGGATACTTATTTTTCACGGTGATAGCGTTGAGACGATATAATCAAAGCACGGACGTAATTCTCCGTTCTTCTTCTGCACAAAGAAGAACCCCGCTCCCGCTGGTGACACCGACTTCCTAATGAATCCCCTTGCCTAGTTCTCCTGAATATATTGGGACATGGCCTCTGTCTCAGGAAGAGAGAGGGGATAAACCCTTCCTCTAGGAGGCTCAGCTCCAGGCAAGAGGTCGATAGGACAGTCATAGGGGCGATGAGGTGGAAGAGTCTCCGCAGCCTTCTTCGAGAAAACTTTGGCATAAGACCAATATACCTTGGGAAGAGGAGAGAGGTCTATGGGTATCTCAGTGGTGTTGACCTGCACGCTGTCCCTAATGCATCTGCCTTTACATAAATTACCCCAACCCAGAATTCTCCCTGAAGACCACTCAATATGGGGGAGAGTGGTGGCGGAGCCAGGGTAATCCCAACAAAACCTCATCTATACCCTCAGGAGGATAAAAAATGATATATTCTCCTGATGGGAAGGAGACATAGACAAGGTGAGTGGGACAGACTGATGGGTGATTTGTGAGGGCAGAATTGCTCCGTTCAACACCCGTACCGATACTGGTTCAGCCAGCAACACCAAAGGCATGGTGTGGCGAGAAGCAAAGGAGGATGACATAAAATTCCCCTCTGCCCCAGAATCCACACACAGCTTGACGGGTAGGGTGGTAGAACCGTGGGTAATTATCTCCTTGAGGAGCACTTTAGGGGCAAAACTCATGGCGTCCAGTGACCCTGTTCCTACGGTTACTGGGCGCGACTGTTTATTCAGCCACTGTGGACATCGGTTGGCAAAATGTCCCTGCTGCTGGCAAATATAACAAATCGGGGATGGACGAGTGACCCGAGATTTAGATCCTGCAGGAGCAATCTCCTGAAGGTCGGTCGCCTGAACAGGCGACTCCAGAGGGGTGGCGAAGGTAGGAGCCAACCGGACACTCTGCCTACACTGGGCACGTTCCAGCCTCCGCTCGTGGAAACGGAGGTCGACGCGGGTGGAAATAGCGATAAGCTTCTCCAGTGTGGCAGGAATCTCCCTGGTAGCCAAGGCGTCTTTCACATGACCCGCCAGTCCTCTCCAGAACACGGGAATGAGGACTTTATCTGGCCACTCTAATTCCGAGGCAAGAGTCCGAAATTGGACAGCAAAATGGCTGACCAAAGCCGAACCCTGGGTACTTGCCAGCAGTTTGAGCGTCGTATCGTGGGTGACCTGAGGTCCTAGAAAAACCTTTTTTAGAGTCTCCAGAAAACGAGAAGCGCTCCGCACCACACGGTCGTCGCGCTCCCACAGCGGCGTTGCCCACTCCAACGCTCTGCCCGACATAAGAGCTATCACAAAGCCCAATTGTGCCCGATCCGTGGGGAAACATGCAGCCAGAAGCTCGAGGTGTATGGAGCACTGACTCACGAATCCCGACATTGCTTGCTGTCACCAGCAAACTTGTCTGGAAGCGGGAGGTGGGACAATGTAGGGACAGAGGTGGCAGAGGACAAACTGGCTGCAGCTACGCTAGCAGCCTAAACAGCGACTGCGGTAACATCCACAGCTGAGATTGTCTCTCTAAGAGCCGCCAACCTACCCTCCAGCTGCTGGATGTACAGCTGTAAACGCTGTTCATCCGCCATTTTACTAGCCAGACCCTGGCGCTAATATTATGTTAGGATCTGCGGAACGCACCAAATATAAGATGAGGAGAGGTGTGTTCGCAGCCCGGGGTCCACCGTGCAGGCGGAGCCTGCTGCTAGTAAAATGGCGCAAGAAGCGAACTCTGTTATCCTGCAGAGTCGCCAAAATAAACGCCATAACGCACTGTGGCAATATGTGCGAACTCTGTTAATCCACAGAGCCGCTAGAAGGAGTGCCGCAGCGCTATATGGCGATGTGTGCGAACTCACTTAACACAACTGAGTCGCAAAATAAACACGCTAGGGCGCTGTCTAGCATTGAAAGCGAACCCTGTTACGTCACAGAGCCGCTGAGAAAAACTTCTGTGTCCTGTCAGGCACCC
The DNA here is from genome assembly GCA_033576555.1 of Oophaga sylvatica. Taxonomy (NCBI): domain Eukaryota; kingdom Metazoa; phylum Chordata; class Amphibia; order Anura; family Dendrobatidae; genus Oophaga; species Oophaga sylvatica. Next base: position 367,040,960 of record JARQOD010000005.1, read on the forward strand.
AGGTACACAGTGAACAGCTAAGCGAACATAGAACGTGATCATGCGCTAATGTCCTCGCGGGAGTCACCCGCAATCTATGGCGTCTGAACGCCAGGCCCTGAATACAGGCAATCAAACTCCTCACCGGTTATGCCGGCAATCTAGGGCATCTAGGACACTGACCCTGACCAGCTAGCATACCAAACTCCTCACGATTAAGTCGGTATTCTAGGGGCTTATTTCAGCCGGGCCCTAACCACACACACGCATGACCACACTGGGCTAAGCATATAATGATTGATATTAGCGCATGGAGGCCCAGCCATGCCACCCTTTTATAGCAACAGCTACAGGACCTGCCAGAAACAAGGACCAATGAGAAACTGTTCCAAACACATGTAGTTTCATGACCTTCCTGGCGGACCAATAGGAGCTGCTGCAGTACCTGAACATGTGACCCCAGATCTCCAATGAGAGATCTTACCCTGGGCATGCTCAGAAGGGGAAACGCAGGACTTCGTCCCAAAGACGTCTGCTCCAGTACTGGCTATAATAGCAGATCCAGGAGAGGCAGCAGCAAGTCACTGCACAGTACTGGAATGGGCAAGACGCTGGGACCGATGTCTCTGCTGAGCAGGCTCCACTGCGGCCGGAATGAATGGGGGAATGCAGCGGGACTGGTTCAAGACTCCTTTTGTGCTGCAGCGGGAACTCGAACCCTAACACACCGCCTCATCCTATCCAAAGAGAACTGACAATATAAGTTACTGGACAGGCTACATGACGCCCTTTCTTTGGCAGCCGCACAGTGGTATGGCTTTTAAACCTATATAGAGTACGCATGGCTAAAGTAAATTTTGGATATATTTATTAAATAAACCGACATAATATTAGGGCTGGCGGAACGCACAAAATAAATAAAAATAATAAGTGCGTTCGCAGCCCGGGGTCCACCTTACAGGCAGAGCCTGCTGCTAGTAGGATGGCGGTATGGCAAACTCTGTTACTTCACAGAGTCGCAACTATAGACACTGTGGCCCTATATGGCGGTATAAGCGAACTCTGTTACACCACAGAGTCGCTAAGGTAGAGATGCAGAAATATGGACTGTGTCCTGTTAACTCCACAGGTATGCACAGACAACTGCTGTGCGGACAGCAGTCTGTAGTAATGCAATCAGCAACGCAATCAGACAATCTCCTCACCGGAGAAGCTGGTATTCTAGGTGCTTATTTCAGCCGAGCCCTAACACATGTGTGCAAGATCACCCTGGCGCAAAGCACATAATGTGATTGATACTAGCGCATGGCGGCACGACCATGCCACCCTTTTATAGTAGCAGCTACAGGACCTGCCAGATAAGGACCAATAGGAAACTGCTCCAGAACACAAGTGGTTTCAGGACCTTCCTGGCGGACCAATAGGAGCTGCTGCAGTACCTGAACATGTGACCTCTGATCTCCAATGAGAGATATTACTCTGGGCATGCTCAGAAGGGGAAAGCAAGGACTTTGTCCTAAAGACGTCTGCTCGCCGCTAACCAGTACTGGCTACAATAGCAGAGCCTGGAGAGGCAGCAGTAATCCTCTGCACAATGTTAGACCGGGCGAGACGCTGGACTGACGTCTAAGCTGAGCAGGGTCCACTGTGGCCGGAGACAGATGGGAAACCGCAGCATGGACGGTTCGAGATTCCCCTTGTGCAGAAGCGGGAACTCGACCCCTAACATGGCCCCCCCTTCCCTGGGCCTCGCTACGCTCAAAGGCAGCGATGAGCTGCGGAGCATGAACATGCTCGGCAGGCTCCCATGACCTATCCTCAGGCCCATAACCCCTCCAATCCACCAAAAAAAATCTTTTTGCCCCTTACCACCTTGCACCCTAAATGGCGTTCACCTCGCAATTGTCTGTAGATGAACCCAACATCCCAGCAGATGACTCAGGCAACCGTGAGATGACCATGGGTTTTAGGAGGGACACATGGAAGGTGTCGGAGATACCAAGACAAGGCGGAAGCGCCAAACGGTAAACCACAGGGTTTACCTGCTTGAGAACCTTAAAGGGACCAAAATAGTGGGGTGCCAACTTAGTGGATTCCACCCGTAGCCTGATGTTTTGGGCGGAGAGCCACACTAGGTCACCAGGAGCAACATTCTTTCCTTAAAAGCCTGAATGGCATCCTGGGTGCGGTCCCATATGTCCCGTGCCTCCACAGCCCAGTCTGCCACCCTGGAGTCGGCGGAAGCCATGGGCATGGGCACCGGTACCCGCGGATGCTGGCCGTAATTTAAGAGGAATGGGGTCTGTCCGGAGGAGTTAGCCACAGCATTATTTAGCGTGAACTCCGCCCACGGGAGCAAGGATGACCAGTCATCCTGCCTGGCAGAGACAAAATGTCGCAAGTACGTGACCAAGGTCTGGTTGGCCCTCTCTACCAACCCATTCGTCTTGGGATGATATGCAGAATAGAGGTTTAACTCAATACAGAGTAGATGACACAACTCTCTCCAGAACCGAGACGCAAATTGGAGACCTCGATCGCTGACAATCTTGTCTGGCATACCGTGTAGACGGAAGATGTGTCTAATAAATAATGTTGCCAAGACCCGTGCAGAAGGTAACCGGGGAAGCGTCACTAAGTGCACCATTTTGGAGAAGTGGTCGGTGATTACCCAAATGATAGTGCAACCCCAGACTTGGGTAAGCCCACCACAAAGTCCATCCCGACCATCTCCCAGGGCCTGTCTGCCACCGGCAAAGGAAAAAGTAACCCAGCTGGCCGTTGTCGAGGGGACTTGTTCCGGGCGCAGGAGACACACGCCTGAACATACTCCCTGACGTCACGTGCCGTATGTGGCCACCAGTATGTCCTCGCCAATAATTTAGTTGTCCTCTTTGCCCCAAAGTGTCCACCCACCCTGGACGAGTGTGCCCAAGAGAGTACCTCATGTCACAAATTAGTGGGCACAAAAGTCTTGCCCGGAGGCACAGACTCTAGCGAAACCAGGGCTACAGTTCTCAGGCTCTCTTCGGGGACAATAAGCCGAGGCTCCTCATCCTCCTCCTCTGATGACACTAAGGAGCGAGAGAGAGCGTCGGCCCAAACATTCTTCTCACCGGAGAGAAAATGGAGGGTGAAGTGTAACCGAGAGTAGAACAGAGACCATCTGGCCTGGCGAGAATTTAGCCGCTGAGCCTTTTGCAAATATACCAAGTTTTTGTGGTCGGTGAAGACTTGGAAGGGAAAACGAGCCCCCTCCAGAAGGCATCCACCTCTAAATAAACGACTTATCAACATCAGGGCAATGTAATATGGAAGCACTGGCAAAATGCGACTGGATGGAAGAGAACATCTTGGAGACCTCCTCAGACCACAACTTGGGATTTGCTCCCTTCTTGGTGAGGGCTACCAAGCAGCTACCAAAGTCGAGAAATGGGGAATGAACTGGCGATAATAATTAATGAACTGTGTATCCCTGTGGTGTTAACAGGACACAGTCTCTATCTCTGCATCTCTACCTCAGCGACTCTGTTGTGTAACAGAGTTCGCTTATACCCATGTAGTGCCACAGCAACTATGTTTGTGACTCTGTGAAGTAACAAAGTTCGCCTATACCGCCATCTTACTAGCAGCAGGCTCTGCCTGCACGGTGGACCCCAGGCTGTGAACACACCCACTATTTATATTTATTTGGTGCATTCCGCAGACCCTAACACACACAATTTAGGATTATACATAGAGCTATAATGTATAAGGTATAAACATACCAGTATCTAGAACAATGAGAGATCACCTGGTACATTGTACAAAATGTAAACTTAGAGAGTCCGATTTACTACATGAACTCTGGGGCTGCCCTAAAGGGCAAGAATTCTGGAAAGACATAAAGAATATGATGGAAAATTTGGGCATTGGGAATATATCAATGCACCCGTTACCATTCCTTTTCCATTACTGGAAGGGAGATGGAGCCACACAACAAAAAGTGTAACATTAACTCCAATGTTACACTTAATTTGCCTGATGCCAAAAGAAGCTTATTAAAGGATTGGTTGAGTGATTCCATTCCAAATCGGAATGGCATAATAGGTCAAATGAAGACTTTATTTCACTTAGAATGGCTGGAAGCAGAACGAACTAGGAAAAGAGTATATAAATCACTCATGACAAAGTTAAAAAGCTTTTTACTTAAACATTATACAAACAAAGAACTTCAAGGAATTGTGAAACCCTTTGCACAGACCAGTTGGTACATATTGGAGGACATGGGTGGAACATTGGGGAAGTTGAAAATAGCTGATCTGAATGTTGATCGAATTGGTGGTAGGGACACTGGTTAAGAAGTAATATAAATTATGGATGCAAACTAAATTTGCTAAAATGGTTTATGATTAAGAAGATGTGCGAAAAGAAAGGAGAGGTACAGACATGATATATACAACTAATTCCTGCATGTCTGGGAAGAGGGAGTGTAATGGGAGTTTATGTGTTGTTTATTCTGTATTTTGACCTTACAAATTGTAATGTGATGATTAAATACTGAAATTAAGAATCTGTAAGCTAAAATGCTTTTGAATGTACAGTACAGACCAAAAGTTTGGACACACCGTCTCATTCAAAGATTTTTCTGTATTTTCATGACTATGAAAATTGTAGAATCACACTGAAGGCATCAAAACTATGAATTAACGCATGTGGAATTATACATTACACTTTACAAAAAAGTGTGAAACAAGTGAAAATATGTCTTATATTCAAGGTTCTTCAAAGTAGCCACCTTTTGTTTGATTACTGCTTTGCACGCAGAAAAGGTGAACGGCTTGACTCTACATGCCTAGTTCCCACCGTGAAGCATGGAGGAGGTGGTGTGATGGTGTGGGGGTGCTTTGCTGGTGACACTGTTGGGGATTTATTCAAAATTGAAGCGGTAAGCGGTCCAGCTCACCCCAAACCATCTCAATTGGGTTCAGGTCTGGTGACTGTGGAGGCCAGGTCATCTGGCGTAGCACCCCAACACTCTCCTTCTTGGTCAAATAGCCCTTACACAGTCTGGAGGTGTGTTTGGGGTCATTGTCCTGTTGAAAAATAAATGATGGTCCAACTAAACGCAAACCGGATGGAATAGCATGCTGCTGCAAGATGCTGTAGTAGCCATTCTGGTTCAGTATGCCTTCAATTTTGAATAAATCCCCAACGGTGTCACCAGCAAAGCACCCCCACACCATCACACCACCTCCTCCATGCTTCACGGTGGGAACCAGGCATGTAGAGTCCATCCGTTCACCTTTTCTGCGTGCAAAGCAGTCATCAAAGCAAAAGGTGGCTACTTTGAAGAACCTAGAATATAAGACATATTTTCAGTTGTTTCACACTTTTTTGTAAAGTGTAATGTATAATTCCACATGTGTTAATTCATAGTTTTGATGCCTTCATTGTGATTCTACAATTTTCATAGCCATGAAAATACAGAAAAATCTTTGAATGAGAAGGTGTGTCCAAACTTTTGGTCTGTACTGTACATTTCCATATACAGTCAGGGCCAGAAATATTTGGACAGTGACACAATTTTCACGAGTTGGGCTCTGCATGCCACCACATTGGATTTGAAATGAAACCTCTACAACAGAATTCAAGTGCAGATTGTAACGTTTAATTTGAAGGGTTGAACAAAAATATGTGTTAGAAAATGTAGGAATTGTACACATTTCTTTACAAACACTCCACATTTTAGGAGGTCAAAAGTAATTGGACAAATAAACATAACCCAAACAAAATATTTTTATTTTCAATATTTTGTGGCGAATCCTTTGGAGGCAATCACTGCCTTAAGTCTGGAACCCATGGACATCACCAAACGCTGGGTTTCCTCCTTCTTAATGCTTTGCCAGGCCTTTACAGCCGAGCCTTCAGGTCTTGCTTGTTTGTTGGTCTTTCCCTCTTAAGTCTGGATTTCAGCAAGTGAAATGCATGCTCAATTGGGTTAAGATCTGGTGATTGACTTGGCCATTGAAGAATGTTCCACTTTTTTGCACTCATGAACTCCTGTGTAGCTTTGGCTGTATGCTTGGGGTCATTATCCATCTGTACTATGAAGCGCCGTCCAATCAAGTTTGCAGCATTTGGCTGAATCTGGGCTGAAAGTATATCCCGGTACACTTCAGAATTCATCCGGCTACTCTTGTCTGCTGTTATGTCATCAATAAACACAAGTGACCCAGTGCCATTGAAAGCCATGCATGCCCATGCCATCACGTTGCCTCCACCATGTTTTACAGAGGATGTGGTGTGCCTTGGATCATGTGCCGTTCCCTTTCTTCTCCAAACTTTTGGCTTCCCATCATTCTGGTACAGGTTGATCTTTGTCTCATCTGTCCATAGAATACTTTTCCAGAACTGAGCTGGCTTCTGGAGGTGTTTTTCAGCAAATTTAACTCTGGCCTGTCTATTTTTGGAATTGATGAATGGTTTGCATCTAGATGTGAACCCTTTGTATTTACTTTCATGGAGTCTTCTCTTTACTGTTGACTTAGAGACAGATACACCTACTTCACTGAGAGTGTTCTGGACTTCAGTTGATGTTGTGAACGGGTTCTTCTTCACCAAAGAAAGTATGCGGCGATCATCCACCACTGTTGTCTTCCGTGGGCTCCCATGTCTTTTTGGATTGATAAGTTCACCAGTGCTTTCTTTCTTTCTCAGGATGTACCAAATTGTAGATTTTGCCACTTCTAATGTTGTAGCAATTTCTTGGATGGTTTTTTTTCTGTTCTTGCAGCTTAAGGATGGCTTGTTTCACCTGCATGGAGAGCTCCTGTGACCGCATGTTTCCTTCACAGCAAAACCTTCCAAATGCAAACACCACACCTCAAATCAACTCCTTTCATCTGCTTAATTGAGAATGACATAACAAAGGGATTGCCCACACCTGTCCATGAAATAGCCTTGGAGTCATTTGTCCAATTACTTTTGGTCCCTTTAAAAACAGGGTGGCACATGTTAAGGAGCTGAAACTCCTAAACCCTTCATCCAATTTTAATGTGGATACCCTCAAATGAAAGCTGAAAGTCTGAACTTCAACTGCATCTGAATTGTTTTGTTTCAAATTCATTGTGGTAATGTCTAGAACCAAAATTAGATAAATGTTGTCTCTGTCCAAATATATATGGACCTAACTGTATATGTTAAAAATCAAGAATTTCTGTTTAAAAAATGGCCCCAACCCCCACCTTAGATGCGTGAGCCTAAAAAATAAATGGTTCTCTTTAGAGAAAAAAATGTCTGTCGGGCTAGGTCAGATGAATTCGAAAAATCTATGTCCTTCTGGTTATGTCCAACAGTTGTTTGACAATTGACAAGATAATAATAAGCAATAAGCAAATCCCAGAAAGCACTGTAGGGCTTTCAGATTTTCTGGAAGGTTCTATTCCATCCAGAACCCTAAGGACGACACCAAGTGTCCTAAAAATGACACCTCCTGTACAGCAACATGCATTTTTCTGCAGTTTAAATGAAACCAAAATTGATCTATTTTTGTTAAAAATAGGAAGTTTCAGTTTAATTTATGATGGAAGCAATGACTGCGAAAAATAAGGGACTCAGTTACACACCGTATTTGCCATAAAGGAGGGCCTCATACGCATTATGTTCAAATTGTGATGTATTGGTACTCCTAGACTTATAAAGTCTATGCAATTTAGAGGGTTATATACCAAATATACCAAGGAAATGCACTCCCGACCATGGAATAGTCTATGGGTGAGCACTATAATACCGATAAGGGTATATACACACGTTGAGTAAAATTTCTGCACCATTTTTGTATTTCTTGGCAGGAAAAACACAGCTGCAAAAAGACGTGGTTTTGTTGGTTTTCTGTGTGTATTTTGAATTATTTGAGTAAAGTGAATGTTGAAAAACGCAGGTCAAAAACATACAGTGTATTGACATGCTGCAGATCATTTTCTGCACCAAATCTGCAAGTCAAAAATACTCAACGTGTGCATGACACTTCAAGCTTCTCATTCACTTTGTTGACATCAGGTTTTGCTTCAGGTTTTGTAACAAATCCGAAAAAACGCTACAAAAACATACCAAATATGAAATGTGAAACACACAGCCTAATATTTTTAACAAGTTTTTGAGGCTTTTATAGCAGCAAAATGTACCCAAGAAGATGTAATAACCTATGGATGAACAATGTGATATAGAAACATTTGGAACAAGTTTTTGAAAACTTATATTGAAACTAAATGTACCTAATAAGCTGTAATACCCTATGGGTGAGCAATATGATACTGATAAATTTGGAACAAGATTTTTTGAGGCTTATATAGCAAGAAAATCTACCCAAAGAACATGTAATACCCTATGACTGAGCAATATAATACCAATAAATTTTGAACACATTTTTTGAGAGTTATATACCAACAAAAAGAACCCAAGAATATGTAATACATTATGGATGAGCAATATAATACCGATAAGTTTTGATCAATTTTTTGAGGCTTTTATAACAACAAAATGTACTCAAGAAGATGTAATACCCTAGAGGTGAGCAATATGATACCAATAAATTTGGAACAAGTTTTTGGAGGCTTATATAGCAACAAAATGTACCCAAAAACATGTCATTCTCTGTGGAAGAGCAATGTAATACCGATACATTTTTAACAAGTTTTTTGAGGGTTATATGCCAATGAAATCTACTGCAGACCACGGAATAGTCTATAGGTGAGCATTATAATACAGATACATTTTTGAACAAGTTTTTTTAAACTTTTATAGCAACGAAATGTACTCCAGAAAATCTAATACCCTATGGATGAGCAATATAATACCAATAATTTTGAAGAAGTTTTTTGAGGGTTACATGCCAAGGAAATGTACTCTAGACCACGGAGTAATCTATGGGTGATGAATGTAGTAACAATAAAATTTTGAACACATTTTTTGATGGTTATATGCCAAGGAAATGTACCCAAGAACATGTAAAAAAGTTTTTGAGTGTCTTATATTAAAAAAATTGTGCCCCAGAACACGGAATAGTGTATCAGTAAAAAATTTGAGAAAAATGAAAAATTTTCAAATGCTTTTTTGTACTGTAATATACCACTAAAATGTGACAGAAAGCACTTAATATTCTGTGGATGAGTAATCTAATCCTGAAATATTTTTATACGCTTTTTGTAAATTTTACATATCATCCTAATACAACAATAACTGTGTTAAACTATATGGATAAGTCATTGAATCCATAAAAACATTTTGAACAAAAATATTTTGAAAGTGTAGTTGATGTAATTGATTCAGTCATAAAGGCTTTGCAGAAAGTGCAAACCCAGGCAGAAATTTTGAGTAGGGTCATCTGTTATGATTTGGTAGCTGAGGAGAGCAGGCAAAAACAGCAATACACCAGAGAGGTTGGAATCTGCTGGATTGCAGTACCCTGACTAACCACCACAACTAAAGGCAGCCGTGGAGCGTACCTACGTTGGTCCTAGACGCCTCGTCACAGCCTGAGAGGTTAACTACACCTAGAGATAGAAAGAGAAAAGCTATCTGCCCCGGAGCAGATCCCCAAAGAACATAGAAAGCCCCCAAACATGTAATGGTGGTTAGACAAGAGGAAATACAGACACAGACAGAAAATAGTATGAGCAAACGTTGGGGCCCAATCTTCCTAGAAAGAAAAGGATAGGAAGGACACTTACTGCAATCCAAAAAACCCTAAAAAAATACCAACACAACTAATTGAAAAAACACCTGAGATCACACGACCTCTACCACCTAAATTAGTTCTCTGGTGTAACAAAACTAAGCCGCAGCCACAGAAAAAACTGGAAAAGGCAAATGAACAAATAACAGTGGCTCAGATAAACTGAGAGGAGCACAAGCCCCCAGAGGGGACCTGGCTTGACCTCCACAGAAGTGCAGGGAAAAATGCAAAAAGCAAGCACAAAAATAAAAGCAGAAAATATCTTATCTGTTAGCAGAAGATGCAGGCAAGACTCAGCAAGCTTCCAAGTGAACAAGGAAACAAAGTTGAGACAAGAACAATTGATCACCGGCAACCTTGATGGGAGGGAACCTCCCTTATATAAGACCAGTCTGTAACTCCTGATTGCCAATCTTCACAATCTTCATTGAATGGTTCAGTACTGTTTGTAACCACCAGAGGGAGCTTCTGCTCAGAAATCATTTCTAACACATTCACAACAGTACCCCCCCTTGAGGAGGGGTCACCAAACCCTCATTTGGGCAACCAGGTCGGTCAGGATGAGCTCTGTGATATGCACGGATCAGTCTCCTAGCATGGATGTCCGAAGCAAACACCCAAGAATTTTCCTCCTGACCTTAACCTCTCCACTTAACCAAATACTGGAGTTTCTGTCTAGAAAAACGAGAATCCAATATTTTCTCAACCACATACTCCAGATTGCCCTCAACCAAAACAGGGTCAGGAGGCGCAGCCATAGGAACCACTGGCTCGACAAACCTCTTCAATAAGGACTTGTGGAACACGTTATGGATCTTAAATGTCCCTGGAAGAAGTAAACGAAAGGAAACAGGATTAAGAATCTCCATGATTTTATAAGGTCCAATGAACCTAGGCTTAAACTTAGGAGATGCAACTCTCACAGGGATATTTATTGAGGACAACCAGACCAAGTCCCCCACTTCAAACCGAGGGCCATCAGTCCTATGCCGGTTGGCAAACCGCTGGGCCCTCTCCTGAGAGAGGGACAACCTCTCCACTACCTGGTCCCAAATCTGCTGCATACGCTCCACAACAGAGTCAACACCTGGACAGACAGAAGCCTCCGTCTGTCCCGAAGAAAATCGAGGGTGAAACCCAAAATTGCAGAAAAATGGAGACATCAAAGTGGCAGAGCTAGCCCTATTATTAAGAGCAAACTCAGCCAAAGGCAAAAAAAAGACCCAGTCATCTTGTTCAGCAGACACAAAGCATCTCAGATAAGTCTCCAATGTCTGGTTTGTTCTCTCAGTTTGTCCATTGGTCTGAGGATGAAAAGCCGAGGAGAAAGACAATTGAACACCAAGTTTAGAACAAAAAGTCCTCCAAAATCTTGAAACAAACTGGACTCCTCTGTCAGACACAATGTTCTCAGGAATGCCGTGTAACCGAACCACGTGCTGTAGGAACAAAGGCACCAATTCGGAGGTGGAAGGCAACTTAGGTAATGACACAAGATGTATCATTTTGGAAAACCTATCACAAATCACCCAGATAACGGTCATTCTGTGAGAAACAGAGAGGTCGGAAATGAAATCCATAGAGATATGGGTCCATGGTCTCTTGGGCACAGGCAATGGCATCAACAAACCACTAGAGCAAGAGCAAGGCTTGGAGCAAGAGCAAGTCCCGCAGGACTGCACAAATTCCCTGACGTCAAGAGACAAAGTAGGCCACCAAAAGGACCGACTAACCAAGTCTCTGGTACCAAAAATTCCGGGATGACCGGCCCGGCTGAAGCGGAACAATGAATCTCAGACATCACACTCTTTTTCCACCGGTCTGGGACAAACAATTTCCCAATAGGGCAGGGCTCGGGTTTATCCTCCTGACACCCTTCCAGAGCCAGTCTCAAATTGGGCGAGATGGCGGAAAGAACTACACCCTCTTTCAAAATAACAGCAGGATCAGATAACTCAGGAGAGTCCGCAAGGAAACTCCTCGAGAGGGCATCCGCCTTAACATTCTTAGTGCCAGGAAGAAAGGAAACCACAAAATTAAAACGTGTGAAAAACAAGGCCCACCTGGCCTGTCTAGGATTAAGTCGCTTGGCTGATTCCAGATAAACCAGATTCTTATGGTCCGTGAGGACCACCACCTGATGTTTGGCTCCCTCCAGCCAATGTCTCCACTCTTCAAAAGCCCACTTCATGGCCAATAACTCCCGATTACCCACGTAATAATTACGTTCAGTTGGAGAAAATTTTCGAGAGAAAAAGGCACAAGGGTTACTTTTAGAGGTCTCTGGATCTCTTTGGGACAAAACGGCACCTGCCCCAATTTCAGAGGCATCAACCTCCACCTGAAATGGCAGAGAAACATCAGGCTGCCGTAGAACAGGAGCAGAAGTGAATCTCTGCTTAAGTTGCTGAAACGCAGAGACTGCCTCAGGAGGCCAATTCACCACATCAGAACCCTTTTTGGTCAAATCAGTCAATGGTTTAACAATAACAGAGAAATTACCAAGAAATTTACGATAAAAATTGGCAAAACCCAAGAATCTTTGAAGAGCCTTTAATGAAGTAGGTTGGACCCAATCACAGATGGCCTGAACCTTGACCGGGTCCATTTCAATAACAGATGGGGACAAAATGAATCCCAGAAAAGAGATCCTCTGTATGCCAAAAAGACACTTTGATCCCTTCACATACAGAGCATTCTCTCTCAAAATCTGGAACACAGTCCGAACATGTTTCACATGAGAGTCCCAGTCATTGGAAAAAATCAAGATATCATCCAAATAAACAATCAGAAATTTATCCACAAAATCCCTGAAAATGTCATTCATGAAGGACTGGAAGATGGAAGGGGCATTAGTGAGCCCAAAGGGCATCACTAGGTACTCAAAATGCCCCTCTGGGGTATTAAATGCCATCTTCCATTCATCCCCGTGCTTAATGCGAATAAGGTTATACGCCCCCCTAAGGTCAAGCTTGGTAAACCAAGTAGCACTTTTCACCCTGGAAAACAGGTCAGGAATCAAGGGTAACGGATATTGATATTTCACAATGATATTGTTCAAGAGACGATAATCAATACACGGCCTTAATGAACCATCCTTTTTGGCCACAAAGAAAAAACCGGCACCCAAGGTTGAAAAGGATGGTCTGATATGACCCTTCTCCAATGACTCCTTGATATAAGACCGCATAGCGTCATGTTCAGGTACAGACAAGTTAAAAAGGCGACCTTTAGGGAATTTACTACCAGGCACTAATTCAATAGCGCAGTCATAGCTCCTATGAGGGGGGCAAGGATGCAGATTTAGTTTCGCTAAACACATCATAAAAATCAGTCAAAAAGTCAGGAACATCCTGAGCCTGGGGAGAGGCAGAAAAAACAGGAGTGTTGGCATTAACACATTGGTAGCCCCAACTGGTTACAGACACAGATTTCCAATCCAAAACAGGATTATGAGACTGTAACCAAGGGAAACCTAGTACAATAATGTCATGCAGATTATACAGCACCAAAAATTTGCAACTCTCCTGATGATCAGGTTCAACCCTCATTATCACCTGAGTAGAGAACTGGGGTTTATTCTCAGCCAAAGGGGTAGAATCAATCCCCAGTAGGGGAATAGACTTCCGTAGGGGTATCAAGGGAAACCCACAACGTTTAGCAAAATCAAAATCCATCAGGTTAATAGCTGCTCCCGAATCAACAAAAGCATGAGCAGAAAATGTGGACAGGGAGCAAATCAGGGTAACAGTCACAGAAATTTAGTCTGAACACTACCCAATACAACTGAGCGTGCAAAACGTCTTCCCCGCTTAGGGCAGACTGAAATAGCATGAGAGGCGTCACCACAGTAGAAACATAACCCATTGCGTTTTCGAAACTCATGACGCTGTGCCCCAGAAGCCACTCTATCACACTGCATGGGTTCAGAAGCTGGTTCACAAGGCAACACTATTCCACGCATACCTCTATGCTCACGCAAACGTCTGTCAATTTGAATCGCTAATGACATAGAATCATTGAGACCAGAGGGAGCAGGGAAACCCACTATAACATCTTTTACATTCTCTGACAGACCCTTCCGAAAAAGGGCTGCCAAAGCATCATCATTCCATTTGGTCAGGACTGCCCTCTTTTGAAATTTCTGACAGTATAACTCAGTGTCCTCAAGCCCCTGATTTAATGCCAACAAGGTTTTTTCAGCTTGATCAGTGACATTAGGTTCATCGTACAATAACCCCAGAGCCAGAAAAAATGCATCAACATTACTCAAAACAGGGTCCCCAGGTGTCAGGGAAAAAGCCCAATCCTGAGGATCGCCACGCAGGAGAGAGATGACAATTTGAACCTGCTGTGCTGCGTTCCCTGAGGACTTAGGTTTTAAGGCAAAAAACAATTTACAGTTATTTTGAAATTCAGAAATTTAGCTCGATCCCCTAAAAACAAATCTGGCATGGGGATCCTAGGTTCCACAACAGGCAGCCCTGCAAGATAGGTAGCAATACTCCGAACTTCAGTGGCAAGCTGATCCACACGGCCAGACAACTGTGCAAACTCCATTGAGAGAAAAAAAAATCCTCAGCACCCAGAGAAAAAGAGGGAAAAAAATGCAACAAACAGAAAAAAAAAAATCTCTGACAACTCTGACAACTTTTTTTTTCCTTTTTTTTTCACACTACTTTTCCCTTCTGTGAGTACCATATAATTTTCAGTTAAGCCGGTGATACCGTTATGATTTGGTAGCTGAGGAGAGCAGGCAAAAACGGCAATACACCAGAGAGGTTGGAATCTGCTGGATTGCATTACCCTGACTAGCCACCACAACTAAAGGCAGCCGTGGAGCGTACCTACGTTGGTCCTAGACGCCTCGTCACAGCCTGAGAGGTTAGCTACACCTAAAGATAGAAAGAGGAAAGCTATCTGCCCCGGAGCAGATCCCCAAAGAACATAGAAAGCCCCCAAACATGTAATGGCGGTTAGACAAGAGGAAATACAGACACAGACAGAAAATAGTATGAGCAAACGTTGGGGCCCAATCTTCCTAGAAAGAAAAAGATAGGAAGGACACTTACTGCAATCCAAAAAACCCTAAAAAAATACCAACACTACTAATTGCAAAAACACCTGAGATCACACGACCTCACCACCTAAATTAGTTCTCTGGTGTAACAAAACTAAGCCGCAGCCACAGAAAAAACTGGAAAAGGCAAATGAACAAATAACAGTGGCTCAGATAAACTGAGAGGAGCACAAGCCCCCGGAGGAGACCTGGCTGACCTCCACAGAAGTGCAGGGAAAAATGCAAAAAGCAAGCACAAAATAAAAGCAGAAAATATCTTATCTGTTAGCAGAAGATGCAGGCAAGACTCAGCAAGCTTCCAAGTGAACCAGGAACCAAAGTTGAGACAAGAACAATTGATTACTGGCAACCTTGATGGGAGGGAACCTCCCTTATATAAGACCAGTCTGTAACTCCTGATTGCCAATCTTCACAATCTTCATTGAATGGTTCAGTACTGTTTGTAACCACCAGAGGGAGCTTCTGCTCAGAATTCATTTCTAACACATTCACAACAGTCATCCATAGACACCTGAAAGGCAACAACTGGCGGGCCTAATTAAAATAATGAATATTAAAAACTCTTTATGTGCTGCTGTCATCTGATGGTGTGGAAAGTGTGGCCTAATCCATACTTTGTTCATTTTTATGAGAGTGAGCCTGTCTGCATTCTCTGTTGACAAATGAAAGTGCCTGTCTGTTATGACTCACCACCCAGTGGCAATAAATACCCGCTCAGACAAGATGCTAGCTGCAGGGCAGCACAACACCTCCAAGGCGTAAAGGGACAGCCCATGCTAGGTGTCCAGCTTTTCGACCCAATATTTGAATATTGCAGAGGAATTAGAGAGTATGCTGGTTTTGTTGGCCAGGTATTGCTTGACCATTTTTAAAAACATTTCCATTCTTGTCAAAAATACCCTGTTAACAGGCCCTGGGCTTGTGTTGTGAAATTGACCCATGCCTTTAACAGTGTGCCCATGCCTCTGCTGTGTGTCATCTTTACCTCCCCTCCTTGGTTGGGCAAGGAAACTTTCCCCCTGACGCTTGCGTCATCTGATGGGAATTTTTTCAACATGTTTTCCACAATGGCTTTCTCATATAGCACCATTTTAGACCTTTCCACCTCAGGAAGAAGAGAAGCAAACTTTTCTTTGTAGTGTGAGTCTGACAGGGTGAACAACCAGTACTTTTTTTTGGCCAAGATTAATATAACGTGAGGGTCATGGGAAAAGCAGGGGTACATAAAGTCAGCCATATGTGCCAAGCTCTATGCAGGCAACACTTCCGTGTCTTCACCATGATGACAACTCTCCATCTCCTCCTCCTCTTTCTTTTCTTTCTCATTCCCAACCTAAGCCCATCCACGTAGGAGAGACGGTACGAAGGTTGTGTGGCTACTAGCCTCTGTTGCACTAGTCCCCAGCTCCTTTTTGTCCACTTCCTCCACCTTAGCATCTACCTCCTCGTTGTTACCCAATCCACACTAAGCAGATGAGATGAGGCTGGGTTGGTTACAATCTCTGTATGTTATATCTTCATCCATCCCCAGCTGGTCCACATGTAAAGCTGCATGCTTAATTGTGAGTAACAGTGAAAAGAGAATCACTGCACACGTAATTAATGCAAACAAGTGAACAATTTTATTGAAGAAAGTGCGACAAATATTGGTTTGACGTTTCGGCCATACATGGCCTTTATCAAAAATTGGTCGCCTTTTCAATATGTAGATTCTAGAGACTGATTTGATTACAATGGATTTTTCATCATAACATATGTCTGCGATGATTCTGGTTTGTCCCAGGTGGGGGAGCAATTTTGCTTTAGAAGGACCCTGTATGAGTGTGGTCATTGTGGCGCAGGGTCTAGCGCAGGCAAAGGCACAGTGGTGTCCTAAGGAAATAACGCAGGCACAGCAGTAATTGTGAGTAACAACTGTTTAAGTAGACATAGAAGTGGGATAGTTGCGCTGACATTGATGTCATCACTGCTCACCAGCTTTGTGGATTCCTCAAAGTCTTAGTGAATTGCACAAATGTCAGACATCCATGCCCACTCTTCAGTTGTTATGTGCGGAAGCTCTTGTAACCAAAAAAGATCCATCTTCGAAGGAATAAAATCCAAATGCTTTATTAGATTCCAATTGAAAAACACGTCATGACTGCTATTTGCACCCAGCTGGTGGTACCGGAGGAATATCGACTGAGGAGGACCTGAATGTGTTTCAAACAGCAAAGTTTTCATAGACTCAGTATGACCTCCACCTGTAACCAGTCAAGTTTTCAAACAAGTAAAACAGATGACAGTTAATTAAGAAGAAAAAAAGAAGAAAAAGGAAAAAAAAAAGGACAGATAATATACATATGGATGAAAACAAAAATGAATAAAAAACAATAAATGACACAAAGACAATGCATAAGACAGAATATTAATTAATAATATAAGATCAATTCCCTTTTGAGATTTGACCCTGTTGGCACAAAAGGGAATTTGGCACAAAATGTCAAAAGGGAATTCATGTTATATTGTTAATTAATGTTCTGTATTATGCATTGTCTTTATGTCATTTATTGTTTTGTATTAATTTTTGTTTTTATTCATATGTATTTTACCTGTCCTTTTTTTTCATTTTTTCTCTTTAATTAACCGGCACCTGTTTTACTTGTTTGAAAACTTGACTGGTTACAGGTGGAGGTCACACTGATTCTAAAAACACTTTGCAGTTCGAAACGCGGTCAGGTCCTCCTCAGTCGATCTTCCTCTGGCAACACCAGCTGGGTGTAAATAGCAGTCATGACGTGTTTTTTAATTGGAATCTAATAAATCATTTGGATTTTATTCCTTCAAAGCTAGATCTTTTTTCGCTTACAAGTATTTCTCACATTGTCTGACAGAGACGTGAACCATGCTACGAGATTTATGTTCCACCAGGACTGCATAAGGGTGAGCTGAACAAACTCTTTTTTTCCTTTGTATTATGTGCAGAAGCTGACCAGAATACCAATGGATGTGTTGGAGCTGGTACTCAACCACTGGCCTATTCTGCTCACAAAGCCTTGCCAGCATGTACAGTGTGGAATTCCAGAGCGTGGTGAAATTGCTGGCATTTGCATGCACTGCTGCAGCACTGACAGAGAGGTGGCAGCTGTAGCTGACTTGCAGGAATGGTCTCTGATGTAGTGTACCTTGCCCAGAAGCTCTGAAAAATCTGGATGTTTTCAAAAATTGCTGAACTACCAAGATGAGCGCAAGCCAAGCATGGTATGTGTGTGAACTGGTCAAGCTTCACAGCAGCCACAAGGTTATGTCTATTATAACACATGATCATTCCTGGTTGGAGATTCAGCAGCAAAAACCACAGATTTGTCTGGTCTGTTATTTCTTTAAGTAACTCTGGTGCATTGTGCGGTTTGTCTCCTAGACAAATTATCTTCATCAGAGCTTGTTGCCGTTTCGCTGAGGCAGTGCTGCAGAGTTTTCAGCTTCTGTCTGCTGTGGATGACGTTCTCTGAGATACTAAATCGGAGATGGAGGATGAGGAGGAGCAGGAGGGGGTGCAGGAACTGGTGTAGGAGGTGGAGAAAGACTGATAGAAGTAGGGCCAGCCATCCTCAGCTTTGGAAGAACATGCACTGTGCCAGGGTGTGACCCGGCCCTAGCCTCCACAATGTTCAACCAGTGTGCAGTCAGGGAAATTTAGCTTCTCTGTCAACATGCACTTGTCCATGTGTCGGTCGTTAAGTGGACAATGCCAGTAAGTGCATTTGAAAGGTCATAAGTGATATTCTTGGACACATGCTGTTCCAAGGCGGAGAAGCCACACTGGGAGAAAAAGTTGTGGCTGGGGACTGAGCACTTAGGAATGGCTGCAACCATGAGTCGCCTGAAATACTCTGTATCTACCAGCCTAAATGGCAACATTTCCATGGCAAGCAGCCTTGAATTGTGCCCATTTAGCATTTTGGCCTGTGGGTGGATAGGTGGCTGGAATCATTATTTTTTGTTCCAAGGCCTTGATTATAGACAGCTGAATGCTGAGCCAGGACAAGGATTTGGAAGTTCCTGATGATGGTAAGTCAGAATGTGCAGGGATAGGTTCAGGGCAATAGGCATCTGTGAAAGTTTTTTGGACAGGGGATTGGAAGCACCTAGCATGGGGCAAGAGGCAGGTATGACACCCAATGGCACCTGTTGTGAATGGACTTGAAATGAGTTCTGAGCAGAGGCTCCCTCTGGTGGTTACAAGCGGTACTGGACTGTCCAGTGAAGATTGTGAGGAGTGGGAATCAGGTGTTACTGACTGGTCTTATATAAGGAGTCGCCTTCCCATCAGGGTTGCCGGTGATCAATTGTTCTGGTCTCAATCCTTGAGTCCTGTTTCCTTTGTAGCCTGCTGTGTCGTGTCTGCATCTCCTGCTAACAGATAAGACATTTTCTTCTTTTTGTTTTTGTGCTTGATTTTTGCATTTTGTCCTGCACTTCTGTGGGGGCCTTCTGGGTCCCCTCCGGGGGCTTTTGCCCTCTCAGTTTAGTTCAGCCACTGATGTTTGTACATTTGCTTTTTCCAGTTTTTTCAGTGGCTGCTGTTTTGATTTTGTTACACCAGAGAACTAATTTAGGTGGTAGAGGTCGTGTGATCTCAGGTGTTTTTGAAATTAGTAGAGTTGATGCTTTTCAGGGTTTTTTGGGATTGCAGTAAGTGCCCTTCCTATCCTTTTCTATTTAGGTAGTTTGGGCCCCAACGTTTGCTCATACTATTTTCTGTCTGTGTCAGTATTTCTTCTTGTCTAACCGCCATTACATGTTTGGGGGCTTTCTATGTTCTTTGGGGATCTGCTCCGGGGCAGATGGCTTTCCTTTTTCTATCTTTAGGTGTAGTTAGTTTCTCAGGCTGTGACGAGGCGTCTAGGACCAATGTAGGAACGCTCCACGGCTGCCTCTAGTTGTGGTGGTTAGTCAGGGTACTGCAATCTCATAGATTCCAACTGCTCTGGTGTATTGCCTTTTTTACCTGCACTCCTCAGCTACCGAATCATAACAAGCACCAATCGTGGACTCAGGTGTTCGGCCCACTGATTCAGGTGCTTAGATTACATGTGCTTGATCATGCTGGTGGTGGTTAGATTCTGGTTGACAATACAGCATGGACAATCCTATCAGTAAGGTAGATAGCAGCAAGGATGAATATTAGTAGGCTAATAAAACCTAACTTTTAATGTATAATCAAATAAAAGAAAGGGAACACTGTGCAGATAGGTAAGGATCCCTCATTATAGGGATACCCTTTTATATACATATAAAACAATTTTGAGTCCCAAAAGATTTCACTATGGTTCTGAAACTTTGAACTCCAATATCTCTGTATACTCCCATTCCCCTGATGAGTCCACTTTGGCCAGTGGACGGAATGCATAAAAAGCGAACTAATGGATATACTCTAGGACAGGACCACACTTGGGACTGTCCTTGTAGGACAGGAGACCTGCACAGGGCAGTTCAGGGTAGCTATTGCAACACACACCTCCCCCGGTTTTTCCTAGTAGAAGCATGACCTACTCCAGGACATTGAAGAGATGAAGCCAAACCATTTTATTATCTGCACTGGTACCGTTTTTGAGCACTTTCTTTGTGGTATTGTTTACAAGTGTGTTTTCCTGTTTTTATTTGATTATACATTAAAAGTTAGGTTTTATTATTTTACTAATATTTATCTTAGATTCTTAATGGTCAGGACCCTGCTGACGTTTGCATGGCACATTTTTTAAATGACCATTTTGTTTGTCTCTGAACTCTCTTTAAAATGTCCCTGACAGGAAACACCTCTTTTAAGTAGAAATTCAGGAGTCTTGGTGCTCTGTGGAACAACTGCCCACCTTCTCCATCTGGTCACCTTACTATCTCTTCTTATCTGTTTTGGTACTGCTGATCTCTCCCCCTCAGTGCTGCTGGCCTCTTCATTCACCATCTCATCTTCCACCAGGACACCCTGGTCTTCCTGTCTTCGTGACTTAACAGTAAAAAGACTTAGTGGCAACTGTGTCTCATCACCATCTTTCCTTTTATACCAAATCTGCCATTCCCTCTGCCATGCTCTTTTCGCCTTGGCTGATCTAATGTTTGGGCATCATTAAACAGCATGTCCTCCTGTCCTTCTTGGAGCATGCAGGTTGAGAGGTCACAATAAAGTAATGATGTAAAAAGCTTCTCACATTGTCCTAGTGTGGAATCACTAGTTTCCAGGGACTCAACGTGGTAGGAGCAAGGAGGATCAGAGAGTGAATTAAGTGATCCAAACTTTAGACTGGTGAGACTGGACCATGTGGAGGACTGTGTGGTACTACAAAATTTTTAAAAGTTTTTTAGCAGTTCTAGAGATGACAGATATGTTCACAGACCATGTTACACTGTAAGTCTGAGAAATGGAAGCCTATAACATTTTTAAAAGTTTTTCTTCAGCTTTAGAGATCACAGAAATGTTCACAGACCATATTACACTGTAAGTCTCAGAAACGGAATTCTAAAATTTTTTAAAAGCTTTTGTTCTGTTTTAGAGATCACAGAAATGTTCACAGGTCATGTAACACTGTGTGCCTGAGAAAATGAAGCCTACAATATTTTTAAAAGTTTTTAGCAGTTTTAGAGATCACAGAAATGTTCACAGACTGTTGAACACTATGTCTGAGAAATGGAAGCCAACAAAATTTTTAAAAGCTATTGTTCACTCTTAGAGGTAACATAAATGTTGAGAGAGCATGAAACACTGTGTGTCTGATAAATGGAATCCTACAACATTTTTAAAAGGTTTTTAGCAGTTTTAGAGATAACAGAATGTTCACAGCCCACATAACACTATAAAAACCGGCCATGATGATGCAAAAAATCAAGTGAATAATTGTGGAGGCCAGCAGGGGCGTACATAGAAATCATGGGGCCCCATAGCAAAAGTCTGAATGGGGCCCCCCCAAAAAAAAAAACAGGTGCTCTTAACTCCACACACACACACACCTGCAGTGCATGCAGGGCCCCCTACACCCTCCACAGTGCGTACAGCCGGGCCCCCCTCCCTAAGGTGCAAAGTGCAGTCAGAGCCATTGTAAATGTAAAGTGCCAGCACAGTGAGGGGACACATTTAACAAAAAAATCGACCCCCAGCCAGGCTCACCATCTTGTGTGTGCAGTGGCGTAGCAACTGTTTGTGGGGCCCAGGGCGGCTGAAAAATTTGCCGCCCCTTTGGTCATTGATAATCCTGAAGCATTCACCATTACAACCAAAAAAAGGCTCAAAGTAAATACCTTTCACCTGTAAAATCAGCATGGCAAAAATACACACTGCAAAGCAGCAACACACAGTATGGACTTGTGTTTATGATGTGCTTTATCCTCCTTGGACAAAAAGGACTTCTTTAGGCTTGGCTCACATTTATACAGTGCAGTCTGCTGGACAAATATGTCTGAATTGCAAAAAAAAATGGTATTCAGACGTATATGGAGGCATACACAAACCATAATGGGCAACACGTAGTGTAAAAAAATGTTCTTCTGACTATGTTTTGCCCTGATCACGTTGTATTGTGGGAAAAAAACATAATTGACCAAAGGTACGCGTTTTTAATGTGGGGTGAAAAAAAGTTTATTCCTCTGGACACCTCCTCACAGAACTGATGCCAAAATGGAGTGGGATGGGACTGTTGACACCAGTAAAACTAGATGGAAAAAAAAATGATTCTTTTTAAGTAAAAAAACATATAGAGACAAAGATGGAAGTACGATATGTATCAAATGTACTTGTTTAAATTCGTAGGTTGATGCATGGCATACGTTTTAATGTATACGTCCAACGCATTAAGTCTGCAGGCATATAAATGTGAACCTAGCCTGACGGAACATGCTGCATAGTGTGCTCCGATGTAAGAAGTGTGGTGCCTAATCTGACAGCAGGTACAAGCAATGCCCATCATTCATGGCATCATATAAGACAGGTAGACGGATGTCATATCTTTGTATATGAAATGATTGGAATATGTAAGCTATGCAAAGTTCCAACATGTGTACAAACTACAAGACACATTTTATCACAGGTAAGCTGACACAGAAATGCCGCACACAATATCTTCCATAACATCTGCAGAACTTCCACTCTCAGGCACCTCATGAGCTCAGCACGCCCCATGTAATTGCTGTCTCCCAGGTGCATGCCTCTGGGGTGAAGGAGCAGAATAAATTAGTAACATTTATTGGCTGCACCATGATTTCCAGGGCATTGCACATTTTTAGTATTGCATGAACATGCATTGTTGCACACCTTGACAGTGAAGTTGGTGGTGGGACATAGACTGGAGGTCTTACCTACAGCTAGGAAGCATCATCCTGCCTGGTGGTGGTACAGGGGTTAAATCACATGAAACCAGCTCTAATGGAGAAGCATTGTGAGGAGTACAGAAGGTGGCTGCAGTGCATGCAGAGCCCCCTCCTCCACAGTCTCTGCAGTCAGGACCCCCTCACTCCCTAAGGTGCAAAGTGCAGCCAGAGGCTAGCCATTGTAAATATAAAGTGCCAGCACAGTGAGGGGACACATTCAACAAAAAAATCCACCCCATACCCCAGCCAGCAGGACTCACCGTCTTGTGTATCTCTCCCTAAGTGAAACTTATGAATGTTTTCTGCTTCCTGTGATGCAGTGTCTCTGGCTGCAGGCTGGCTTTCTTATGCAAATGCAGCCAGAGACTTAAGCCAACTGCTGACCAGGAGACAACAAGGAAAGGGGACCTTCAAGGGGGTTTACAGTGTCCGGCCGTCGCTTATATTTAATTAAAGGAGATAGTACTGTGTCAGCACAGCACAGCTGCCAAACGACAGCGGCCGTCGTGGGCCCCCTCACCTGTCTGGGCCCCATAGCAGCTGCTTAGTCTGCTCTATTCACGGAACGCCACTGGAGGCCAGTCAAATGACAGGGTGATTTTGCAGGCAATAAAGGTAATCAGCCCCTATTTAAATCCCCATTTTGCGCCTGGACCTTTCCAAGTACTGTATTTTGATGTGACCCTGGACTGTCTGATTACTCTTCTGCCTTATCTGGTTGTCCCATGACTTTGATTTTAGCATCGATTCTGTCATTGTCAACGACTCTTTAATATCTGACCTTTGCTGCAAAAGTGCCATAGAAGCGAGATGAGAAAACATTTTATTTTACAGCAATATCACAACTTGTTGCTATAATCTGTACATTGTTTAATATAAGTTATATAGAAACAAATGTCCTTGGTAAATGAACAGCTTTATGTGCATGTTAAAGTACCAATATTGTTTAAGAAAAATATGAAAACACTATTAGATATTTTTAGAGCGTTCATCTGTACTATTAAGAATCTCATGTCCGTAATAAACATCTGTCTTTGGCAGTTTTTCACAGAATAACCAGATGGTCCACAAAAAATGAGTACAATTTATATTTAATTTTAAGTATGCAAGTATATTTTGAATTTAATAGTGAATAAAAAAATATGTCTCTTAAGTTTATTCTTTGAAAAATTCCTTATTTCTAGTATTTAAGTGAAAGAATAGGAGATGATCTGCAGTAGCCAGCATGCATCAAGAAGTGCATATGTGATCTGCATTTGGTACTACTACGGCACAATTGCTGCCAGCAAAGATGGTGATGCTGCTGCAAGTAACTGCTACACACATGGTCAAAATTGTTGGTACACCTCGTTTAATGACAGAAAAACCCACAATGGTCACAGAAATAACTGAATCTGACAAAAGTAATAATAAATTAAAAATCTATGAAACTGAACAAATGAAAATCAGACGTTGCTTTTCAACCATGCTTCCACAGAATTTAAAAAAAAATAAAACACATGAAATAGGCCTGGATAGAAATGATGGTACCCTTAACTTAATATTTTGTTGCACAACCTTTTGAGGCAATTACTGCAATCAAACGATTTCTGTAACTGTCAATGAGACTTCTGCACCTCTTGACACGTATTTTGGCCCACTCTCAAGAGCAAACTGCTCCAGTTGTCTCGTGTTTGAAGGTTGCTTTTTCCAGACGGCATGTTTCAGCTCTTTCCAAAGTTACTCAATAGGATTTAGGTCAGGGCTCATAGAAGGCCACTTCAGAATAGTCCAATGTTTTCCTTTTAGCCATTCTTGGGTGTTTCTATCTGTGTGTTTTGGGTCATTATCCTGTTGCGAGACCCATGACCTGCGACTGAGACCAAGCTTTCTGACACTTGGCAGCACATTTCTCTCTAGAATCTCTTGATAGTCTTGAGATTTTATTGTACCCTGCACAGATTCCAGACACCCTGTGCGAGATGCAGCAAAGCAGCCTCAGAACATAACAGAGACTCCTCCATGTTTCACAGTAAGGACTTTTCTTGATATGCTTCATTTTTCCATTGTGAACATAGAGCTGATGTGCAATGACAAAAAGTTCCATTTTTGTCTTATCTGTCCATAAGTGATAAGAAGTACGTATGCATAGCTGTAGGATACAGGTGCTAGAGTAGGGGTCCAAGCCCAATATGTAGTATAAACAAACTCTGCACTCAACTTGATTAGAGATGCAAACAAAAGAAGTTTAATGAATCCATATAAAGTAGTATACAGGTAGGAACGTTTTCGGTCTCACGACCTTCGTCAGCTACTACAATAGATCATGAAATAATAAACGGTTATGAAGTTAAACATAATATAAGGGGAGAACACTATGTATATACAGACAAAATTGAAAAAATCATTCTGAGATGAGATTTTCACTAGTATTGTGGACACAATAATGCATCAGATATATCACATGGAGGAATCGTGGCCAAAAAATTGAGTAGAGTTTCAGTAAGAAAATGAAGAGATAAGAATGTATAACATACCCCTGTGTAGCTACTTGTGGATAAGTGGGGACACTTCTAGGATCAAATGCCATAAATATAACGTATTTATTAACTGTGAAATGATAAGTGATTGTGTTTAGTTATAACATCATATAGCAGAAATAGTGTCACATATAGGTGATCGCCTACCAAATGCAGCATATAGGTATGAATGGACAGCCTGAAGTTGTGACCTGGTAAATAACAAATTGAACCTGTGAACTATATATTACTGATTGAAAAGGAAAAGAAAATGGACGCTGAAAAAGATAAGGTGAAATGACAAACCTTCACAAGAGCCGTGTTCTGTGTAGCGCTGCAGCTGGGATCGCGGCATCCACCGCTTGTCTCATGCTGCAGGCGGCCATATTGCTTCCTGTTTTATCAATAAGGAAGTGTACCATGTGATTACTAATGACCAATCAGACGCAGTGGGTGGATCGTGACATCAGAATATGGCTGTGCGTTCCAGTGACAGTAATTTTGCATTCCAGGTAATAGCTGGCTGTATTCAGTGAAAGAGGGAGGGGAATGTGACAGTGTCGAATGTGCCCATTGCGGATCAGGTGGCATACTGCTAGCGAATTCCATCCACAGTATAATAGTGCATTCTAAGTTCAATAGAGTCGACTCTAAAGTGAATAGAGAGATGAGAATTAATAGATATATAACATATTATACAATAACATATGGATAATGTTATATGGAGACAATATATTATTCCGCTGCATTGGGACCATTACAACAAACTGCCAGGCGATATTGTATAACACAATCAACCTAATATATTAATAGGATAATGAAATACCTGGAACCGATGTAAAACATTATATATAAAGTGGCAAGTGACTCCAAGATATTATATAGTAGCATCGGTGCATCACCTTAGGTATTATAAAAAGGACATCAGTTCATAGTCCTTATTGAGACCTTTTGGGGAAAGAGTATCCAGGGTATGTATCCAAAAAGCCTCACGCCATTTTAACTGTTTGATTCGGTCACCTATTCTCCTGGGATGGGCACATGTTCCAGAACCTGAAATTTTAATTGTGATATAGCGTGTCCCTGTGAAATGAAATGTTGTGGTATTGGAAGGAGTTGGTTCTTGCACCGTATTGTCGATTTATGTTTCGATATTCGGTCTTTCACCAATTGAGTAGTTTCACCAACATAAAGTAACCCACATGGGCATTTGATTACATAGACTGCGAATTGAAGTGTTACAGGTAAAGTAGCCCTTAATACTGTATGATTTGCCTGTATAAGGATGATGTACTATGTTGCCTTTCTGTACATTGTTACATTGGTTACAATTTAAACAGGGAAAAGTACCCTGTTTGGGACTATGTAAGAATTGTTGTGTGGTCCGTGATGTCGAAGGACCTATGTCGGCTCTTACAAGGGCATCTCTAATGTTAGGGGCCCGGCGAAAACATGCTAGAAAGGGGTTGTTGAATTCCGGAATGTCAGGATGGGCCCTAGAGAGGAGGGGCCAGTGTCGGCGGATGGTTCTGTGTATAAGATAGGCATATGGGTGAAACGAATGTACGAAAGCCACTCTATTTTTTGGTTGAGAGGAGGACCTACTTAAGTCAAGTAGAGATGTGTCCAGGACCTTCTGAGGGTACCCTCTATCTTTGAACTTAGAATTCATTTCTCCCAATCTGGTATAGCGAGTCTCTTGGTTTGACACAATTCGTTTGACCCGTTGAAACTGCGATTTAGGAATAGACGTGGGATGAAAACTGTTGAAATGTAATAGACTATTCCGGTCCGTGGGTTTAGTGTAAATATCGGTCAACAGTCTCCCACAGTCATCTTTTATGACCATAGTGTCTAAGAAATTAATTCTATCAGGATCATGTGTCATGGTAAATTGTAGACCAGGTCATGAGTGATTTAATAAATGATGAAACTTGGTTAAGGACTCGAACGTACCACCCCAGACACAGAATATGTCATCTATGTAACGATTCCATACAATGACATTTTCACAGAATAAATTGTGTGAGTAGATAATAGATTCTTCAAAGTGTGCCATATAACAATTTGCATACGGGGGTGCTACGTTCGAGCCCATAGCGGTCCCACGGGTCTGTAGGAAGAATTCTTCCTGGAACATGAAGAAATTGTAAGTGAGGACCAATGTCAAAAGATCCACACATACATAGTTCTGTTTGTGTCTCCGAGAAGTGTGAATTCAAAAGAAGTTGTTTAGCTGAAGCTATACCCTGATTATGGGGTATTGACGTGTATAAATCTTTGACATCAAAACTAACCAGTATTGCTTCCTTTGGAATCTGTCCAATGGTATTAATTACCTCAAGGAAAGAATTTGTGTCAAGAATGAAGGACTTGGTGGTTTTGATCAGAGGAGTGAATATTTTCTCCAAATAGATGGAAAGAGGCGACAGTATGGACTCTGTAGAGGCTACAATAGGTCGGCCCGGGGGATGTTGTAAATCCTTGTGCATTTTGGTGGCAGTGTGTAAAATACTGGAATAACTGGGTTGGTTTTGGTCAGAAACTCGCAAGTGTTCTTGTCTAGATTGCCATTTTCTAGGTGTCGGTTTAGGGTATTGGCAATGATTATTCTAGTATGACTTGTGGGGTCATGAGGTAATTTCTTGTATATTGTAGTGTCGTTTAGTTGTCGGCGAATCTCTGAAATATAGTCGGACCGGTTCATTATTACCACCGCTCCACCTTTGTCCGCAGGTTTAATAATTAGGTCACGGTCATCTTTTAGCGACCGTAGAGCCTGTTGTTCCACTGGAGTAAGATTGGGGGGATAAAATAGTTTGCCCTGTTCTATATTTCGCTTAAGATCATGAAATGAAGACTGTACAAAGTCAATAAATGTTTCCAGGGCATTAGATCCCCGAGGTGGTCTATAGTGACTCTTGGTTCTTAGACCTAAGTTAGTAATGGAAAGGGGGTTAGTACTCAAGGGACTGTCTATGATAGGTGGTGGAGGGGGTTGTTTAGAGAAATGTACTCTGAGTCTCAAGGAGCGATAGAAGCGTTGTAAATCCATATCTAGCTCAAAGGTCCTATGCCTATAGGATGGGCAAAAGGACAAGCCTTTTTGTAGGACGTTAAGTTCCGTGATGCCCAAAGTTTTTGTGGAAATGTTCACCACCAGGGGGCACGTACCTGAGACCTGGTGGTCCGAATCGAGGTTTGATTGTCCCTCTGGTCCTCGACGTCTTTGGGGCCTTTTCCTTTGACCTAAAAAAGGAAAGGATGAAGTGGATGGTCCCGGATGCTCCTGTTCTGAACCAGAAGTAGACAAGTCTGATGTAGATCGATAGCCAGAGCGTTGGGGAACCCGACGAGTGGATTGTCCTTCCAATCCCACAACATTTCATTTCACAGGGACACGCTATATCACAATTAAAATTTGAGGTTCTGGAACATGTGCCCCATCCCAGGAGAGGAGGTGACCGAATCAAACAGTTAAAACGGCGTGAGGCTTTTTAGATACATACCCTGGATACTCTTTCCCCAAAAGGTCTCAGTAAGGACTATGAACTGATGTCCTTTTTATAATACCTAAGGTGATGCACCCATGCTACTATATAATATCTTGGAGTCACTTGCCACTTTATATATAATGTTTTACATCGGTTCCAGGTATTTCATTATCCTATTAATATATTAGGTTGATTGTGTTATACAATATCGCCTGGCAGTTTTTTGTAATGGTCCCAATACAGCGGAATAATATATTGTCTCCATATAACATTATCTATATGTTATTGTATAATATGTTATATATCTATTAATTCTCATCTCTCTATTCACTTTAGAGTCGACTCTATTCAACTAAGAATGCACTATTATACTGTGGATGGAATTCGCTAGCAGTATGCCACCTGATCCGCAATGGGCACGTTCGGCACTGTCACATTCCCCTCCCTCTTTCACTGAATACAGCCAGCTATTACCTGGAATGCAAAATTACTGTCACTGGAACGCACAGCCATGTTCTGATGTCACGATCCACCCACTGCGTCTGATTGGTCATTAGTAATCACATGGTACACTTCCTTATTGATAAAACAGGAAGCAATATGGCCGCCTGCAGCATGAGACAAGCGGTGGATGCCGCATCCCAGCTGCAGCGCTACACAGAACACGGCTCTTGTGAAGGTTTGTCATTTCACCTTATCTTTTTCAGCGTCCATTTTCTTTTCCTTTTCAATCAGTAATATATAGTTCACAGTTTCAATTTGTTATTTACCAGGTCACAACTTCAGGCTGTCCATTCATACCTATATGCTGCATTTGGTTAGGCGATCACCTATATGTGACACTATTTCTGCTATATGATGTTATAACTAAACACAATCACTTATCATTTCACAGTTAATAAATACGTTATATTTATGGCATTTGATCCTAGAAGTGTCCCCACTTATCCACAAGTAGCTACACAGGGGTATGTTATACATTCTTATCTCTTCATTTTCTTACTGAAACTCTCTCAATTTTTTGGCCACGATTCCTCCATGTGATATATCTGATGCATTATTGTGTCCACAATACTAGTGAAAATCTCGTCTCAGAATGATTTTTTCAATTTTGTCTGTATATACATAGTGTTCTCCCCTTATATTATGTTTAACTTTATAACCGTTTATTATTTCATGATCTATTGTAGTAGCTGACGAAGGTCGTGAGACCGAAAACGTTCCTACCTGTATACTACTTTATATGGATTCATTAAACTTCTTTTGTTTGCATCTATAATCAAGTTGAGTGCAGAGTTTATTTATACTATTATCTGTCCATAAGACATTCTCCCAGATGCTTTATGGCTTGTCAACATGTAGCTTGGCAAATTCCAGTCAGATTTTTTATTATTTTTTTTCAACAATGGTGTCCTCCTTGGTCGTCTCCCATGAAGTCCACTTTGGCTCATACAACGATGGATGGTGCAATGTGACACTGCTGTTCCTTGAGCTTGAAGTTCACCTTTAATCTGTTTAGAAGTTTTTTTGTTACCATTAGTATTATCCGTCTCTTTGATTTGTCATCAATTTTCCTCCAGCGGCCACATCCAGGGAGGTTGGTTACAGTCCCATGGAGCTTAAATTTCTGAATATATGTGCATTGCAACTGTAGTCACAAGAGCATCAAGCTGCTTGGAGATGTTCTTATACCTTTTACCTTTAATATGTTTGTTTATAATTTTCTTTCTAATCTAAGACAACTCTTTCCTTTGCTTTCTCTGGTCCATGATGAGTGTGATATACACCATGTCACCAAACAGCACAGTGAGTATCTGTAGACCTGTAATATCTAAATTTTTCCCACTGTATCACACCAAATATGGCACTTCCAACAATATTCTCACTAAAGTGGACTTACAGACCTGTAGCCCAAAGAAGAGATCCATAAATAATAAAAATATTGCATTTTTATTAGAATATTATTAAAAGACAAACACATATAAGAAAAACCAAGTGTCAAAGTAGGGGGGCTCTCAGAATGGCACATAGAAATAAAAAGCCACCTAATCCAGTGTGGCTAATTCCCACATAAAATCAATCATCATAGTAATAAGCATAATAGCCAATTTCATTATGAATTATAAGAGAAAAAATATATATATTTAAAACCCTCAAACATTGAGACCTGCCATATAAAAGGAACGCCTTATATATCACATCATACTACATGAATATCACCCAAGGAATGTAGTGAAAGCTATATGAGTATCTCCATGCACAGACTAGCAAACCCGCACAGTAATGAATAATATCCAAAAATAGAAGTTTTTGCCTGTTGTGCACTAGGACAGGGACCAATGTGGGGCCAGAGCAAACCGAGAGACCTCCCTCAGCCCTCTATACAGGCCACTCACTGAGTCCAAGTTTGTAGACACCTGTGATGCTAATTAGTGGTCACACCTTGACTTAACATGTCCCTTTTGTCACATTATTTTCAGGAGTATCATCATTTCTGTCCAGGCCTATTCCATGAGTTTTATTTTTTTTTAAATTCTGTGGAAGCATGGTTGAAAAGCAATGTCTGACTTTCATTTGCTCAGTTTCATAGATTTTTTATTTATTATTACTTTGTCAGATTCAAGTTATTTCTGTGACCATTGTGTGTTTTTCTGTCATTAAACGAGGGGTACCAACAATTTTGACCACGTGTGTATATTTTTAGCCGTGGTACAGATTTATTTCTCTCATGCCACTACATCCATTGCCAGTGGCTTTATTTCATTTACCATTTATTTTGGATACAAGTATAACATTTGCGCTGTTTACAAAAGATGATACCGCACTTTACCCTAGCAAAATATGGAGCCAAATGGAAATGTTAGGCAGGGTATATGTTTCAACCAAAAAGCCTAATGCAACACCATCCTGCCCATATTATTGGTCTATCTATTTTAATCCCTTAGTGACTGCCAATATGCCTTTTTACTGACCTGAAATATAAGAGACTCCGACGGGGAACAATCCACCAGCTATCAGCCATGATCAGTGTTGGTACCCACTATAGCTGTTTAACACTATAAATGATGTTGTCTATAATGACTACAACATCTAGATGGTTAACAGAGTGTGGGAGCTCTCTCTTTAACCCTATCGGCACCCTGAGATCTTGATCGTGTGGTCCTGGAGTTTGCTATGGCAATTCATGGCCAAATAACAGTCTTAGAGTCTGACTGCTATAGCGCCTATTCAGAAGTTATCTGCATTTAGCTGGTAAAAATAAATTTCTTCATTCCTGTAATGTCATTTTGCATTAATTCCTGAAAAGCACCTGAAGGGATAATAAACTACCTGAAAGCAATTTTGAATACGATGAGAGGCACTGTTTTTGAAATGGTATCACTTTTGGGAGTTTCCAAAGTCATTTCAAAACCAAATATGTCCCTATAAAATAGGTTTTCTAAAATTCATTGAAAAAAATAAAAAAATTACTGCTACATTGCTAAACCTTCTAAAATAAGACAACATTTTACAAATGATGCTGATGTAAATCAGTTATGTGGGAAATGTTATTTATTAATGTTCATGTGTGGCATGACTATCTGGATTAAAGTAATCATTCAAAGTTTGAAAATTGCTAAAATTTTGAAATTTTTGGAAAATGTATGATATTTTTATAAATAAATGCAAAACTTATCCACGTGAATTTACCATTATTATAAAATACCATGTGTCACATAAAAAAAAAATCTCAAAATCACTGGGTTAATTTAAAACATTCCAGGGTTATTACCACATAGAGTGAGACTGGTCAGATTTAACACAAAAAACTGAGAAAACTTGTTGACTCAAGTATTAGCCTGGTATGCTTGGCCCCCTCATCCCTATCCTGCTATGCATGGTCTCCTTATCCCAATCCTGGCAAGCATGGCCCTTTCATCCCTATCCTGTTACATATGGTCTGCTCATCCCTATCCTAGTATGCATTGCACACTCATCCCTATCCTGGTATGAATGGCCTCCTCATTCCTATCATGGTATGCATGGCCTCCTCATCCCCATCCTTGTATGCATGGCCTCCTCATCCCCATTTTGGTATGCATGGCCTTTTCTTCCTTATCCTGGTATGCACGGTCCCCTCATCCCTATCCTGGTATGCATGACCCCCTCATCCCCATCCTTGTATGCATGCCCCCTTCATCCCTATACTGGTATGCATGGCCTCCTCATCCATATCCTGGCAAGCATAGCCCCCATCGGAAAAACATAAAAAAAACATCCTACTCATCTTCCTGCGCTCTTTCGTAGCATTTTGTTCTGATGCCAGCAGCTGGTTTATGCTTGTAAGCAGCGCATGGCAGTGACGTTATGCGCTGCATACAAGCAAAGGACAGCTGCCAGAATACTCACTGCCTGACACGCTAGGACTATGTGAGTATGAGAAATGAATATTCATTTCTCTTTAGCAGCGGGCACTGTTATGTTTCGGTAACTGAGGAGAAATGGCAAAAAATAGCAAAAGCGGTAATACAACATAGAGGCTGGAACCTATTGGATTGCAGTAACCTGAACTAACCACACAACTAGAGGTAGCCGTGGAGCGTTCCTACGTTGATCCTAGACGCCTCATCACAGCCTGAGAGATAACTACACCTAAAGGCAGAAAGATGAAAGCTATCTGCCCCGGAGCAGATCCCCAAAGAAAATAGGAAGCCCCCAAACATGTAATGGCGGTTAGACAAGAAGAAGCACGGACACAGACAGAAAATAGAATGAGCAAACACTGGGGCCCAATCTGTCTAGACAGAAAAGTACAGGAAAGGATACTCACTGCAATCCAAAAAAACCCTAAAAAATACCAACTCTTCTGATTGCAAAAAAACCTGAGATCACACGACCTCTTCCACCTAAATCAGATCTCTGGTGTAACAAAACGCTATTCAGCAAATTAAAAGAAACAAAAGAACAAAGCAAAAGTGCAGACACAAACGGAGCACAATTGCAGAGCCAGACCCCAAAAGGGGACAGGCTGCAGTCCACTGCAGGCAGCAAACCAGCAGAGAAAATCAAACAGAGAAAAAAAAAACAGCAAACACTTATCTGAAGGAGAGCAGGAAACTAGCAGTGCTTCAAGCAAGACCTGAAGAACAATTGATAACCGGCAAGGCTGCTGGGAAATCAGGCCACTTATATCCTACCATTCAGCACCAGCTGAAGGCCATTCATTAATCAGTTCATTACCCTCAGCAACCACCAGAGGGAGCCCCAGCTCAGAAGCCGCCCCCAGCATATTCACAACAGGGCACAGTTGTTAGCAGCAGCAGCCGGCTCCTGCCTCCTGTGACCCGCTGCTTCGCCGCTCCCGCTCCCGCACCCCATCCATCTTGTGGGACCCTGACTCCAGTATAAGCATAGAGGAGCTTTTTCAGTATAAAAAATGTGATGAAAAACTCTGCTTATACTCAAGTATATATGGTACATAAACTAGGAATCATGAGGTAAAACTTCAATGTTAAAAAAACAGATACTGTGATGAGGATAATGAATACTTAAAAAATATTATAGGTGATAGATGCAATGAAATATTGGTTTTTAAAAAAGAGGCTGTTGAAATTGATGTACTAAGATATAATGCTGGTACTTGTGGTACTGCATAGGCTAATGTGAAGGCAAAGATACAAACAGAACGGAGATTGATAAAAATAATATATTACATTGTCAGTGATGGATAAAACTGGTAAAATAGAAACACTTGGAGCAAACCCTGGGATCTGTGGTACTACATCGAGGGACATGGTGACAAAAATATGATTCACTAAAATTCTGACTAATAGAAACAAATAAATGGCAAAAGTAATGTACTATGGATAAAGGAGAAAAAAATTTAAATGTTGGAACTTACGGTACAACAGGAAACTGTAGCACAAAATGACTGTTACATCCTTGTTCAGTGCACACTTAGTGTGACGAAGCAATTTTTCAATGATTGACAGCTCTGGTTTTAGAGGAGTCTGCAGAACTTGAAGACTGATTGTAAAATAGCAGGGTGTATCATACTCCTGTGCTTGACCGGAGCAATAATTTTGTGGTAACAGACTCTATTTTAAAATCAACTCTAGGAAAATTTTGAATTTTAAATCATTTAGCAATATGCATCTTGTACAGTGCTCATGTGTTCGTATACTTATTGGTCATTCTTTTCTCCTTACTAGAGTTGAGCGAAACAGGTCGGCCAGATTCATAAGTCGCCGACTTTTGCCAAAGTCGAATTTCGCCGACCGAAACCCGACCATAGCATGAGGTCGGCCATGCGGTCGGCAAAACGAACGCCAAAGTCGGTTTTCCCAGAATGCTTGCAGGTGTCTTTCTTTCAGCCAATGAGCAAGGATGTACACTGTGGGCAACGAGATGACATGTGCAGCGTCCACCACCATCGTAGAGAAGGGCATTACAGTAATTGGCTTGCTTTGGGGGGCGTCATAGTGTCTATAAAAGCCCTGACTGCCGACCTCCATTTTACTTCTGCCGATCTTAACAGTAGGGAGAGGTTGCTGTTTATTAGTAGGGAGAGAGTTAGGGCTGTAAACAGAAGTTCTTATCTGCTTGTGCTGATAGCAATTGTGCTGTACAGTTAGTGTGCAGTGACAGGGGAGGACTTTCTTGTGTGCAGCAGCGCTGGTTATTTACATTTTTCCCTTCACCGTATACAGCTGTACGCTTCTGATACAG
This sequence comes from Oophaga sylvatica, assembly GCA_033576555.1. Lineage (NCBI taxonomy): Eukaryota > Metazoa > Chordata > Amphibia > Anura > Dendrobatidae > Oophaga > Oophaga sylvatica. The sequence continues at coordinate 367,076,771 of JARQOD010000005.1, forward strand.
TACCGTACATCTGCTGTTTGTATTATGGTGAAATCTATACTGAGAGAGCGTCTGTGTGTGACTCCGGAAATAAATACGGAGATTTAAATTTTCCCCTACCCGTATACAACTGTACGCTCCTCATACAGTGTCGTATATCTGCTGTTTGTGTTACGGTCAAATCCATACTGAGAGAGCGTCTGTGTGTGACTCCGGAAATATATATGGAGAATTAAGTTTTTCCCTACACCGTATACAGCTGTACGCTCCTCATATAGTACCATATATCTGCTGTTTGTATTACGGTCAAATCCATACTGAGAGAGCGTCTGTGTGTGACTCCGGAAATAAATATGGAGATTTAAATTTTCCCCTACAACGTATAACAGCTGTACGCTCCTCATATTGTACCATATATCTGCTGGTATTTTTGGTACATGTTCCCAAACATGAGGAAGTATGGTGGAAGAGGCCCGGACATGGGCGGGTGGGGCCAGCTGGTACTGATGGTGGCGGTGGTGCATCTGCTGGTAGTGCCAAAAGCACAATAGCATCTAAGGCAGGAGGTGTTGAGCCTGCGTCATCATCTGGCTCCAGAAGGCCTGGAAGGCTCCCTTTTCTGGGAGTAGGTAAACCGCTTTTAAAGCCGGAGCATCAGGAACAGGTTTTGTCTTACATTGCCGAAACAGCCTCCAGCTCTATCGCCTCCTCTTCTGAAGTTTCAAAAACTGCAAGCACTGAGTCGTCAGGGCAGGTTCCTGGTCAGTAACAACACCTTTCCTTGTGTCCTTCACCCCCACCGAAAGTGAAGGATGCGGCAGGCCACACTTCAGATTACTCCCTGGAGCTCTTTTCACATACCATGCCTAAAATATCAAGTCAAATCCTGAATTCCCCAGTCCAAGATTAATATGACATGGAGTGCACTGATGCTCAGCCATTGCTATATGATTCTGCGGGTACATTCATCCAGAGCACTGCATTGCACTCGCAGTCTACTGAGCCAGATTTTGACCCTGATGAAACTCACGTGCCCCTTCCCGCATACTATACCACCTTACACGGTGACACAGAGGAAGGTGCAGATGAAATTGAAAAGGAGGTGATGGATGACCCAGTTGTTGTACCGGATTTGCATCCAATGGGGGAATAGGGTGCAGCTGGCAAAAGCTCAGAAGAGGAGGAGGATCCACAGCAGGCATCAACATTGCAGCTGCGGTTATCTGGCAGGCCCATAGCAGTCCAAAAATGTGTTAAAAAACAAAAAGAGTTGCAGGACAGCTTGAATACCAGTTGCATGCTTAGAAATGTAAACACCATGCACTTGCAAGCATGGACGGACTACAAAACCTCAGGTAGCACACGTGCACCTGCTCCGACTTAATGTACCAGCAATGCTACATCACTTCCCCCACTGTAAGCCCACCGGTTAGCACACCACCAGCAAGAAATGTTGAGGTGTCGTCGCAAGGTCAAAAGCACTCGGGGAATCACAATGTTTTCCCAATGAAAAACTGCATCTAGGCCATCACCACCACCACCACCATCACCATCACCAACCCCCTCTCAGTCTGCCATGTCCACCGCTAGCTCCACCATATGCAGCTCTCAAGTCCAGCTCACCCTAGCAGACACTCTGAGTAGGACAAGAAAGTACTCATCCTCTCATCCTCGTACACTGTCTTTGAACGCCTACATTGCCAAATTGATCTCAGTAGAGACGATGCCCTTCCATTTAGTTGAAAGCGCAGCGTTCCGAGAGCTCATGGCCTACACTGTCCCACGCTATGACCTACCCAGTCGGCACTTCTTTTCTAGAAAAGCCCGCCCTGCCCTCCACCTGCATGTGAAAGAATGCATTGTCCATGCACTCAAACAATCAGTGAGTAGAAAGGTGCACCTCACAACAGATGCATGGGCCAGTAGGCATGGCCAGGGCCGTTATGTATCCATCACTGCGCACTGCGTGAATGTGGTGGATGCAGGGTCCACAGGGGACAGCAGCGGTGGGACAGACCTGCCTAGCCCATGGTATAGGCAACAGTTGGCTGTAGGTGTTCGATCCTCCTCCTCCTCCAGAAGTGAAAGCTCGTCGACAGAGTGCAGTCGCACGAGCATTCCATCCGCAGCTGCCAGTTTTGCACATGAGGTGTCCCACTATCGAACAGCTAGTGGTTAGCGTCAGTAGGCTGTTTTAAAGATGATCAACATAATCTCAGATCAGAGACAAATACATGAGAACAAAAGTATCAACTTGTGACTGTTACCACCAGAACCAGTCACGGGCAAGTGCCCTTATGGAGCTCTAGGAATACATATTTAACACAAAAAATTAGAGCAAAAAAACATAAACTTGGGAGATAATTCAATAAATATAAATTTATTACACAACAAGTGGTACCATACAATATATACGAACAATTTATGTACTAAAATGACAGAAAGATGTGCAAAAAACTCAGCGATTACGGTACTGCAAGATGGTAACAAAACTACTCTGATACACGAGATGAGAAGCAATAGAACACCATTATCTCATAGTAAATATTCAAATCGCATATCAATGTAATGTTCATTCCTGCATGCTACATAATCAGAAATACTGTTCCTTAAAGAGACAATAAAGCGCCAGTGCAGTGTATATGCTCACTATCCGACAGACACAATTTATGGAGCAGTAACACTACAGTCAAGTAAACAGGAAAGGCTTACCCATGCTAGTATACCAGAGTAGGAACGCGCCCCAAGTGGTGTTGGAGACAGTGGTTTCACGACTGGTAATACTGAATCGATTGCAACAGACAGGAGACAGCAATTTTCAACTATGGTTCAAAATTACCTCTCCTCCCCTATCAATGGTCTCCCTCACAGTTCATTTCCCTTTGACTACTGGGCCTGTAATCTGGACACCTGGCTTGAATTGGCTCAATATGCCTTACAGGAGCTCGCTTTCCCTGGTGGTAGTGTGCTATCAGAAAGAGTCTTCAATGCTGCTGGATCAATCCTGACAGAAAGAAGGAGCCGGCTGTTGACCAAAAATGTTGGTGATCTCACCTTCATGAAATTGAACCATGCCTGGGTTTCAAAGGATTTTGTACCACCTTCACTTGATGACACATAGGTTGCCAACAAAATGGCTCGCTTTGTCCTCCTCTTCCTCTGACTTCTCCAATTCCTCCACTTCAGATGCTGAACGTCCAGCCTACACCTCAACATATGCCAGTTTTTCGACCTCCCTAACTGGGCTGTACACCCCTCAGGGCCGGCGTCAGCACCTGGCGCACCCGGGCAAGTGCCGGGGCCCTGAGAAGGTGGGGGGGCCCACTCCCCATCAGAGATACCGGCGTACAATGAGGGGCCCTGTGCCAGTGCCGGCGCCCAAGAGTGGGCCCCTCCCTGCTTGCTCAGGGCCCTAGCACTTGCAATACTTACCTCTCCCTGCTCCACCACTGTGACGTCTTCCGCATTTCCTGACAGTGACATTCAGGTCAGAGAGCGCGATGACGTCACGTCTGTGCGCCCTCTGCCTGAACAGTCCACAGTGCAGAGAGCTGGAAGATGGTGATGCTGAGGAGTCCAGAGTAGAGCAGTTCTCAGCAAGGAGAGGTATTTCATTTTTTTAATGTTTGGAGCAATATATGGGGAGCAATATACACTGGAGAATTATATATGGGGCCCATCATACACTTGAGCATCATAGATAGGGCCCATTATACACTGGAGCATTATATATGGGGCCCATCATGCACTAGAGTATTAGAAATGGGCCCATTATACACTGGAACATCATATGGGGCCTTATATATGGAGCATTATATAGGCCCATCATACACTGGAGCATCCTCCATGGGGCCATCATATACTGGAGCATCATATGGGGCCATTATATATGGTGCATCATATGGGGTACATTATATATGGAGAATCACATGGAGCCCATTATTTATGGAGCATTATATATGGAGACCATTATATTTGGAGCATTATATGGGGCTCATCATACACTGGAGCATCATATATGGGGCCCATCATATACTAGAGCATCATCTGGGGTTCATTATTTATGGTGCATCATATAGGGCCCTTTATATATGGAGCATCATATGGAGCACATATGGGGTCTATTCTGTATGGAGCATTATATGGAGCCTATTCTGTATGGAGCAATATATGGGGCCCATCATATACTGTATGGAGCTTTATATGCGACTCATTATACTGTATGGAGCAATATGTGGGGCTCATTATACTCTATGGGGACCATCCTATACAGTATGGCACATTATTTGGGGACCATCATATACTGGAACAATATGTGGAGCTCATCATATACTGTATGGAACATTATATGGGACCAATTATGTATGGAGCAATATAGGAGGATCATTATTCTGTATGGAGCAATATATGTGGCTCATTATACTGTATGAGGCATTATATTGGTCCCATTATTCTGTAATTCTGCTCCATTATTATGGAGCATCACATATGAGACTCATTATTCTGTATGGAGCAATATGTGGGGGCTCATTATTCTGTATAGAGCCATATATGGGGCTCATTATTCTGTATGGCGCACTATGTGGCGCCCATAATACTGTATGGAGGACTATACTGTCCGGTTTTTGAGCTATTGTAGTATTTACAATAGATATCACTCATGTAATGTAAGAAGTGAAGAATTTGGCATTGTACTATACCTATATTTCTCTGCCATATCAGAGCATCATGAATTATGTTATGTGTTAAAGGGGCCCACTGAGACTATTTTGCCCGGGGCCCACGAAAACCTGGAGCCAGCCCTGCCCCCCCACAACTTCAGCCAAATAACCCCATTTTTCAATGCGCTACTATTATTATAAAATAAATTAAGGTTGACAAGCTTAAGTAATAAGAATTGATGTCGTTGGCATTGAAATGGGCACTGTATGTGTGTTTACTGTCCTCCACTTACTGCCGACTTTTATTCCCCATTGACTTGCATTGGGGTTGGGTTTCGGTCGGAACTCCGACTTTTGCCGATAGTCGGCCGATTTCGTTCGACTCGACTTTTGGTAAAGTCCGGTGGTCGAAAACCCGACTCGACCCTCACGGAGGCAAAGTCGCTCATCTGTACTCCTCACATCAACATAGTTCTAATGTCTTTTTCTGTATTTTTGTGATAAGATTTCAGATAAGCCACATTACACTGTGACTTTGAGAACCAGAAACTGATTTTTGCAATACAATCCTATCAGATTTACATAGAAGTTCTAAAAGGATTACATAGAGCTAGCGATTTCTGGTCGACACAAACGGCATTGTATGAGCCAGCTAGTCAGAATAGCAGTCATTTGTTGAAGAAAAGAATCAGAATGTCTCAGATATGGTAAGAAGAATGTTAGGAAAGAAAAGACAACACGGATGAGTGAACCAGTAGAATCTCGGATTCATCGTGTTCAGCTGACCTAGTCCAAAGTTTAGTTTGAGTATCAGAACTTGACCATGAACCATATATACAGTGGGAACAGAAAGTATTCCGACCCCTTTAAATTTTTCACTCTTTATTTCATTGCAGCCATTTGGTAAATTCAAAAAGGTTCATTTTTTTCTTATTAATGTACACTGTTAGGGTTGGCAGAACGCACCAAATGAAATATATATAATAATAATAAGGTGCGTTCGCAACCCGGGGTCCATCGTGCAAAGATGGAACCTGCTGCTAAGCAATGGCGGTTGAATGCCGACAACACGCGGGTTAGATGACACCCGGCATGAACGGCGGCAAACTCTGTTGCTTCTCAGAGCCTTAGCAACATTATAATAGAATGCTGTTCCCTGTTACACATCACAGGACACAGCTGATATGGCGTGAATGAGGTCTCTAGGCTCAACCCCTAGAACGCGGGACTTGAGTCTGGCCGGACCCACAATGCGCGGCGTCGCACAGGCGATGCCACTACTTGGCGCTGAGTGGTAGCAAAAGCTAACTAAGGCGCACCAGGATTTAGCGCAAACGAAGAGCAAAAGCTCAACTGATCAAAAGATGTGTTCCAGAGCACGTGGATTGACTAGGGAAGACTAGGCGCTCATACACGCCAACAGTGCCGCAGGTTCTTGGCCCAAACACATGTGCATACACAGAGTGGTAGCGTATCCACTCACACACACACCACATGCAATCCTTTTATAACCGCAGCCTTCCAGGACCTTGCTGATGGCCCAATCCGAACTGCTTGAGGTCCTGAGCATGTAACCTCTGACCACCAATGAGCGGTCGTCTCACGGGCATGCTCAGATGGAGAAAAGCAGGACTTAGTCCCAGGAACATCTGTTCGCCACTGACTAATGCTGGTAGCCATAGCTAAACCTGGGACGGCAGCAGCAATCAAACGCATAGAATTAGCCTAAACAAGAGGCTGGGACCAACGTCTCCGCTGAGCAGGATCCTCTGCGGCTGAAGAAGAATGGGAAACTGCAGAGGACATGGCTCGAGATTCTCCCTGTGCAGCGGCAGGATCTCAACACATAACATTACCCCCCATCCTAGAGCCCCCCTTAGGGCCTCGCTAAGCTCAAATGCTGCAATGAGTTGAGTAGCCCGAATGTGCTCAGGTGATGTCCTCTGGGCCATGACCCTTCCAGTCCACCAGATATAACTTTTTGCTACCTACCACCTTGAACGCAACAATGGCGTTCACCTCATACTCATCCGCAGATGAACTTGATGTCCCGGCAGATGACTCAGAAAACCCGGACATATCAATGGGTTTTAAGAGGGTCACATGAAAGGTGTTGGTGATACCTAGGCATAGAGGAAAAGCCAGACGATAGACAACATGGTTGACCTGTTCCAGGACCTTGAAGGGACCTATGTAGCAAGGAGCAAAGTTAGTGGACTCAAGTCGCAACCTGATGTTACGGGCGGAGAGCCACACTAAATCGCCAGGGGCAAATGTCGGAGCGGGACGCCGATGCACATCGGTGGAGACCCTCATTCTCTCCTTGGTGCCCTGGATGGCATCCTGTATGTGGTCCCATATGTCACGTGCCTCCTCCACCCAGTCTGCCACCCTAGAGTCTTCGGAGGACACAGGCATGGGCACAGGGACACGCTGATGCTGTCCGTAATTAAGGAGGAACGGGGTCTGCTTTTGAGTCGGCTATGGCGTTATTAAGCGCAAATTCCACCCACAGTAGCAAGGATGCCCAGTCATCCTGCCTGGCGTGACAAAATGTCACAGATATGTGACCAGGGTCTGGTTGGCCCTCTCTACCAACCCGTTCGTCTCGAGATGGTTAAGCTGAAGAGAGATTTATCTCTATGCTGAGCAGACAACAAAGCTCTCTTCAGAACCGAGACGCGAACTGGGGGCCCCGGTCACTGACTATTTTGTCAGGCATGCCATGTAGGTGGAAGAGATGTTTGATAAACTATACCACCAAAGTCCGTGCAGATTTACCCACAGGAGAGGCACCAAGTGCACCATTTTAGAGAAGTGATCAGGGACTACCCAGATTACTGTGAAGTTACGGGACTTGGATAAACCCACCAAAAAATCCATCCCGACAATCTCCCAGGGCCATCCGACACCGGCAGGGCGTACAGTAAACTAGCTGACCGTTGCCGAGAAGATCGATTCTGGGCGCAGGAAACACACGCCTAAATATAGTCTCCAATGTCATGGGCCATATACGGCCACCAGTACGTCCTCATCAGGAGCTCAGATGTCCTCTTGGTCCCAAAATGTCCACTCACCCTGGACAAATGAGCTCAAAAGAGAACGTCCGGTTGCAAATTTGGTGGAACAAAAGTGTTGCCCGAAGGCACAGACTCTAACGAAACCGGAGCCACAGTTCTCAAGGGACAATAAGCCGAGGTTCCTCTTCCTCCTCAGATGATACTATGGAACGGGAGAGAGCGTCAGCACGAGTGTTCTTCTCCCCAGAAAGAATATGGAGGGTGAAGTTGAAACGGGAGAAGAACAGGGACTATCTGGTCTGGCGAGAGTTCAGCCGCTGGGCTGTCTGTAAATATATAAGGTTTTTATGGTCGATGAATACGTGGAAGGGGTAACGGGACCCCCCGAGGAGATGTCTCCAATCAGAAAAGGCCAATTCATTGCTAGCAACTCCCTGTCCCCGAATGTGAGTTCGCATTTTGTGTGTTCGCACAGGGCTCCCTGTGCAGAGATGGAACCTGCTGCTAAGCAATGGCGGAACAAGGTGGCGGTTGAACGCCAACAACACGCAGGTTAGTTGTCGCCCAGTATGAATAGTGGCAAGCTCTGTTGCTTCACAGAGCCATAGCAACAAAAAATAGAACGCTGTTCCCTGCTACACATCACAGGACACAGCTGATATGGCGTGAGTGAGGTCTCTAGGCTCAACCCCTAGAACACAGGGACTTGAGTCTGACAATACCCACAATGTGCACGGCATCGCCTGTCGCTCAGGGGTAGCAAAATACAGCTAACTAAGGTGCACCAGGATTGTGGCGCAAAACAAGAGCAACATCTCAACTGAACACAGAGCGGTACCAAAAGATGTGTGCTAGAGCAAGTGGATTGACTGTGCCCTGTAAACAACCCGTGCTAAGGAGAACACGTGGCCAAGACTGGCACTAAGTCAAGCCGAGTAAAAACCTGCCTGACTAGGGAAGACTAGGCGATCATACACGCCGAGAGCACAGCAGGTTCTCGGCCCAAACAGACGTGCATACACAGAGTGGTAGTATATCCACTCGCACACACATACCACATGGTTTATACCGTGCGGCCTTGCGATTCTTTTATAACCGCAGCCTTCTGGGCCTTGCTGATGGCCCAATCCGAACTGCTTGAGGACCTGAGCATGTGACCTACGACCACCATTGAGCGGTCATCTCACGGGCATGTTCAGATGGAGAAAAGCAGGACTTAGTCCCAGGAACATCTGCTCGCCGCTGACTTCTCCACTGAGCAAAATCCTCTGCAGCTGAAGAAGAATGGGAGACCGCAGAGGACATGGCTCGAGATTCCCCCTGTGCAGCGTCGGGATCTCGACGCCTAACATACTCTGCACCCCATCTTGACTGAAAAAAAGAAATTTAGAAATTTTTGCAAATTTATTAAAAAAGAAAACATAAAATATCACATGGTCATAAGTACTCAGACCCTTTGCTCAGTATTGAGTAGAACCACCCTTTTAAGCTAGGATAGCCATGAGTCTTCTTGGGAATGATGCAACAGGTTTTTTACACCTGGATTTGGGGATCCTCTGCCATTCTTCCTTGCAGATCCTCTCCTGTTCCGTCAGGTTGGATGGTAGCATTGGTGGACAGGCATTTTCAGGTCTCTCCAGAGATGCTCAATTGGGTTTAGGTCAGGGCTCTGACTGGGCCAGTCAAGAATGCTCACAGAGTTGTTGTGAAACCATTCCTTTGTTATTTTAGTTTGTGCTAAGGGTCACTGCCTTGTTGGCAGGTGAACCTTTGGCCAAGTCTGAGGTCCAAAGCACTCTTGTAGAGGTTTTCATCCAGGATATCTCTGTACTTGGCCGCATTCATGTTTCCTTCATTTGCAGCCAGTTGTCCTGTCCCTGCAGCTGAAAATCACCCCATAGCATGATGCTGCCACAACCATGTTTCACTGTTGGGATTGTATTGGGCAGGTGATGAGCAGTGTCTGGTTTTCTCCACACATACCGCTTAGAATTATCACCACAAGTTCTATCTTTGTCTGATCAGACCAGAGAATCTTATTTCTCATAGTCTGGGAGTAAGTCATGTGTTTTGTAGCAAACTCTATGTGGGTTTTCCTATGTCGGACACTGAGGAGAGGCTTCCGTTGGGCCAGTCTGCCATAAAGGCCCGACTGGTGGAGGGATGCAGTGATAGTTGACTTTGTGAAAATTTCTCCCATCTCCCTACTGTATCTGTGGAGCTTAGCCACAGTGATCTTGGGGTTCTTCTTTACCTCTCTCACCAAGGCTCTTCTCCCACAATTGCTCAGTTTCACTGGATGGTCGGGTGTAGGAAGACTTCTGGTGGTCCCAAACGTCTTCCATTTAAGGATTATGGAGGCCATTGTGCTCTTAGGAACCTTGAGAAATGCAGAAATTGTTTTGTAACCTTGACCAGATCTCAATTCTGTCTCTGAGCTCCTTGTCCAGTTCCTTTGACCTCATGATTCTCATTTGATCAGACATGCACTGTGAGCTGTGAGGTCTTATATAGACAGGTGTGTGCCTTAACAAACCATGTCCTATCAGTTAATTAAACACAGCTGGATTCCAATGAAGGAGTAGAGCCAACTCATGGAGGAGCACAAGGAAATGGACAGCATGTGACTTAAATATGAGTGTCTGAGCAAATGGTCTGGATACTTATAACCATGTGATATTTAAGATTTTATTTTTTAATAAATTTGCAAAAAATTCTACATTTCTGTTTTTTCAGTCAAGATGTGGTGCAGAGTGTACAGTTAATGAGAAAAAAATGACCTTTTTGAATTTACCAAATTGCTGCAATGAAACAAAGTGTCAAAAATTTAAAGAGGTCTGAATACTTTCCGAACCCACTATAGGTCAATGGGGACCCTAACTGTGGTGCTATAAAATGTCTGTAAAATGGTTGTAGTAACGGCTAGGGGGCTGCAAAAAGAAACAAAATGAGGGTAAGAGCAGGACATTTGCTCTGCAAACAAATGTGGATAGGAAAATGACTTAAAATAACATATAATACAAAAAACATCTTGAACCAGGAGGCAGAGGTCCAAGTGGAGGAGTGGCGCAGTGCCTTGCTTGTATAGTTTACTGTACTTGTTAATAAATAAATAAATAAATAAATAAAAAAAAATACAATGGGTCGCTCATATTTTTAACAGCCAGCCAAGGGAAAGCAGTCAGGTGTGAGCTGATCTTTTTGTGCTGGGAATGGGTAAATATCCATGGACCTTCCCAGCCTATTAATATCAATCCTCAGCTATCTGATTTGCCTTTGATGGTTATTAAAAATGAGAGAATCTTAAAAAATGACATACGGTTCCTCCTATTTTTAATATCTGGTTAATATCAGCCCCCTGCTGTCTGATTTGCCTTAATAAACTGGGAAGGGCCATAAATATTGGCCTCCTTCTCAGCCTAATAAGACCAGCCCTCAGTCACCTCTGAAATGGCACATCAGTTATATGAGCCAATTGTGTGACTTAGCCTCAGCTCTTCCTAATTCCCTGCTGAATTTGCAGTTGGGGTAATGGGATTGTGTGGTTGTTGTCATCAGCTGGCACTATCAGACACCCTCATTACTAACCCAGTAGTCAAAGAAATTAAACACACAAACAAAAGCTCTTTATCTGAAAAATCACTCACTGACAATGTACCTCCTTAACCCATTTATTAGAAAAAAAACAATAATAATCTACACCGGTCCGCAATAATACAAATGGAGGTCCCACGATGATCCCGGTCTTCTTCATTAAGTGTATGGAGCCCTGTTTGTTATTTGTTTTGGTTTATTTCATTTGATTGCAGGGTTAGTAACAGACACCTCTCCTTTAGGAAACCTATAAACTTGATGTCAAAAGTCACTTCTTCGGTTGTAGCACTATTGCCATATTTTCAGATTTATCATTTTGACCAATTTTGCAGAATATCTCTCCCCTTTTCCTTCAGACTATTTTAATAGACAGTGTCATTTTAAAAGACATCACCCCGTCCAACACAAAGTCCCTTTAGCCACCACTAAATTTCAAAAAAGCAATTCACCACCCTGCAGAACTTCACTCATCTCAGATTCTGCATATGCAGCCCTACTCTGCAAAACAACACTCATATCATTATATCTCTATGCAGCCTCACCCTGCAGAACATCTCTCCTTTCAGTTCATTTATATACAGCGCCATCCCCATCCTGCAGAACATAACTTTTAAGCCTCCTTCATATAAAGCCCCTTCCTTTCCGAACATCATTCCTATTAGGACCTCTATATACACTGCCAATCTGCAGTACATCACACAATTATCACCTTAATTTACAGCATTATCCTGCATTACATCACTCTTCTCATTAATTTACATGCTTATTCTGCAGTATATTACTCCTCTCATCTATACACAGTCCCATCATGCAGAATATCACTTCTCTCATCTATACACAGACACATTATGCAATATATTCATCTTCTCTTTTATATGCAGCCCCATCTTGTAGAACATCACTCTCATCTATACACAGCTATATACTTCAGAACATCACTCCTCTCATCTATATACAGTCCACATTGTGCAGTCCATCACTCATCTATATACAGCCTCCCCTTGCATAAATTACTCCCCACATATATTCTTAGTTCTATGCTGTAGAATATCACTCCTCCATGTATACTGCTTCCCAATCTGCAGTACATCACTCACTTATGTGCAGACTCGTTTTTCAAAACATCACTCCTTTTATCTGCATTCAGTACCATCCTGCAGTACATCACTATTCTGAGAGTATCTATACACAGCACCATACTGTAGTATATCACTCCTCATCACTCTGTATAAAACTCATTGCTGCAGAACATCACCCTCTAAACACAGCCTCATCCTGCACTATATCACTTCTCTCTTCTTTATACAGCCTCATCCTCTACAATGTCACTCCTTTCTCTTTACACTGCCTCATCCTGCACTACATCACTCCTCTCCTCTATGCACAGCCTCATCCTGCACTATATCACTCCTCTCCTCTATACACAGCCCCATCCTGTAGTACATGAATCCTCTTCTTTATACATAGATCCCTCTTGCAATGTTTCACTCCTTTCATCTATTTACAACTCGGTTCTGCAGTATATAACTACTTTCATTTATATATAGCCCCATCCTGCAGAACATCACTCATCATCCCTCTGTATTCAACTCCTTCCTGCTGCTCAGCCCTTGTATATATTTCCATCCTGCAGATGTAGTACATGTCTCCTCTTGGTTACTTGCATGCAATGCTGTTTCCATTGGGTATGTGCCCTGCCCTGTACCATTGGAGGCTCCAACCCCTCATGAGGATGTCATATCTTCCAGAAGCAGCTCCTTTGTAGACACATTTTTGAGGAGCAGGGAATGCTCGCCACCTTCAGCAACTCAACTGATCACTGCTATATCTACACAAAGTTCCTCCAGCAGATGAATAAAGCAGTTGACAAAGGCTCTCTGTGTGTCATGGTGGCTGGTGCAGTACTTTTGCCCTCTGAAGTAAACTGCCTCCTCAGTGCACCCTCTTCCCTCCCTGCTTAATGCATACAGAGCACATGCCCCATCCGCCTTCTACTTCTAGATACACTCCTACCAAAATGGACTAGAACGTGAATGACTCAGTTGACAGAATGCTAGATGGTCATTTGTTCAATGACTTCTACCAAAAGTGGTTAAACAGGATTATTTATCTGCTCAATATAATTATTTTTTCATAACAGTAAGACTAAAATAGCGGCATTTATGATTAATAATGGATGCACAAATTATTTGTTGGTTTATAATAGTCTAAAGAAGACATTCAGAATTCCAATTTACAACATGAATAGAAAGAAAAACACAGCTTGTCTGGGAACATTCTGACCTTAGAACAGAATTGTTCTAATAATGGCTTTAGGCTTAGCTGTTAGAATAACGGTTTTGTTAAACTTGAAAGAGGGGAAAAAAAGAAAATTTCATGATTTATTGATCTGTTGTTCATTCTGGTTTGAAGTTGGTGGTCTGATACCAACTGTCTAAAAAGAGATTGATTCTCTTGCAAGATTCATTTACTTATAAAAAAAGAAGGAAAACTCTGTAAGCACAGACAATTTCCTTATCACATTATTTAACCTTTGTAAATTTCTTATAGCATCTTAATTTGCACATCACTATGACAACTTTTCTATAGTGGTGAATTTAATAAGAGATTAAGCTATTCACTTTCATATTGACTTATTAAACTAAATATGCCACAGTATTTTAGATCAACTGAAATGAAATTAAAGAGTCATGACAGATAATAAATTTCAATAAATCATACACTTGGAATAAGATTTTTTTTCTCAAACTTTTGTGTTTATACAAATGAAAATTTTCTGTAATAAAACTAGATTACACTAATCAGTCATAACCACACTAGAAAAGTAACAGTCATGAAGTCCAAATAAAACATAAATACTGTATTTTATTAAACACATATTCAAATTACAGGTACATATAGCAAAGAGGGGAAAAATGTGACCTCACTGTCAGCACAATAGAATACAAGGGCTGCAAAGACAGCACAGACCTCTGCGTCAATGAAGTTAATGCCAAAAAATGGCAACATATACCGTGGCCACAATATTGCACAAGAGAAAGTGGTAGTTTCCAGCTAAATAAGGAACAAATTATATGGATTAAAGGGAATCTGTCACCCTAAATTGGCGGGATATTTAAATGATGGCAGTCAGGTCAGATGGCGGTGTTTTGGGTACTTGCCTTAACATGTTGTTCGCCGCTGTCTCCATTATTTCTGGGAATTGTAGTCGTTGCCCTTCATATAACTCGCCCGCGCATTGCAATCTTGAATTGCGCACGCGCAGTATGCTTTGCCCGCAGATTGCAATGCGCATGCGCGTTATATGGAGGGCAACGACTACAATTCCCAGAAATAATGGAGACATCAGCGAACAACATGTTAAGGCAAGTACACAAAACACCCCCCATCTGACCTGACTGCCATCATTTAAATATCCCGCCAATTTAGGGTGACAGATTCCCTTTAAGGTAAGTACCTATTAAATAATGCACAGACTCGTACCCACATAATCATATAGTAAGTGGCAGCGGTAAAAATAAAGATTTAAATAATTACCCAAGTGGTGCAGAGGACAGTGGACTCGCAGCCTACCCCGACGCGCATTTCGGAGTAAAACACTCCTTCCTCAGGGGGCGTATAGTGAGTAGCCACAACGGGCATATATTTATATCACCTGTAGCGGAAGTGAGCACGCGTTGCCCCAGCAACGCGGCTAAGCAGCGTGTACCACGTAACGCTGGAGCTGGAAACACTTTGTTCCCTTTTATGAATTTTTTTGGTGGACTTCCGTCCTTTTTGTTATGCAATTCTGTTGTGATTTCATGTATAATTTCCCCTTTTGTGCATGTTATGTTATTTTATTTATTTATCTTTTTCCCCTGTGTTGTCCATTCATATTTGGGAATTGCGAATCAACTTCATGTAAAATTTCCTGAAATTTGAAGATCCCGGGAAGTTCCATCTCTGAGAGGCACTGATCAGTTGACAAGTACTGGCAGATAGAGAGTTGTTCTACGCTCCACGTGTTCCACGTGATATGATTGCGAGGTACTGCTGGGTTGTCATGACAGCCAGGGGTCTGCTGATGACCCTCGTGCCTGTCATTATGATACTTCTGCTAAAAAGATGGTTGCTGGCATTAATAGGAGATTATGATTTTCACTTATGTACTGCTGTATATAGCACAAGCAATCAAATGATCACAGCTTTAAGCCTCCTAAGGGAGCTATTAAATATAGTAAAAAGTAAAAATAAGTATTTAAAAACATTAAAAAATAAAATAAACATAAAAGAGACTAATTACCACCCTGTGCCCTAAAACAATTTAAAAAATACACATATTTTGTGTCTCCTCCTTCTCAAAAGTCTGATGTATCAAAATAGAAAGTATCGTGTATACTCATATATAAGCTGACCCGTGTATAAGCCGACCCCCTTAATTTTGCCACAAAAAACTGGTAAAACTTATTGACTCGCGTATAAGCCTAGGGTGGAAAATGCAGCAGCTACTGGTAAATTACAAAAATAAAAATAGATACCAATAAAAGTAAAATTAATTGAGACATCAGTAGGTTAAATGTTTTTGAATATCCATACTGAATCAGGAGCCCCATATAATGCTCCATACAGTCCATGATGGGCCCCATAAGATGCTCCATACAAAATACGCCCAATATAATGCTGCACAAAGGTTAATAATGGCCCCAAAAGATGCTCCATAGATTATGCCACCATATGGTGCTCTATAGATTATTCCCCCTTAAAATGCTGCATAGATTATGCCCCATATGCTCCATAGATTATGCCCCATATGCTCCACAGATTATGCCCCATATGTTCCACAGATTATGCCCCATATGCTCCACAGATTATGCCCCATACTTTTCCACAGATTATGCCCCATATGCTCCACAGATTATGCCCCATAGGTTCCACAGATTATGCCCCATAGGCTCCACAGATTATGCCCCATAGGCTCCACAGATTATGCCCCATGTGCTCCACAAATTATGCCCTATATGCTCCACAGATTATGCCCCATTGCTCCACAGATTATGCCCCATAGGTTCCACAGATTATGTCCCATAGGCTCCACAGATTATGCCCCATATGCTCCACAGATTATGCCCCATATGCTCCACAGATTATGCCCCATATGCTCCACAGATTATGCCCCATAGGTTCCACAGATTATGCCCCATAGGCTCCACAGATTATGCCCCATAGGCTGCACAGATTATGCCCCATAGGTTCCACAGATTATGCCCCATATGCTCCACAGATTATGTCCATATGCTCCACAGATTATGCCTCATATGCTCCACAGATTATGCCCCATATTTTCCACAGATTATGCCCCATATGTTCCACAGATTATTCCCCATATGCTCCACAGATTATGCCCCATGTGCTCCATAGTATAGTTCCCTTATGCTGCTGCTGCCACTAAAAAAAAAAAAGACATACTCACCTCTCGTCGCTGGGGGCCAGGTGCCGGTGTCCTGAGCAGTCGGGCTATGGAAGACAGGTGCCGGTGTCACCGCTTGCTTGGGGCCCCGGCACCTGAGATATTTACCTGTACCCGGTCCACCGATGGCACCGCTGCCTTCGGGTCCTCCGGCAGTGAATGCTCAGGCAGAGGGCGCGGCGCGTACCAACTACGTCATCGAGCCCTCTGCCTGAACATTCACAGCTAGAGGACGCGAGGACACAGTGGTGAGCAGCGGTGGAACGGGGACAGGTAAATATCGCATATACTCACCCCTCCGTCGGCGCGTCTCTGCAGCCCCTGCTCTTCTCCCGCAGCTCTTCCTTCCTACAGCGGTCACGTGATATGTGCATATTCATGACTTTAATGAGCGGTACCAGTAACCGCTGCAGGAAGGAGCCTGAGATTGTGGGAGAAGCAGGGGGCTGCAGAGACGCGCCGGCAGAGGGGTAAGTATGATCTGACACCCCCGCCCCGCCTCCCCGACGACCCCCCGGTATATGACTCATGTATAAGCCGAGATGGGGACTTTCAGCCCTAAAAACTGGGCTGAAAATCTAGGCTTATACGCGAGTATATACGGTAAATTAATCTGATCAGTAAACTGCATAACAAAAAAAAATCAAAATGTAAGAATTACTTTTTTGTACTCCCAACATTGCAATAAAATGGAATAAGAGGCGATGAAAACATTGTTTCTACCCCAAAATAGTATTAGTAAAAGTGTTGACTCAGGGTGCAAAAAGTAAACTGTCGCACAGCCCCAGATCCCAGAAAATGAAAACAATAAGGATGGAGAGAGACTTTGCTTGAAATTTATTTGACAATAAAACTGAAAAAATGAAGTGATTAAAATTGTGCTTCAATAGCCATAGAAACATCTGTTGCTTATATTGGATCCCTGTATGATTTTGTTTCTATAACTAACAATGCATGTACTTGCTTCATAAAAACTAATACTGATATCATTTATAATTAAAAACTTCTTACCGTGAGTGATAACATATTTATGCTTTCAGTTTTATCATCTTCATATAAAAAAGAATGTGTAATGCAAATATACTGATCTATTTGATGTAATTTCATACAGTATATATAGTGAGCCTGTAACAGAACTTGCTATCACTCTCTTACAAATGAATATTTTATGTGACATTTATAAAAGGTTATATCTTTAAAGCATTCAAATGAATGCAAGTTAGTACTATTTATAGCCAAGCTTTGGGCCCTCATCATGAGTCAGTGTCTCCAGTACATTTGGTGACAGTTTCCACTTGTACTGTAGACACTTATGTAAATCCATTCCAATCTATGGGTCTGCGCACACGTACATGTATGTTACGCATCTGGCGACAGCGGGATCTGAATCTGGATCCAAGGAATCTGTGGTCTCCCATCCAGACCCAGCCGAAGCAGATGCTGCTCAGTTTCACCATCACTCCCATCGCCTATCCAATACCTGAGAGGCACAAGTAGTTACTCTGGTCTTTGTTGATAGTAGCCTTAAACCTAGGTTACAGAACAGGAAAAGGCTGTTGTAAGCCTAAGTCCAGAAATGCCTGCACTGAGCATGTCCGTGACATGGCAAGCCATGATTGGGGGTTAATGTCAGCTGATCCTCTGACCTGGCACCGCCTGATTGGTCACAGATGACGTCACCGATGATGCGAATAACGAGATGGCTGGGGGCGTAGCTTAGCCCTTAAATAGTTTGTCTGTCCGTGGCGCAGCGAGGTCAGATCATACTAATATAGGCAGTGCTCTTGTGTGGACGTGCCAGAATCTGGGCTCCACGTGCTCTCTAGCTTTGCTCTCCGGGACCTGCCCATGCCAGAGTACGCTTGGCTAATTAGCGCAGGTCCTTTAGGCAGGTTTAGCTTATGCCAGGCAGGTAGCCAAGGTGGCGCAGTCTTGCTACGAATATAGGGTAGCTATACACCCTGAGCAGACTGCGGGGCACGTAACCTAGAAAAACAGGCACAAAAAAACAAATATCCAAAAATGAAATAAAAAATCTTTTTGCAAAAATGCATGAAGGTAGTAATAATCATAAGGGTATTTAGTAAACATAATTTTGATCAAAATAATGTACAAGCCATCCCGCCACGTCAAGGCAACCCTCTGTGGGACAGTCCGTGCATATAAGGGTGTGACCGCCCTGTTTTCTGAGTTGAGAAAATCCATCCTGTCTGGCCAGAGCTTCAACTGGTGGGTTCAGTCCCTCTGCCCTTGTTCACATTTAAGTCACTTGACAAGTGGAAAGGTTTTCAATATTAGAGTAGGACTGTCCCACAGAGGGTTGCCTTGACGTGGCGGGATGGCTTGTACATTATTTTGATCAAAATTATGTTTACTAAATACCCTTATGATTATTACTACCTTCATGCATTTTTGCAAAAAGATTTTTTATTTCATTTTTGGATATTTGTTTTTTTGTGCCTGTTTTTCTGTGTAATGGTCATGTGTTAATATGCATTTACATTTTGCATACACATTAACTTACTTTTTCAGTTCAGATCTAGTTTTCTATGGGGCACGTAACCTGTAGCTAACGTGGCGCAGTCTTGCTACAAATATAGGGTAGCTATACACCCTGAGCAGACTGCGGGGCGCGTAACCTGGGCATCGCCTGCCAAGCTGAACAGAGAGTGGCTCAGTCCGGTCGCACACCGGCTGACAGCACTGTTAAATATTAATTATTGGTTATGGATTTATTTGTTATACACTCAATTCTGTACCGAGTACATTGACTTTCAGCTGACATTACATATGCTATTTCTGTATGGTAAAGTGGTAACTCCATATATAGAGACCACATGATCTAAGGGACATATATATAATGACTACATGAAGGGAGGGGCTCTCTCTCTCTTCAGACACATGGAACACTAAGGTGAATGGACAGCTGCTATGTAACTACGTGATGGTTCCTCAGACGCTGCTGAGAAACAGATGTCATTTTACCATTCAGGATACCAAGGAAGAAGTGTATAAGCTTTGCTATGGACAAATGGACAATCTCTTCATAACTATTTCACTCATTTTATGTTTTCCTGCAATGATGTTTTTGGTGGACAGTCCAATAAACCACTACATTTTTTTATAAGAAACATTGTGACAATTTCCTCATAGTATCGCATCTGGTAACAAGTCTTGGTAAAAATATACTTAAAATAAGCATTTTTAACATTTTGGAGAGCCAGCCAGTCACACTTGATTTTTAGAGTGTGAATTTCTGAAAACTTGCAAGGGGAGGAATAGAAGCAAAAGAACGTCAGATGTACAAGTCGTCAGGAAATCCACTACGATATTTCAGGATCAGAAAAGAACCTATGAATGAGGACTAAGAGTTGTCAGACGTACTACAGGAATCAGAAGTGCTGATGACAAGAGGCCAGCGTTGTCCAAGAAAGGAGCTACAAGCTGAGATATTTCAAGGTAAGAAACATGGATGTCATTACTTCTTTTTCTAAGCAAAGTAGACTGAAATTTATGTCTGTAGAGCATTCTAATTTAGAAGTTTTATGGCTCAGCTTATATGCAGAATATGAAATAGAAAATCTAAAGCTAGAATCTAAGCTGGTGTCCTTTAATAGAGAAAGAGAGAAATTGAAAAACATTTTACAGTTGGTTGACGTATTTCATAAGTTTGTGTCAGATAAATCTAAAAATGACTGTGTAGAAATAGTGTCAGATGATACAGTGATGTTCCCGAGATTGACTGTAATGAGGAAATTGAACAATATGTGGGACATGTGTCTGTAATGGCTACTCAAGGTGACCTTGTCTCTGATGATGTAAAAAAGATGGTGGAAACATGGGAGGAGACTTCAGAACTAATCTAGGAGGACACATGGGAGGAGACTTCAGAACTAATGTAGGAGGAAACATGGGAGGAGACTTCAGAACTAATGCAGATGACGTACGAGGGACGGATGTACAAAGGCCACCAAAAATAGAAGACAATTCAGAGGCCCAACTCCAAATTAAAGTTAGGAAAAATTTGTTAAAACTATGCAAAATCATTCCTGCATATGATAACAATATCCATGTGTGCAGAAATTCTGAAATTTTTGAAAGTTTTGTTGATAAGCTTGATTTAAGTAATGCTGAGAAAAATCAATTATTTAAATTGTGGCTTCCTGCAACCTTTTCCAGACGTTTAACATTAAAGTTGTCTTGTGATAACGACTTACATGGAAATCTAAATGATAAAGACAGATTGAAAATTCTGATTTTCTGTGCATTAAATGAAAATTTTCCAGATATTGATATTCTTCAAAAATTAAGGATTGGTCGGAAAGAATGTACTTTTACATTCATGTCCATATTTGAAAGGTTGTACAAAACTCTAATTACCAATGTCAAAACAATATCAATGATAAAGTATTTTGTGGACAAATTTGGATTCCTAAATTCTGTATCTCGTGTTATTGCGTCACAAAAAGATACTTTATTTGAATGTGTGCAATTCCTTGATTTTGCTATAAAACATGAGAATCATGAAAGGAAAAAGCCAGTGTCAAAATCTCCTAAACTGAGTCATCCCCGTAATCAAATCTATGACATATGAAGAAAATTACATATTTGTTATAAGCCATACGAAATGATCCAAGGGTCCACTTTGCAGAAAGAGTTAAAAATTCAAAGTTCAGACCGCTCTGTAAAGAGACAAATGGCGGACATTGACAGACAGAAACAGGTGACTTCTCAGAGTGACATAACTGAGTCTTCAGTTTGTAATTATTATCGGAGCTGCTCAAACAATCATTAAAAAAAGAATGATAAAAAGAGCTTTTCAGGAGATTTTTGACAAAGAAATAAGATTTGGTTTAGGAATTGACTGAAAATTAAATTATATGTTGTGTAAAAGTTTTATACAATATATTATTCAGTTATTTGTAATTATTTTACAAATATAATTCTGTAGTTCACAGCTTTTGTGTATATATAATATAATATATATATATATATATATTCATACAGTATACAGTATACTTGTATAAGTAGAGATTGTATAACTGTATTTTTATATGTATAGTGATATAATTAAAATAAACTACAGTAATAATATTTAGAATTACATTAAAGCCAATACATATATATGTATAAGACATTTCAATTGATTTGTTTCTGTATTAATATGATATTTAACCTTATCTCTTATTTATCCTTAGAATTTTCACTTCAAAGTAAAATATTTAGAATTGAGAGTCCTCAGTGGTTGATACCTTTTAATGGCTAACTGAAAAGATGGTAACAAATTGCAAGCTTTCGAGACTACTAAGGGCTCTTCATCAGGCTAGACTAATACAAAATCTGAAGAATCACATATTTATACACCACACAGCACAGAAAAAATGCAATAGGTAAGACAAGTGACATAAAGCAGAACTGTCATTATGGGAGATAGAGATGAACATAAATATAAAGAATGTACCACTTCAAAGTAGGACTTAATCGGAAAAAACTCTTAGATGGATTTATGCCTTTATTTACACAGGAATTTGTAATAACTGCCTGATTTTATATATTTAACACTTAAAAGGAAATAATATATAACTAACTGAATCTAAATTTAGTTTTTGTGTGTTGCTAACATTTTTGCAGTTATTTATTTGCATGGCAATATGTTCTTACTGCATGACAGTCAAAGTATGTGACATTTAAACTGTTCTAATAATAAGGCTACCATATACCTCTATGTGTTTGTTGTAACTTAAAGCTCTCGTGAAAAGAATTTTGAGAGCTCAGCCTTTGCAAGTCAAAGAATTTTTTTTTTAGTCCTCTTAAGTTCCAGGGTTCAATTACAGTTTGCAAACCCTTGTATGAAGTATAACTATACAACTCATAACTAATTTTCTTATGAGTCCTTCTATCTATAGGATGGTTTACAAAGTTTGTTATGTGTATTTGGGGAATATTCAAAGAAATATTAAGATATTAAATTTAATAGTTTATAATGCGCATTGATAATTAGGATACAATTATTTGGGTTAATATACATGTATTCCTACCTTTTGTATGTGGAATCTGTGGTGTAAAATTATATGTGTCACAGTCTGAATGACAGATGACAGATGCGTGTATGAGCAGCTGCTAAGAGTGAATATATGCTAAGAGAAAATGTACGTGTGATGTATGAAAGGAGAGGTTTCACAATTCATGGTATGCGAGAAAACCAAAACCTTGTTTTTATGAGAAATAATACAAATCAGTTCAATTATTAGAATATTAAGATACATAATGAAATATTATCTACTCAACATATATTCCTTTAGTATTTAATTTTTTATTTAATTGTGGATAAGTGTAATCACTAGTGTTGAGCATTCCGATACCGCAAGTATCGGGTATCGGCCGATATTCGCTGTATCGGAATTCCGATACTTAGTTCCGATATTTTTCCAATATCGTATACCGGAATCGGAAGTTCCCATAATTCTTTGAGAGGCAATGTGATTTTAGTCAGCCAATGAGGAATCTTATGAAGTGTGGGCACATCCTGTAATGCTGCGGTCATCTTAACTAATGGCATGGCTGTGATTGGCTGCTGAAATGATGTCAGAATGCACTATAAAAGGCGCCGCCGCCATTTTAGCATCACTGTGCTGTGAACTCAGTTAGGGACAGAACGCTGACTTTTGAGGGACAGTTAGATATTGCGATTTTGTGTGTACTGGGCTTTAGGCAGGCTAGTTTAACAACCGCTGTGTAAAGCTACCTTTTGCCAGTGTTGTTTTAACAGCTCTGTGCAAGGTGTGTGTGAGAGTGCAGGTGACGCTGCAGTTTGCTCTGCATGCAACGCTGTCTGTAGGCATCTGCACGTTTCACTGACAGACTCTTTTTTTTTCTTCAGTGTAATTCTTGCTGCTCCATGCAATTTAACTATTAGTGTGACGCGCTTCCATCCGTATCCAATACATTGGTTGCAAACACTATAGAAGTAGACAAAGGAGTAGTCTTTCACAGCTTGTGAACAGTTGTGTTTCAGTGTTCACTTCAGTCTGTGTTTTTTATTTTTTGAGTGCACATCACGCTCCAGTTACTTGTTCAAGCACTGCTGCTTGTACTCTGCTGAGCGTGTCTCAGTGCCTCATCCTTTTCATAAATCTCAAATTGGTGCTGCTCCATTCCATTTAAAATCTAATCTATTAGTGTGACGCGCTTCCATCCGTATCCAATACATTGGTTGCAAACACTATAGAAGTAGACAAAGGAGTAGCCTTTCACAGCTTGTGAACAGTTGTGTTTCAGTGTTCACTTCAGTCTGTGTTTTTTATTTTTTGAGTGCACATCACGCTCCAGTTACTTGTTCAAGCACTGCTGCTTGTACTCTGCTGAGCGTGTCTCAGTGCCTCATCCTTTTCATTTATCTCCAATTGGTGCTGCTCCATTCCATTTAAAATCTAATCTATTAGTGTGACGCGCTTCCATCCGTATCCAATATATTGGTTGCAAACACTATAGAAGTAGACAAAGGAGTAGCCTTTCACAGCTTGTGAACAGTTGTGTTTCAGTGTTCACTTCAGTCTGTGTTTTTTATTTTTTGAGTGCACATCACGCTCCAGTTACTTGTTCAAGCACTGCTGCTTGTACTCTGCTGAGCGTGTCTCAGTGCCTCATCCTTTTCATTTATCTCCAATTGGTGCTGCTCCATTCCATTTAAAATCTAATCTATTAGTGTGACGCGCTTCCATCCGTATCCAATATATTGGTTGCAAACACTATAGAAGTAGACAAAGGAGTAGCCTTTCACAGCTTGTGAACAGTTGTGTTTCAGTGTTCACTTCAGTCTGTGCTTTTTATTTTTTGAGTGCACATCACGCTCCAGTTACTTGTTCAAGCACTGCTGCTTGTACTCTGCTGAGCGTGTCTCAGTGCCTCATCCTTTTCATTTTTCTCCAATTGGTGCTGCTCCATTATATTTGAAATCTAATCTATTAGTGTGACGCGCTTCCATCCATATCCAATACATTGGTTGCAAACACTATAGAAGTAGACAAAGGAGTAGCCTTTCACAGATTGTGAACAGTTGTCTGCAGTGTTCACTGCAGTCTCTGAGGAATAACCACACTTAGGCCTTATAACTTTTCTGACTTTCTTTATCAATCTACCAAGATGAAGAAGGCAGGGAGTAAGGCACGTGGTCGTGGCCGTGGAGTTTCAGCAGGGAGAGGACGTGGGATTCTGTGGCTGCTGCCGCACCCAGTGACACAGCATCCACCAGTTTTCCCCGTGAGCGTTCCTTTATGCGCACTTTTGTAGGAGCTCAGCGTACCCCCCTGCTGCGGGAAGAACAAATTGAAGCCGTTGTTAGTTGGATGGCAGCCAATGCATCGACTTCAATTCCTTCCACCTCCTCTCAGGACCACAGCACTGTTGAACAACCATCTGTCTCTTCACCGCCTGCCAAATTGCCCAGGCAGTCAGAGAGTTCTGAACTGGAGCCAGCTGAGTCTCTGCTTCTGTTCTCAGAATCTGTTGGCTTGCAAACAGGGGCCCAGCCAAGCAGCATTCTGGAATGTGAAGAAGAGGCAGTATGCAGTGATGCGCAACAGCTGTGTCTCTCTGAATCTGAAGAGGCGGGTGAGCCAGTGCCGATGGTCAGCACACCGCAGAACGCATCTGATGATGATGAGACTCAGGTGCCATTTTCTGTTGAGCATGGTGCTGGCCAGACCACCCAACAGCAGCAGGTGTTGGAAGAGGGTAGTGGAGATGATGAGGTCCAAGACCCAACATGGCGTGAGGAACAGGAAGGTGGTGGTAGCAGCTCTGAGGAAGAGATTGCCTCAACGGTCCAAACAGTAGGGAGAGGTAGGCTGCAGACTCGGTTGCCTGTAGCCTCCAGTTTGGCACCCGTTTGTAGCAGTTCTCTTCCAACAACCAAAACGGGTGCTCCCAGGACTTGCACTGCGTGGTCCTTTTTTGACACACTTGCAGATGATATTTGCTATGTCAAATGCAAGCTGTGTAATCAAAAAGTAAAAAGAGGTAAAAATGTCAGTAACCTTAATACCACAAATATGTGGAAACATGTGCGGTCAAAGCACGTGGTTGAGTTCCAAAGACACACTGGAGATGTAGGCCAACCTACAGCAGCACCTACATCTTCAGCTCGTGTTGGAGCCTCTTCCTCCAGCTCACACACAGCTGGTTCGGCTTCCTCACAGGATCGCCATGGAAGAACCTCTGTCACTGTTGTCCAGAGACCCAGTGTTATTCCACCCACAGCTGCAAGTTCCCTGTCATCCTCACACTCCCAGGCCACAAAACAGCCATCGGTAGCACAGGCATGGGATAAAAGACGGCCATACTCGGCAAACCATCCACGAGCACAGGCTCTGAATGCTGGCATTGCAAAACTCCTGTCCCTTGAAATGCTGTCATTCAGGCTGGTGGAGACTGACAGTTTCCGTAACTTAATGGCATTGGCAGTCCCACAATACAATGTGCCCAGCCGATTTTATTTCAGCAGGCAAGCCGTCCCTGGTCTGCAAAAGCATGTTGAGGGAAAAATTAAACATGCGCTACTAAACGCCGTCAGTAGCAAGGTCCACCTGACCACCGATGCGTGGACCAGTACCCATGGCCAGGGACGATACCTTTCCCTCACTGCCCATTGGGTCAATGTTGTGGAGCCGGGTACAGATCTTGCGAGTGGCGCTGTACGTGTTCTGCCAACTCCAAGGATTGCAGGAATCAAGTCTGTCCACATTGACTCCTCCTTCTACTCCAGTTCCTCAGAATCATCGCTGCACGAGCCGTCACGGTCTACCTCCACATGGACCCGTGAACGCTTACCTGATGCGACCGATATGAGCACAGCCGTAGCCAAACGTCAACAGGCCGTCCTCAAATTAATTTCAATGGGGAATCGAAGCCACACAGCGCAGGAGGTCTGGAATGCCATCAAGAAGGAGAGCGACGTGTGGTTTTTGCCAGCGAATCTCCAGCCAGGCTTGGTAGTGTGTGACAATGGCCGAAATCTGGTGGCAGCTCTGGGCCTTGGCAACCTCACTCACATACCATGTCTGGCACATGTGGTCAACTTGGTCGTGCAGAGTTTTTTGAGGGACTATCCGATCTTGATGCACTGCTGCACAAGGTCCGCCTAGAGTGCGCTCACTTGCGACTTTCCAGCATGGCCAGATCGCGCATTGCAGCTCTTCAACGCAGATTTCGCCTTCCAGAACATCGCATCATATGTGACGTACCCACCAGGTGGAATTCCACGTTACATATGTTGGAGCGGTTGTGTGAGCAGCAGCCAGCAGTAATGGAGTATCAGCTGCATCAGGCGCAATCAACTCGCAATTTGCGCCGTTCACACTTCACCACTACTGAGTGGGCCTCTATGAAGGACATCTGCCACGTTTTGCGTCCGTTTGATGAGTCAACGCGGATGGCAAGTGCAGATGATGCACTAGTCAGCCTGACTGTCCCCCTTATCTGCCTGCTTCAAACAACACTGCAAGCACTAAGGGATGAGGTTTTGGAAGAGGTGGAGGATGAGGAGTCACAAATTCCATCACCTTCTGGACAGTCAGCGCAACGTGGTTCCTCACAAAGGGCTGGGCAGGGCTCACTTTGTGAGGAGGATGAGGAGGAGTCAATGGAGGAGGAAGACATCGCTCCAGAGGTGCCTCCATCTCGGTATCCGAGTTCCTGCAACGTCTGCTGGTCCTTGGTAGTGTTTTGGAGCACAGGTACCTCCTGCTTAGTAACCGTGTCCCAGTAACATCAGCTGGTACAAGGTTGTGCTACAAATACAAGATACAGAACAAGAGACACAAGAACAATAAGCAGAATATCTAAAAGCAGAAGAACATGAAGTATAAGACCAAAATGAAGAGCAAAATATATGCTCTAAATTATAAGCAGAAGAAGACTAAGCAGTGTATGGGGGTGAGTCCGTTCCTCCTCGTGGTGCCCCTGGAAAATGCCTGCTGCTGCAGGCTAAACTGAACACAGACAAATACTGTTGTAATTTAAATCTTTTGTGACAGCAAGAACGGAAGAATGAAAAATTCATACTTTGACAGATTACAAGTACAGGATTCTCTGTCAAAAATAAGAATATGATGAAGAAGATGAAGTACAATATGAATTAGAATGATAGTTTAATAAGAAGAATATGAGTAATGTTAACAGAAAGATCAATAGCAAGAAGTTTAAGAAGAAGATAAAGAAGGTGAAGATGAAGAATAATTTGATGAAAAAGATGATGCTGCTGAAGATTATGAAGGAGAAAGTGTGTCAAAAGTTAAAAAAGGTGAAGAGCATGGAAGTTGTGAAATATACATATTTGCCAAAATAGAAAAAACGTGAACAACATTGTCAATTTCTTCGTCAATCCGAACATCTTTAAAAAAAAAAATATTAATGCTATTCCATTTGATTGTGTTAAACATCTATGCCTTTAATGTCTCCTCACCTTCCCCAATACATTGTACATTACTCTTTGTTGTTTTCCTTCATGTACAATTAACCAACAAGGCAAGAATGGGTTTTTTTTAATTCCGATATTTTGTTCCCATAGACTTACATTGGACTTCCGGTATCGGTATCGGGTATCGCCGATATTTTTTGGGTATCGGCGATACCATTCCGATTCCGATACTTTTGGATATCGGAAAGTATCGCTCAACTCTAGTAATCACACAACAAAATGGTTTATCAAGGAAATCTACATTTAGATTATTTTTTTTCCTTTTCCCAAAGGATAATTTTATGATATTCAATGTTATTTTTAATGGTTACATAGATGATACACATCTTCAGACAAATATATGGTATAAAGCTAAAACAGAAGTTACATAAATAATTTATAAAACAATTATTTTTTTCATTTTGGTTTTGATAACTGAATTATTTCATAAAATAATATTTTTTTTGGTATTAAGGGGGAAATGTGTTTTTGATCTTGAATACATCATCACATTTCATCAATACCTCTTCTTCACACATTTTAAAGAATATAAAAAGGTACAATGGTATAACTACTAGAGATAATAACATTAAATATTATAAAGAGTCATTTCTTTACACTAAGAAGGGGATTACATGCCAATTTGCATAATTAGAAAATTTTGGTAACACAAGGTCATGACAAATATGAAATCATCCAGATAATGGAAATATTAAGGGTATTTGTTACTGAGAATATAATTACTCAGAATTTGTCATATACATATAAAGGCCTTATTTTCATTTTTATTCTTATTTTATTTTCATTTTTATTATTTTTGTTTTTATTCTTATTTTTCATTTTTAATTTTATTCTTCCTTTATCTCTATTTTTGATTCTTAATTTTTATTTTTTATCTCAATCAAGAGAAAAAAACATCAATATTTAATAAAGTAATGTCTAGTATGAGAATATTGCTTCATTAAATATAGTGAAGATATTGTTTCATGAAAAGAAAATGTTCTAATTCTGAGTAAATACAATAATTCTTTCATTCATTCATTCACTCATATTCACATTTTGGTTCATGGCTATACATTCTTACCTATTATTGGTCTAATAAATATATTCCATTAATAAAGTTTTAGTAATAAAGATGGAAACACTTGTTACATAAAGAATACACTGACTCCTATGGGTTGAAAAGGTAATTACACCTATGACATAAAAATGTTCTGTCTCATGAAGAATATGGTTAATAATGCATTATCATTTATTATTGTTTTACTACACAAACATGAATTCCATATTACTATTCTGATAATAATTCTATGGATATTACTGATTGCTATGGTACGCTGTGATATTATAGGTTAGGAAAATTACCAGATTTGGTATACAATAGGGAATGAAGACTTCAAGCAAGATATTGGAATTATGTTAATAAAGACTTTTCATATTTCTAAATTCAAGTAATTTTGAAAAGCTGCAAGAAGAAAAAGCTGAAGTCCCAGAAGATAACAAGGCTATATGATTTCTGAGCAATAAAGAACTGTGTCAATTACAATTCATTTCATCACTGACAACCACAACTGCAGTATTCACCACTGACAGCCACGATTGCAGTATCTAACCTGACAACCACAATGGCAGAGGACGATGATCCTATGATGCTAATAAGAACTGTGTTATCGCTTTTTTATCAAGTTCCAGTGGTTTCCTATCACCTATGAAGCTTCAATGAAAGCTGGTGAACAATAAGGTAATTGTCAGGAAGCTACAACCCTGACATGAGTCCTGTGCATTAGGACTAAGGACTAGAGTTGAGCATTCCGATACCGCAAGTATCGGGTATCGGCCGATATTCGCTGTATCGGTATTCCGATACTTAGTTCCGATATTTTTTATATATCGTATACCGGAATCGGAAGTTCCCATAATTCTTTGAGAGGCAATGTGATTTTAGACAGCCAATGAGGAATCCTACGAAGTGTGGGCACATCCTGTAATGCTGCGGTCATGTTAACTAATGGCATGGCTGTGATTGGATGCTGAAATGATGTCAGAATGCACTATAAAAGGCGCCGCCGCCATTTTACCATCACTGTGCTGTGAATTAAGTTAGGGACAGGACGCTGCTCTGCTGACTCTGAGGGACAGTTGGAGATAGCGTTTTTGTGAATTGTTCTGTAGGCAGGCTATTTGAGAAACCGCTCTGTAAATCATCCTTTTTCCTTGCAGTGTTGTTTTCACAGCTCTGTGCAAGGTGTGTGTGTGAGTGCAGGTGACGCTGCAGTTTGCTCTGCATCCAACGCTGTTTGTAGTCATCTGCACGTGTCACTCACTGACTCTTTTTTTTTTTATTTTGTGGAATTGGTGCTGCTCCATTCAAATGAAATTAACAGTGATCTATTAGTGTGACGTGCTTCCATCCGTATACAATACATTGGTTGCAAACAGTCTAGAAGTACACAAAGGGGCCTTTCACAGCTAGTGAACAGTTGTGTGCAGTGTTCACTGTAGACTGAGGTTTTCATTTTTGGAGTGCAGATCACGCTCCAGTTAGTTCTTCAACCACTGCTGGTTGTAGTCTGCTGAGGGTGTGCCACTGCCTCATCCTTGACATTTTTCTCAAATTGGTGCTGCTCCATTCTATTTCAAATAACTCAAATCTATTAGTGTGACGCGCTTCCATCCATATACAATACATTGATTGCAAACAGTCTAGAAGTACACAAAGGGGCCTTTCACAGCTAATGAACAGTTGTGTGCAGTGTTCACTGGAGTCTGAGGTTTTCATTTTTGGAGTGCAGATCACGCTCCAGTTAGTTCTTCAACCACTGCTGGTTGTAGTCTGCTGAGCGTGTGCCACTGCCTCATCCTTGACATTTTTTCTCAAATTGGTGCTGCTCCATTCTATTTCAAATAACTCAAATCTATTAGTGTGACGTGCTTCCATCCGTATACAATACATTGGTTGCAAACAGTCTAGAAGTACACAAAGGGGCCTTTCACAGCTAGTGAACAGTTGTGTGCAGTGTTCACTGGAGTCTGAGGTTTTCATTTTTGGAGTGCAGATCACGCTCCAGTTAGTTCTTCAACCACTGCTGGTTGTAGTCTGCTGAGCGTGTGCCACTGCCTCATCCTTGACATTTTTTCTCAAATTGGTGCTGCTCCATTCTATTTCAAATAACTCAAATCTATTAGTGTGACGCGCTTCCATCCGTATACAATACATTGGTTGCAAACAGTCTAGAAGTACACAAAGGGGCCTTTCACAGCTAGTGAACAGTTGTGTGCAGTGTTCACTGGAGTCTGAGGTTTTCATTTTTGGAGTGCAGATCACGCTCCAGTTAGTTCTTCAACCACTGCTGGTTGTAGTCTGCTGAGCGTGTGCCACTGCCTCATCCTTGACATTTTTCTCAAATTGGTGCTGCTCCATTCTATTTCAAATAACTCAAATCTATTAGTGTGACACGCTTCCATCCGTATACAATACATTGGTTGCAAACAGTCTAGAAGTACACAAAGGGGCTTTTCACAGCTAGTGAACAGTTGTGTGCATGTTCACTGTAGTCTGAGGTTTTCATTTTTGGAGTGCAGATCACGCTC
Organism: Oophaga sylvatica; assembly: GCA_033576555.1. NCBI lineage: Eukaryota > Metazoa > Chordata > Amphibia > Anura > Dendrobatidae > Oophaga > Oophaga sylvatica. The sequence goes on from JARQOD010000005.1 coordinate 367,108,520, forward strand.
CAGTTAGTTCTTCAACCACTGCTGGTTGTAGTCTGCTGAGCGTGTGCCACTGCCTCATCCTTGACATTTTTCTCAAATTGGTACTGCTCCATTCTATTTCAAATAACTCAAATCTATTAGTGTGAAGCGCTTCCATCCGTATACAATACATTGGTTGCAAACAGTCTAGAAGTACACAAAGGGGCCTTTCACAGCTAGTGAACAGTTGTGTGCAGTGTTCACTGTAGTCTGAGGTTTTCATTTTGGAGTGCAGATCACGCTCCAGTTAGTTCTTCAACCACTGATGGTTGTAGTCTGCTGAGCGTGTGCCACTGTCTCATCCTTGACATTTTTCTCAAATTGGTGCTGCTCCATTCTATTTCAAATAACTCAAATCTATTAGTGTGACGCGCTTCCATCCGTATCCAATACATTGGTTGCAAACAGTCTAGAAGTACACAAAGGGGCCTTTCACAGCTAGTGAACAGTTGTGTGCAGTGTTCACTGTAGTCTGAGGTTTTCATTTTTGGAGTGCAGATCACGCTCCAGTTAGTTCTTCAACCACTGCTGGTTGTAGTTTGCTGAGCGTGTGCCACTGCCTCATCCTTGACATTTTTCTCAAATTGGTGCTGCTCCATTCTATTTCAAATAACTCAAATCTATTAGTGTGACGCGCTTCCATCCGTATACAATACATTGGTTGCAAACAGTCTAGAAGTACACAAAGGGGCCTTTCACAGCTAGTGAACAGTTGTGTGCAGTGTTCACTGTAGTCTGAGGTTTTCATTTTTGGAGTGCAGATCACGCTCGTTAGTTCTTCAACCACTGCTGTTGTAGTCTGCTGATCGTGTGCCAGTGTCTCATCCTTGACATTTTTCTCAAATTGGTGCTGCTCCATTCTATTTCAAATAACTCAAATCTATTAGTGTGACGCGCTTCCATCCGTATCCAATACATTGGTTGCAAACAGTCTAGAAGTACACAAAGGGGCTTTTCACAGCTAGTGAACAGTTGTGTGCAGTGTTCACTGTAGTCTGAGGTTTTCATTTTTGGAGTGCAGATCACGCTCCAGTTAGTTCTTCAACCACTGCTGGTTGTAGTCTGCTGAGCGTGTGCCACTGCCTCATCCTTGACATTTTTCTCAAATTGGTGCTGCTCCATTCTATTTCAAATAACTCAAATCTATTAGTGTGACGCGCTTCCATCCGTATACAATACATTGGTTGCAAACAGTCTAGAAGTACACAACGGGGCCTTTCACAGCTAGTGAACAGTTGTGTGCAGTGTTCACTGTAGTCTGAGGTTTTCATTTTTGGAATGCAGATCACGCTCCAGTTAGTTCTTCAACCACTGCTGGTTGTAGTCTGCTGAGCGTGTGCCACTGCATCATCCTTGACATTTTTCTCAAATTGGTGCTGCTCCATTCTATTTCAAATAACTCAAATCTATTAGTGTGACGCGCTTCCATCCGTATACAATACATTGGTTGAAAACAGTCTAGAAGTACACAAAGGGCCTTTCACAGCTAGTGAACAGTTGTGTGCAGTGTTCACTGTAGTCTGAGGTTTTCATTTTTGGAGTGCAGATCACGCTCCAGTTAGTTCTTCAACCACTGCTGGTTGTAGTCTGCTGAGCGTGTGCCACTGCCTCATCCTTGACATTTTTCTCAAATTGGTGCTGCTCCATTCTATTTCAAATAACTCAATCTATTAGTGTGACGGCTTCCATCCGTATCCAATACATTGGTTGCAAACAGTCTAGAAGTACACAAAGGGGCCTTTCACAGCTAGTGAACAGTTGTGTGCAGTGTTCACTGTAGTCTGAGGTTTTCATTTTGGAGTGCAGATCACGCTCCAGTTAGTTCTTCAACATGCTGGTTGTAGTCTGCTGAGCGTGTGCACTGCCTCATCCTTGACATTTTTCTCAATTGGTGCTGCTCCATTCTATTTCAAATAACTCAAATCTATTAGTGTGACGCGCTTCCATCCGTATACAATACATTGGTTGCAAACAGTCTAGAAGTACACAAAGGGGCCTTTCACAGCTAGTGAACAGTTGTGTGCAGTGTTCACTGTAGTCTGAGGTTTTCATTTTGGAGTGCAGATCACGCTCCAGTTAGTTCTTCAACATGCTGGTTGTAGTCTGCTGAGCGTGTGCCACTGCCTCATCCTTGACATTTTTTCTCAATTGGTGCTGCTCCATTCTATTTCAAATAACTCAAATCTATTAGTGTGACGCGCTTCCATCCGTATACAATACATTGGTTGCAAACAGTCTAGAAGTACACAAAGGGGCCTTTCACAGCTAGTGAACAGTTGTGTGCAGTGTTCACTGTAGTCTGAGGTTTTCATTTTTGGAGTGCAGATCACGCTCCAGTTAGTTCTTCAACCACTGCTGGTTGTAGTCTGCTGAGCGTGTGCCACTGCCTCATCCTTGACATTTTTCTCAAATTGGTGCTGCTCCCATTCTATTTCAAATAACTCAAATCTATTAGTGTGACGCGCTTCCATCCGTATACAATACATTGGTTGCAAACAGTCTAGAAGTACACAAAGGGCCTTTCACAGCTAGTGAACAGTTGTGTGCAGTGTTCACTGTAGTCTGAGGTTTTCATTTTTGGAGTGCAGATCACGCTCCAGTTAGTTCTTCAACCACTGCTGGTTGTAGTCTGCTGAGCGTGTGCCACTGCCTCATCCTTGACATTTTTCTCAAATTGGTGCTGCTCCATTCAATTAAATATCAAATCTATTAGTGTGACGGCTTCCATCCGTATCCAATACATTGGTTGCAAACAGTCTAGAAGTACACAAAGGGGCCTTTCACAGCTAGTGAACAGTTGTGTGCAGTGTTCACTGTAGTCTGAGGTTTTCATTTTGGAGTGCAGATCACGCTCCAGTTAGTTCTTCAACATGCTGGTTGTAGTCTGCTGAGCGTGTGTCACTGCCTCATCCTTGACATTTTTCTCAATTGGTGCTGCTCCATTCTATTTCAATAACTCAAATCTATTAGTGTGACGCGCTTCCATCCGTATACAATACATTGGTTGCAAACAGTCTAGAAGTACACAAAGGGGCCTTTCACAGCTAGTGAACAGTTGTGTGCAGTGTTCACTGTAGTCTGAGGTTTTCATTTTTGGAGTGCAGATCACGCTCCAGTTAGTTCTTCAAACACTGCTGGTTGTAGTCTGCTGAGCGTGTGCCACTGCCTCACATCCTTGACATTTTTCTCAAATTGGTGCTGCTCCATTCTATTTCAAATAACTCAAATCTATTAGTGTGACGCGCTTCCATCCGTATACAATACATTGGTTGCAAACAGTCTAGAAGTACACAAAGGGGCCTTTCACAGCTAGTGAACAGTTGTGTGCAGTGTTCACTGTAGTCTGAGGTTTTCATTTTTGGAGTGCAGATCACGCTCCAGTTAGTTCTTCAACACTGCTGGTTGTAGTCTGTGAGCGTGTGCCACTGCCTCATCCTTGACATTTTTCTCAAATTGGTGCTGCTCCATTCTATTTCAAATAACTCAAATCTATTAGTGTGACGCTGCTTCCATCCGTATACAATACATTGGTTGCAAACAGTCTAGAAGTACACAAAGGGGCCTTTCACAGCTAGTGAACAGTTGTGTGCAGTGTTCACTGTAGTCTGAGGTTTTCATTTTTGGAGTGCAGATCACGCTCCAGTTAGTTCTTCAACCACTGCTGGTTGTAGTCTGCTGAGCGTGTGCCACTGCCTCATCCTTGACATTTTTCTCTAATTGGTGCTGCTCCATTCTTTTTCAAATAACTCAAATCTATTAGTGTGACGCGCTTCCATCCGTATCCAATACATTGGTTGCAAACAGTCTAGAAGTACACAAAGGGGCCTTTCACAGCTAGTGAACAGTTGTGTGCAGTGTTCACTGTAGTCAGAGGTTTTCATTTTTGGAGTGCAGATCACGCTCCAGTTAGTTCTTCAACCACTGCTGGTTGTAGTCTGCTGAGCGTGTGCTACTGCCTCATCCTTGACATTTTTCTCAAATTGGTGCTGCTCCATTCTATTTCAAATAACTCAAATCTATTAGTGTGACGCGCTTCCATCCGTATACAATACATTGGTTGCAAACAGTCTAGAAGTACACAAAGGGGCCTTTAACAGCTAGTGAACAGTTGTGTGCAGTGTTCACTGTAGTCTGAGGTTTTCATTTTTGGAGTGCAGATCACGCTCCAGTTAGTTCTTCAAACAATGCTGGTTGTAGTCTGTTGAGCATGTGCCACTGCCTCATCCTTGACATTTTTCTCTAATTGGTGCTGCTACATTCTATTTCAAATAACTCAAATCTATTAGTGTGACGCGCTTCCATCCGTATACAATACATTGGTTGCAAACAGTCTAGAAGTACACAAAGGGGCCTCTCACAGCTAGTGAACAGTTGTGTGCAGTGTTCACTGTAGTCTGAGGTTTTAATTTTTGGAGTGCAGATCACGCTCCAGTTAGTTCTTCAAACAATGCTGGTTGTAGTCTGCTGAGTGTGTGTCACTGCCTCATCCTTGACATTTTTCTCAAATTGGTGCTGCTCCATTGTATTTCAAATAACTCAAATCTATTAGTGTGACGGGCTTCCATCCGTATACAATACATTGGTTGCAAACAGCCTTTTTGTTAAGGTAAAGTATTATATCGACATTGTACAGGTGTTGCTATTCAGTCTGATAACTAGATATCATTCACCTTTTCTATCAGTTGTCGTTGTTTCAGCACCACTTGCAGGTATATATTTTGCTATTGTGACTTTGCACTATTGACTTTAACAAGGTAATGCATGATTTTTGTTACCGATTCTCTTGTTACATGATGGACCTTTATGATATGGGTTGTTAAATTTTTAATTAAATATGTATTTTTTCAAATGACACAAATATAAGTAATGTTGAAGAGGACTAGTCCTACATCCATTGTTTGCACAATATTACAGGTGTACATCACGTCCCTTAATCAACAATGGATTATTATATTTACTTGTATGCTTTTATTTAAAAGCCAAGAAGACTGAAGGCTAACCTTCGCACTGCAGCTGTTGTCAAAGTTCAACCCACATTATGCACTTCCAACATTGCAGCATTTGAGGCATGATGTGAGTTGGATTTGTCTAAGTTATGGAGTGACAAGGTTCACCATCAGTACCCTATAGCATAAGTAGGCTTTTGTGTTAGCATTTGTGTTCGACATGTGGATATCTGCAGTAATATGTCACAATTATTTTGTTACAGATTTGTGACAAAGACTAATAATTTTATGGTTTTAAAGGTGACGTTTCACTTGTTTACAGCTTAGAAATAAGGGTGTAGCCTCTTATCTATGTGTAGCAGTAGCCACTTTAACATGTCATGTTTTTTTCAACATGTGTAGCTAGCTAGCAGTAATTTTTGCCGGACACACAGCAGGGGAACAGCAGGCGTTACTGAACCCCACAAACACATCAGCGATTGTTTTGATCTGTGCATCCAACACTTCTGAGCAGCAACTGGCGGTGTTGAAGCCCAGGGTCAAGGAGGTGTAGGCAGAGGCCTAGTATGAGATGTTAGAAGTTTAATTTGGAGTTAGCAGCATTAATTTTTGCCAGACACACAGCAGGGGAACAGCAGGCGTTACTGAACCCCACTAACACTAAAGCTTGTGTATTGGTCTGTGGACACGACACTTCTGAGCAGCAACTGGCAGTGTTGTAGCCCAGGGAGTAGAGTTCAGGTGGTAGAAAGATGAACATAACAGGAGACATGGATAACATTGCCAACCAGTTATTTAATCTGAAACCGGACAGGCAAATTCATGCGAGATCCATGCCTTGTTCATTTTCTGAAAAGTAAGCCGGTCTACATTATCGGAGGATAGTCGCATGCGACGGTCTGTTAGTACACCACCTGCAGCACTGAAGAAGCGCTCCGATAATACACTGGCAGCAGGGCAAGCCAGCACCTCCAATGCATACTGGCTAAGCTCTGGCCATGTATCCAGCTTAGAGACCCAAAACTTGAATGGGGAAGAGCCATCTGGGAGTACATTGAGAGGGCAAGACATGTAGTCTGTCACCATCTTACGGAAACGTTGCCTCCTGCTGACTGGAGCCGTCTCGGATGGTGTAGACATTGGTGGCGCTGCCACAAAACTTCGCCACATTTGGAACATACTGGTCTTGCTGTTGTGAATGTGCTAGAAATGAATTCTGAGCAGAATCTCCCTCTGGTGGTTACAAACAGTACTGAACTATCCAATGAAGATTGTGAAGATTGGAGATCAGGTGTTACTGACTGGTCTTATATAAGGGAGGTTCCCTCCCATCAGGGTTGCCGGTGATCAATTGTTCTGGTCTCATCTTTGATTCCTGTACACTTTCTAGCTTGCTGTTTCGTGCCTGCATCTTTTGCTAACAGATAAGACATTTTCTTCTTTTATTTTTTTTGTGCTTGTTTTTTGCATTTTGTCCTGCACTTCTGTGGGGGTCTGCCGGGTCCCCTTGGGGGGCTTGTGCTCCTCTCAGTTTAGTTCAACCACTGTTGTTTGTTCATTTGCCTTTTCCAGTTTTTTCAGTGGCTGCTGTTTAGTTTTTGTTACACCAGAGAACTAATTTAGGTGGTAGAGGTCGTGTGATCTTAGGTGTTTTTGTAATTAGTAGAGTTGGTACTTTTCAGGGTTTTTTGGGATTGCAGTAAGTGCCCTTCCTATCCTTTTCTATTTAGGAAGTTTGGGCCCCAACGTTTGCTCATACTATTTTCTGTCTGTGTCTGAATATTCCTCTTGTCTAACCGCCATTACATGTTTGGGGGCTTTCTATGTTCTTTGGGGATCTGCTCGGGGCAGATAGCTTTCCTCTTTCTATCTTTAGGTGTAGTTAGCTTCTCAGGCTGTGACGAGGCGTCTAGGACCAACGTAGGTACGCTCCACGGCTGCCTTTAGTTGTGGTGGTTAGTCAGGGTACTGCAATCCCATAGATTCCAACCTCTCTGGTGTATTGCCTTTTTTGCCTGCTCTCCTCAGCTACCAAATCATAACATCTTGCCCTGTGCAGAGGCGCTGCTTGTGCTCCCTCTTGTTGCAGAGCTGTCTCCACTGCCTCGACGCACACAGCTGCTTTGTAAAGCAGTAGCAGCAGCAGTGCTCTCGGCTGGAATGGAGAACATTATGGATTGCACCAGTGTGTCTTGGTACTCCCGCATTTTACGCTCCCGGTTCAAGGTGTGATGAGGCTTTGTAAGTTGTCACGGTAGCGAGGGTCTAGGAGGGTGGACACCCAATAATCAGACGTGGTGAGAATGTGGGCGATGCGGCGGTCGTTTCTCAGGCACTGCAGCATGAAATCAACCATGTGCTGCAGACTCCCAACTGGCCAAGAAACGCTGTCCCCTGCAAGAGGCGTCATCTCTGCCTGCTCTGCATCACCCCACCCTCGCTATACATACTGACTAGAGCGTTGTGTACCTCCCTCTGGAGCGATGTCTTCCTCCTCCATTGACTCCTCCTCATCCTCCTCACAAAGTGAGCCCTGCCCAGCCCTTTGTGAGGAACCACGTTGCGCTGACTGTCCAGAAGGTGATGGAATTTGTGACTCCTCATCCTCCACCTCTTCCAAAACCTCATCCCTTAGTGCTTGCAGTGTTTTTGAAGCAGGCAGATAAGGGGGGCAGTCAGGCTGACTAGTTCATCATCTGCACTCGCCATCTGCATTGACTCATCAAACGCACGCAAAACGTGGCATATGTCCTTCATAGAGTCCTTCGCCAGTCCTTACACTGGCTGCCCATTCATTATAGTATCCAATTCAAAGTACTGGTTGTCACCCACAAAGCTCTCCACAGTGCAGCACCCCCTACATCTCCTCCCTCATTTCTATCTATCGGCCTAACCAACTGCTGCGCTCTGCAAACGACCTTCGACTAACCTCTGCACTAATCCGTACCTCCCACTCCCGACTCCAAGACTTCTCCCGTGCTGCGCCAATCCTCTGGAATACTCTACCCCAAGAAATTAGGACTATCTGCAATTAGCATGGTTTCAGGCGCTCCCTCAAAACACATTTGTTCAGAGCGGCCTATCACATTCACTAATCAAAGTCATTCTATGTGTAAGTCTGTGTGTGTAGCCCATTCACTATCTCCATCCATCCATCACTCCCTCAAAATGGCTGGACCATCATTGTAAATACACCATTGTATATAAACACCTGGACTTTGTATGTCCCCCACCTCATTGTAGATTGTAAGCTCTCACGAGCAGGGGCGGCTTATATTGCTTTAATTATTGTATTGTTAACGTTGTTACTTATGACTTGTGTTCTGAAACTGTTAAACTGTAAAGCGCTGCGGAATATGTTGGCGCTATATAAATAAAGATTATTATTATTATAGAGGCCCACTCAGTAGTGGTGAAGTGTGAACGGCGCAAATTGCGAGTTGATTGCGCCTGATGCAGCTGATACTCCATTACTGTTGGCTGCTGCTCACACAACCGCTCAAACATATGTAAAGTGGAATTCCACCTGATGGGTACGTCACATATGATGCGATGTTCAGGAAGGCGAAATCTGCGTTGCAGAGCTGCAATCAGCGATCTGGCCATGCTGGAACGTCGCAAGTGAGCGCACTCTAGGCGGACCTTGTGCAGCAGTGCATCAAGATCCGGATAGTCCCTCAAAAAACTCTGCACGACCAAGTTGAGCACATGTGCCAGACATGGTATGTGAGTGAGGTTGCCAAGGCCCAGAGCTGCCACCAGATTTCGGCCATTGTCACACACTACCAAGCCTGGCTGGAGATTCGCTGGCAAAAACCACACGTCGCTCTCCTGCTTGATGGCATTCCAGAGCTCCTGCGCTGTGTGGCTTCGATTCCCCATGGAAATTAATTTCATGACGGCCTGTTGACGTTTGGCCATGGCTGTGCTCATATCGGTCGCAACAGGTAAGCATTCACGGGTCCATGTGGAGTTAGACCGTGACGGCTCCTGCAGCGATGATTCTGAGGAACTGGAGTAGGAGGAGGAGTCAATGTGTACGGACTTGATTCCTGCAATCCTTGGAGTTGGCAGAACAGTACAGCGCCACTCGCAAGATCAGTACCCGGCTCCACAACATTGACCCAATGGGCAGTGAGGGAAAGGTATCGTCCCTGGCCATGGGTACTGGTCCACGCATCGGTGGTCAGGTGGACCTTGCTAGTGACGGC
>JARQOD010000005.1:367117794-367150892 GCA_033576555.1 Oophaga sylvatica
CCACTGAAAAACTGGAAAAGGCAAATGAACAAATAACAGTGGCTCCAGAAGAACTGAGAGGAGACCAAGCCCCCCGGGGAGGGGGACCTGACTAACTTCACAGAAATGCAGAGAAATATGCAAATGGCAAGCACAAAAACAAGAAACAGAAAATATCTTATCTGAGAGCAGGAGAAGACGCAAGACTCAGCAAGCTTCCAAGTGAACCAGGAACCACAGTTGAGACAAGAGAAATTGATCACCGGAAACCATGATGGGAGGGAACCTCCCTTATATAAGACCAGTCTGTAACTCCTGATTGCCAATCTCATTGAATGGTTCAGTACTGTTTGTAACCACCAGAGGGAGCTTCTGCTCAGAATTCATTTCTAACCCATTCACAACAGGGACCATTATACACTGGATAATTAAAAATGGGGCCCATTATGTATGGAGCATTATATTGGCCCATCTTACACTGGAGCATCATCCATGGGGCCCATCATATGCTAGAGCATTCTAAATGGGCAGATCAGACACTGAAGCATCATCCATGAGGCCCAACATATACTGCAGCATTCTAAAAGGGGGAAAACATAGACACTGGAGCAGCATTTACTGGGACCATTATACACTGGAGCATTATAAATGGGGCCTATTATATATGGAGCATTATTTTGGCCCATAAAACACTGGAGCATCATCCATGGGGCCCGTCATATACTGGAGCATTCTAAATGGGGGACATCAGACACTGAAACAGCATTTACGGGGCCCATTATACACTGGATCATTACAAATGGGGCCAATTATATATGGAGCATTATTCTGGCCCAGAAGACACTGGAGCATCATCCATGGGGCCCATCATATACTGGAGCTTTCTAAATGGGGGACATTAGACACTGGAGCAGCATTTACGGGGCCCATTACACGCTGGAGCATTATACATGGGGCCCATTATATATGGAGCATTATTTTGGCCCATAAGACACTGGAGCATCATCCATGGGGTCCATCATATACTGGAGCATTCTAAATGGGGCAGATCAGATACTGGAGTAGCATCCATGGGACCCATCATAAACTGAAGCAATCTAAATGGGGGACATTAGACACTGGAGCAGCATCTACAGGGCCCATCATACACTGGAGCATTCTAAATGGGGCAGATTAGACACTGGAGCAGCATCCATGGGACCCATCATAAACTGGAGCAATCTAAATGGGGGACATCAGACACTGGAGCAGCATCTACAGGGCACATCATACACTGGAACATTCTAAATGGGGGACATCAGACACTGGAGCAGCATCTACGGGGCCCATTATACACTGGATCATTATAAATGGGGGACATCAGACACTAGAGCAGCATTTACGGGGCCCATTATACACTGGATCATTATAAATGGGGCCAATTATATATGGAGCATTATTTTGGCCCATAAGACACTGGAGCATCTTCCATGAGGCCCCTCATATACTGAAGCATTCTAAATGGAGGACATCAGACACTAGAGCAGCATTTACGGGGCCCATTATACACTGGAGCATTATAAATGGGGCCTATTTTATATGGAGCATTATATTGGCCATAAGGTACTGGAGCATCATCCATGGTGCCCATCATATACTGGAGAATCATATGGGGTTCATTATTTGTGGGGCATCATATAGGGTATGGAGCATCATATGTGGCACATATGGGGCCTATTCTGTATGGAGCATTATGTGGAGCCCATTCTGTATGGAGCAATATATGGGGCCCATCATATACTGTATGGAGCTTTGTATGTGACTCATTATATTGTGTGTAGCAACATGTGGGGCTCATTCTACTCTATGGGGACCGTCCTATACTTTATGGCACATTATATGGGGACTATCATATACTGGAGCAGTGTGACGATAGCCTGGAGTGGGAGTTCCATTTCCCTATACTTTTCCTGAACTACTACCCCATCGTTTAGCAGCCTGCAGCCTTTCTGCAATTCCCTGTCTGAAAATACAGCATGCTCCTTCCTCTTGCCCCACCTCAGGAATGTCTTTGTCTTCAAACCCTGCAGGACTGTCCCACAGCTTATAATGGGAATTCATTCATTCGATCCTAACTCGCCGAGAGTGTATGACAGAACCAAGAAAGTTACAGTTCTGCAACCTGTGTCAAGCAGGCTTCGCTACAGTAGTACTGGTTCCGCTCTGGCCCCAACAGAACCAGAGAAATTGATTTCTCTGGAGCAGAGTGGAATAGCTTGTCCGAGTTTGAACTCATTAGAACCCTAATTTTAGAATAAGGCGAATGATGGTTCTGCTGAGCCTCTGCTGGGTTCGCAAGTCAAGTTAAAATAAAGCCGACAAGGTTTCAAAACCCAAAACTACCACTTACAGCAAGGGGAGGACCCCGGTATCTCCGCCCTTTTCATGATGTCATGACCCAGGATTATAGAGTACAACCCCTGGGTCAGGGCTCAGATTCTGCAAGAGAGCCAAGATAGACAGCCACACTGTCATGCATGGAGATGTGTGGCTCCTCCTTCTTTTACCCCCAGCCTGATTTGCTTACAATGATCTAAGAACTGAAAGTTGATCTTCCTTATGCTAACCCATTTTATTTTTGTAACCGTATTGTACATATTTCAATTGTCTCCCTTTTTGTAAAATCTTGCTTTAAAACTTTATAAACGCTGTCAAACCTTTTTGGAGTAAAGATATAAAATTACTAGATTGGTCTCCATGCTCTGTAACGAATTTGCACGCGCCTGACGTATACTATGCTACTAAATTGGGGTGACCTCTGCCCACGTTCTACAGTCATGGCCAAAAGTTTTGAGAATGACACAAATATTATATTTTCACATGATCTGCTGCCCTCTGTTTTTTAATGTGTGTTTGACAGATGTTTTTATCACAGACAGAAATATAATAATTGCAAACATATGAGTAACAAAAGCTTATATTGACAGTTAGAATGAGTTAATGCAGCAAGTCAATATTTGCAGTGTTGACCCTTCTTCTTCAGGACCTCTGCAATTCTCCCTGGCATGCTCTCAATCAACTTCTGGACCAAATCCTGACTGATAGCAGTCCATTCTTGCACAATCAATGCTTTCATTTTGTCAGAATTTTTAGGTTTTTGTTTGTCCACCCGTCTCTTGATAATTGACCACAAGTTCTCAATGGGATTAAGATCTGGGGAGTTTCCAGGCCATGGACCAAAATCTCTATGTTTTGTTCCCTGAGCCATTTAGTTATCACCTTTGCTTTATGGCAAGGTGCTCCATCATGCTGGAAAAGGCATTGTTGATCGCCAAACTGCTCTTGGAGGGTTGGGAGAAGTTGCTCTTGGAGGACATTCTGGTACCATTCTTTATTCATGGCTGTGTTTTTACGCAAGATTGTGAGAGAGCCGATTCCCTTGGCTGAGAAGCAACCCCACACATGAATGGTTTCAGGATGCTTAACGGTTGGCATGAGACAAGACTGGTGGTAGCGCTCACCTTGTCTTCTCCGAATGAGGCGTTTTCCTGATGTCCCAAACAATCGAAAAGGGGATTCATCAGAGAAAATAACTTTACCCCAGTCCTCAGCAGTCCACTGCCTGTACCTTTTGCAGAATATCAGTCTGTCCATGATGTTTTTTCTGGAGAGAAGTGGCTTCTTTGCTGCCCTCCTTGAGACCAGGCCTTGCTCCAAGAGTCTCCGCCTCACAGTGCGTGCAGATGCACTCACACCTGCCTGCTGCCATTCCTGAGCAAGCTCTGCATTGCTGGTAGCCCGATCCCGCAGCTGAAACACTTTTAAGAGACGGTCCTGGCGCTTGCTGGTCTTTCTTGGGTGCCCTGGAGCCTTTTTGGCAACAATGGAACCTCTCTCCTTGAAGTTCTTGATGATGCGATGTTGACTGAGGTGCAATCTTTCTAGCTGCGATACTCTTCCCTGTTAGGCCATTTTTGTGCATTGCAATGATGACTGCACGTGTTTCTTTAGAGATAACCATGGTTAACAGAAGAGAAACAATGATGCCAAGCACCAGCCTCCTTTTAAAGTGTCCAGTGGTGTCATTCTTACTTAATCATGACAGATTGATCTCCAGCCATGTCCTCATCAACACCCACACCTGTGTTAATGGAGCAATCACTGAAAAGAGGTTAGCTGGTCCTTTTAAGGCAGGGCTGCAATGATGTTGAAATGTGTTTTGGGGGATAAAGTTCATTTTCTAGCCAAATATTGACTTTGCAAGTAATTGCTGTTAAGCTGATCACTCTTTATAACATTCAGGAGTATATGCAAATTGCCATTAGAAAAAGTGAAGCAGTAGACTTTGTAAAAATTAATATTTGTGTCATTCTCAAAACTTTTGGCCATGACTGTAGACTCAGAGGCTGGTGGCAGCTAGAAAGAGTGTGGGAAATGTATGAACTTTCGGGTGGCGTTGGCAGTGACAGAGCGGGTTTTATTAAGTGTATTGCCTGGCTGCGGCTAGGAGTGGTTATAATTCCCTCACTGTAGTGTACCCAATAGCCAGTACACATCCAAGCGGCCCGTCCGGCAACTAACTATCCTAGGTGCAGTTCCCTGACTGACCTGAGGGTAAGGGGGCACCGGAGAGCTGCAAGTTCCTAAGTGGAACTGGGAAGTGGGATAAGTATAAATCCCAGCATTCAACATAGGTGGCATCGGTGGGTGTTAGGGATCGAGTTCACGCTGCTGCACAAGGGGAATCTCAAACTAGTCCCTCTGTGGTCCCCCATCCATCTCCGGCCGCAGTGGAGCCTGCTCAGCGGAGACGTCGGTCCCAGCGTCTCGCTCAGTCTAATATTGAACAGAGGCTTGTTGCTGCCTCTTCTGGTTCCTCTATTATATCGAGTGCTGGAGCAGGCTGTCTTGGGACTAAGTCCTGCGTTTCTCCATCTGAGCATGCCCAGGGCAAGATCTCCCTTTGGAGATCAGGGGTCACATGCTCAGTTACAGCAGTGACTCCCATTGGTCCGCCAGGAAGGTCCTGAAACTGCTTGTGTTCTGGAACAGTTTCTCATTGGTCCTTTTCTGGAAGGTCCTGTAGCTGCTACTATAAAAGGTGCGCATGTCTGCTCGGCCATGCGCTAGTATCAAATCTGTTATGTGCTTGCGCCAGTGTGGTCATGTATGCTTGTGGTTAGATCCCGCTGAAATAAGCCCCTAGAATACAGGCACCTCCGGTGAGGAGTTTTGTACGCACATGTTCAGGGCTCTGCTGAAGACGCCATTAGAATGCCAACGACTCCGGTGAGGAGATTATTGCTTGTGTTCTGATTGCATGACCACAGACAGCAATCCGCTTAGCAGTCATCTGTGTCCCCTGTGAGTCTGACAGGGCAACAGTCTTTGTCACAGCGGCTCTGTGAATTAACAGAGTCCGCTTATATCAACATATAGTGCTACGGCCTTTACATCTGCGACTCTGCGGGACAACAGAGTTAGCTCATACTGCCAATTTGCGCCATCTTACTAGCAACAGGCTCTGCCTGCACGGTGGACCCCGGTCTGCGAACGTACCTCTCCTTAATATCTATTAGGTGCGTTTCACAGGCCCTTATCATAATACTAGCGCCAGGGTCTGGCTAGTAAGATGGCGGACGACCAGCGCCTAGGGCAGTTCATCCAGCAGCTGGAGGGTAGGTTGGCGGCTCTCGAGCACACAACCTCAGCTGTGGATGTTACTGCAGTCGCTGTTCAGGCTGCCTCTGCCCGACCTTATCCCATCTCCCGCTTCCAGACAAGTTTTCTGGTGACAGTAAACATTGTCGGGGATTCGTAAGCCAGTGCTCTATACAGCTCGAGCTTCTGGCTGCACGTTTTCCGACGGAGCGGGCAGAAGTCGGTTTCATAGTATCACTTCTGTTGGGCAGAGCGTTGGAATGGGCAACGCCACTGTGGGAGCGCGACGATCGTGTGGTGCGGAGTGCTCCTAGGTTTCTGGAGGCTCTTAAAAAGGTCGTTTTAGGCCCTCAGGTCACCCACGATACGGCGCTCCAACTGCTGGCAATGTCTCAGGGTTTGTCCATGGTCAGCCAGTTTTTCGGTCCAATTTCGGACTCTGGCCTCTGAGTTAGAGTGGCCGGATAAAGTCCTCATTCTGGCTTACTGGAGAGGTCTGGCTTACCATGTAAAGGACGCTTTGGCCACCAGGGAGATTCCTGCCTCACTGAAGAAGCTTATCTCCATATCTACCCACATCGACCTTCGTTTTCACGAGCGGAGGTTGGAGCGGGCCCAGTGTAGGCAGAGGTTCCGGCTGGCTCCCACCTTTGCCAAACATCTAGAATCTCCCATTCAGGCGTCCGACTCCCAGGATGCCATGGAGGTGCTCGAGCGGGATCTAAGTCTCGGCCCGCTCGAGTCCCTGTGGTTTGTAACAATTGCCAACAGTAAGGACATTATGCCAATAGATGTCCCCAGCGATTGGGAACACGATCGCGTCTAGTAACCATGGGAGGAGGTTCACTAGATTCAGCGGCATTTGCCTCCAAGCTGTCCTTTAAAAGGACAATCTCTTTTGGTCCATCCACTCTAACAGTTGAGCTTTGTGTGGATTCTGGAGCAGAGGGGAATTTTATGTCCTCTGCCTTCGATCTCCGCCACACAATACCTCAGGTGATACTCGCCAAACCGGTGACTGTTCGAGTGGTGAATAGATCAAAACTGCCCTCACAGATCACACATCAGACATTCCCTTTCACATTATCTATGTCTCCTTCCCATCAGGAGATTATCTCTTTCCTAGTCCTTCCCGAGGGTATAGATGACGCTCTGCTGGGAGTTTCCTGGCTTCGTCTTCACTCCCCACATATTGAGTGGTCCTCTGGGAAGATACGGGGTAGGAGTGAATCTTGTAAAGGTAGATGTGTGAGGGAGAGTGTTTAGGTTGCTACTACAGGGATACCCGCAGATCTCACTTCCCTTCCCAAGTGTTATTGGTCCTATGTAGACGTGTTCTCCAAAATGGCTGTGGAGACTCTTCCGCCTCACCGCCCCTATGACTGTCCTATTGACCTCTTGCCTGGAGCAGAACCGCCCCGGGGAAGGGTTTATCTCCTCTCTCTCCCAGAGACTGAGGCTATGTCCCAATACATCCAGGAGAATCTGGCAAGAGGGTTCATTAGGAAGTCAGTGTCACCGCTGGGGCGGGGTTCTTCTTCGTGCAGAAGAAGAACAGAGAATTACGTCCCTGCATAGATTACAGGGGTCTTAAAACCATCACCATTAAGAATAAATACCCGCTGCCCCTGATTTCTGAGCTCTTTGATAGGCTCCGGGGAGCAAGGGTATTTACCAAATTAGACCTGCGGGGTGCATATAACCTGATTCACATCCGCGAGGGGGACAAATGGAAGATGGCTTTTAATACCAGGGATGGGCACTATGAATATCTGGTGATGCCCTTTGGGCTCTGTAATGCCCCAGCCGTTTTCCAAGACTTTGTTAATGACATCTTCCGGGATATGCTTTCCACCTCGGTCGTAGTCTATCTGGATGGATATTCTCATCTTCTCTCCAGATATTGACTCCCACCTGGAGAGATGTCTGCAGAGTCTTCGACCTCTTGTGGGCAAATTCCCTTTATGCAAAGTTGGAGAAATGTGTGTTTGAGCAGGAGTCTTTACCATTCCTGGGCTATATCATCTCCGCCCAGGGATTGGCTATGGATCCTGCCAAACTACAGGCTGTAATGGACTGGCAAGAACCCCATTCCTTTAAAGCGGTGCAGCGATTTATGGGGTTCATTAATTATAATCGCCAGTTCATACCCCATTTCTCAACTTTGGTAGCTCCCTTGGTAGCCCTCACCAAGAAGGGAGCAAACCCCAAATTGTGGTCCGTAGAAGTCTCCAAGGCTTTCATCTTAACTAAGTCTCATTTTACTAGTGCTCCCATCCTACACCGCCCTGATGTTGATAAGCCATTCATATTGGAGGTGTATGCCTCATCCGTTGGTGCTGGAGCAGTGCTCTTTCAAAAGGATGCTCAAGGTCGGAAGCATCCTTGCTTCTTCTTCTCCAAGACCTTCACACCAGCGGAGAGTAATTATTCCATCGGGGACAGGGAGTTGCTAGCAATGAAGTTGGCTTTCTCTGAGTGGAGACATCTGTTGGAGGGTGCTCGCTTTCCCTTCCAAGTCTTCACCGACCACAAGAATTTGTATATCTTCAGACAGCCAGCAGCTTAATTCTCGCCAGGCCATATGGTCCTTGTTCTTCTCCCGGTTTCATTTCATGCTCCATTCGTGCCGACGCTCTCTCTCGCTCTGTGGTGTCCTCTGAGGAGGAGGTGGAGCCTCGGCTTATTATCCCCACAGAGAGCCGGAGAACAGTGGCCCCGGTTTCTCTAGAGTCTGTGCCCCTGGGCAAGACTTTTGTGCCTACCAATTTGCGACCGGAGGTACTCTCTTGGGCACATTCGTCCAGGGTGGGTGGACTCTTTGGGGCAAAAAGGACATCTGAGTTGCTGGCAAGGACATACTTGTGGCCGCATATGGTCCGTGACGTTGGGGACTATGTTCGGGCGTGTGTCTCCTGCGCCAAGAATAAGTCTCCTCGACAGCGGCCAGCTGGGTTACTTTACCCTTTGCTGGTGGCAGACAGGCCCTGGGAGATGGTTGGGATGGACTTTTTGGTGGGCTTACCCAAGTCTCGGGGCTGCACCATCAATTGGTTAATCATCGACCATTTTTCCAAAATGGTGCATCTGGTGCCGCTACCACGGTTACCTTCTGCACGGGCTCTGGCAGCATTGTTCATTAGGCACATCTTCCATCTATACAGCATACCGGACAAAATTGTCATTGACCAAGGGCCCCAGTTTGCGTCTCAGTTCTGGAGAGAGCTTTGTCATCTACTCAGTATTGAGTTAAATCTCTCTTCAACATACCATCCTGAAACGAATGGGTTGGTAGAGAGTGCCAACCAGACCTTGGTCACCTATCTACGACATTTTGTCTCAGCCAGGCAGGATGACTGGGCATCCTTGCTACCGTGGGCTGAGTTTGAACTAAACAATGCTGTGGCTGACTCCACCCGACAGATTCCATTTCTCCTAAACTACGGTCAGCATCTGCGGGTTCCGCTCCCCATGCCCATGTCTTCCGCCGACTCCAGGTGGCAGACTGGGCCGTGGAGGAACGGGACATTTGGGACCATACCCAGGATGCCATTCAGGCATCAAAGGAGAGGATGAGGTCCTCCGTCGACGCACATCGGCGCCCCGCTCCTACATTTGCTCCTGGGGACTGTGAGTTGAGTCCACTAAGTTGGCACCCCGCTACCTGGA
Source organism: Oophaga sylvatica (assembly GCA_033576555.1). Classification (NCBI taxonomy): domain Eukaryota; kingdom Metazoa; phylum Chordata; class Amphibia; order Anura; family Dendrobatidae; genus Oophaga; species Oophaga sylvatica. The sequence continues at coordinate 367,127,083 of JARQOD010000005.1, forward strand.
TCCTTTCAAAGTCCTCGAGCAGGTTAACCCTGTGGTATACCATTTGGCTCTTGCACCACGCCTGGGTATCTCCGACACTTTTCACGTATCCCTCCTGAAACCCGTGCTCATGTCCCGATTTTCCGAGTCATCTGCCGGGACATCGGGTTCGTTTACGGACGACCATGAGGTGAACGCCATCGTAGGGTGTAAGGTGGTACGGGGCAAAAGATTTTATTTGGTGGATTGGAGGGGTTATGGGCCTGAGGATAGGTCCTGGGAGCCTGCCGAGCACGTTCACTCTCCGCAGCTCATCGCTGCCTTTGAACGCAGCGAGGCCCAAAGAAGGGGGGCCCTAGGAGAGGGGGTAATGTTAGGGATCAAGTTCCCACTGCTGCACAAGGGGAATCTCAAACCAGTCCCACTGCGGTCCCCATCCATCTCCGGCCGCAATGGAGCCTGCTCAGCGGAGACGTCGGTCCCAGCGTCTTGCTCAGTCTTATACTGTGCAGAGGCTTGTTGCTGCCTCTTCTGGTTCCTCTATTATAACCAGTGCTGCAGCAGGCTGTCTTGGGACTAAGTCCTGAGTTTCTCCATCTGAGCATGCCCATGGCAAGATCTCCCATTGGAGATCAGGGGTCACATGCTCGGTTACAGCAGCGACTCCCATTGGTCCGCCAGGAAGGTCCTGAAACTGCTTGTGTTCTGGAACAGTTTCTCATTGGTCCTTTTCTGGAAGGTCCTGTAGCTGCTGCTATAAAAGGTGCGCATGTCCGCTTGGCCATGCGCTAGTATCAAATCTGTTACGTGCTTGCGCCAGTGTGGTCATGTATTCATGTGGTTAGGTCCGGCTGAAATAAGCCCCTAGAATACAGGCACCTCCGGTGAGGAGTTTTGAACGCAAGTGTTCAGGGCTCGGCTGAAAATGCCATTAGAATACAGGCTAATCAGGTGAGGAGATTATTGCTTGTGTTCTGATTGCATGACCACAGACTGCAATCCGCTTAGCAGTCACTGTGTCCCCTGTGAGTCTGACAGTCTTTGTCACAGCGGCTCTGTGAATTAACAGAGTCTGCTTATATCGCCATATAGTGCTACGGCATTTACATCTGCGACTCTGCGGGATAACAGAGTTCGCTCATACTGCCAATTTGCGCCATCTTACTAGCAGAAGGCTCTGCCTGCACGGTGGACCCGGGCTGCGAACGCACCTCTCCTTAATATCTATTAGGTGCGTTCCGCAGGCCCTTTACAGCGGGATCCTAAGCCGTGATTCCTCGGGCCTCCGTCTGTGTGCCGTTCATGACAAGCAGTATGTGGAGCTCATCATATACTGTATGAAACATTATATTGGACCAATTATGTATGGAGCAATATATGGGGCTCATTATTCTATATGGCACACTATGTGGTGGCCATAATACTGTATGGAAGAATATACTGTCCGGTTTTCGAGCTATTGTAGATTTTAACATAGATATCAGTCATGTCATGTAAGGAGTGAAGTATTTTTCATTGTACTATACCTATATTTCTGTGCTGTATCGGAGCATCATGAATTGTGGTATGTGTTAAAGGGGCCCACTGACACTCTTTGGCCCGGGGCACACGAAAACCGGGAGCCAGCCCTACCCCCCACAACTTTAGCTAAATAACCCCCAGTTTTCAATGCGTAACTAAAATTATAAAGTTAATTAAGGTTGCCAAACTTAAGTAATAAGAATTGATGTCGTTGCCATTGAAATGGGCACTGTATGTGTGTTTACTGTCCTCCACTCCCTGCCGAATTTGCTTCCCCATTGACTTGCATTGGGTTTCGTGTTTCAGTCAGACCACCGACTTTTCCCGATAATCGGCCGATTTCGTTCGACTCGACTTTTGAGAAAGTCGGGTTCATGAAACCCGACTCGACCCTAAAAAAGGCAAAGTCGCACATCTCTAGTATTAACACTATTGGACTCTGATTCGCGAAACTATGCACACACATGCTTTAATAATCACTCTCTCCCTCTAATAACATCTTTCACAGAGCTGTGCAATGGCATCAGTTTTCCGAGCATTGCATTGCTTGTCCTTTTATAACCCCTGATGATGTCATACAGCTAGCCAATCACAATATTGCCCCTACCAAGATGACTATGGCATTACAGTGACTTGCAGGCTTCAAACATATGTGGATTTGAGTTTGAAATCGAGCACTTACTAATGCTTGCTGAGTAAGGAGCACATCCAAGCACACAGATACTCAAGTGATATCCAAGCATCACAGAACATGTTCGCTTATCCCTAATATTCATCAATGCAGTTGATCTGTTAGGAACCCTCAAAGACAACATTCAGGGGATGTTGTTGAGCTCTGATTATGACAGTCACTAATAAAACCTTGCCTGATATACCTACCAGAGCTTTGATGTATAGTACATTAGTAAATCATGGTATTTATGAACTATTGCAAAATATTATCTTTATTTAAATGTATTACTTATTATTTGGCTCACTTATGTATTATCTCATTGCATGTGGGGAGAACTTTTTACTTTTTTCTAAACTTTTTCATTTTAGTATATGTACTAATTATACATGTATTTTCCATTTCCCCTGTCCGTGTTACCTTGTTTGTCTGTTTGGTTCACTGTGGTGCACTAGCTGGGCTAAATGTACAGATTGAGGGAGAATTCAGGAGATAAGGCAAGGTACGTGGCCCCAGCATCTTTGCCTTCAGAAGTAACCCAGAGAACAGAGCGAACTAGGGCACCACTAGCGATAAGGACAGGGAAGGAGACCTTGGTCACCCGACAACCGAGTCGTGACAACTTGTTAACAAATAGAAAAATAAGGGAAAAATGACATGGGGTCCCTGTAATTTTCATAAACAGATGATGCAAAGCCAATGGCTGGGGGCTAATGTTAATATTCTGAGAACGGGCCAATATCAATAAAGGTTACCATGCCATTAATATTAGCTCACAGCTGTTTGATTATCTCTTACTAGTTATTAAAGGGAGATCCCACAATAAATGACATGGGTCACTCTATATTCAATAACTAGCAAAGGCTAAAAAGACAGCAGCGGGCTGATATTAATTGCCTAGGAAGGGGCCATGGTTATTGGCCCCCTTCCAGACTAAAAACATCAGCTCTCTATCAGGCTCCCCAAAAATGACACAATCATTAGACGTTCCAATTCTGGTGCTTGGCCTCACTTTTTCCACTTGCTCTGTGGAGGTGGCTAGTGGGGTAATAGAGTTTGTGTTTATGTCAGATTTGTATTGTCAGCTGACATAAAGCCTATTGGTTAGTAATGGAGAGGCATCTATAAGACACCCCATTACTAACCACATTGTAAGTTTTGAGATAAACACACAGCAAGAATAATGTCCTTTACTTGAAATAAAGACACTGACTCCTTTATTTAAAATAAAATAAAAAGCAAAGTTATACTCACCTTTACGCCTAATTCATTGATGCCCATGTCCATGATCAGTGATGCGACCACTACCCATGCCAGCCAGCTCACACTGAGACAGGAGCGTAATCATGCTCTTTTAGTCTGTAGCACTGAATTGCCTTGAGGAAGGTCGCTGGAGTTCATAGTTGATGAACCCCGATCACGTCACTTACGGCATCGTTTGCTGACCAGCAGTGACCTTTTTCATGGCAGCTCACTGCAGAAGCATGGTTACGCTTCAGTCTCAGTGTGAGCTGGCTGTCGTGCAGAGAAGTCACTTTTGAAACAGATTGTAATACTATTGTAGGAACTCGAGGATTCTGATAGCGTGGGGCAATGAACAATCAGAGACGGGTTTCTTTGAATGCAAATAATGTATTTGTGAAACAGCAAAACACCCAAAAACAATATTCAAACAACCCGTAGTGACATGCAATGAAACGAGTCCATATATATATACACAAGTCCAGTTATATGAATCCGGATATATAAGTCCTTGAACCTCTATAGCGAGGGCGGTAAAGTTCTTACGACGGAGTCCTCACACAAATGTGACCACAAGGTAAGTCTGATGCACAGGTAACGTGGCTGGATTTACACACTGCTGGTGTGTGAAGAGTCAGATCCAGGTATGCAGAAAACACAGGGAGGTCCAGAAACAAGTTAATCTCAGTTGTGGCTTAATTAAGTGAAGTCCAACAACAAGTTCATATGTCAGTAAGATTCCAGTAACAGTTCCAACAGCTCTCACCAGAGGTAATGCACGAAGGGTTAAACAGCAACAGTTCAGAAACACAGTTCTTATCAGATGGAGTGAACCAAGGGTTAAATTCCCAAGTCAACAGGTTAGTGATAACACAGTACATGCAACTTACATATGCAGAGAATGTCCAGAGCCATGGGTAGAAACTGCTGTGGCTGAGAAACACCTGAAGATAAGGTTATGCACTTTCCTGGTAAATACACAAAAGATCTGTGAGGAACAAAGCAGCTGGGTTGCAGGGAAACGGAAGCAGAATACTCCAGCAGTGAAGCCAGCACCTGAGCCGGGTTTTAAACAAACGAACAGGAAGTAGGGCACACAAAACAGCAAACTCCATTTTAACAAAGGGCAAAATCATTGACAAAGTTACCTAGAAAACCCGGAATACTGACATTACTCCCCCCCTAAAGACGGCCTCCGGACGGTCCTGGACCAGGCCTGTCCGGGTATCTCCGATGAAACTGAGCAATCTTCAGAGGCGCATTGATGTTACTTACTGGTTCCCAAGAATCATTTTCAGGAGAGTAACCTTGCCATCTAACTAGATACTGAAGCCGGTTTCTATGAAGTCTCGAATTAACAATATCCTGTACCACGAATTGTTCTTCGCCATCAACCAACACTGGTGGAGGGGGAGGTATGATACGTCCCTGAAACGTGTTAGGAGAGACTGGTTTTAATAAGGAAACATGAAATACTGGGTGTACCTTTAAAGTCCGTGGTAGCTTCAACCGACAGGCAACAGAGCTCACAATCCCAGTGATCTTGAATGGACCGATGAATTTCTGTCCCAGTTTCTGCGAAGGAACACCCAATTTTAGATTCTTGGTGGACAACCAAACCGAGTCTCCTACCTTATACATAGGTGCTGGTTTCTGGAATCTATCGGCCGACTTCTTGTAACGCTCCTGTGCTGTGGTCAGGGAGTCCTTCAAAACTTCAAGATTACGTTGCAACGCCGTCACTCTGTCTTCAACCGCTGGTACCGAAATCGTAACCGGAGACCTAGGCAAAATACTTGGATGATAACCCAGGTTGGCAAAAAAAGGCGTTACCTTCGTGGAACTGCTTTGGGAGTTGTTGTACGAAAATTCCGCTAAAGGAAGTAGCTTCAGCCAATCGTCCTGCAAATGACTGACGTAACAGCGTAGATATTGCTCCAAGGTTTGATTTGTCCGTTCGGTCTGCCCGTTGGTCTGAGGATGGTATGCAGAAGACAAGCAAACATTAATGTGGAGCGCAGAACAAAATCCTTTCCAAAATCTAGAGGTAAATTGTATTCCCCGGTCAGAAATGATGTCATCTGGTACCCCATGCAGCCGGAAAATGTTCTGGATAACTAGATCTACTGTCTCTGTAGCTGAGGGAAGACCAGCACACGGAATGAAATAAGCAGCTTTCGTTAAACGATCTACTACCACCAAAATAGTATTTTTACCACCAGAGGTGGGTAACTCCACAATAAACTCCATCGAAATAGACCCCCAAGGGCGAGACGGTACAGGTAGCGGTTTAAGAAGACCAGTAGGTGAAACGCGAGGAACCTTGTACCGGGCACAAACTTCACAAGAGCGGACATAGTCATTCACATCCTTCAAGCAGGTAGGCCACCAAAAAAATGAGTTAACAATTCCTGCATCTTCTGTACCCCCTATGACCAGCCAATTTAGAGTCGTGGACCAATTTGAGAACTCGAAGTCTTACAGCCTCTGGACATAAATACATCGATCTCTAAGCCACACACCATTCCGAAGGACAAGATTCACATTGTCAGGTGGAGCTGCAAGAAATACGTCACCATCATAGGCCAGCTTGATCTCCTGCCACAAGTCCCGGTTCTGGAGCACTCCAACGAAATTGGCCTCCGACAAGATGGTCTTCGACGGGGTCCCAGGCATGGAATCCACGGTATGGATTCGGGATAATGCGTCAGCTTTCCCATTACGTGAACCTGGGCGGTACGAAATAATAAAATTAAACTGGTTCAAAAACAAACTCCACCTAGCTTGTCGAGGAGAAAGACACCTGGCAGACTTAAGGAATTCCAAATTGCGATGATCCGTGAGTACTACTACCTGCTGAGTTGCCCCCTGCAAATGGTGTCTCCATTCCTTAAAGGCAGAAATAATTGCCAAAAGTTCCTTATCTGCCACATCATAGTTCAGTTCTGCAGAAGATAACCTACGAGAGAAGAAGGCACACGGGTGCAGCAAACCTTTGTCTCCGGTACGTTGTGAGAGGATAGCTCCCAATGCACAGTCAGACGCGTCCACCTCCACGATAAAAGGCTGTGCAGGATCCGGATGCATCAATATTGGAGCCGTGGTAAAACAACCCTTCAGGCGATCAAAGGCTTCCTGAGCTTGCGAAGACCATTCAAACTTCTTCCCCTTCTTGGTGAGGAGAGTGATGGGATGGACAATTTCTGAAAAATTTTGGATAAACCGTCTATAAAAGTTTGCAAAGCCAATGAATCGTTGTACCTCCTTAATGTTTCCTGGTACCGGCCAGTCCAAGATTGCCTGGATCTTGCTGGACTCCATATTCAATCCCTGAGGCGAGATAACATAGCCTAAAAATTGAATTTCAGAACAATGGAACTCACACTTTTCGAGTTTGATGTACAAATGATTATCTCTCAAACGTCTAAGTACGGTTTTGACATGTTCCTGATGTTCCTGTAAGGAGTCAGAAAAGATTAAGATGTCATCAAGGTAAATTACCACATATTGGTCCAATAAATCCCTGAAAATGTCGTTGGCTAAATGTTGAAAAGCAGCAGGAGCGTTACAGAGTCCGAATGGCATCACCAAATATTCAAAATGTCCATACCGGCATCTAAAAGCTGTCTTCCATTCGTCTCCGGGCCGTATACGGAGTAAATTATATGCCCCACGAAGATCTAATTTGGTAAATACTTTGGCCTGGCGAACTCTTTCCAACAATTCTGGAATTAGGGGCAACGGGTACCTGTTACGAATGGTTACCTTATTTAACTCCCGGTAGTCAATGCAGGGTCTTAGAGTTCTATCCTTCTTCTTTACAAAGAATATTGGAGCTCCCGCTGGTGAAGAAGATGGTCGGATAAACCCCTTGGCTAAATTCTCATCTATATACTCTCGTAAAGATTTTAATTCCGGAGCCGCCAACGGGTAAACATGGCCGAAAGGAATCGCTGCTCCAGGAAGCAATTCTATGGGGCAGTCATACGGTCTATGTGGGGGAAGTTGATCTGCCTTCCTTTTATCACAAATGTCTGAGAATTCCTGATAAATCAGAGGGAGAGTAGGTACCTGTATCACCTCTTCCAAGTTCTGGGTAACTGGAGCCGCTACAGTTGGACTGATGGTAGAACTGCACTTCGGGAGAAAGGTTATCTCCTTGGTTTCCCAATTGATGATTGGATTTTGTGACCGTAACCAGGGAATTCCTAAAATTACAGGAAAATGAGGAGAAGATATTAACATGAATGAAAGTGTTTCTTGATGGTCTGGTTCCATCTTACACTCCAGAGGCACTGTCTCCCGATCTACTGGTCCAGAAACTAATGGGGAACCATCCACCGTTTCCATAGTGATTGGTGAAGCTCTTAGTTGTGTCTTTATACCATGTTCTTTGCAAAAGAAGAATCCATGAAATTCCCACCTGCTCCAGAGTCTATCATGGCAGAACTTGATATCCACTGTTCCTCCCACTGAATCTGTATAGGAAGAGAACAATGTGAATATTTCTCCCCTTGATCTTTAGGGAAGTCGGCATCAGTATTGGGGGGAAAACCGCATCTAGATGTAGACTGGTTTCCGAAAATTCAGACTCAGCGTCTGTGTTATCATAATCCCCTACTACCGCCAACACCTTGTTGGGTCGCCTAGGACATTTAGGACAATTGATGAGGAAATGGTCCGATTGACCACAATAGAAACATAAGCGCTCACGGAGACGGTGTTCGCGGCGTTCATTATTCTCACGTCTCTGCAGTGAATCCACCTGCATAGGCACCTCCTCAGCCTCTCGCGGGTTTTTGCCTGTGGTTTCCCTGGACGGAAGAGAGAAATTAGTAATGCGATTTATAGCGGCCCATTTTTCTTGTCTGCGTTCAGTTAAACGGATATCAATACGTACACAGTGCTGTATAAACAATTCAAACTCCTGTGGAGACTCTGAACGAGCTAGCTCATCCTTGATTGCATTTGACAAACCTTTTCTAAAGATTGGTAATAAAGCATTGTTTTCCCACTGGGTGTCCACCACTAACCTTTTAAATTCAGTAACATATTCTATGACTGACCGTTTCCCCTGGCGTAAGGAAAGCAAGGCAGATTCAGCGGTAGCACGGCGGTTGGGATCGTCGAACATTTGCGCCATGGCTGCCAGAAAATTGTCCAAATTATTTAGACGGGTATCATGACTTTCAACCATAGGATTTGCCCAAGCCAGTGCCCGTGATGTCAACAACATAATAATACATAGAACCTTAGATCTATCAGACCGGTAGTAGGAGGCATGTACATCAAAAAATAATACATTGATTAACAAACCCACGGAATTGACTTCGGTCACCATTAAAACGGAATGGAGGCAATTTGGGCATACTGATGGATGAGGTAGGCTCAGTAGGTAAGGCCTCCAGGACTCCTAACCTAACACGTAGATCTTGGAGAGCCTGACCAAACCCCTGTGCATTGTGGTTAACCCGAGACTCCAAGTCTCTAATCTGATTGTGTGCAGCCGCCACCTCCTGCTGCAAGGAGTTAACTATGGTGAACAATTTGTCTGCCCGTGTCTCTGTCATTGCCCCAGCAGAATCCTCTTTTTAGGCTGGAGTATCCTGTAATACTATTGTAGGAACTCGAGGATTCTGATAGCGTGGGGCAATGAACAATCAGAGACGGGTTTCTTTGAATGCAAATAATGTATTTGTGAAACAGCAAAACACCCAAAAACAATATTCAAACAACCCGTAGTGACATGCAATGAAACGAGTCCATATATATATATACACAAGTCCAGTTATATGAATCCGGATATATAAGTCCTTGAACCTCTATAGCGAGGGCGGTAAAGTTCTTACGACGGAGTCCTCACACAAATGTGACCACAAGGTAAGTCTGATGCACAGGTAACGTGGCTGGATTTACACACTGCTGGTGTGTGAAGAGTCAGATCCAGGTATGCAGAAAACACAGGGAGGTCCAGAAACAAGTTAATCTCAGTTGTGGCTTAATTCAGTGAAGTCCAACAACAAGTTCCTATGTCAGTAAGATTCCAGTAACAGTTCCAACAGCTCTCACCAGAGGTAATGCACGAAGGGTTAAACAGCAACAGTTCAGAAACACAGTTCTTATCAGATGGAGTGAACCAAGGGTTAAATTCCCAAGTCAACAGGTTAGTGATAACACAGTACATGCAACTTACATATGCAGAGAATGTCCAGAGCCATGGGTAGAAACTGCTGTGGCTGAGAAACACCTGAAGATAAGGTTATGCACTTTCCTGGTAAATACACAAAAGATCTGTGAGGAACAAAGCAGCTGGGTTGCAGGGAAACGGAAGCAGAATACTCCAGCAGTGAAGCCAGCACTTGAGCCGGGTTTTAAACAAACGAACAGGAAGTAGGGCACACAAAACAGCAAACTCCATTTTAACAAAGGGCAAAATCATTGACAAAGTTACCTAGAAAACCCGGAATACTGACACAGATATGGATTCTCTTCTCATCAGATAGGTGAATAATATGGTTGTTTATTATTTTTGCTTTTTGACTGGTGACATGAGCATCGGAGTACTATCTTCACATCCAACAAGTAAGAAATATGGTCGTTTATTATTTTATTTATTTAATTATAGCACAGGTGCCAGCTGATGAATACTCAGGTGACGTCAGCGCTAGTCACTGTCACTGAGGCTGCGCAGCATCCCTGCCTGACCCAAGGTGAACTCAGCAGCGTGGGAAAGTTTCTGTTTATTTTCCCATGCTGCAGAGTTCACCTCCAGGCAGGCAAGGAGCCAGCGCAAGCAACTTCTCATCCATTCCACAGTGGCTTACAGCCAGGGCGGTAGCATTAGCACCGCTCCTGGTTGTAAACTATTTAACCCCCAGATTTGGATTTATGCCGTGGGACTGACTGTATGCTGGACAGGTATGGTATATTGGTTGACTTTTTATTTTGAATTTTTTACAGGAGATCAATGGCTTTGTTGGATTAGGAGAAGAATAAAGATGGAAAACTGTGTTGTTTGTCATTTCATTAAAATATTTCATTCTGCGTGTGTGTGTTTTTTAACCCTTTATACATTTCAGGATTAGTAATGGATAGGTGTCTAATTGACACCTCTTCACTATCAACCGGGCTTAATGTCACCTTACAATACAAAGGTGACATTAACCCCTTATTACTCCATATGCCATCACTACACGGCAGTACAAAGAGAGAGGCTAAGTGCCAGAATTGGCGCATCTAACAGATGCGCCTTTTCTGGGGTGGCTGGGGGCAGATTTTTTTAACCAGTTCATGTTAAAATCACATTGCATACAGAGTGCGTACGTATGTCATAAGTATGTTCCCTTGCAAAATCACATGGAAATTGCATTACACTTGCATGACACTCGCATAGCACTCGCCTGTTTTTTCGGTCCAGAAATCAGACAGTTTTTTTCCTCGCAAATGGGTATGAGCCCTTATAGAATTGATCGCCATTCTTTCTAAGGGCATGTCTTATAACCATTTTCTTCTCCCTTACATACCCTGTATTGGGATTGATCCTAACATTTGAACTTCAGTTTTTGATTTATCTCACTTTTGAACCATCACTCACAACAACATCTTATTTGCATGCATATGTTAATTGATTATTTTTAATAATTGCTAAAATGAAACTTTATTGCATATGAAAATAGTTATCTGTGAATAAAAATATTGGAATATGGCATATGATTGATAATAGAAATAGCTGACAATGTGAATGTAAATTTTGCTTATATGCAGTCCCAATTCCAAAAATGCTGGCACACAGTGTAAAATGTATAGAAAAAAAGAATGCAATGATTTGGAAATCTCTAATAGCCATATTTTCTTCACAATGGAAAAGTAACTCATTAAGAAATTGATGGATGCAAAACATTTCAAAAAAGTTGGAGAAGGAAATGTTTAATATTGTGTAGCATCTCCTCTTCATTTTAGAACTGTCTGGAAACATCTAGTAACTGAGGGAAACATTTGCTGGAGTTTCTGGGTCTTCTTTGATAGATTTTTTATTTCATAATGCATATAAAGTTTTCTATTTGTGAAATTTCATCATTTGAATTCATCCTTTGTGAACCCATGCAGTTGTTGTGAATGCAGTATTTGGTTTATCATTATCTTGCTGAAATATGCAAGGCCTTCCCTGTAATAGCTGTTGTCTGAAAGGAAGCATACGTTTTTCTAAAGCTGCTGTTCTATAGTTCAAAATTAATAGTGTCTTTCAAGATATGTAGGCTGCCCATTCCAAAGACACAAATGCAAACCCATTCCAGCAGAGATGGAGAATTTTGAAATGTATGCTGATAACAAGCTGGATGGTTCCATCTTGAGTCTGCAGGATATGGCATCCATGGTTTTCATAAATAGTTTTACATTTTAGTTCATCTAATTACAGAACAGTTTTCATTTTGCCTTCAGTTTTCCATTTTTCCATTTTAATTGAGCCTAGGCCCAGATAAGACAGCCCCTGATCCATACAAACTATGATTAGCCTCTCACCCAGCCCAATCAGATCTCATACTTTGTACTGAAGAGGAGCAATACCCAGAAACACCATGCCTGCAAACTGAGATTCTGAATTGACTTTAATCCTAAGTCATATTGCAAGGCTCAGTAAAGGCTTGATAATGACTGTAGGATTGCTACTTCATATAGGTGGCACTAGAGTTCAAGTCCTTTTCTTCTCTGAAGATACAATTTGAATATTTAATTTCCCAGAGGAGCATTCAAATCATTTAAGTCTCCTCATACTGATGTGTCAGACCTGGTATTTCACTCTCCACAAGGAGAAACCTTACCCATTAGATCCCAGTCTTAGCCTCTCACTCAGCCAAGTCAGATCTCACACTTTGTACTGACAAGTGGCAATACCCTAACACACTGTGTCTGCAAACTGAGATTCTGTTCTGGTTTTTATCCTAAATCTTATTGCAAAACTTGGTAAAGGGTCAATAATGACTTGTAGGATTTCTACTTCCAATAAGTGGCACTAGAGTTCAATTAATCTTCCTCTCTGAAGAGTCAATTTGAATATTAAATTTCCCAGAGGAGCATGAAAGGTATTTAACCCCTTTCTACCATCTTAATTCCCAAGGACAGAATAGTACGTCATATGCAATCAGCTGCGCTCACGGGGGGGAAGCGCGGCTGATCACGGCCGAGTTTCAGCTGATTCTCACAGCTGAAACCTAGCACTAAGTGCCAGCAGCAGTCACGGACAGCTCCCGGCATTTTAACCCTGGCATACTGCGATTAAACATGATTGCAGCTTTCCGGTTGCAGAGGGAAGAATTACGCATGGAGGGGGCTACCTGCGTGCTTCCCTGAGACCCTCAGAGCAACGCGATGTGATCGCATTGTTCTGAGGGCTTCCTCCCTGCAGGTGCCCAGGTCCAAGATGGCCGCGCGGTTCTTCCAGGTCCTGCAGGGAGGTGGCTTGTCAGTTCCGGCAGAGAGCAGGCGCGGCAAGACTCCTGCACTGCCTGTCAGATCGCTGATCAGACAGAGTGCTCTGCAAATTGTCAAATTAGCGATATGACACTATATAGAGATGTCCTACCCTGGGACAATGTAAAAATGTAAAAAAAATAAAATAAACTTGTCAAAATATTTTTTTAAAAATCCCTAAATGATATATATATATATATATATATATATATATATATATATATATGTATGTATTTCCCCAATAAACACATTATTATGTAAATGAATTAAATAATAAAAAGTAAAAATATTTAGTATCGCATCTGTAATGACCTGCTCTATAAAACTGTTCCACTAGTTAACCTCTTTTTTAGTGAACCCCTTAAAAAAAAACATGGCAAAAAAACAATGCTTTATCATCATACCGCTGAACCAAAAGTGGAATAACACGCAATCAGAAAGACAGATATAAATAAACATGGAACCCCTGAAAACGTCATCTTGTGCCGCAAAAAACGAACTGCCATACAGTATCATCAGTGAAAAAATAAAAATGTTATAGCTCGCAGAATAAAGCGATGCAAAAATAATTATTTTTTATATAAAATAGTTTTTATTGTATAAAAAGCGGCAAAACATAAAAAAATGAGGTATCGCTGTAATCATACTAACTCAAATTTACTAAATTCAATTTTACCACACGTTGAATGGTATAAAGGCCCCCCAAAAGAAATTTATGAATTGCTAGTTTTTGTTCATTCTGCCTCCCAAAAATCATATTAAAAATCGATCAAAAATGCCATGTGCCCAAAAGTGGTACCAATAAAAACGTCAACTCATCCCGCAAATAATAAGACCTTACATGACAATGTGGGCAAAAATATGGAAAAATTATAGCTCTCAAAATGTGGTGATGCAAAAACTTTTTGCAATAAAAAGCATCTTTAAGCATGTGACAGCTGCCAATCATAAAAAACGGATATAAAAACCAGCTATAAATAGTAGATCAAACCAACCTTTATCATCCCCTTAGTTAAGGAAAAATAATAAAATTAAAAAACTGTATTTATTTCCATTTTCCCGTTAGAGATAGGGTTAGGGTTGGGATTAGGGTTAGGGGTGTGTTAGGGTTTGGTTTGTGGTTAGGGTTATGGTTAGGGTTGAGATTAGTGATAGGGGTTAGGGTTGGAGTTAGAATTGGGGGGTTTCCACTGTTTAGGCACATCAGGGGCTCTCCAAACGTGACATGGCATCTGATCTCAATTCCAGCCAATTCTGCGTTGAAAAAGTCAAACGTTGCTCCTTCCCTTCCGAGCTCTGCCATGCGCCCAAACAGTAGTTTACCCCCACATATGGGGTATCAGCGTACTCAGGACAAATTGCACAATAACTCTTTGTTAGGGATCGAGTTCCCACTGCTGCACAAGGGGAATCTCGAGCCAGTCCCGCTGCAGTCCCCCATCCATCTCCAGCCACAGTGGAGCCTGCTCAGCAGAGACATCGGTCTCAGTATCTCGCCCATTTTAACACTGTGCAGAGGCTTGTTGCGGTCTTTCCTGGTTCCTCTATTATAACCAGTGCTGTAGCAGGCAGTTCGGGAACTAAGTCCCTGCTTTCTCCATCTGAGCATGCCCAGGGCAAGATCTCCCATTGGAGATCAGGGGTCACATGCTCGGTTACAGCAGCGACTCCATTGGTCAGCCAGGAAGGTCCTAAAACTACATGTGTTCTGGAATGATTTCGCATTGGTCCTTTTCTGGTAGGTCCTGCAGTTGCTGCTATAAAAGGGTGGCATGGCTGGGCCGCCATGCGCTAGTATCAAATCCGTTACGTGCTTGCGCCAGTGTGGTCATGTATGCATGTGGTTAGGTCTGGCTGAAATAAGCCCCTAGAATTCCGGCACCTCTGGTGAGGAGATTGTATGCAAGTGTTCAGGGCTCGGCTGAAAACGCCATTAGAATACCGGCTACTCCGGTGAGGAGATTGTTGCTTGTGTTCTGACTGCATGATCATGGACTGCTATCCGCACAGCAGTTAACCGTGTACCTGGACCCAGTAGGGTTATTCAGCGACTCTGTGACGCAACAGGGTTCGCTTTAAAACGCTAGTCAGTGCCCTAGTGTTTTACTTATGGCTCACTGAAGCTAAGTGAGTTCGCACTTATCGCCATATAGCGCTGTGGCATTCCTGCTAGCGGCTCTGTGGATTAACAGAGTTCGCACTAACTGCCAAAGCACGCTACGGCGTTTATTTCAGCGACTCTGCGGGATAACAGAGTTCGCTACTCACACCATCTTACTAGCAGCAGGCTCTGCACGGTGGACTCCGGGCTGCGAACGCACCTTTCTACATTATCTATTAGGTGCATTCCACAAACCATAACATAATACTAGCGCCAGGGTCTGGTTAGTAAAATGGCGGACGACCAGCGTCTACGGCAGTTCATCCAGCAGCTGGAGGGTAGGTTGGCGGCTCTCGAGCGCACAACCTCATCATTGGATGTTACCGCAGTCGCTGTTCAGGCTGCTAGAGCAGCTAGGGACAGCGTTCTGGTCACCACCACAGAGATACCCTTAGACCTCACTCCGATTCCCAAGGTTTAATGGTCTTACGCAGACGTATTCTCCAAGAAAGCTGCGGAGACTCTTCCGCCTTATCACCCCTACGACTGTCCTATCGATCTCTTGCCTGGAGCTGAACCTCCTAGGGGAAGGGTTTATCCCCTCTCTCTTCCTGAAACGGAGGCTATGTCCCAATATATTCAGGAGTACTTGGCAAGAGGATTCATTAGGAAGTCGGTATCACCAACAGGAGCGGGGTTCTTCTTCGTGCAGAAGAAGAACAGAGAGTTACGCCCGTGTATAGACTATAGGGGTCTTAACGCTATCACTGTGAAAAATAAATACCTTTTGCCGCTAATCTCTGAGCTCTTTGATAGGCTTCGGGGAGCAAGGATATTTACCAAGTTAGATCTGCTGGGTGCGTATAACCTGATTCGCATCCGTGAGTGGGACGAATGGAAGACGGCATTCAATACCAGGGACGTGCAGTACGAATACTTGGTGATGCCCTTCGGGCTCTGTAATGCTCCAGCCATCTTCCAAGACTTTGTAAATTACATCTTCCGGGATATGTTGCCACCTCTGTGGTATTCTATCTGGACGACATTCTCATCTTTTCTCAAGATATAGATTCCATCGAAGAGATGTCTGCAAAGTTTTCGACCTCTTGCGGGCAAATTCTCTATATGCAAAATTGGAGAAGTGAGTGTTTGAGCAGGAGTCTTTACCTTTCCTGGGCTATATCATCTCCGCCCAGGGATTGGCTATGGATCCTGCCAAACTACAGGCGGTAATGGATTGGCAAGAACCCCACTCTCTTAAAACGGTGCAGCGTTTTATGGGGTACATTAACTACTATCGCCAATTCATTCCCCACTTCTCCACTCTGGTAGCTCCCTTGGTAGCCCTCACCAAGAAGGGAGCCAATCCCAAGTTATGGTCAGAGGAGGTTTCCAAAGCATTTACTTCAGTTAAATCTCATTTTGCTAGCGCTCCCATCTTACATCGCCCCGATGTTGATAAGCATTTTGTATTGGAGGTGGATGCCTCGTCCGTTGGTGCTGGAGCAGTCCTTTTCCAAAAGGATGTTCAAGGTCGGAAGCATCTTTGCTTCATCTTCTCCAAGACCTTCACACCAGTGGAGAGGAATTATTCCATTGGGGACAGGGAGTTACTAGCCATGAAGTTGGCCTTTTCCGAGTGGAGACACCTCCTGGATGGGGCTCGTTTTCCCTTTCAAGTTTTTACTGACCACAAAAACTTGGTTTATTTACAGACTGCCCAGCAGCTAAATTCTCGCCAGGCCAGATGGTCCTTGTTTTTCTCCCGGTTCCATTTCACCCTCCATTTCCTCTCCGGTGAGAAGAACATTCGTGCCGACGCTCTGTCTCGCTCCATGGTGTCCTCTGAAGAGGTGGAGGAGGAGCCTCGGCTGATTGAAACCACAGAGAGCCTAAGAACGGTGGCCCCAGTTTCGCTTGAGTCGGTGCCTCCGGGCAAGACTTTTGTGCCCACCAATTTGCGACCGGAGTTACTCTCGTGGGCACATTCGTCCAGGGTGGGTGGACATTTTGGGACAAAGAGGACATCGGAGTTGCTGGCGAGGACATACTGGTGGCCACATATGGTCCGTGACTTCAGGTAATATGTTCAGGCGTGCGTCTCCTGCGCCAAGAATAAGTCCCCTCGACAATGGCAAGCTGGGTTACTTTTCCCTTTACCGGTGGCAGACAGGCCTTGGGAGATGGTCGCGATGGATTTTGTGGTGGGCTTACCCAAGTCTCGGGGCTGCACCATCATCTGGGTGATAACCGACCACTCTCCAAAATGGTACACTTGATGCCGTTACCACGGTTACTGTCTGCACGGGCATTGGCAGCATTATTCATTAGGCATATTTTCCGCCTACACGGTATGCCAAACAAAATTGTCAGCGACCGAGGTCCCCAGTTTGTGTCTCGGTTCTGGAGAGAGTTGTGTCGTTTAATCAGCATTGAGTTGAATCTCTCTTCTGCATACCATCCCGAGACGAATGGGTTGGTAGAGAGGGCCAACCAGACATTGGTCACAAACTTGTGACATTTTGTCTCTGCCAGGCAGGATGACTGGGCATCCTTGCTACTGTGGGCTGAGTTTGCTCTAAATAATGCTGTGGCTGACTCCACTGGACAGATCCCATTCCTCCTGAACTACGGTCAGCATCCGCGGGTACCAGTGCCCATGCCCGTGTCTTCCGCCGATTCCAGGGTGGCAGACTGGGCTGTGGAGGCACGGGACATTTGGGACCGCACCCAGGATGCCATTCAGGCCTCCAAAGAGAGGATGAGGTCTTCGGCCGATGTCCATCGGCGCCCCGCTCCTACATTTGCTCCGAGTGACCTAGTGTGGCTCTCTGCCCAAAACATCAGGCTACGTGTAGAGTCCACTAAGTTGGCACCTCGCTTTTTGGGTCCCTTTAAAGTCCTTGAGCAGGTGAACCCAGTGGTTTGCCGCCTTGCCCTTCCGCCTCGCCTTGGTAACACTGACACCTTTCACGTTTCCCTCCTGAAACCCGTGGCCATTTTGCTGTTTTCCGAGTCATGTGCCGGGACGTCGGGTTCATCTACTGATGATCATGAGGTGAACGCCATTGTAGGGTGCAAGGTGGTACGGGGCAAAAAATTTTATTTGGTGGATTGGAGGGGTTATGGGCCTGTGGAAAGGTCCTGGGAGCCTGCCGAGCATATTCACGTTCCACAGCTCATCGCTGCCTTTAAACGTAGTGAGGCCCAAAGAAGGGGGGCCCTAGGAGGGGGGGTAATGTTAGGGATCGAGTTCTCACTGCTGCACAAGGGGAATCTCGAGCCAGTCCCGCTGCGGTCCCCCATCCATCTCCAGCCGCAGTGGAGCCTGCTCAGCAGAGACGTCGGTCTCAGCGTCTCGCCCAGTTTAACACTGTGCAGAGGCTTGTTGCGGTCTTTCCTGGTTCCTCTATTATAACCAGTGCTGGAGCAGGCAGTTCGGGAACTAAGTCCCTGCTTTCTCCATCTGAGCATGCCCAGGGCAAGATCTCCCATTGGAGATCAGGGTCACATTTCACACATGTAGGGGTTAATTAAAGGTGTAAATTCGTTGTAAAAAAAACACATTTTTTTCTACGAATTTACACCTTTAATTAACCCCTACATGTGTGAAATTTTGCACACATTCACTACATTGTTAGTGAAAACCATATATCAAACTACATGAAATGACATGGTTAACTCTATGTAAACCATGTGTCATTTCATGTCTGTAAGTTCATAAAAGCCAGCAATTGAATTAGCGGCTATTATACTATGTAGAAGTGTATGTACTATCAATATATATATATATATATATATATATATATATATGTGTGTCACAATGACATGTATATATATATATATATATATATATATATATGAGTTGTAAAATTGTTGAATAAAAATGCGTGGGCTCCCGCCCTATTTTCTCAACCAGACAGATAAAGCCAGCGAGTGGGGCAGATAATAATAGCCCAGAGAGGGACCATTATTTTTGCCCCCCCGGCTACTAACATCTGCCCCCAGACACTCCAGAAAAGGCAAATCTATAATTAGATTCGCCCTTTCTGGCACTTAGCCCGTCTATTCCAATTGCCCTGTAGCAGTGGCAAATGGGTTAATAATGGGTTAAAGCCACCTTGCTAATGAAAGGTTACTTTAAGCCAGGTTAATAATTGAGAGCTGTCAATTAGACAATTATCAATTATTAATCCTATTGAAGTAAATAAAAAAAACACACACACATTAAGAATAATTTTAATGAAATAAAAACACATTTTTTTTACCATGTTTTATTGTACTGTTAATCCTCGATTCCCTTGTTCTCCTGAAATAAAAATAAAATAATAAAGCAACATTATTCTTACCTATCCGACTCACAGTCAGGTCCCCCGATGTAATCCTTCTGAAAGGGTTAACGTTTACTGCAGGGACCACAGCTAATGCTGCCAGCCTCGCAGTAAACCCCCCCACTGAATCATCTCCTCTCCTGGCTGACAGGAGAGGAAATGGTTAGCATAATTGATTGCTTTCCACTTTCACTTCAGGTCAGCCAGGGACACCGCACAGCATCAGTGACGTCAGAGGGAATCCCGGCTGACCTGAAGTGAACTGATTAACAAAATTAGGGGATCCCCTCGAAAAAAAAAATGGCGTGGGGTCCCCCCTATTTTTGTTAACCAGCCTGATAAAGCAGACTGCTGAGGCCTGGATTTTCAGGCTGGTAAGGATCCAAGATCCATGAACCTTGCAAGCCTGATAATACCAGGCCACAGCAGTCTGCTTAGCTTGGCTGGTTAACAAAAATAGGGGATCCCCTCGAAAAAAAATGGCGTGGGGTCCCCCTATTTTTGTTAACCAGCCAAGTAAAAAGCAGACTGCTGCGGCCTGGTATTAAAAGACTGTCAAGGACCTCAACAGCCTAAAAATACAGTACCAGGCTGCAACAGTCCCACAATTGACGCATCCAAAGATGCGCCAATTGTTGCACTTTACCTGGCTCTTCCCACTTGCCCTGTAGCGGTAGCAAGTGGGGTAATAAGGGGTTAATGTCACCTTTGATTGAACGGTGACAATAAGCCCAGTTAATAATGGAGAGGCGTCAATAAGACACCGATACATTATTAATCATAAAGTTTGAAAATGGTTAAAAAAATACACAGCCAGAATAAAGTCTTTTAATGAAATAAAACACAACACAGTTTTCATTATTTTTATTTCACGCTCATCCTGCGACGCCATCGATCTCCTGTAAAAAAACAAAAATAACAAACCAACACAAATACTCCCTGTCCGATTCAGTCCAAAATTACGAGTGTCTCATGACGAGTCCAGCTTTGCTACATCTGGATGCCAGTCTGAGCCTGACATCCAGATACAGCAGAGCTGCTTACCATAGGTGATTCCCCGGCGGTGACGTCATCTGGACTGCTGTACTCTCGCGACAGCTGGCCGAAATTACCCAGTACCCGTCAGCACGTGCAGTTATCGCGAGAAGCTGCACGTGACCACCAGGGAGAGGGTAATGTCGGCCATCCAGGAGTCCAGGACGTGACCACTGGGGATCTTCTGCCAGGTAAGTGCTGCTGACTCCTGACAGACCCGACCGACATTGACAGTGACACTTTCGGGAAGTTCCTGTGTCACGTACTTCGTTCGATTCCGGTATCCGATATGCAAAAAATATCGGATCTCAGAATCGGAATTCTGATACAGCGAATATCGGCCAATACCCGATATTTGCAGTATCGGAATGCTCAACACTAATTCCGAGGGAAATTATGGTGTCACAGCAGCGTTACAACAGCATTACAAACAAAACATTACAAACAGCATTACATAGAGTAATTACTAGACACAGATCTTGCACATGACTAACCACAATACGTAACAAACAAAGGTACACAAATCTCTGATCATTTCCATTAGTGCGCCAGCCCTAGGTCGCAGCCATCTTTCACCTTTAGTGAATTGTTATAAATCCCCATAGCAATAGGCACAAACGATTTCCTGAATTTCTCCTTCTTGCACCTTAGTAGGATTAGACGGCTGCTGAATGTGCTCTTCTGATTCAAGAACAGCTCGTATAGTGGTTGTGTATTATTGTTCATTATAGCCCTGCACTTCTTTTGAATCCTATCCTCCACTACTTCCTCAGAAGAGTCAAGATGGAGGCCAACAGCTGCACCTGCCTTCTTGATAAGTTTGTTGAGCTTATTAGCGTCAGCTACTCGAACACTACTGTCCCAGCAAATGATAGC
Source organism: Oophaga sylvatica (assembly GCA_033576555.1). NCBI lineage: Eukaryota > Metazoa > Chordata > Amphibia > Anura > Dendrobatidae > Oophaga > Oophaga sylvatica. The sequence goes on from JARQOD010000005.1 coordinate 367,148,306, forward strand.
AAAGAAGATGGCGCTTGCTACAACGGACTGGTAGAACATTTCCAGCATTTTACTGCACACATTGAAAGACCTGAGCTTCCGCAGAAAGTACAGTCTGCTCATTCCCTTCTTGCGAACCTTCTCTGTATGACACCTCCAATCAAGTTTGCTGTCAAGGTGAACCCCCAAATATTTGTAGCTCTCAACCATCTCCACCTCCTGGCCAGCAATAGTGATCGGTAAGTAATTATCCTTTTTCCTTCTATAACTCACCACCATCTCCTTGGTTTTCTTCACATTTAGTTCTAGACAGTTAGTCTGGCACCAATCCACAAAGTCAGAAACCACCCTTCTATATTCCTCCTCCCCACTGTCCCCCACAATGCCCCCTACAATCACTGAGTCATCTGAGAATTTTTGGAGGTGACAGAAGTCGGATTTATACTGAAAGTCTACTGCAATGTGAAGAGTAAGGGCGACAGCACTGTACCCTGAGGGGCTCCAACACTGCTCCATACACTGCCAGATACCACCTCCCCAATCCTTACAAACTGCGGCCTGTCTGTCAGGTAGTCGCTTATCCAGTTCACCATCCCCTGTCCACTGCCATATCAGTCAACTTATTTCATAATAAGAGCGGCTGTAAGGTATTGAAAGCACTAGAGAAGTCAAAGAACATGGCGGGCACTGCAGTTCCATCATTGTCCAAGAATGAGTGTATTGTATGTAGCAGAGATACTACAGCATCATCCACTCCGAATCTCTGCTGGTACGCAAACTGCCGGGGGTCAGTGTGGGCCCTCACCTTCGGGCACAAGTAGGCAAGTACTATTCTCTCCAACGACTTCATAGCATGTGATGTTAAGGCCACTGGACGATAGTCGTGTAGGGAAGTTGGAAAGGTGATCTTGGGAACCGGCACCAGGTAGGTGGTCTTCCACAGCACTGGTATTCTCTGAGATTGTAGGCTCCTGTTAAACAGGTGCTGAAAGACATTACACAGTTGGTTTGCACACACTTTTAGGACACGTGGACTGGAGCCATCAGGCCCAGCTGTTTTGCCAATGACTAATTTATCACATCGCTTGGGGAGACAGTGAAAGCAGACAGTTCTTCACCCAAAGTCAATGCTGCCGATTGTTCCTCAGCTCCATCCCTCATTCCTGATGACGCAACACATGTGATGGTAAATCTGTTGAAAAACTCGTTAATTTCATTAGCTATGGGCAGAGTTACTTCCCCACACTCCGGCCTTGCCTTAAACCCAGTTAACTGCTTCATGCCCGACCACACACTCCTTGGAATTGTAGTGTGACAGTTTATTTTCTCATTTAGTTCAGAACGCCTCACGGGCATTCTTACTTTTCCCCTTTAAGTCCCTTTGTCTCAATTTCAGTTTCTTAGTATCCTTCATTTTAAATGCCATTTTTTTCTCATTTAGTAAGTATTTCAATTCTTTTGTAATCCAAGGTTTACCAATACCAGAGTCAGGGACTAATTTGACATCAAACTGTTCTTCTGATTGCAGAATTGTCTTACTTAAAGGTTACCAGCAGCAACCAGAGATCTCATAGTGGAATTAATTTTTTTGCCCCTAATTCCGAAGCAAATGGGAGCATATGACCGTAGTACATCTGCAACTTGTTTTGTGAGAAGCAGATCAAGAGTGTGCAGAAAGACAGGTCAAGTGAGAAGTAACTGTGTGACAGGCCGAGCAAGTTGCTGTAGGGCAGTAGGGTGAGGGATATGATTGAGAGGTTAAGCCTGAGTACCATCTGGAGTTACCCATTTTGGAGCACTTTACTTTTATGGAAAAAAAATGGGTCTTGAACACTTTCCTGAGAGCATTTATAGACATGTAAGCAGTACCAGTGAATAATGAGCTAGGTGCCTACTGTTACACCCGGTCCCAGCGCTGCCTCTGCACTCCGTTCTGCTCACTCACCTGTTCCTCGGGCTGTCCCTCTGCTGCGGTCTGTGCGTGGGCTGGGGTCTCCTGTCCCATCTGCTCTCCGGCGTCCTGGGTCCTTTTCCACTTCCTGGCACGCTGCTGGCAGGCCTCCAGAGAGTCGGCTTAGGACGCGAGGCCGCGCCCACCGCCTCTCTTAAAGGGGCAGTGTGCATCTTTTGAAATAGCTAATTATCCAATGGCTGCGCACTCAGTACTATATCTGGTCACTCCACCATTAGGGGAGTGCCGGAGCAACGTGTTCTATCATTGCTACATCCGATTCTGTGCCTGTTCTGTCTGCGCTGCGTCTGCAGTCTCTGTGCTTCGCTGATACTGTTTGTCTCCTCAGATCATTGCTAACCCGTATCTGGCTAATCTGGACAATCTCGGCTATTACTGGCGCAAGTGTCATCCCGTTCCGCCATCAGCCATCCGTAGGACCGTGACAAGGTCACTGAAGCCAGCCTTCTACCATCCGTTCTGGACCAGGACCTTACCCTTCTCCGTCAAGAACTTTCCACGGACTCTGTAAATACTTGTTACCCTTTTGGTCCCTCTGGGACAGCTGCCACGTGTCCGGGGTCTAACTGGAGGTAGCACCTGTGTCCTCTGGATATTCCATTCTGGTCCTGTTCGAGGGGCCTTACTACGGGTACC
>JARQOD010000005.1:367150992-367181179 GCA_033576555.1 Oophaga sylvatica
GGGATTGATTCTACCCCTTTGGCTGAGAATAAACCCCAGTTTTCTACTCAGGTGATAATGAGGGTTGAACCTGATCATCAGGAGAGTTGCAAATTTTTGGTGCTGTATAATCTGCATGACATTATTGTACTGGGTTTCCCTTGGTTACAGTCTCATAATCCTGTTTTGGATTGGAAATCTGTGTCTGTAACCAGTTGGGGCTGCCAATGTGTTAATGCCAACACTCCTGTTTTTTCTGCCTCTCCCCAGGCTCAGGATGTTCCTGACTTTTTGCTGATTTTTCTGATGTGTTTAGCGAAAGTAAATCTGCATCCTTGACCCCCCATAGGAGCTATGACTGCGCTATTGAATTAGTGCCTGGTAGTAAATTCCCTGTCTGTACCTGAACATGACGCTATGCGGTCTTATATCAAGGAGTCATTGGAGAAGGGTCATATCAGACCATCCTCTTCACCCTTGGGTGCCGGTTTTTTCTTTGTGGCCAAAAAGGATGGTTCATTAAGGCCGTGTATTGATTATCGTCTCTTGAACAATATTACTGTGAAATATTAATATTCGTTACCCTTGATTTCTGACCTGTTTTCCAGGGTGAAAAGTGCTACTTGGTTTACCAAGCTTGACCTCAGGGGGGCGTATAACCTTATTCGCATTAAGCACGGGGATGAATGGAAGACAGCGTTTAATACCCCAGAGGGGCATTTTGAGTGTCTAGTGATGCCCTTTGGGCTCACTAATGCTCCTTCCGTCTTCCAGTCCTTCATGAATGACATTTTCAGGGATTTTGTGGATAAATTTCTGATTGTTTATTTGGATGATATCTTGATTTTTTCCAATGACTGGGACTCTCATGTGAAACATGTTCGGACTGTGTTCCAGATTTTGATAGAGAATGCTCTGTATGTGAAGGGATCAAAGTGTCTTTTTGGCGTACAGAGGATCTCATTTCTGGGATTCATTTTGTCCCCATCTGTTATTGAAATGGACCCGGTCAAGGTTCAGGCCATCTGTGATTGGGTCCAACCTACTTCATTAAAGGCTCTTCAGATATTCTTGGGTTTTGCCAATTTTTATCGCAAATTTATTGGTAATTTCTCTGTTATTGTTAAACCATTGACTGATTTGACCAAAAAGGGTTCTGATGTGGTGAATTGGCCTCCTGAGGCAGTCTCTGCATTTCAGGAACTTAAGCAGAGATTCAGTTCTGCTCCTGTTCTACGGCAGCCTGATGTTTCTCTGCCATTTCAGGTGGAGGTTGATGCTTCTGAAATTGGGGCAGGTGCCGTTTTGTCCCAAAGAGATCCAGACACCTCTAAAAGTAACCCTTGTGCCTATTTCTCTCGAAAATTTTCTCCAACTGAACGTAATTATGACGTGGGTAATCGGGAGTGATTGGCCATGAAGTGGGCATTTGAAGAGTGGAGACATTGGCTGGAGGGAGCCAAACATCAGGTGGTGGTTCTACGGACCATAAGAATCTGGTTTATCTGGAATCAGCCAAGCGACTTAATCCTAGACAGGCCAGGTGGGCCTTGTTTTTCACACGTTTTAATTTTGTGGTTTCCTTTCTTCCTGGCACTAAGAATGTTAAAGCGGATGCCCTCTCGAGGAGTTTCCTTGCGGCCTCTCCTGGGTTATCTGGTCCTGCTGTTGTTTTGAAAGAGGGTGTAGTTCTTTCCGCCATCTCGCCCAATTTGAGACTGGCTCTGGAAGGGTGTCAGGAGGATAAACCCGAGCGCTGCCCTATTGGGAAATTGTTTGTCCCAGACCGGTGGAAAAAGAGTGTGATGTCTGAGATTCATTGTTCCACGTTGGCCGGTCATCCCGGAATTTTTGGTACCAGAGACTTGGTTAGTCGGTCCTTTTGGTGGCCTACTTTGTCTCGTGACGTCAGGGAATTTGTGCAGTCCTGCGGGACTTGCTCTCGCTCCAAGCCATGCTCTCGCTCTAGTGGTTTGTTGATGCCATTGCCTGTGCCCAAGAGGCCATGGACCCATATCTCTATGGATTTTATTTCCGACCTCCCTGTTTCTCAGAGAATGACCGTTATCTGGGTAATCTGTGATAGGTTTTCCAAGATGATACATCTTGTGCCATTACCTAAGTTACCTTCCTCCTCCGAATTGGCGCCTTTGTTCCTTCAGCACGTTGTTCGGTTGCATGGCATTCCTGAGAACATTGTGTCTGACAGAGGAGTCCAGTTTGTTTCCAGATTTTGGAGAACTTTTTGTTCTAAACTTGGTGTTCAATTGTCTTTCTCCTCGGCTTTTCATCCTCAGACCAATGGACAAACTGAGAGAACAAACCAGACATTGGAGTCTTATCTGAGATGCTTTGTGTCTGCTGATCAAGATGACTGGGTCTCTTTTTTGCCTTTGGCTGAGTTTGCTCTTAATAATATGGCTAGCTCTGCCACTTTGATGTCTCCATTTTTCTGCAATTTTGGGTTTCACCCTCAATTTTCTTCGGGACAGACGGAGGCTTCTGTCTGTCCAGGTGTTGACTCTGTTGTGGAGCGTATGCAGCAGATTTGGGACCAGGTAGTGGAGAAGTTGTCCCTCTCTCAGGAGAGGGCCCAGCGGTTTGCCAACCGGCATAGGACTGATGGTCCTCGGTTTGAAGTGGGGGACTTGGTCTGGTTGTCCTCAAGAAATATCCCTATGAGAGTTGCATCTCCTAAGTTTAAGCCTAGGTTCATTGGACCTTATAATATCATGGAGATTCTTAATCCTGTTTCCTTTCGTTTACTTCTTCCAGGGACATTTAAGATCCATAACGTGTTCCACAAGTCCTTATTGAAGAGGTTTGTCGAGCCAGTGGTTCCTATGGCTGCGCCTCCTGACCCGGTTTTAGTTGAGGGCAATCTGGAGTATGTGGTTGAGAAAATATTGGATTCTCGTTTTTCTAGACGGAAACTCCAGTATTTGGTTAAGTGGAGAGGTTATGGTCAGGAGGACAATTCTTGGGTGTTTGCTTCGGACATCCATGCTAGGAGACTGATCCGTGCGTATCACAGAGCTCATCCTGACGGACCTGGTTGCCCAAATGAGGGTTCGGTCACTACTCCTCAAGGGGGGGTACTGTTGTGAATGTGTTAGAAATGAATTCTGAGCAGAAGCTCCCTCTGGTGGTTACAAACAGTACTGAACCATTCAATGAGGATTGGCAATCAGGAGTTACAGACTGGTCTTATATAAGGGAGGTTCCCTCCCATCATGGTTTCCGGTGATCAATTTCTCTTGTCTCAACTGTGGTTCCTGGTTCACTTGGAAGCTTGCTGAGTCTTGCGTCTTCTCCTGCTCTCAGATAAGATATTTTCTGTTTCTTGTTTTTGTGCTTGCCATTTGCATATTTCTCTGCATTTCTGTGAAGTTAGTCAGGTCCCCCTCCCCGGGGGGCTTGGTCTCCTCTCAGTTCTTCTGGAGCCACTGTTATTTGTTCATTTGCCTTTTCCAGTTTTTTCAGTGGCTGCGGCTTAGTTTTGTTACACAAGAGAACTAATTTAGGTGGTAGAGGTCGTGTGATCTCAGATGTTTTTGCAATTAGTAGAGTTGGTATTTTTTAGGGTTTTTTTGGATTGCAGTAAGTGTCCTTCCTATCCTTTTCTGTCTAGGAAGATTGGGCCCCAACGTTTGCTCATACTAGTTTCTGTCTGTGTCTGTATTTCCTCTTGCCTAACCGCCATTACATGTTTGGGGGCTTCCTATGTTCTTTGGGGATCTGCTCCGGAGCAGATAGCTTTCCTCTTTCTATCTTTAGGTGTAGTTAACCTCTCAGGCTGTGACGAGGCGTCTAGGACCAACGTTGGAACGCTCCACAGCTGCCTTTAGTTGTGGTGGTTAGTCAGGGTACTGCAATCCAGTAGATTCCAACCTCTCTGGTGTATTGACATTTTTGCCTGCTCTCCTCAGCTACCAAATCATAACAGGTCCCCGTAAATGCTGCTCCAGTGTCTGTATTCCCCCTTTTAGAATGCTCCAGTATATGATGGGCCCCATGGATGCTGCTCCATTGTCTGATCTGCCCCACTTAGAATGCTCCAGTATATGATGGGCCCCATGGATGATGATCCAGTGTCTTATGGGCCAAAATAATGCTCCATATATAATGGGCCCCATGTATAATGCACCAGTGTATAATGGGCCCCGTAAATGCTGCTCCAGTGTCTGTTTTCCCCCTTTTAGAATGCTCCAGTATATGATGTGCCCCATGGATGCTGCTCCAGTGTCTGATCTGCCCCATTAAGAATGCTCCAGTATATGATGGGCCCCATGGATGATGCTCCAGTGTCTTATGGGCCAAAATAATGCTCCATATACAATGGGCCCCTTGTATAAGGCTCCAGTGTATAATAGGCCCGGTAAATGCTGCTCCAGTATCTGAAGTCCTCCATTTAGAATGCTCCAGTGTATGATGGGCCCTGTAGATGCTGCTCCAGTGTCTGATGTCCCCCATTTAGAATGCTCCAGTGTATGATGGGCCCTATCTATGATGCTCAAGTATATGCTGGGCCCATATATAATTCTCCAGTGTATAATGCTCCCCATATAGTGCTCCAAACATTAAAAAAAATGAAATACCTCTCCTCGCTGGGCACTGCTCTACTCTGGACTTCTCAGCGTCCCCATCTTACAGCTCTCTTCACTTGGACTGATTAGGCAGAGGGCGTACAGACGTGAAGTCATCGCGCTCTCTAACCTGAAAGTCACTGTCAGGAAATGCGGAAGACTGTTATGTTACGGTAGCTGAGGAGTGCAGGCAAAAAAGGAAATACACCAGAGCAGTTGGAATCTATGAGATTGCAGTACCCTGACTAACCACCGCAACTAGAGGCAGCCGTGGAGCGTTCCTACGTTGGTCCTAGACGCCTCGTCACAGCCTGAGAAACTAACTACACCTAAAGATAGAAATAGGAAAGCTATCTGCCCCGGAGCAGAACCCCAAAGATAATAGAAAGCCCCCAAACATGTAATGGCGGTTAGACAAGAGGAAATACTGACACAGAAAGAAAATAGTATGAGCAAACGCTGGGGCCCAAACTATCTAAATAGAAAAGGATAGGAAGGGTACTTACTGCAATCCCAGAAAACCCTGAAAAACACCAACTCTACTAATTTCAAAATCACCTGAGATCACACGACCTCTACCACCTAAATTAGTTCTCTGGTGTAACAAAAACAGCAGCCACTGAAAAAACTGGAAAAAGCAAAAGTACAAAACACAGTGGCTGGACTAAACTGAGAGGGCAAAAGCCCCCGGAGGGGACCCCGAAGGCCCCACAGAAGTGCAGGACAAAATGCAAAAATATAGCACAAACACAAAATAAGAAATTGTCTTATCTGGTAGCAGGAGATTCAGACACGACACAGCAGGCTACAAGGGAAACTGGAAAGAAGGATTCAGACCAGAACAATTGATCACCGGCAACCCTGATGGGAAAATGATTCCCTTAAATAAGACCAATCAGTAACACCTGATTCCCAGTCTTCACAATCCTCACTAGTACCGCTTGTAACCACCAGAGGGAGGCTCTGCTCAGAACTCATCTCAAACCCATTCACAACAGTACCCCCCCCTTGAGGAGGGGTCACCGAACCCTCATTTGAGCAACCAGGTCGGTCAGGATGAGTTCTATGATACGCACGGATAAGTCTCCTAGCATGGATGTCCGAAGAAAACACCCAAGAATTATCTTCCTGACCATAACCTCTCCATTTAACCAAATACTGGAGTCTTCGTCTAGAAAAACGAGAATCCAATATTTTCTCAACCACATACTCCAGATTGCCCTCAACCAAAACAGGGTCAGGAGGCACAGCAGCAGGAACCACTGGCTCAACAAACCTCTTCAACAAGGACTTGTGGAACACGTTATGGATCTTAAATGTCCCTGGAAGAAGCAAACGAAAAGAAACAGGATTAATAATCTCCATGATCTTATAAGGTCCAATGAACCTAGGCTTAAATTTAGGAGATGCTACTCTCATAGGAATATTCTTTGAGGACAACCAGACCAAGTCCCCCACTTTAAACCGAGGACCATCAGTCCTATGCCGGTTAGCAAACCGCTGGGCCTTCTCCTGAGAGAAGGACAACCTCTCCACTACCTGGTCCCAAATCTGCTGCATACGCTCAACAACAGAGTCAACACCTGGACAGACAGAAGCCTCCGTCTGTCCTGAAGAAAATCGAGGGTGAAACCCAGAATTACAGAAAAACGGAGACATCAAAGTGGCAGAGCTAGCCCTATTATTAAGAGCAAACTCAGCCAAAGGCAAAAAAGAGACCCAGTCATCCTGATCAGCAGAAACAAAGCATCTTAGATAAGTCTCCAATGTCTGGTTTGTTCTCTCAGTTTGACCATTGGTCTGAGGATGAAATGCCGAGGAGAAAGACAATTGAACACCCAGTTTAGAACAAAAAGTCCTCCAAAATCTGGAAACAAACTGGACTCCTCTGTCAGACACAATGTTCTCAGGAATGCCGTGTAAACGAACCACGTGCTGAAGGAACAACGGCACCAATTCAGAGGAGGAAGGCAACTTAGGTAATGGCACAAGATGTATCATTTTGGAAAACCTATCACAAATTACCCAGATGGTGGTCATTCTCTGAGAAACAGGAAGATCGGAAATTAAATCCATAGAGATATGGGTCCATGGTCTCTTGGGCACAGGCAATGGCATCAACAAACCACTAGAGCGATAGCAAGGCTTGGAGCGAGAGCAAGTCCCGCAGGACTGCACAAATTCCCTGACATCGCGAGACAAGGTAGGCCAACAAAAGGACCGACTAACCAAGTCTCTGGTACCAAAAATTCCGGGATGCCCAGCCAATGCGGAACAATGAATCTCAGACATCACACTCTTTTTCCATTGGTCCGGGACAAACAATTTTCCAACAGGGCAGCGCTCGGGCCTATCCTCCTGACACCCCTCCAGAGCAAGTCTCAAATTGGGCGAGATGGCGGAAAGAACTACACCCTCCTTCAAAATAACAGAGGGATCAGATAGCTCAGGAGAGTCCGCAAGGAAACTCCTCGAGAGGGCATCCGCCTTAACATTCTTAGTGCCAGGAAGAAAGGAAACCACAAAATTAAAACGTGTGAAAAACAAGGCCACCTGGCCTGTCTAGGATTGAGTCGCTTGGCATATTCCAGATAGACCAGATTCTTATGGTCCGTAAGGACCACCACCTGATGTTTGGCTCCCTCCAGCCAATGTCTCCATTCTTCAAAAGCCCACTTCATGGCCAATAACTCCCGATTACCCACGTCATAATTACGTTCAGTAGGAGAAAATTTTCGAGAGAAAAAGGCACAAGGGTTACTTTTAGAGGTCTCTGGATCTTTTTGGGACAAAACGGCACCTGCCCCAATTTCAGAGGCATCAACCTCCACCTGAAATGGCAGAGAAACATCAGGCTGCCGTAGAACAGGAGCAGAAGTGAATCTCTGCTTAAGTTCCTGAAATGCAGAGACTGCCTCAGGAGGCCAATTCACCACATCAGAACCCTTTCTGGTCAAATCAGTTAATGGTTTAACAATAACAGAGAAATTACCAATAAATTTACGATAAAAATTGGCAAAACCCAAAAATCTCTGAAGAGCCTTTAATGAAGTAGGTTGGACCCAATCACAGATGGCCTGAACCTTGACAGGGTCCATTTCAATAACAGATGGGGACAAAATGAATCCCAGAAATGAGATCTTCTGTACGCCAAAAAGACACTTTGATCCCTTCACATACAGAGCATTCTCTCTCAAAATCTGGAATACAGTTCGAACATGTTTCACATGAGAGTCCCAGTCATTAGAAAAAATCAAGATATCATCCAAATAAACAATCAGAAACTTGTCCACAAAATCCCTGAAAATGTCATTCATGAAGGACTGGAAGACGGAAGGAGCATTAGTGAGCCCAAAGGGCATCACTAGGTACTCAAAATGCCCTTCAGGGGTGTTAAATGCCATCTTCCATTCATCCCGTGCTTAATGCGAATAAGGTTATACGCCCCCCTGAGGTCAAGCTTAGTAAACCAAGTAGCGTTTTTCACCCTGGAAAACAGGTCAGAAATCAAGGGTAACGGGTATTGATATTTCACAGTAATATTGTTCAAGAGACGATAATCAATACACGGCCTTAATGAACCATCTTTTTTGGCCACAAAGAAAAAACCGGCACCTAAGGGTGAAGAGGATGGTCTGATATGACCCTTCTCCAATGATTCCTTGATATAAGACCGCATAGCGTCATGTTCAGGTACAGATAAGTTAAAAAGGCGACCCTTAGGGAATTTACTACCCGCACTAATTCAATAGCGCAGTCATAGCTCCTATGGGGAGGCAAGGATGCAGATTTACTTTCGCTAAACACATCAGAAAAATCAAACAAAAAGTCAGGAACATCCTCAGCCTGGGGGGAGGCAGAAAAAACAGGAGTGTTGGCACTAACACATTGGCAGCCCCAACTGGTTACAGACACAGATTTCCAATCCAAAACAGGATTATGAGACTGTAACCAAGGGAAACCCAGCACTATAATGTCATGCAGATTATATAGAACCAAAAATTTGCAGCACTCCTGGTGATCAGGTTCAACCCTCATTATCACCTGAGTAGAAAACTGGGGTTTATTCTCAGCCAAAGGGGTAGAATCGATCCCCAGTAAAGGAATAGACTTCTGTAGGGGTATCAAGGAAAACCCACAACGCTTAGCAAAATCATAATCCATCAGGTTAATAGCTGCTCCAGAATCAACGAAAGCCTGAGCAGAAAATGAGGACAGAGAGCATATCAGAGTGACAGTTAATAAAAACTTAGTCTGAACACTACCCAAGACAACTGAGCGTGCAAAATGTCTTCCCCGCTTAGGGCAGACTGAAATAGCATGAGAGGCATCACCACAGTAGAAACATAACCCACTGCGCTTTCGAAACTCATGACGCTGTGCCCCAGACACCACTCCATCACACTGCATGGGCTCAGCAGCTGGCTCACAAGGCAACACCACTCCACGCATACTTCTCCGCTCACGCAAACGTCTGTCAATTTGAATCGCCAATGACATAGAATCATTGAGACCAGAGGGGACAGGGAATCCCACCATAACATCCTTTACATTATCCGACAGACCCTTCCGGAAAAGGGCCGCCAAAGCGTCGTCATTCCATTTGGTCAGGACTGCCCACCTACGGAATCTCTGACAGTATAACTCAGCGTCATCAAGCCCCTGATTTAATGCCAACAAGGCTTTTTCAGCTTGATCAGTGACATTAGGCTCATCGTACAATAACCCAAAGCCTGAAAAAATGCATCAACATCACTCAAAACAGGATCCCCAGGTATCAGGGAAAAAGCCCAATCCTGAGGATCGCCGCGCAGGAGAGAGATGATAATTTGAACCTGCTGCGCTGCGTTTCCTGAGGACTTAGATTTTAAGGCAAAAAACAATTTACAATTATTTTTGAAATTCTGAAACTTAGCTCGATCCCCTAAAAACAAATCTGGCATGGGGATCCTAGGTTCCACAACAGGCAACCTAGCAAGATATGCAGCAATACTCTGAACCTCAGTGGCAAGCTGATCCACACGGCCAGACAACTGTGCAAACTCCATTGGGAGAAAAGATCCTCCCCAGCACCCAGAGATACAGAGGGAAAAAAAAAAAAAAAATGCAACAAACAGAAAAATATCTCTGACAACTTTTCTTCCTTCAAAATATTTTTTCCCTTCTTTGAGTACCATACAATTTTTATGGCCGGTGATACTGTTATGTTACGGTAGCTGAGGAGTGCAGGCAAAAAAGGAAATACACCAGAGCAGTTGGAATCTATGAGATTGCAGTACCCTGACTAACCACCGCAACTAGAGGCAGCCGTGGAGCGTTCCTACGTTGGTCCTAGACGCCTCGTCACAGCCTGAGAAACTAACTACACCTAAAGATAGAAATAGGAAAGCTATCTGCCCCGGAGCAGAACCCCAAAGATAATAGAAAGCCCCCAAACATGTAATGGCGGTTAGACAAGAGGAAATACTGACACAGAAAGAAAATAGTATGAGCAAACGCTGGGGCCCAAACTATCTAAATAGAAAAGGATAGGAAGGGTACTTACTGCAATCCCAGAAAACCCTGAAAAACACCAACTCTACTAATTTCAAAATCACCTGAGATCACACGACCTCTACCACCTAAATTAGTTCTCTGGTGTAACAAAAACAGCAGCCACTGAAAAAACTGGAAAAAGCAAAAGTACAAAACACAGTGGCTGGACTAAACTGAGAGGGCAAAAGCCCCCGGAGGGGACCCCGAAGGCCCCCACAGAAGTGCAGGACAAAATGCAAAAATATAGCACAAACACAAAATAAGAAATTGTCTTATCTGGTAGCAGGAGATTCAGACACGACACAGCAGGCTACAAGGGAAACTGGAAAGAAGGATTCAGACCAGAACAATTGATCACCGGCAACCCTGATGGGAAAATGATTCCCTTAAATAAGACCAATCAGTAACACCTGATTCCCAGTCTTCACAATCCTCACTAGTACCGCTTGTAACCACCAGAGGGAGGCTCTGCTCAGAACTCATCTCAAACCCATTCACAACAGAAGACGTCACAGCAGTGGAGCAGGGAGAGGTAAGTATTGCAAGTGCTGGGGCCATGAGCAAGCAGGGGGGCCGACTTGTGGGCGACGGCACTGTACCCCTCATAGTACGCCGGTGTGTCTGACGGAGAATGGGCCCCCCCACCGTCAGAGACACTTTTTTGTACTGTGAGGGGCCCTGTGCCAGTGCCGTCGCCCACGAGTCGGGCCCCCAACTGCTCAGGAAACCGGCACATGCCCGGGTGCGCCAGGGGCTGACACAGGCCCTGGGGGGGGGGTATTTGTAGGTTTTGTAGTCCGTCCACGATTGCAATTGCATGTTCATTAAATGTATAAGCATTCAACAGGTATTCAAATTTCAGAGATTTTTCGCTCGGCTAAAGTTCATTCCGCACTTCTTACAGATAACCTTTGCCTCATCAATAGGATTTTGGTCAAAAAAGTACCACACTGGACTCTTCCTACTATGGTATAAATTTTCAGGGCTTGCACGCTGTGCTAATTTGACCATCTGGCCAAGATGTCCTGCAACTCTTTTTGTTTTTTTAACACCTTTTTGGACTGCTACGGGCCTGCCAGATAACTGCTGCTGCGATGTCGATGCCTGCTGCAGATCCTTCTCCTTTTCTGATTGCCAGTGGCATCCTCTTCCCCCAATGGATGCCAATCCGAGTCATCAATCACCTCCTCTTCAATTTCATCTGCACCTTCCTGTGTGTCACAGTGTAAGGTGGTATAGTATGCGGGAAGGGGCACCTGAGTTTCATCAGGGTCAGATTCTAGCTCAGTAGACTGCGAGGGCAATGTAGTGCTCTGGGTGAATGTACCATCAGAATCATATAGCAATGGTTGTGCATCAATGCACTCCATGTTAGGGTTCGAATTCCCGCTGCTGCACAAGGGGAGTCTTGAACCAGTCTCGCTGCGGTCCCCCATTCATCTCCGTTCGCAGTGGAGCCTACTCAGCTTAGACGTCGGTCCCAGCGTCTCGCCCAGTCTAACAGTGTGCAGAGGATTACTGCTGCTCCTCCAGGCTCTGCTATTGTGGCCAGTACTGGTTAGCGGCGAGCAGACGTCTTTAGGACAAAGTCCTTGTTTTCCCCTTCTGAGCATGCCCAGAGTGAGATCTCTCATTGGAGATCAGGGGTCACATGCTCAGGTACTGCATCAGCTCCTATTGGTCCGCCAGGAAGGTCCTGTGACTACTGGTGTTCTGGAACAAGTTTCATTGGTCCTTGTTTCTGTCAGGTCCTGTAGCTGTTACTATAAAAGGGTAGAATGGCTGGGCCGCCATGCGCTAATATCAATCGTCATATGCTTTGCGCCAGTGTGGTCATGCGTGTGTGTGGTTAGGGCCGGCTGAAATAAGCCCCTAGAATACCGACTTAATCGGTGAGGAGTTTGGTATGCTAGCTGGTCAGGGTCGGTGTCCTAGATGCCCTAGATTACCGGCATAACCGGTGAGGAGTTTGATTGCCGTATTCAGGGCCTGGCGTTCAGACACCATAGATTGCGGGTGTCTCCCGCGAGGACATTAGCGCATGACCACGTTCTATGTTCGCTTAGCAGTCAACTGTGTACCTGGGTGCCTGACAGGACACAGAAGATTGTCTCAGCGGCTCTGTGACCTAACAGGGTTTGCTTTCAACGCTAGACAGTGCCCTAGCATGTTTATTTTGCGACTCATTGTGTTAAGTGAGTTCGCACACATAGCCATATAGCGCTGCGGCACTCCTTCTAGCGGCTCTGTGGAATAACAGAGTTCGCACATATTGCCACAGCGCATTACGGCGTTTATTTTGGCGACTCTGCGGGATAACAGAGTTCGCTTCTTGCACCAATTTACTAGCAGCAGGCTCCACCTGTACAGTGGACCCCGGGCTGCGAACGCACCTTTTTACATCATATATTTTGTGTGTTCCGCAGACCCTAACACTCCATCTCTGAATCATGTTGGACTGGGGAATTCAGGATTTGACTTGATAACCCAGGCATGGTATGTGAAAAGAGCTCCAGGGAGTAATCTGAAGTGTGGGCTGCCGCATCCTTCACTTTTGTTGGGGGTGAAGCACACACGGAAAGGTGTTGTTCCTGACCAGGAGCCTGACTGACGACTCAGTGCTTGCATTTTTTGAAACTTCAGAAGGCAAGGCGATAGAGCTGGAGGCTGTTTCGGCAATGTAAGCCAAACCCTGTTTCTGATGCTCAGGCTTTAAAAGCAGTTTACCTGCTCCCAGTAAAGGGAGCCTTCCAGGCCTTCTTGAGCCAGACGATGATGCTGGTCAACACCTCCTGCCTCAGGTGCTATTGTGCTTATGGCACTTCCTGCAGATGCACCACCACCACCATCAGTACCAGCTGGCCCCCCACGTCCGTGGCCTCTTCCACCATACTTCCTCATTTTTGAGAAAATGTACCCAAAATACCAGCAGATATATGGTACTGTATCAGAAGCGAACAGCTATATACAGTGTAGGGATAATTGTAAATCTCCATATATATTTCAGGAGTCACACACAGACGCTCTCAGGCTCAGTATGGATTACACCAGAATATAAAAAGTAGAAAAAGGGAAATGTATCAGAAGCGTACAGCTGTATACAGTGTTGTGGTAGTTTTTAAATCTCTGTATATATTTCCGGAGTAACAGACAGACTCTCACAGGCTCAGCATGGATCACACCAGAATATAAAAAGCAGATCCGCAAGAAATAATCACACATGTGGGCTAATGCTCCAGGTGTCAATGATGCACTTAGATTGGTGGGTGGAGGAGGACTTTCTGGCAAGAGGGTACTGTGTCACCAGACACCAGGTATATTATAGTATTGTCAAAATATTCTAAATCTCCGTATATATTTCAGGAGGCAGACACAGACGCTCTCAGGCTCTGTACTGATTACACGAGAATATAAAAAGTGGAAAAAGCGTAAAGTATTAGAAGCGTACAGCTGTATACAGTGTTGGGGTAATTTTTAAATCTCCATATATATTTCCAAAGTAACAGACAGACGCTCACAGGCTCAGTATGGATTAGACCACAATATAAAAAGATGAAAAAGGGTACTGTATCACCAGATACCAGGTATATACTGTATAGTATAGTGAAAATATTGTAAATCTCAGGAGGCAGACAAAGACGCTCACAGGCTCAGTATGGATTAGACAAGAATATAAAAAGCAGATCCGCAAGAAATAATCACACATGTGGGCCAATGTTCCAGGTGTCAATGATGCACTTAGAGTGGTGGGGGGAGGAGGACTTTCTGCCAAAAAGGGTACTGTATCACAAGCGTACAGCTGTATACAGTCTAGGGGTAATTGTAAATCTCTGTATTTATTTCCGGAGTAACAGACAGACGCTCACAGGCTCAGTTGGATTAGACCACAACATAAAAAGATGAAACAGGGTACTGTATCACCAGATACCAGGTGTATATAGTATAGTGAAAATATTGGAAATCTCTGTATATATTTCAGGAGTCAGACACAGATGCTCTCAGGCTCAGTATGGATTAGACAAGAATATAAAAAGCTGAAACAGGGTTCTGTATCACCAGATACCAGGTGTATATAGTATAGTGAAAATATTGTAAATTTCCGTATATATTTCCAGAGTCAAACACATACTCTCAAAAGCTCAGTATGTATTACACCAGAATATAAAAAGCAAAAAAGTGTACTGTATCAGAAGCGTACAGCCGTATACAGTGCTGGGGTAATTTTTAATTTCCGTATATATTTCCAGAGTCACACACAGACTCACAGGCTCAGTATGGATTACACCAGAATATAAAAAGTTTAAAAAGGGTAATGTATTCAAATCGTACAGCTGTATACAGTGTTGGGGTAATTTTAAATCTCCGTATATATTTCAGGAGTAACAAACAGACACTCAAAGACTCAGTATGGAATAGACCAGAATATGAAAAGCAGAAAAAGTGTACTGTATCAGTAGCGTACAGCTGTGTACAGTGTTGGGGTAAATTTAAATCTCCGTATATATTTCAGGAGTAAAACACAGACGCTCACAGGCTCAATATGGAGTAGTGCAACCACAAAGGAACCTTGTCCAATAACTTCAAAAATATTAACAAGGATGTCTTCAAGCAACATTTGCATCTATTAGATATATATGTTTTGTCACTAGCACTAATATGGGCTTATTTGATTGATATTATTACATATTTTATTATTATTTGTTATTGGCTATTATTATTTTTTATTATTATTTTTTATTTATTTTTTATTATTTTTATTATTATATTACATTATTATTATTCTTATTACTATTATTATTTATTTCACTATAATATGTTTTGTTCAAGATGAAGTATATGGTTGGTTTGTCACTATATTATTGAAAAATATCCTCATGGTATTAATATTGTATATGGGGTATATATGGGTTTGATATTATTCCTTTATATATTGTTCACTTTCATAATTACATTCGGAAGAAATGCACAAAATATTATTAATATGTGGCACTAATATGGTGATGTTTATATAGCCGATATTTGGGCATATATATTTGGTATGTGTAATTGTTAGACATTCTGTATGATGTTGGATTAATTTGGGCACCTGACATTTCGGTATAATTGCGGTCACGAGCGCATGCGCATACTATCCTGTCCTCACCTACTTCCTTGGATGCTCTTACACTGGCACGCAAGCTGTAGCTGGCTTGCGTGTCATTGAGCGTTTCTAACAGGAAGTGAGTCATGGAGTGAGGCGGGCTTAGCGCGTCATGCGCCATCATGTGATAGTAATGCCATTTTCTCTGGAGCTTAATTTGATTGGTTTGTGGTCTGTTAAATAGTCGGACACCCCTCACCCTAGACACGCCCCCGGAAGAAGCAGGAGGCGAAACGCGCGTCGGGGTGAGGGGACGCCGAGCCACATTGTTGTTATAGGTAAATATCACCATATTAGCCTTATGATCAGTTTTGCTTGCTCTTATTTTCATTTGTCTATTAGACAGTCGATTGGGTAATATTTACATGCCATTAGACTGAGTGTACTGCGTGTATATATAGATACGTTGTTTTGACTCCTGATAGGTGCATTTGTACTTATACCTGGTAATGCTACTCCATTAGGAGCTTATTAGCATACTTCTGTAGCATAGGATCTGATGCATGTGTGCATATATAAATGATTAAACGGCCTTAGGGTATTCCATATATATGGATATTTACCGTTTAACCCTTAGTATGATTAATCAGTAACTACATGCCAGTATTTACATGCCACTAGGCTGAATGTACTGTGTATATATATATACGCTGTTTTGACAACTGATTGGTGCATATGTACTTATACCTGATAGTGCTACTCCATTGGGAGCTTACTAATATATTTCTGTAGCATAGGTTCTGACGTATGTTTACATATATTAATAATTACACGGTCTTAGGGTATTCCTTATGTATGGATATTTACCGTTTAACCCTTAGTATGATTAATCAGTAACTTTGGTCATTTTGGTGGTATTAGGTGATTTGTTGTTTACACGATATTATCTAATTATTGGCACCAGCATTGTTTTGGTGGCCAAATAAATTGTCTTATATATTACGGCTCGGTGTCCCTTTAACAGTTATTGCTGCTGTTTTATATTGTATATTTTATTAATTTTCTATCAATAAAATTGTTTTTATTATCTATGGGATCTCTTCTTTATTTTTCCATATATTTACATTTCTGCACTAAGGGAATGGTGTTTTTTCATTGACATGAAGTGCCCTTTTTGAAGTTATTGGACAAGGTTCCTTTGTGGTTGCATTAATTATACTGTTTTTATAATAGATTGTCTATCCTACCATGGATCTCAAAGCCAAGGAATTAACTTGGCAAAGTAAGGCTATTGATATTTTCAAGCAGAATACTGTTGGTGTTTCGCAGGATGCATCTACTTTAAATAAAGATCTCATGATTAAATATAAAAAGGCTCTGCATAGGAAAGTGAGAATGTGGTGGAACCGGGCTTCTCTAGAGAACTATCATGATAAGAAAATGGTTCCACGAGGTTTAAGGGTACAAATATATCCTACATTTGAACTGAATGATGAATTACTGTCCAAACGGTGGATTGAAACAGCATCAGGTTGTTCTCTTGACTTTATTAAAATCATCATTGAACATAATTCAGCAGTTTTGAAAAGTATTGATCTGGAATTGGAGACAACGTATAAAACATTACAGGCTAGCCTCACAGCAGAACAAATGGAAGTTTGGCTTAGAGATTTAAAAAAAGATGAAGAAAAATGGGAACATGATGTTAGTCAAGTTAAATTGAAGAAATTTTTAAGAGATTCTAAAGACTACGAAATCAATCAGGTATTTCGATGGCAGCAATCCAAGAAAAGGACTCACATGTACTCCGGTGCAGGGGATAGATCAGAGACATCTAGTGTATCGGGAAGCGAAAGTGGGATGTCTACAGGAGAAACCAGCTATAGGAGTGATTTTCACTTGCGAAGTGGTGGAAAGAAAAAATTTCCTGATATGTTTAACAAATCGGCTAAAAAAGGAAAAAGAGATGAGATGAAGGTAATTAACCTATCTACACACACTCTTTCCCCTATACAGGAGGACCTGCTATGTAGGGGTCTTAATTTTTCACCCTCTTCTCGTCTAGATGCCTTTAATACGATAAAGGATATTAATTTGTTTTCCCGTAAGATCATCCTCCGTAAACTGCATTTTAAACCTGGGCCATCAAATGATCTTAATACAGTGGAAGAAATGGAAGCCATTCAGATTTTGGAGTCTTTGGAGCAAGAGAGTGAACCTTCTAAGGTGAGCATGGTCCCCAATGAATTGGTATCCAAATCCAAAACATTTCCCTCTCTAGGGTTATGTCCGGCAGTTGACGTATTCACAAGGGTGGTGACACGGGAAGTGGAGGAATTGGCCAATCATCAAAGGGTCAAACAAAATTTGTCCCCTTGGAAATTAAGGAATTGACTGAACTCAAATTATGGAATGATGTGCTGTTTAAACCGGCCAATAAAGTGGGCAACCTCGTTATTTGGCCGGTTCAGATGTATGAAAAACAAGCGTACAGATTACTGGATGATAATTTATGTTATGAAAAACTAACACACAATCCACTGACTGCATTCCAACAGACACTTATTGGTATTCTCGAAAAAGCTTTGGAAGATGGCTTGGTTACCAAAACTTTTTTGGATAGGATACGGGATCATCATCCGAGGCTGGCCACATTTTACCTCATTCCTAAGGTACATAAGAATCCGATTGATCCTCCTGGAAGGCCGATTGTGGCCGGGAATGGGGGGTTGTGTGAACTAGTCTCGGATGTTATAGATCATTTTCTTAAACCAATCGTATCCTCTTTGCCATCTTTCATTAGAGATACTAATCAAGCTTTGAAGCGTATTGATCAGTTGGTTCTTGACGATAACATGGTACTGGTAACAGCCGACGTCGAAGCCTTATACACGTCAATTCGGCATGAGGACGGAATAGCAGCAGTTACATGGTTTTTAAGATCCAGTAATATCGATGAAAATCTGGCAGACCTTATTTTGGTTCTTTTGGACTTTGTCCTGAGACACAATGTATTCATCTTTAACGGCAATATTTTCCGCCAGAAGCAAGGCACAGCTATGGGGGCGTCATGTGCGCCCTCATATGCTAATTTATTTTTGGGTGCCTGGGAACGGAAAATATTCCTGGAGGAGGATATTCCAGGGATGTGTCTTGTACATAATTGGATGAGATACATTGACGACGTTTTGTTTGTCTGGGAAGGGTCCATCGACGAGTTGGGGTGCTTGATGCAAGAACTTAATGATAATAATCTAAATATACGTCTTACCTACAAAACGGGAAGAAGTTTAGAATTTTTGGACATTTGGATTGAGGCTTCCACTAATGGTATTGTACGTACTGATGTTTTCAGGAAACCCACAGCAACTAATTCGTATTTGAGGGCTGATTCGTCTCGTCCAAGAAGTACCATTCGGGGAATACCCATTGGTCAATTTCTCAGAATTAAGAAGATCTGCTCGGATCAGGAATCCTTTTTGAAACAGAGCGATGATTTGAAAGAGCGGTTTTTTGAAAGGGGATACAGTCGAAAAATGATCCAAAGAGGATATAATAGAGCAAGGCTTACCCCTAGAAATGAACTACTCTATGGTAACAAGAGGAAGAATGATCAAACTTCAAAACAGATACGATTTATATCTACATATAATACTCAATGGTATCACCTTGTGAATATTGTCAACAGACATTGGAAAATTCTACTCTCAGACCCGATTTTGAGGCAAATTCTACCAGCCTCACCGCAGTGTGTACCCAAGAGATCGGCTAATTTAAAAGATATGCTAGTGCACCGGCACTATGAACCTAAGAGAAGAGGGGATTCTGATCTTTCTAAAGGTTTTTTCCCTTGTGGCTTGTGCAAAGCCTGCTCTAACCTGGTGAAAGGTAAGTACTTTAAAAATTGGAATGGGTCACGCATGTTTGAGATTCGTAAGCATTTAACCTGTACATCGAAAGGAGTGGTGTATCATGCTGAATGTCCATGTGGAAAGGTGTATGTTGGCCTCACCACACGAGAACTTAAGGTACGGGTTCGTGAACATGCCCTTGACATTGAGAAGGCTAAGACTGTAGATGATGAGACACAGTTAAAAACTCTTCCACGGCATTATAAGACATTTCATGGGTGTAATTCCAGATTTTTGAAAATTAAGGCCATTGATCAGGTGAACTTGGGATCCAGAGGGGGTGATGTTGGGAGAGTTTTGGCGCAATTGGAAAGCAGATGGATTTATCGTTTGGGGACTATGAGTCCAGCGGGCCTTAATGAAACTATGGGATTCTCAGCATTTTTGTAGTAAATGCATCATTTTAGTGGGGGGTATTTGTTTTTCTGAGTATTTGATTTTAATTGTTTTTAATTTTTCTCATTAGTAGTAGTACATATTCTATGATGGAATGAATGGGATTATATTTGAGGAACTTTGTGGAACCGCTTAGTATCATGGAATCCGAATGGAGTCTGAATATTAACAAGGATGTCTTCAAGCAACATTTGCATCTATTAGATATATATGTTTTGTCACTAGCACTAATATGGGCTTATTTGATTGATATTATTACATATTTAATTATTATTTGTTATTGGCTATTATTTTTTATTATTATTTTTTATTTATTTTTTATTATTTTTATTATATATACATTATTATTATTCTTATTACTATTATTATTTATTTCACTATAATATGTTTTGTTCAAGATGAAGTATATGGTTGGTTTGTCACTATATTATTGAAAAATATCCTCATGGTATTAATATTGTATATGGGGTATATATGGGTTTGATATTATTCCTTTATATATTGTTCACTTTCATAATTACATTTGGAAGAAATGCACAAAAATATTATTAATATGTGGCACTAATATGGTGATGTTTATATAGCCGATATTTGGGCATATATATTTGGCATGTGTAATTGTTAGACATCCTGTATGATGTTGGATTAATTTGGGCACCTGACATTTCGGTATAATTGCGGTCACGAGCGCATGCGCATACTATCCTGTCCTCACCTACTTCCTTGGATGCTCTTACACTGGCACGCAAGCTGTAGCTGGCTTGCGTGTCATTGAGCGTTTCTAACAGGAAGTGAGTCATGGAGTGAGGCGGGCTTAGCGCGTCATGCGCCATCATGTGATAGTAATGCCGTTTTCTCTGGAGCTTAATTTGATTGGTTTGCGGTCTGTTAAATAGTCGGATACCCCTCACCCTAGACACGCCCCCGGAAGAAGCAGGAGGCGAAACGCGCGTCGGGGTGAGGGGACGCCGAGCCACATTGTTGTTACAGGTAAATATCACCATATTAGCCTTATGATCAGTTTTGCTTGCTCTTATTTTCATTTGTCTATTAGACAGTCGATTGGGTAATATTTATATGCCATTAGGCTGAGTGTACTGCGTGTATATATAGAAACGTTGTTTTGACTCCTGATAGGTGCATTTGTACTTATACCTGGTAATGCTACTCCATTAGAAGCTTATTAGCATACTTCTGTAGCATAGGATCTGATGCATGTGTGCATATATAAATGATTATACGGCCTTAGGGTATTCCATATATATGGATATTTACCGTTTAACCCTTAGTATGATTAATCAGTAACTACATGCCAGTATTTACATGCCACTAGTAGTGTTGAGCGATACGATACTGCAAATATCGGGTATCGGCCGATATTAGCTCTATCGGCCTTTCGATACTTCGTTTGGATATTTTCGTCTTATCGGATACCGAAATCAGAAGTTCCCATAATTCTTTGCGAGGCAATGTGATTTTAGTCAGCCAATGAGGAATCCTAAGAAGTGTGGGCACATCCTGTACTGCTGCGGTCATGTTAACTAATGGCATGGCTGTGATTGGATGCTGAAATGATGTCAGAATGCACTATAAAAGGCGCCGCCGCCATTTTAGCGTCACTGTGCTGTGAATTCAGTAAGGGACAGAACGCTGCTGTGCTGACTCTGAGGGACAGTTAGAGATTGCGATTTAGTGTACTGTGCTGTAGGCAGGCTAGCACCAACCGCTGTGTAAAGCTTCCTTTTGCCTGCAGTGTTGTTTTAACAGCTCTGCAAGGTGTGTGTGAGTGCAGGTGACGCTGCAGTTTGCTCTGCATGCAACGCTGTCTGTAGGCATCTGCACATGTCACTCACAGACTCTTTTTTTTTTCCTTCAGTGTAATTCTTGCAGCTCCATGCAATTTAACTATTAGTGTGACGCGCTTCCATCCGTATCCAATACATTGGTTGCAAACACTATAGAAGTAGACAAAGGAGTAGCCTTTCACAGATTGTGAACAGTTGTGTTTCAGTGTTCACTTCAGTCTGTGTTTTTTATTTTTTGAGTGCACATCACGCTCCAGTTACTTGTTCAAGCACTGCTGCTTGTACTCTGCTGAGCGTGTCTCAGTGGCTCATCCTTTTCATTTATCTCCAATTGGTTCTGCTCCATTCCATTTAAAATATAATCTATTAGTGTGACGCGCTTCCATCCGTATCCAATACATTGGTTGCAAACACTATAGAAGTAGACAAAGGAGTAGCCTTTCACAGATTGTGAACAGTTGTGTTTCAGTGTTCACTTCAGTCTGTGTTTTTTATTTTTTGAGTGCACATCACGCTCCAGTTACTTGTTCAAGCACTGCTGCTTGTACTCTGCTGAGCGTGTCTCAGTGGCTCATCCTTTTCATTTATCTCCAATTGGTTCTGCTCCATTCCATTTAAAATATAATCTATTAGTGTGACGCGCTTCCATCCGTATACAATACATTGGTTGCAAACACTATAGAAGTAGACAAAGGAGTAGCCTTTCACAGATTGTGAACAGTTGTGTTTCAGTGTTCACTTCAGTCTCTGCGTAATAACCACACTTAGGCCTTATAACTTTTCTGACTTTCTTTCTCAATCTACCAAGATGAAGAAGTCAGTGAGTAAGGCACGTGGTCGTGGCCGTGGAGTTTCAGCAGGGAGAGGACGTGGGGATTCTGTGGCTGCTGCCGCCCTCAGTGACACAGCATCCACCAGTTTTCCCCGTGAGCGTTCCTTTATGCGCACTTTGGTAGGAGCTCGGCGTGCCCCCCTGCTGCGGGAAGAACAAATTGAAGCCGTTGTTGGTTGGATGGCAGCCAATGCATCGACTTCAATTCCTTCCACCTCCTCTCAGGAACACAACACTGTTGAGCAACCATCTGTCGGTTCACCGCCTGTCAAATTGCCCAGGCAGTCAGAGAGTTCTGTACAGGAGCCAGCTGAGTCTCTGCTTCTGTTCTCAGAATCTGTTGGCTCACAAACACGGGCACAGGCAAGCAGCATTCTGCAATTTGAAGAAGAGGGAGTATGCAGTGATGCGCAACAGCTGTGTCTCTCTCAATCTGAAGAGGCGGGTGAGCCAGTGCCGATGGACAGCACACCGCAGAACGCATCTTATGATGATGATGAGACTCAGGTGCCAGGTTTTGTGGAGCATGGTGCTGCCCAGACCATCCAACAGCAGCAGGTGTTGGAAGAGGGTAGTGGATGATGAAGTCCGAGACCCAACATGGCGTGAGCAACAGGAAGGTGGTGGGAGCAGCTCTGAGGAAGAGATTGTCCCAACGGTACAAAGAGGAGGGAGAGGTAGGCTGCAGACTCGCTTGCCTGTAGCCTCCAGTTTGGCACCTGTTGGGAGCAGTTCTCTTAGAAATGTCAAAATTGGCGCTCCCATGACTTGCACTGCGTGGTCCTTTTTTGACAGACTTGTAGATGATATTTGCTATGTTCAATGCAAGCTGTGTAAGCAAAAAGTTAAAAGAGGTAAAAATATCAGTAACCTGAATACCACAAATATGTGGAAACATGTACGGACAAAGCACGTAGCTGAGTTACAAAGACACACTGGAGATGTAGGCCAACCTACAGCAGCACCTACATCTTTAGGTCATGTTCGAGCCTCTACCTCCAGCTCTCACACACCTGGTTCGGCTTCCTCACAGGATCTCCATGGAAGAACCTCGGTCACTGTTGTCCATAGACAAACTGTTATTCCACCCACTGCAGCAAGTTCACAGTCATCGTCACACTCCCAGAACAAAAAACAGCCATCGGTAACACAGGCATGGGATAAAAGACGGCCATACTCGGCAAACCATCCACGAGCACAGGCTCTGAATGCTGGCCTTGCAAAACTCCTGTCCCTTGAAATGCTGTCATTCAGGCTGGTGGAGACTGACAGTTTCAGGAACTTTATGGCATTGGCAGTCCCACAATATAATGTGCCAAGCCGATTTTATTTCAGCAGGCAAGCTGTCCCTGCTCTGCAAAAACATGTCGAGGGAAACATTAAACATGCGCTACTAAACGCCGTCAGTAGCAGGGTCCACCTGACCACCGATGCGTGGACCAGTACCCATGGCCAGGGACGATACCTTTCCCTCACTGCCCATTGGGTCAATGTTGTGGAGCCGGGTACAGATCTTGCCAGTGGCGCTGTACGTGTTCTGCCAACTCCAAGGATTGCAGGAATCCAGTCTGTGCACATTGATTCCTCCTCCTACTCCAGTTCCTCAGAATCATCGCTGCACGAGCCGTCACGGTATACCTCCACATGGACCCGTGAACGCTTACCTGTTGCGACCGATATGAGCACAGCCATGGCCAAACGTCAACAGGCCGTCCTGAAATTAATTCCCATGGGGAATCGAAGCCACACAGCGCAGAAGCTCTGGGATGCCATCAAGCAGGAGAGCGACGTGTGGTTTTTGTCAGCTAATCTCCAGCCAGGCTTGGTAGTGTGTGACAATGGCCGAAATCTGGTGGCAGCTCTTGGCCTTGGCAACCTCACTCACATACCATGTCTGGCACATGTGCTCAACTTGGTCGTGCAGTGTTTTTTGAGGGACTATCCGGATCTTGATGCACTGCTGCACAAGGTCCGCCTAGAGTGCGCTCACTTGCGACGTTCCAGCATGGCCAGATCGCGCATTGCAGCTCTGCAAGTCAGATTTCGCCTTCCTGAACATCGCATCATATGTGACGTACCCACCAGGTGGAATTCCACGTTACATATGTTGGAGCGGTTGTGTGAGCAGCAGCCAGCAGTAATGGAGTATCAGCTGCAACAGGCGCAATCAACTCTCAATTTGAGCCGTTCACACTTCACCACTACTGAGTGGGCCTCTATGAAGGACATCTGCGACGTTTTGCGTGCGTTTGATGTCTCAACGTGGATGGCGAGTGCAGATGATGCACTAGTCAGCATGACTGTCCCCCTTATCTGCCTGCTTCAGAAATCACTGAAAGCACTAAAGGAAGAGGTTTTGGAAGAGGTGGAGGATGAGGAGTCACAAATTCAATTACCTTCAGGACAGTCAGCGCAACGTGGTTCCTCACAAAGGGCTGGGCAGGGCTCACTTTGTGAGGAGGATGAGGAGGAGGAGGAGTCAATGGAGGAGGAAGAAATCCCTACAGAGGGAGGTACACAACGCTGTAGTCAGTATGTAGAGCGAGGGTGGGGTGATGCAGAGGAGACAGAGATGACGCCTCTTCCAGAGGACAGCCTTTGTTGGCCAGTTGGGAGTCTGCAGCACATGGTTGATTTCATGCTTCAGTGCCTGAGAAACGACCGCCGCATCGCCCACATTCTCAGCACGTCAGATTATTGGGTGTACACCCTCCTAGACCCTCGCTACCGGGACAACTTACAAACCCTCATCACACCGGTGAACCGGGACCGTAAAATGCAGGAGTACCAAGACACACTGGTGCAATCCATACTGTTGTACATTCCAGCCGAGAGAGCTGCTGCCGCTGCTACTGCTTTACAAAGCAGCTCTGTGCGTCGAGGCAGTGTAGACACCTCTACAACAAGAGGGAGCAGAAGCAGCGCCTCTGCACAGGGCAAGAACTGTATGTTACAAATGTGGCAAAGTTTTGTGACAGCGCCAGCAAGGTCTACACCATCCGAGACGGCTCCAGTCACCAGGAAGAAACGTTTCCGTAAGATGGTGACAGACTACTTGGCTTTCCCTCTAAGTGTACTCCCAGATGCCTCTTCCCCTTTCAAATTTTGGGTCTCTAAGTTGGATACATGGCCAGAGCTTAGCCAGTATGCATTGGAGGTGCTGGCTTGCCCTGCTGCCAGTGTATTATCTGAGCGTGTCTTTAGTGCTGCAGGTGGTGTAGTAACAGACCGTCGCATGCGACTATCCTCAGAGAATGTAGACCGGCTTACTTTTCTGAAAATGAACAAGGCATGGATCTCACCTGAATTTGCCTGTCCGTTTTCAGATTAAATAACTGTTTGGCAACGTTTTCCATGTCTCCTGTTATGTTCATCTTTCTACCACCTGAACTCTACTCCCTGGGCTACAACACCGCCATTTGTTACTCGTAAGTAATTGGCAGGGGTACTGACTCCTGGCCAGCCTGGTTACAGCACGACAGCTGTTTCCTGGCAGTGTGAACGTCAATTATCCTCCAATAAGTTGTGCTGTCGTGTTGCATTCGGGTTAGCCGACTCTATGGTGCCTGCAGTTTAGGTGATTCCTATGTGTGCTGTGGGATATGTAAATAAAGGCGGTTTCCATTGTGACAATAGGATAAGCACCCACTGTAGGACTGTGTGATTGGGTAACTGCGGACGGCTTGCGTCCTGTCAACTTACATTTTCATGGGTGCGTTCTTCTACCCGTCCGGGGTCCAGTACCGTCAAGTGGTTCTCCCCAGTGCCTTTGGCCTAGGTGCCTCCATCTCCGTATCCGAGTTCCAGCAACGTCTGCTGGTCCTTGGTAGTGCTTTGGAGCACAGGTACCTCCTGCTTAGTAACCGTGTCACAGTAACGTCAGCTGGTACTCGGTTGTGACATTGCCTCTTTTCCTTCTGCTACCCGTCCGGGGTCCAGTACCGTCAAGTGGTTCTCCCCAGTGCCTTTGGCCTAGGTGCCTCCATCTCCGTATCCGAGTTCCAGCAACGTCTGCTGGTCCTTGGTAGTGCTTTGGAGCACAGGTACCTCCTGCTTAGTAACCGTGTCACAGTAACGTCAGCTGGTACTCGGTTGTGACATTGCCTCTTTTCCTTCTGCTACCCGTCCGGGGTCCAGTACCGTCAAGTGGTTCTCCCCAGTGCCTTTGGCCTAGGTGCCTCCATCTCCGTATCCGAGTTCCAGCAACGTCTGCTGGTCCTTGGTAGTGCTTTGGAGCACAGGTACCTCCAGCTTAGTAACCGTGTCACAGTAACGTTAGCTGGTACTCGGTTGTGACATTGCCTCTTTTCCTTCTGCTACCCGTCCGGGTTCCAGCACAGTCAGCTGGTCCTCGTTACTTCCATTGTCTCTTGCTCCATCTGATACCCGTCAGGGTTCCAGTAACGTCAGCTGTTTCTCGGAAATTAGACGACCTTAAAGACCACCCAGAAGAAGATGACGACAACAAGGACGACGAGCATGAAGCCAACCAGCCTGAACACCATCACAAAGAAAAAATAAAAGATTACCCAGAAGAAGATCACCAACAGGACAAAGAAGGTTAAGACAAACTACAAGATACAGAACAAGAGACAGAAGAACAATAAGCAAAAGATCAAAAAGCAGAAGAACATGAAGTATAAGACCAAAATGAAGAGCAAAATATATTCTCTAAATTCTAAGCAGAAGAAGACTAAGCAGTGTATGGGGGTGAGTCCGTTCCTCCTCGTGGTGCCCTGGAAAATGCCTGCTGCTGCTGCAGGCTAAACTGAACACGGACAAATACTGTTGTAATTTAAATCTTTTGTGACAGCAAGAACGGAAGGATGAACAATTCATACTTTTACAGATTACAAGTACAAGAATCTCTGTCACAAATAAGAATATGATGAAGAAGATGAAGAGGAAGAAGATGAAGAATTTGAATATGAAGAAGATTAATTAGTTTAATAATAACAATATGAGTAATGTAAACAAAAACATGAATAGCAAGAAGTTTAACCCCTTAACGACCGCCGATACTCCTTTTAACGGCGGTCATTAAGGGTACTTAAACCACAGCGCCGTTAATTAACGGCGCTGTGGAAAAAGTGAATAGAGCCCCCCAGAGGGCATTTTCTCCGGGGTCTCGGCTACCTGGGGTAGCCGAGACCCCAGAGAACATGAATCGGGTCGGTTTTTACCGACACCAATGTTGCGATCGCCGTTATTAACCCTATAACGGCGACCGCAACAACAAAAAAAAAAGTTGTGCCATTTAATTTCTCTGTCCTCTGATGTCATCGGACATCAGAGGACAGAGAAAAAGGGTCCCCGGGACCCCCATGTGGCCCCCGATGTCCTGTATGTGGCCCCAGGGCCCTCCGGTGTCCCCCGGGGCCGGCGCGATGAAGAAAATGGCGGGCGCATGCTCAGTGCGCCCGCCGCTATGTACCGCTGTGTCCTGGGGGGATGGGCAAATATTCTCTGGGGTCTCGGCTACCGGGGGTAGCCGAGACCCCAGAGAACATGATCCTGGTCTGTATTCACCGATCCCGGTGTTGCGATCGCATCTATGCAAGCATAGATGCGATCGCAAAAAAAAAAAAAAAAAAAAAATGTTTCTCTCCCCTCTGATGTGATCGCACATCAGAGGGGAGAAAATGAGGGTCCCCCGGTCCCCCGATCGCCCCCCGTATACTTACCGGTGTCCTCCGTCCTCCCGCAGGCCCCAGGATCCCGGCGTCTTCTTCCTGCAAAAAAAAATGGCGGGCGCATGCGCAGTGCGCCCGCCGATCTGCTTGGCGGCAGATTCAAAAATGATTTCATTCATTCTCCAGAAAGTGCATTTTGATCACTGTGATAAACTATCACAGTGATCAAAATAAAAAAAACAGTACATAACCCCCCCATTTATCACCCCCTTAGTTAGGGACATATAATAAAATATAGAAATTATATTTATTTTCATTTTTCTGTTAGGGTTAGGGTTATAATTAGGGTTAGGGTTATAATTAGGGTTAGGGTTATAATTAGGGTTAGGGTTAGCATTAGGGTTAGGGTTAGCATTAGGGTTAGGGTTATAATTAGCGATAGGGTTAAGCTGGGTTCATACTGCGTTATGGCAGTCCGTTAGATGGACTGCGTTACACCGCGGTATAACGCGGTGTAACGCAGTCCGTTAACGCTGCCATTCACCCCCATTTGAGGGCGCATCGCGACCATGCCGTAAAGCGGGATGCGTTTGCGACGTGCCATCATTCAGTGACGGAGCCTCGGACGCGGGCTGCAGCGTCTGGGCTCCGTCACCGCTAGCGCAGATGAATCATCTGCTGATTCCTCTGCGCTAGCGGGTATAGCATAACGCGATCGTGTTATGCTATACCGTTACCAGCCCGTCAACGCTATGTGTTGAACGGGCTGGTAAAACGCAAAATGAACCTAGCCTTAGGGTTAGGGTTATAATTAGGGTTATAATTAGGGTTAAGGTTACAATTAGGGTTAGGGTTAAAATTAGGGTTAGGGTTACAATTAGAGTTAGGGTTACAATTAAGGTTAGGGTTACAATTAGGGTTGGTATTTAGGTTAGGTTTAGGGTTGGGATTAGGGTTAGGGGTGTGTTGGGGTTAGGGTTGGAGCTAGAATTGAGGGATTTCCACTATTTAGGCACATCAGGGGGTCTCCAAACACGACGTGGCATTCAAAAAGTCAAATGGCGCTCC
Organism: Oophaga sylvatica; assembly: GCA_033576555.1. NCBI lineage: Eukaryota > Metazoa > Chordata > Amphibia > Anura > Dendrobatidae > Oophaga > Oophaga sylvatica. The sequence continues at coordinate 367,179,818 of JARQOD010000005.1, forward strand.
CTCCCTTCCGAGCCCTGCCGTGCGCCCAAACAGTGGTTTACCCCAACATATGGGGTATCAGCGTACTCAGGACAAATTGCACACCAATTTTAGGGTTCTAATTTCTCCTGTTACCCTTGGGAAAATAAAAAATAGCTGGCTAAAAAATCATTTTTGAGAAAAAAAATGATTTTTTATTTTCACAGCTCTGCGTTTATAAATTTCTGTGAAACACTTGGGGGTTCAAAGTGCTCACCACACATCTAAATAAGTTCCTTAAGGGGTCTAGTTTCCAAAATGGGGTCACTTGTGGGGGGTTTCCACTGTTTAGAATACATCAGGGGGTCTCCAAACACGACGTGGCTTTCAAAAAGTCAAATGTCGCTCCCTCCCTTCCGAGCCCTGCCGTGCACCCAAACAGTGGTTTACCCCAACATATGGGGTATCAGCGTACTCAGGACAAATTGCACACCAATTTTGGGATTCTAATTTCTCCTGTTACCCTTGGGAAAATAAAAAATAGCTGGCTAAAAAAACATTTTTGAGAAAAAAAATGATTTTTCATTTTCACGGCTCTGCGTTTATAAATTTCTGTGAAGCACTTGGGGGTTCAAAGTGCTCACCACACATCTAGATAAGCTCCTTGGGGGTCTAGTTTCCAAAATGGTGTTACTTGCAGGGGGTTTCTACTGTTTAGGTACATCAAGGGCTCTGCAAACACAACATGACGCCCGCAGAACATTCCATCAAAGTCTGCATTACAAATGGCGCTCCTTCCCTTCCAAGCACTCCCATGCGCCCAAACAGTGGTTTCACCCCACATATGGGGTATCAGCGTACTCAGGAAAAATTGCACAACAACTTTTTGGGTCCAATTTCTCCTGTTACCCTTGGGAAAATAAAAAAAATAGCGGCTAAAGAATCATTTTTGAGGAAAAAAATGATTTTTTATTTTCACGGCTCTACGTTTATTAATTTCTGTGAAGCACTTGGGGGTTCAAAGTGCTCACCACACATCTAGATAAGTTCCTTAAGGGGTCTAGTTTCCAAAATGGTGTGATTTGTGGGGGGTTTCGACTGTTTAGGCGTATCAGGGGCTCTCCAAACGCGACATGGCGTCCAATTTCAATTCCAGCCAATTTTGGTTTGAAACAGTCAAACGGCGCTCCTTCACTTCCAAGCCCTGCCGTGCGCCCAAACATGGTGTTACCCCCACATATGGGGTATCGGCATGCTCAGGACAAATTGCACAAAAACTTTTGGGGTCTTGTTACCCTTGGGAAAATAAAAATTGGGGTGAACAGATCGTTTTTGTGGAAAAAATATGATTTTTTATTTTCACGGTTCTATGTTATAAACTTCTGTGAGGCACTTGGAGGTTCA
>JARQOD010000005.1:367181279-367239973 GCA_033576555.1 Oophaga sylvatica
GACAACCCTTCTCATTTAAAACTTTTCTGTATTTCATGACTATGAAAATTGTAAATTCACAACTGAAGCATCAAAACTATGAATTAAGACATGTGGAATTATATACTTAACAAAAATCTGTGAAACAACTGAAAATATGTCTTATAATCTAGGTTCTTAAAAGTAGCCACCTTTTGCTTTGATGACTGCTTTGTACACTCTTAGCATTCTCTTGATGAGCTTCAAGAGGTAGTCACCGGAAAATGGTCTTCCAACAATCTTGAAGAGATCCCAGAGATGCTTACACTTGTTGGCCCTTTTGCCTTCACTCTGTGTCCAGCTCACCCCAAACCATCTCGATTGGGTTCAGTTCTGGTGACTGTGGAGGCAGGTCATCTGGCTTAGAACCCCATAACTCTCCTTCTTGGTCAAATAGCCCTTACACAGCTTAGAGGTGTGTTTGGGTCATTGGTCCTGTTCTGAAATAAATGATGGTCCAACTAAACGCAAACCGGATGGAATAGCATACCGCTGCAAGATGCTGTGATAGCTATGCTGGTTCATATGCCTCAATTAGAATAAATCCCCAACAGTGTCACCAGCAAAGCACCCCCACACCATCACACCTCCTCCTCCATGCTTCACGTGGGAACCAGCACGTAGAGTCCATCCGTTCACCTTTTCTGCGTCGCATAAAGACACGGTGGTTGGAACCAAAAATCTCAAATTTGGACTCATCAGACCAAAGCACAGATTTCACTGGTCTAATGTCCTTTCCTTGTGGTCTTTAAGCCCAAACAAGTCTCTTCTGCTTGTTGCCTGTCCTTAGCAGTGGTTTCCTAGCACTATTTTACCATGTAGGCCTGCTGCACAAAAGTCTCCTCTTAACAGTTGTTAAGAGATGTGTCTGCTGCTAGAACTCTGTGTGGCATTGATCTGGTCTCTAATCTAGCTGCTGTTAACCTGCGATTTCTGAGGCTGGTGACTCGATAAACTTATCCTCAGAAGCAGGTAAATCTTGGTCTTCCTTTCCTGGGCGGTCCTCATGCGAGCCATTTCTTTGTAGCACTTGAGGTTTTTGCAAATGCACTTGGAGACATTTTCAAAGTTTCCCAATTTTTTCGGACTGATTGACCTTCATTTCTTAAAGTAATGATGGCCACTCATTTTTCTTTATTTAACTGCTTTTTTCTTGCCATAATACAAATTCTAAGTCTATTCAGTAGTACTATCAGCTGTGTATCCACCAGACTTCTGCACAACACAACTGATGGTCCCAATCCCATTTATATGGCCAGAAATCCCACTTAATAAACCTGACAGGGCACACCTGTGAAGTGAAAACCATTTCCGGTGACTACCTCTTGAAGCTCATCAAGAGAATGCCAAGAGTATGCAAAGCATCATCAAAGCAAAAGGTGGCTACTTTGACGAACCTAAATATAAGACATAGTTTCAGTTGTTTCACACTTTTTTGTTAAGTATATAATTCCACATGTGTTAATTCATAGTTTTGATGCCTTCAGTGTGAATGTACAATTTTCATAGTCATGAAAATACAGAAAAATCTTTAAATGAGAAGGTGTGTCCAAAATTTTGGTCTGTACTGTATATTTCTGTGGCATATAACACTCCAAAAAGTGTTGCCATTTTTTTTTCTGTATTCACGTACTCATGTATAGAGTATTGCAATGCTCTGGAGTACAATTCTGTGGCATCTAACATTCCAAAAAAAGGATTCAGAAGTTATTTTGTATTCACTTACTTATCCATAGAGTATTATCTGCTCTGGGGTACATTTCTGTTACATTTAACACTCCAAAACAGAGTTAAAAAAATTTCTGTATTCACTTACTTATCCATAGAGCATTCCATGTCCTTGGGTACAGTTCTGTGTCATAAAACACTCAAAAGAAGTGTTCAGAAGTTTTTCTGTATTCACTTAATCATCCATATAGTATTTTGTGCTCTGGGGTACATTTGTGTGGCATATAACATTCTAAAAAAGCAATGAAAAATGTTTCTGTATTCAAGTACTCATCCATACAGTATTACATGCTCTGGGGTACATTTCTGTGGCATTTAGCACTCCAAAAAATTTCAAAATTTTTTCTGGATTCAATTAGTATCCATACTGTGTAACATGCTTACTGGGTAACAAACAATACAGAATCACGTGAGACTTCTGAGGGTGTGACTGCAGAAATGTCTGAGCCAGAGGTTGCTGGCACAACAGCAGAAGTAGCAGAAGACTGTGGTCTGAAAAAACCATCTGCTTTTCTGGAACCACCAAGGGCCTAACCCAGCTACAGCCTTCACCACTGGGGTTCATGCAGACTGCGGAAGGGAGAGCCAGGACCCAGAAACTGGTGAGCGGACTGCGGGGTCTAGGCTTGTTTAAAGAGACAAGGAAGTGAGCCATGACAGAGCTGGAGAAATGCTATTGAGCCTGCTGGCCACAAGGTACTGACAGTTGGCAACCAAGGGTAGGTGTCACGCGGTCTTTATGATATGTGTACGATGTCAGTAAACTATTCTTAAAAGAACAACACTCATACAACATATAGATTAGCAACATCACATGTAAATATAGAATAGATTTACCTGACACGATATCCGTTGAACTCAGGGTTAATCTTGAGGACTTGATACACTGTCACAGGAAAGAGGAGGACCGGGGGTCTAACCTGACCCTAAACTGGGGTCCTAACTAATCCCTCACCTTGGAGGTACTGATAATGGTTCAGAGGTCCAAGTCTCCAGCCTAACCCTGTCTCCTATCAGTCCCTGAACCCTGTAATCAGTCCTAAGAAGGATACTGATTACCACCAAGGGATATGGGCTGATCTCTGCTAAATACACAATTAGACATTATAAGACAGACTGGAGAAAACACAGACTTGCATACACACTCAAACACAGAAGGAACATAAATGATCTGGGATATTAAACTCTAAGCAAGGTGAGCTTAAAACAACTAAGGACTCTTTAACTTAAGTCTATACAGATAAATCCTATCTGTGGTCTGCATGAAGAATTTCACTGCAACTCCCCAAAACAGACAACCAGAGATTTAAAGGAAACCAATCAACAAATAATTAATTGCAGCCGGAGAAACTGCACCCAGTCCCAGAACTGAGCACAGACAGAATTAACTCCCTAACTGCCAAAACACAAAGAAACAGCAACTCAGCTGTGAGAAGTCAGAATGTGCAACCGCGACGATCTTCGTGGCGATGCACACATGACAGTACCCCCCCTTCTACGAGGGCCTCCGGACCCTCAGGGCCAGGTTTGCCCGGGTGATTCTGTGGAAGGTCCGCACCAAACGATCTGCGTTAATGTCAGACGCAGGAACCCACGTCCCTCCTCTGGACCATACCCCTTCCAATGCACCAAGTACTGAAGGGACCGGCGATTCAGACGTGAGTCAATGATCTTTAAACACTTGAAACTCCAAGTTACCATTGACCACCACTGGAGGAGGAGGTAGAGGTGATGGTATGACTGGTGCCACGACCTCTTAAGAAATGACTTGTGGAACACATTGTGAATTTTAAACGTAGGAGGGAGGTCCAGACGAAATGCCACAGATTAATTATGGAACTGATCCTGTACGGCCCGATGAATCTGGGGCCCAGCTTCCAGGAGGAACTTTAAGTTTTATATTCCTGGTAGACAACCATACCAGATCGTTCACATTAAGATCGGACCAGAAACTCTCCTCCTATCAGCCATACGTTTATAACGGTTCCCCATAGCACTCAGATATTCAATACACCTCTCCACACTGAAGCAAGTGACGACGAGAAACGCTCCTCCTCAGGAACCCCAGAAGGGCCCCCCCCATTGAATGTACAAAACTGGGGATGAAAACCATATGCCCCAAAAAACGGGGACTTACCAGTGGACTCGCTCCGCTGTTGTTAAAGCGAACTCTGCCAGAGGCAAGAAAGAAGACCAGTCCTCCTGTTCTCTGAGACAAAACACCGAAGATAATCTCTAGGCTTTGATTCAGACCTCTGTCTGACCATTGGTCTGCGGATGAAAAGCCGAGGAAAATGACAATTGCATCCCCCGACGTAAACAAAATGCCCTCCAAAACTTGGACACAAACTGAGACCCCCTATCTGACACCACATCAGAAGGCAACCCATGAAGTCTCACAATCTCCCCAATGAACACCTGCGCCAGAGTTTTAGCATTAGGGAGGGCAGGAAGAGCAATGAAATGTGCCATCTTACTGAACCTGTCAACAACCACCAGTATGACAGTCTTCCCTGACGACTGAGGAAGGTCCGTGATGAAGTCCATAGACAAATGAGTCCATGGACGCTCCGGAAGTTTCAAGGGTAAGAGGGTCCCAGACGGACGGTTGGGGGGTCTTAGAGCGAGCACAAACCCCACAGGACGCGACAAAAGTTAAAACATCTTTATTAACGTTAGGCCACCAAAACCGGCGAGAAAGGAGATCTAAAGTAGCCTTACTCCCTGGATGTCCTGCTAAAGCAGAATTATGATGTGCCTCAAAACCTTTTGTCTCAACTGATTTGGGACAAACAGTCTCCCTGGAGGTCCTGCAGGGGCGTCCCCCTGAGCCTCTAACACCTCCTCCTCAAGCTCAGAACATACAGCCGACACTACCACCCCCTCCTGAAGGATAGGAATCGGGTCATCCATTTTCCCGGCCCCTGGGAAACTGCGAGACAAGGCATCCGCCTTAACATTCTTAGATCCAGGGCGATAAGTGACAATAAAATTAAACCTGGTAAAAAACAACGACCATCGAGCTTGTCTGGAATTCAGACGCTTAGCAGATTCCAAATACAGCAGGTTCTTGTGATCAGTAATGACGGTGACCGGGTGGACTGCCCCCTCCAAAAAGTGACGCCATTCTTCAAAAGCCAACTTAATGGCCAAAAGTTCCCTATTGCCGATATCATAATTCCTTTCGGCGGACGACAATTTTTAGAAAAGAAAGCGCACGGATGCCATTTACCAGGGACGGACCCTGGACAATATTGCACCCACCCCTACGTCAGACGCGTCCACCTCCACAACGAACGGCTGTGATGCATCTGGTTGGATGAGAACGGGTGCCTAAGCAAAACATTTTTTCAAAGAGGAAAAAGCTTGGCAAGCTTTGTCCGACCATTTAGAAAAATCCGTCCCTTTTCTTGTCATGTCAGTGAGAGGGTTTTACAACAGATGAAAATTACAAATAAATTTCCGTAGTAGTTAGCAAACCCCAGAAAACGCTGCAGAGCCTTAAGATCCTCTGGCTGATCCCATTCAAGCACTGCTCTCACCTTTTCAGGGTCCATACGGAAACCGGGGGGCTGACACCAAGAAACCCAAAAACTGAAGTTCCTGTACGGCGAATACACACTTTTCCAGTTTGGCGTATAGTTTATTGTCTCGCAAGATCTGCAACACCTGTCTCACTGCTCCTGGTGAGACACAAGATCTGGTGAGTAAATTAAAATGTCATCCAAATATACGACCACAAACAGCCCCACCAGATGACGAAAAATGTCATTAACAAAATGTTGGAATACTGCTGGTGCAGTAGTCAGACCAAAAGGCATGACAAGGTTCTCATAATGTCCCTCCGGCGTGTTAAACGCCGTTTTCCACTCATCCCCCTCTTTTATCCTAATCAGATTATACGCCCCCCTGAGATCCAATTTAGAGAACCATTTGGCGCCAACAATTTGATTGAAGAGATCAGGAATCAGAGGGAGTGGATACGGATCTCGAACAGTAATCCGATTAAGTTCGCGGAAATCCAAGCAAGGGCGTAGGCCTCCATCTTTTTTCTTCACAAAGAAGAACCCCGCGGCCACTGGGGAAGATGAAGGTCTAATATGCCCTTTGGCCAGACTTTCCGAAATATAATCTTTCATAGCCTGCCTTTCAGGACCAGAAAGGTTATATAACCTAGCTTTAGGTAACTTAGCATCAGGAAGTAAATTAATAGAGCAGTCATACACGCGATGAGGAGGCAACTCCTGACACCCCTCCTCAAGAACACATCCCAAAGTCCTCCAAAAAAGGAGGCAAAGTACTAGGGACGACCGCACTGATGACTGTGTTCATGCAGTTACTTTTGCAAAACTCCCCCCATTGGCTTATATCCTGGACTGCCAATTAATCACAGGGTTATGTTTAACCAACCAAGGAAGTCCCAACACAAAGGAGTAGGTAGACCCTCCAACACATAACAAGATAATATTCCCTATGTATTGCCCCTACCCGAAGGTCAATGTTATGAACCTCATGAACAAAGCTACCTTGGCCGAGAGGCCTGGCGTCAATGGAGAATATAGGGATCGGTTTTGACCAATACACTCAGATGCATACCTTGAGCCTGAGCAAACTGAGCGTCAACCAGATTAGCCCCGGACCCACTATCAAGAAGAACAGAAAATCTCTCCACTCTCGTACCAACCCCACCTCCACTGGTACAAGGAACTGAGAAGAACTAGCGGACGAAATACATACTCCCAGGTTGTCGTCCACCACACAACCTGGGATTAACAGTTTTCCGGCGACTTTTGCTCAACAAGGCACGGGATGGACATCCCCCAACAAAATGTCCCTCTTTCCCGCAGAAGAAACACCTTCTAGTCCTGCGGCGTACCGCCAATCCCCTCCTACGAAATGATGTCCCTACCAACTGCATAGGCTCCTCCGAACAGACAAGGGGAACCTCAACATAAGGGACTTTAGTAGTAGGTGGAGTAACAACAGGGGCGGGGTTACCTCGCACCTCTCCCGAGCCTCTATCAGTATGGATAGCTAGGGCCATAGCAGCCTCCAGTGATGGAGGAGAATCATACTGAGCCAAAACGTCCTTTAATTTGTCAGAAAGCCCATGACAAAACTGGCTTCTAAGAGCTGGGTCATCCACTGAGTATCTGTGGCCCATCTACGGAACTCAGAAGCAATTCCTCCGCCGGACGATCTCCCTGCTGTATCTTACGTAATTTTGTCTCAGCAAGAGAGACCCGATCTGGGTCATCATATACCAAACCCAGGGCAGTAAAAAATCGATCTACTGACTGTAGAGCCGGGGATCCCGGAGGAAGGGAGAAGGCCCAGGATTGAGGGTCCCCTTGTAGGAGCGAGATAACAATTCCCACTCTCTGCTCTTCACTCCCTGATGATCGAGGCCGAAGCCGAAAATACAATTTACATGCTTCCCTGAAGGTAAAAAATTTGTCTCGCCCACCAGTGAACCTGTCCGGGAGAGCTACTTTGGTTCAAATCTGGTTTGCTCCGAGGGAGACAAAACTTTGGACTTAATGTCCGTCAGCTCCATGGATAATCCCTGCAACTGCAGAGCCAGCTGGGCTACTGGATCCATGGCAACTGGGAATAATTTATAGGCCAGTGAAAATGTAACGCGGTCTTATGATATGTGTACGATGTCAGTAAACTATACTTAAAAGAACAACACTCTATACAACATATAGATTAGCAACATCAGCATGTAAATATAGAATAGATTTACCTGACACGATATCCGTTGAACTCAGGGTTAATCTTGAGGACTTGATACACTGTCACAGGAAAGAGGAGGACCGGGGGTCTAACCTGACCCTAAACTGGGTCCTAACTAATCCCTCACCTTGGAGGTACTGATAATCAGAGGTCCAAGTCTCCAGCCTAACCCTGTCTCCTATCAGTCCCTGAACCCTGTAATCAGTCCTAAGAAGGATACTGATTACCACCAAAGGGATATGGGCTGATCTCTGCTAAATACACAGATTAGACATATAAGACAGACTGGAGAAAACACAGACTTGCATACACACTCAAACACAGAAGGAACATAAATGATCTGGGATATTAAACTCTAAGCAAGGTGAGCTTAAAACAACTAAGGAGCTCTTTAACTTAAGTCTATACAGATACAATCCTATCTGTGGTCTGCATGAAGAATTTCACTGGCAACTCCCAACACAGACAACCAGAGATTTAAAGGAAACCAATCAACAAATAATTAATTGCAGCCGGGAGAAACTGCACCCAGTCCCAGAACTGAGCACAGACAGAATTAACTCCCTAACTGCCAAACACAAAGAAACAGCAACTCAGCTGTGAGAAGTCAGAATGTGCAACCGCGACGATCTTCGTGCGATGCACACATGACAGTAGGTCATTACAAGTGAGTGCAGTGGAGATGGGGGTCCATAACAAATTTTGGGACCAATCATCACATCTTGTTCAACCGCAGGCAGTAGAGATGGAACACTTGCCTTGAAAGCTGCTAGAGCTGACTGCTGGAACCAGGGTCACATTCCTCAAAATAGAGGGTCAACATCACTGGTATGTAGTGGGTGTGATCTGAGAAGGAAGGAGCAGGATTAACCATTCATGAGGAATGAATCTGACTGGGAAAGGCTCTTCAAGGTGGCTTGAGACAGGGCTACTACCACCCCTGAGAAATCGCACTGTTTTGGGGTTCCCCACCTACTATGCGAGAGCAGGCGATGGTGCAGGAGACAAAATCTTGTTTAGACAGCAAAAAGGCATAGATTCCCATAAAAAAAGGATAATTTTTGGACATTTATTAAAATTTAAATAACCTAAAAGTGTTGTTACTAAAGTGTTCTTAAATGTGCTGTTTCCACTGGTTATCACCTGTTTTCTACTCGCTTAATGTGTTGGGGTCACTTGGACATTGCTTGTGCTGAAAAACTCAAAAGGAGTTCAGCATAGTTCTGGGTGACCTTAGAGCAAATACATGGGCAAATAGAGGTTTTGAAATATTGAGATTCATGGAAAATTTAATCAATGTGAACCACATTTTTTGGGAAAATTTGTCAAAGCTGGTGAACTTGAATTTCAAAAGATTAATTCCTCTCTACTGCAAGCATTATGTGAAAGCCCATACCAGAATTTCTTTTTATTGATCTAGGAAAGAATGGAGGGGTTTGTGGATGATTTCCGCACTTGCTGATCAATAATGAGTTGTATATCCCAGATTGTCAAATGGATTTGCTAATTTTTTTAAATCTGTAAAGTTCATGGACTTCAACTCAAATTAAAATATCAGCAGATCGATTTGATCACCTCTACAGAATGTTCATCTTCTCCAATAAATCAACTAGAAGAACTTGAGAAATGTCTTACTTACCCACCGAATTGCTATGGTTTAGAGGACTAAGCAACAGAAAAGTTAAAGGTGTGAATGACAGAACTGTAAAGCCGCAATAGAAAAAATAATTCTTATGGTGGAGGAGGAAAACTCTGCAGCACACAGAATTAAAATGACAGTATCACTTCCAGTGCTAACCTCAGGCTGATGTGACTGAAAAGAGTGATTAATTATACATTCCATAACGTCATCTGCTTCCAAGCCAATAATACACTTACCATAGACCAATATTAACATGCATTTAGTACTATTGTCTGGATATCTGGTGTCAGTAGTGGTATTCTAAAAAAACATGCCACAGTATTAATGTGGTGTTTACAGTTCTCAAATTTGACTATTAAAACATTCCACATAAAAGCAATAATGTGCTACACCTTTGCGAGACAATCATACTTAAATGTCTCAATTATTTAAAATTCTGTATTTTTTAATATACCGTAATTAAATTTAAACATAATTTTAATATATTTATTCTCTCCTTTCCAAAAAATATAGAAAAATAAATGTTATTTACACATCCACAAAACTGTAGCGTCAGTTAAGCGGGTGAGGCTTTGGTATATTTTTTGTAACTGTGTGCCTGGCCCTCTATTGTCCAGTATTATTGTGTTGTGTATGGATTTCAAATAAGACTATAACAGCTTTGCAATAACTCAGTACTATAGTTAGTGACACTGACACTTTGTCTAGCCAACATTGCATTTTGTTTGTTTTTTCTTTTATCAATTTTGTTGACTTACTTGCTTTTGCGTGAAGAATTGAGAATTATACTATTTGAAATATTTTTTTTGAGCTGCTGTCAGCTTTTCCATCTTAATTCAAATTAATTTCTGAATTATTCTATTTTCTTGACCTTGATGGGATTTCAACCCAGGACCACAGCAAAGCAACAGTGCTAACCACTGAGCCGTTATGCTGCCTGATTTCATTGTATGTTTTCTGACTTTCACTCCACATCTTTTTAGGTAAGCTTTAGCTTTCACTATCCAGATTCACACCAAAACAAACACATTATTACATGCCTCAGCTTTTACATCAGTTAGTCTGTAATGATTGTCTGTGCTGTATCATGGGATGTAATAGCTGCAATGCATTAAAGGGGAAGCCGGTTCAGTAGTCCGAATTCATGTGAGCCTTGTAAGGCAGATGTCACATGAGAGTAGATTCTCTCATGCGAGAGAATCAGGGCCGAGAGTGAGCATGAGCTGAGTGTCAGTGCACTGTGCTTCAGTTCTGTCACAAGAGAATTGTAGCCCAGGTAAGGAGGAGATGAAGTAATTTCTCTGTCTCCTATGCTGTAATAGGACCATCCTTGGATGACATCCTAGTGCAGTCTTATGTTTCACAACCACCCATAGACTTCTATTAGTGCCCATGATCCAATCACCGGATGTACTTGGCATGAGAAAATAATCGCAGCTCTGAGCTGTCCCATAGACTAACACTGGTCCAAGTTCTGTTAATAAAATATCATATAGCACTCAGCCTTGTTATATGCTCTTGTGAGCGACCGCTAAGATGGATTAAATCTCCTGCATTGTGTAAAATAAAAGCTAGCATTTTTGGCGATTCACACAATACAAATCACAACTTTTTCAAAAACACTGGATTTTGCTAAATACAAAAAAATGTACACAGAACTAATCAATTAGCTCATCTTTAGTTCTTGGAAACATTTAACATTGGTATTTAATTAATCCGTGATTACTTTCAATGGCGTTCCAAATCCATTTTTTTCACTTAGATCAAAAAGTAAGATAAAAATCCTTTTTGCAAAAGGCTGTCATTAGAAATGTTAAACCATTTTGCTTCTACAGTCACTGCTAATCTCTGTACAAAGGCTCCAGAATTATTTTTCAATAACTGTGAAATCCATTGCTGAGCTTGTTCTGAGCTTTTTTTAACCTTATGATTTTTTTTTTAAAAAATAACAATTTATGAACACATAAAAGTTCCTTGTGATGGTGCAGCTGTAATTTGTGTTTCACGTGAGGCTTTGATCAGACTGTATGCTGCTCAGATTGTGAAATGGAATATGCCTTTTATTTTTTAAAGCTCAATAAAAAACTGTTATACCTTATCAACTATTTTGTGCAAATTTATTCTCCATAATAAAATGACATAAAGAGGCACCATACAATGCACATGGAGTGCCAACCGTTCTATTATAGTGTGCCACTATACCTGCTCCATGCACATGACTGCCACTAGTAAGAGACTTTACAATAGTGAAAAAATTGAATGAGCATAGTTTAGCATTTTAATTAAAGCTAAATCTATTGTCCTTCTATTCCTCCCCTTGTTGGCATTTATGCCCTCTATTGGCTAGGATCTAATTTACTAAAATGATTTTTAGCTTTTCTTATCTGCTCGTCTGTATAACATTTTTGTAGCTGTCTTCTTCTGTGGCCTCCCATGGGTCACCTTGTATAAACTTGGCAGATTGGGTCACAGTTAGACTTTTGTTTTGTACACTGTCAAAGAGTGTTCCCATCTGCATATTTGTACTAGAGATAAGAGCTTTCATTATATTGCTGTGACGCTTCGGAGAACAGTAGGTGCTTATGAACAGCACCATGTCCTTTTTATAACCTTGATTCAGAATAAGCATATATTTGGAAAGATAAATGTTAAAAATTATTTCTAATACATTATAGAAAATGTTTTAATTATTCCAAAAGTTAAGATTGCAACTCGAGCCTTGAATGGATAATGTATTTGATTTATTGCTCTGATTATCCTAATTACTCATTTACCTACTGAGAGGCTGTAAGAAGCTATTTCAAAGTAATCAAGTCGATGCTAGCTTCTCTGTGTTTGAATTGTGGAAATATATTCTAATATTACATTTAATAGCAATTTTGCTCTTTAAAACTTAGCAAGACTGTTAATCCAAAAATAATGTTAACTCCCTAGTGGTCCTTGAAGTATTATGCAGTATTTGAATTTACTAAGAAATAATTATTTAATATTGATATTCAAGGGTTTCAACAATTTCATATCACAAAAATGTAGCCACTTAATGCTTGTCTTAAGGTCAAATTGTTTTTATATGCATAAAACATTTTTACAAAAATGTATTATTGTCATGTGCTCTTCCAGGGTATATCCACTTTATTTCTTTATTTAGCATTACTCCCTTTAAAATATATATTTTTGTTTTAATGGCATACAAATTTAATAAATTTTAAAAAATAGTCTAGATATAAATGTTTCAATAGCTTCCTCACCTCAACCTTACCTTTCGCAAGGATCACAATTAGGTGAGTCCTAAAGGAAATTTTCTTCTTTGGACTAATCCTTTCTTGTTAAAAAGGTCTGAAAAAATAAGCAAATCACGAAGGGCTAGTAGAAAATCCTCTGCTAGACAAAATGAATTAGCTATAAACTTTTTGGAATCTTTGCAGTGTTTCATACCAGCACCCCAGGAAAAAATTATGGGGTTGTCCATTAGTAGGACAACCCCTTCCCAATCTGAATGCTTTCCCCCATTAAAATAAATGCACTTATGCTCATCTCCAGTAGCGGTGCAGATCCGTCTGTGACGCACTCACGTTCCCAGATCTCATATGAGGTTGTTATGGCACTTGAGCCCTGTGCCATTAAGCATTGCACGTTAAATGAAATACCTATAAGAGGAACCCCATTTGTCCCCCCTCCTTCTTCCCCCCTGTCACTGATGCGAGCTTTTTCTCCCTCTGCCTGCGTGTGTAATACTAAACCCCTCCTACACCTCCCTCAGGAATTTGTTAATTAGCAGAAACCAGCCCTTTGTCAGAACCATGTGCTGTGTCGTCTAAGATAGAGTTGAGTTAAGATCTAACTATTAGGGCATATCTTGACCCCAGTTGGTGTTATAAGTATGAAAGTTGCATATTTGGGATGTGCTTCGATAGAGTTCCCCACCCTGTAGTTTTCTAGACTCCAGCTTCAACAGAACCCAAGAAATGGATCCCTACTTCACCTGTTCATGCAGGTACTCAGTGTTTGGACTCAAATGAACGCCAATGCCATGCTGAGTAAGATGATATGTTGTTTGTCACTATATGAGGTTCCCTCCCGAGATATGATACTTATGAGTTTCGAGTACGTGTTAGCTCCTCTGAGAAAAAGGAGGGCTCCCATAACTCAACCCCTTCAGTGATGTCACGACCAGGGGTTATGAGATAGTGTAAGCTCATTTTGAAGCAGTTTTTGCCATGGAAACCTGATACAGTCAGGCTCTGTGATGCACTTTGATGTATCACCCCTCCCCCACACCCCATGGTGTGCTGTGAAATGACTTAAGCAATTGTTCTTCTTCTGTTAATCCCTGTTATCTTTTAATCGTTTTGTACATATTTCAATTGTCTACCATTATAATATGTCTTATACCTTTTGTAAACACTGCCTACCTTTTTGGAGTAAAATATATAAAATTACAAGCTTCGTTTCTCTTTACTCTATAACATACTGTCACGTCCTCTGAAGTAAATTACACTACTAACTTGGGTTGGCTTCGGACACGTTATCAATTAAGAATCGAAGCTGGTGGCAGCGAAGTGTGTATTGGGCTTGGTGGGTAAACCTGGCAGTGACGAACGGGTTTTTATAAGCGTAATGCCTGGCTGTGGCTGGGAGTAGTTATAATTTCCCTCGCTGCAGTGTGCCTAATAGCCAGTACACATTCAAGTGTCCGTCTGGCAACTACTCATCCTAGGTGCAGTCCCCTGACTCACCTGAGGGTAAGGGATGTGCCAGAGAGCTACGAGTTCCAAACCGGAACTGGAAAGTGGGATATACATAAATCCCTGCAGTTCGTGATGTATTGGTGGCAGAGGTGGGATAACAAAAAAAAAATATCCCCTCCTGAGATTGATATTGATATAACATACATTGATTCATTTTCATCATAATTGGTGGCAGCGGTGGGATCATAAACGACATCCCCGTGCCCGTTCGTTACAGTGGAGAAGGAAGAATATCAGAAGCCAATTTCACTTAAATAAATACAGGAGAATCAGCAATTTTCTTCACATAACACATACATCATGCTTCTCCTCTCCTTTTTGATACCTGAGATGTACTCTTGGCCTTTATTACTGTGAATGAAGCTGCAGGAGTGGAACACATGCTGGATATTCCTGCACACCTTACCAAGTTATACAATAACATAGGTTGAAAAAAGACACAGGTCCATCAAATTCTACCTTTACTGACATTTCATACATTGTCTTTTGCTAGATTTTTGATGATCTACAATGTTATTTGTAGTGCGCCGACCACAGCAGCAGTGGCAATGAACCAGCAGGGCTCACAACCCGGTGCCTCACAGCTTTGTTGCTGCACCAGTCATCGGCACACTGCTCCACTCAATTAGGGAGATAGGGACCCACTAAGAGATGTGCCGTGGCATGGCGGTGGACTTCATATAGTCTGAACAGAATGTTAAACTAAGAACTCATTAATTTTGTTAATATACGGTGGAAATTTTCTACAAGAATGCTCAGTGGTTGATACTTTTTAATGGCTAACTGAAAAGATGGTAACAAATTGCAAGCTATCGAGACTACTCAGGTCTCTTCATCAGGTATACAATAACACAAAATCTGAAGAGTCACATATTTATGCACAACAGGGCACAAAAATAGTGCAATAGATAAGAAAAGTGACGTGAAGCAGAACTATTATTATGGGAGAGGGATAAACTATTGTGGCTGTAAATATTGGTACAGTTCATAGATAAGGAGTATGAAAGTTTTATTGTCCTCTGATTGAGGTCTGGTGCATGTTCCTGATACCCCCAAATAATCTGAGGAGCACATTCCTTAGTTGACATAGAAAGACATAAACACATGTGACACATTCATTTCTGTGCTAAGTGTGTCAAAGGTTGTCATAAGTTCATACCCCCAAACTATTCTATCTCTCTGAGATTTCAAATTATCTTTTAATACAAATAATTTTTCCTGTCCATGGTGCTGTGAACAGGGATACAAAAATGTTTGGCCACTTGTAGATCCATACTTTTTTCTTTTATTGTGTGGTGATGAAAATTCATCCTTGTTCTTGTTTATACCCTTTCTCCCCTACATACAGACCCCCAACTGGACATTTGGTCATGTAATTAAGTACACCATATCCATTAAGATGTTCAAAAAGGTCAAAAACATGCAAATAAAAGTCTGAACCACTCCAAAATAGCATAAATGTAAACAGGAGGATAACTTGGAGTTTAACCTCTTAACCCCCAAGGGTGGTTTGCATGTTAATGACTGCGCCAATTTTTACAATTATGACCACAGTCTCTTTATGAGGCTATAACTCTGGAACGCTTCAACGGATCTTCACGATTCTGAGACTGTTTTCTTGTGACATATTATAATTCATGATAGTGGTAAAATTTATTCGATATAACTTGCGTTTATTTTTGAAAAAAACGCAAATATGGCAAAAATTTGAAAATTGTGCAATTTTCAAAATTTCAATTTTTATTCCCTTAAAACAGAGAAATATGTCACATAAAATAGTTAAGAAGTAACATTTCCCACATGTCTACTTTAGATCTGCACAATTTTGGAACCAAAATTTTTTTTGCTAGGAAATTATAGGGGTTTAAAGTTGACCAGCGATTTCTCATTTTTACAACAAAATTAACAAAGCCATTTTTTTTTATGGGACCACCTCACATTTGAAGTCTCTTTGAGGGGTCTATGTGGCAGAAAATACCCAAAAGTGACACCATTCTAAAAACTGCACCCCTCAAGGTACTCAAAACCACATTCAATAAGTCTATTAACCCTTCAAGTGTTTCACAGGAGCTGAAGCAACGTGGAAGGAAAAAATAAATATTTAACTTTTTAGTCACAAAAATGATCTTTTTACAAACTTTTTTTATTTTCACAAGGTAAAAGGAGAAAATGGACAGATAAAGTTGTTGTGCAATTTCTCCTGAGTACGGCAATACCACATATGTGGGCAAAAACCACTGTTTGGGCACACGGCAGAGCTCGTAAGGGAAGGAGCGCCGTTTGACTTTTTCAAACTAAAATTGGCTGGAATTGAGATTGGACACCATGTCACGTTTGGAGAGCCCCTGATGCGCCTAAACAGTGGAAACCCCCACAAGTAACACCATTTTGGAAACTAGACCCCCTATGGAAATTATCTAGATCTGTGTGAGCACTTTGAACCCCCAAGTGTTTCAGAAAAGTTTATAATGTCCAGGTGTGAAAAAAAAAAAAAAAACCACAAAAATGATTTTTTAGTCCCAAATTTTTGATTTTTCCCAAGGAAATTGGACCCCAAAAGTTGTTGTCCAATTTGTCGTGAGTACGCTGATACCAAATATGTGGGGGGAAACTATTTGGGCACATGGCAGGGCTTGGAAAGGAAGTAATAACGTTTTGGAATGCAGACATTGATGGGGGTCATGTTCCGTTTGCAGTGCCCCAGATGTGCCTAAACAGTGGAAAACCCCCACAAGTGACCACATTTTGGAAACTAGACCCCTAAGGAACTTATCTAGATCTGTGGTGAGCACTTTGAACCCCCAAGTGCTTCACACAAATTTATAATGCCCGGGCATGAAAATAAAAATCCTATTTTTTTCCCACAAAAATTATATTTTAGACACCAATTTTTTATTTTCCCAAGGGTACCAGGAGAAATTGAACCACAAATGTTGTTGTCCAATTTGTCCTGAGTATGCGATACCCCATATGTGGGGGGGAACCACTGTTTGGGGCATGGCAGAGCTCAGAATGGAAGGAGCACCATTTGACTTTTTCCAACCAAAATTGGCTGGAATTGAGATTGGACGCCATGCTGAATTTGGAGAGCCACTGATGTGCCTAAACAGTGGAAACCCACAACAAGTGACCCTAGTTTGGAAACTAGACCCCCTAAGGAACTTATCTAGATCTTTGGTGAGCAAATTGAACCCCCAAGTGCTTCACACTGCTAGGGTCTGCGGAACCACCAAATATAAGATGTGGAGAGGTGCGTTCGCAGCCCGGGGTCCACGTGCAGGCGGAGCCTGCTGCTAGTAAAATGGCGCAAGAAGCAAACTCTGTTATCCCGCAGAGTCGCCAAAATAAACGCCGTAACGCACTGTGCCAATAGGTGCGAACTCTGTTAAACCACAGAGCCACTAGAAAAGTGCCGCAGCGCTATATGGCGATGTGTGCGAACTCACTTAACACAACTGAGTCACAAAATAAACACGCTAGGGCGCTGTCGGCACCCAGTACACAGTGAAACACTAAGCGAACATAAACTGATAAAGCCAATTCCCGCGGGAGCCCACCCGCAATCTATGGTTCTGAACCCCCCTGAATACGGCAATCAAACTCCTCACCGTTGGGGCCGAAAATCAAGTGTACCATTTGGAGATGTCGGTATCACCCAGAGATGGTGCAGCCCCGAGACTTGGGTAAGCCCACCACAAAAATCCATCCCGACCATCTCCAAGGGCGTTCGCCACCGTGGAAGGGAAAAGTAACCCAGCGGGCCTGTTTAGGGACTTATCTTGCGCAGGAGTCGCACCGCCTAACTATTCCCTGCGTCACGGGCCATCTGCGGCCCCAGTATGTCCCGCCACAACCAAAGTCCTTTTTGTCCCAAAATGTCCCCCCCCACCCGGGACGAATGTCAAAGAAGTACTTCCGCCGCAAATTGGGGGGCACAAAAGTCTTGCCCGGAGGCACGACCAAGCAAAAACCAAGCCACCATTCGAGGCTCTCTGTGGGGACAATAAGCCGAGGCCCTCCCCACCTCCTCAGAGGACACCACGGAGCGGGATAGAGCGCCCTGCCAATGTTCTTCTCACCGGAAGGAAATGGAGGGTGAAAAGGGGAACCGGGAAAAAACAAGGCCCCATCTGGCCTGACCGGAATTTTTAGCCGCGGGCGTCTGCAAATACACCAAATTCTTGGGTCCGTGAATACTTGGGAAGGGGAATGAGCCCCCTACAGAAGAGTCCCACTCAGAAGGCCAACTGTTATATTTGGTAGCTGAGGAAGCAGGCAAAAAATAAACACCAGAGCATTGGAAACTAAGATTGCAGTCCCCTGACTAACCACCACAACTAGGGGCCCACCGTGGGCGTTCCACTTGGTCCTAGACGCCCGTCACACCTGAAAACTAAAAACACCTAAAGATAGAAAGAGGAAAGCTATATCCCCCGGACAGACCCCAAAGACAAAGAAAGCCCCCAAACATGTAATGGGGTTAAAAAAGAAAAATACTGACACAGACAGAAAATAGTATGAGCAAACGCGGGGGGGCCCAAACTTACTAAATAAAAAAGGAAGAAGGGCACTTACGCAATCCCAAAAAACCCTGAAAAGCACCAAAAATTACTAATTTAAAAAAACACCTAATCACAACGACCTCCCCACCTAAATTAGTTTCTCTGGTAACCAAAAAAAAAAACAGCACCACTGAAAAAATGGAAAAAGCAAATGACAAACATCAGTGGCTGAACTGAACTGAGGGGGCAAAAAGCCCCGGGAGGGCACTGAAGGCCCCCACAAAAGGGGGCGGGACAAAATGCAAAAATCAAGCACAAAAACAAAAAGAAAAAATGTCTTATATGTTAGCAGGAGATTCAACACGACACAGCAGGCTACCAAGGAAACAGGAATCAAGGATTAGACCAAACAATTATCACCGGAAACCCTAAAGGAAGGCACTCCCTTAAATAAAGACCATCAGTAACACCTATTCCCAAATCCTCACAACTTCACTGGCAGTCCAGAACCTTTTTGTAAACCACCAAGGGAGCTTGCTCAGAACTCATTTCCACCTATTACAACAGTACCCCCCCCTTGAGGGGGTTTTTGAGCAACCAGTTGGTCAGGATAGTTCTATGATACCACGGATGAGTCCCTAGCATGGATTCCGAAGCAAACACCCAAGAATTGTCTTCCGACCATAACCTCTCCATTTATCCAAATACTGGAGTTTCCGTCTAGAAAAACGAGAATTCAATATTTTCCAACCACATACCCAGAGCCCTCAACCAAAACAGGGTCAGGAGGCACATATAGGAACCACGGGCTCAACAAACCTTTTCACAAGGACTTGTGGAACACGTTATGGATCTTAAAGTCCCTGAAGAAGCAAACGAAAAGAAACAGGATTAAGAATCTCCATATCTTATAAGGTCCAATGAACCTAGGCTTAAATTTAGGAGATGCCACCTCAAATGAATATTTTTGAGGGCAATCAGACCCAAATCCCCCCTTTAAACTGAGGACCATCAGTCCTATGCCGGGTAGCAAACCGCTGGGCCCCTCCGAAGGGACAACCTCTCCACTACCTGGTCCCAAATCTGTTGCATACGCTCCACAACAGAGCAACACCTGGACAGACAAAGCCTCCGTCTGTCCGAAAAAATCGAGGGTGAAACCAGAATTACAAAAAATGGAACATCAAAGTGGCAGAGCTACCCTATTATTAAGAGCAAACTCAGCCAAAGGCAAAAAGACCCAGTCACCTGATAGCAGACCAAAGCATCTTAGATAAGTCTCCAATCTGGTTTGTTCCTCTTTTTACCATTGGTCCGAGGAGAAAAGCCGAGGGGAAAAAACAATTGGGAAACCAAATTTTAGAACAAAAGGCCTCCAAAATCTGGAAACAAACTGGGGCTCCTGTCAGACACAAGTTCTCAGGAAGCCGGGTTTAAAAAACCCCCGGCTGAGGAACAAAGGCACCAATTCAAGGAGGGAAAGGGAACTTAGGTAATGGACAAGTATCATCTTGGAAAACCAACGCAGATAACCCAGAGACGGGCATTCTCTGAGAAACGGGAGGTCGGAAATGAAATCCATAGAGATATGGCCATGGCCTTGGGCACGGTAATGGCTCAAAAAAACCCCTAGAAAGAGAGCAAGGCTTGGAGCAAGCAATCCCGCGGACTGCCAACTCCCGACTCACGAGACAAGGAGGCCACCAAAAGGACCGACTAACCAATCTCGGTACCAAAAAAAAAGGGATGACCGCCAAACCCGGGAAAAAGAATCCAGACATCACCCTTTTTTTCCCCGGGGCCGGGGCAAAAAATTTCCCAAACAGGGCACCCCGGCTTATCCCCTGACACCCCCCAAACCATCCAAATTTTGGGGAGATGGGGAAAGAACTACACCCTTTGGGGGAATTTTAAGGGGGGGTTCAATTTTCCCCTTTTCAAAAGGGTTTCCCCCGGGGGGGGACAATTGTTCGGGGCTGAATCCTTTTTTCCCCTTTCCCTTTTTAGCCTGCTGTGTCGTGTCTGCTCCCCCCGAACCAAAAAATTTTTTTTTTTTCTTTTGTTTTATTGCTATATTTTTGCATTTTGTCCTGCACTTCTTTGGGGCCTTGGGCCCCCCCGGGGGGTTTTCCCCTTTTCAGTTTTATTTCAGCCCCCCGATTTTTTTCCCCTTTGTTTTTTTCCTTTTTTTAGTGGCTGCTTTTTTTTATTTTTTTAACACCAGAGAGCTAATTTAGGGTAGGGGGCTTTTGGGGCTCAGGGGGATTTTGAAAAAAATAGAGTTGGTTTTTTGGGTTTTTTTGGGGGGTTTTGTAAGTCCCCTTTTCCATCCTTTTCTATTTAAATTTTTTGGGCCCCTTTTTTTCTAAATTTTATTTTCTTTTTTGTGTAAAATTTTTTCCCCTTGTCTAAACCCCATTAAAAGTTTGGAGGCTTCTATTTTTTGGGGGTTTGTTTTCCGGGGGGAGATAGTTTCCCCCTTTTTTCAAAATTTTTTAGGTGTAGTTTTTTCTCAGGCGGGGCGGGGTTTGGAAAACCAATGGGGAACCCCAGGGGTCCTCAGTTGTGGTGGTTTAAAGTACTGCAACCCATAATTTCCAATGCTCGGGGGATTGCCTTTTTAAAACCGCCTCCTCACACCGAAACATAACATATCCCCGGGCCTAAAATTTTTTTAAAAATTTTTTTTTCTCACAAAGGGGAAAAAAAAAATTTTTATGGGGAAAAAATTTTTTTTTTTGTCAGAGTTTTCAGAGATTTTTTCTGTTTTTTTCCCCTTTTTTTTTTTTTTTTTTCCCTTTTGTAGGGGGGGGGCCCGGGGGGGAAAACTTTTTTCCCAATGGGTTTGCCAGTTTGTCTGGCCGTTTTGGTCATTTTCCCCGAGGTTCGGAGTATTGCTATCTATCTTGCGGGGTTTGCCTGTTTGGGAACCTAGGACCCCCCAAGCCCAATTTTTTTTGGGGGGTCGAGCTAAGTTTTCAGAATTTCAAAAAAAAAATTTTAAATTGTTTTTTCCCCTTAAAAAAAAGTCCTCGGGAAAAGCAGGCAGCGGGGTTAAAATTATCATCCTCTCCGCGCCGATCCTAAATTTGGGGTTTTTCCCCCATACCTGGGATCCTGTTTTAAATGAGGGTTTTTGTTTTTTTTTAGGTTTTTGGGTTTTTTGTACATGACCTAAGGGCACTGATAAAACTAAAAAACCTTTTTGGCATTAAAAAAGGGGTTAAAAGACGCTATTTTTCTGCAGAGATTCCAAAGGGCATCCTGACCAAATGGGGGGCGACCCCCTTTGGGGGCCCCTTTTCCCCCGGAAGGGGGCTGTGGGGGTAATGAAAAGGATGTTATGGGGGGGTTCCCGTCCCCTCGGGGCTCAATGATTCTAAGTCATTAGCATTCAAATTGACAAAAACTTTTCGGAGGGAAAAGAAAGCGGGGGTGGGTTCCCTTGTGAGCCAGCTTCTACCCCCTCAGTGTAAAGGAGGGGGTTCTGGGGCACAGCGTCTGAGTTTCAAAAAAGCCAATAGGTTTTTTTTTTCTACTTTTTTAATGCCTCCATGTTTTTTCCAAGTCTCCCTTTTAAGCGGGAAGACGTTTTGCACGCCGTTGTCGGGGTATGTTCAGAAAAATTTTTTTTTAAACCCCGTCACTCTGATAGGCTCTCTGTCCTCATTTCTGCTCGGCCCCTTTTGTTGATTTTGGGGCAGCTATTAACCGATGGATTATGATTTTGCTAAACTTGGGGGTTTCCCCTTTAAAACCCCTACAAAGTCTATTCCCCTCCCCGGGGATCGATTCAAAACCCCTTTGGGCGAGAAAAACCCCCCCTTTTTTACTCGGGGGAAAATGAGGGTTGAACCTGATCACCGGAAAATGCTAAATTTTTTTGGTTTCTATAAAACGAAAAGAAAATTTTCTGGGGGTTTTCCCCGGTTTTTCAGTCTAAAAAATCCTTTTTTTGGTTGGGAAAAAAACTGTGTTTGTAACCAGTTGGGCTGCCAAGTTTTTAATCCAAAAAACCCCTGTTTTTTCTGCCCCCCCCCAAGCCGGGGTTTTTCCTGACTTTTTGTTTGATTTTCTGATGTTTTAAAAGAAAGTAAACCCCCATCCTTACCTCCCCATGGGGGCAAAAAAAGGGCTATTGAATTAGTCCCCCCTAGAAAAAACCCTAAAGGTCCCCTTTTTTCTTTTCTGTCCCCCGAAAATTTTACGATATGGGGTTTTTAAATAAGGGAACATTGGAAAGGGTCATACCCCAACCCCCCCTCTTCACCCTTTGGGCCGGTTTTTTTTTTTGTGGCCAAAAAAGATTTCATTAAGGCCGTGTTTTTGTTTTTCGTCTCTTGAACAAAAATTACGGGGAAATATCAATACCCTTTTCCCCCCTTTATTTCTGACCTGTTTTCCGGGGGAAAAACCCTATTTTGGGTTTTCCAAGCTTAAAACCCCAGGGGGCGTAAACCTTTTTTTTCGCATTAAGCACGGGATGAAGGAAGGGGGGCATTAAAACCCCCCAAAAGGGGTTTTTTAGTCCCCCAGTAAAACCCTTTTGGGTCACAAAACCCCTTTTTCCTTTTCCCTCCTTTTTTAATGACATTTTCAGGGATTTTTGGGACAAATTTCTGATTGTTATTTGGATGATACTTGATTTTTTTTAAAAAAGGGGGCCCCCTCTTTTTAAACATTTTGGGGGACTTTTTTCCATTTTTGAGGGATAATGCCCCTGTATGTGAAGGGATCAAAGTGTCTTTTTGGGGGCGTAGGGGAAAACCATTTTGGGATTCTTTTGTCCCCATTTTTTTATTGAAAGGAAAACCCGGAAAGGTTCGGCCCCCCCGTTTTTGGGCCAACCCCAAACCCTTTCATTAAAGGCTCTTCAGATTTTTTTGGGTTTGCCATTTTATCAAAAATTTATTGGAATTTCGGGGTTAAAATTAAAAACCATTAACAAAATTGAAAAAAGGTTTTCTGAGGGGGTAATTTTTGGCCTCCGAGGCACCCCTTGTTTTTCCAGGAATTAAAAGCAGAAAATTCTTTTTCTGCCCCGGGGTTAAAAAGGGAAAACCTATGTTTCTCTCCATTTCAGGTGGGGTTTTTATGCCTCTGAAATTGGGGGGGGGGTCCCTTTTTTTGGGCCAAAAAAAAAGATCCAGAGACCTCAAAAGAACCCCCTTGGGCCTTTTTCTCCCCAAAATTTTTTTCCCCCCAAACTGAAAATTTTTATTTTGGAAAATTCGGGAGTTTTTCCCCTTTAAGTGGCTTTTGAAGGGGGGAGACTTGGGGGCGGGGGGGAGCCAAACATCAGGGGTGGTCCTTACGGACCATAAGAATGGGGTCTATCTGGAACTGCCAAGCACAAAAATCCAAGGGGCCAGGGGGCCCCCTTTTTTTTTTCCATTTTTTTTTAATTTGGGGGTTTCCTTTTTTCCCGGGGCACTAAGTTTTTAAGGGGGCGACCCCCCTTCCCGAGGAGTTTCCTTGCGGACTCTCCTGTTTTTATTCCCCTTCTTTTTTTTTTAAAAGGGGGGTGAATTCCCCCCCCTTTTTTCCGCCATCTCCCCAAATTTTTTTAACTTGCCTGGAGGGGGGAAAGGGTTTGGGCCCAGGCCCTGCCTTGGGAAAAAAATTTTTTTTCCCGGGGCCAATGGAAAAGAGGGTGACTGAGATTAAATTTTTTCCCATTGGGGGGCACCCCGGGGAATTTTTTTTGGTTTTCCAAAAAAATTTTTTGGGGGTTGCCCCGGCCTTTTGGTGGCCACCTTTTCTCGCGATTCAGGGAATTTGGGGCGTCCTGCGGGTTTTTCTCTCGCTCCAAGCCTTGCCTCGCTTTTTGGGTTTTTATCCCCTTGCCTGTGCCCAAGGACCATGGACCCATATCTCTAGGGGTTTTTTTTTCCAAAACTTCCGGTTTTTCAGAGAATGACCACCATTTTGGGAAATTTTTGGTGGGGTTTTTCCCCCAAAAGATAAACTTGTGTTTTTCCTAAGTTCCTTCCCCCCTCTAAATTTTGGGCCCCTTTTTCCCCTTAAAAGGGGTTGTTAAAACGGCATTCCGAAACATTTTGTCTGACAGAGGAGTCCAGTTTTTCCAATTTTGGAGGACTTTTTTTTCAAAACCCCGGGGTGTTCAATTGTCCTTTTCTCCTGGGCCCCCCTTTCACCCAGAAAAAAGGTCAAACGAGAGAAAAAACCAACATTAAAAACTTATCTAAGAATGTTTTTGTCGTGATCAGGATACTGGGTTTTTTTTTTCCTTTTTTGGTTTTAAAGTTTGCTTTAAAATAAGGGGGCTAGCTCGCCACTTTGATTCCCATTTTTCTGTAATTGGGGGTTTTCACCCTCTTTTTTCCTTCAGGACAGCGGAAGCTTCTGTCTGCCGGGGTTTTACTCTTTTGTTAAAAGTATGAAAAAGTTTTTGGCCGGGGGATGGAGGGGTTTCCCCTCTCAGGAGAAGGCCCAGGGTTTTTTTAAAAACCGGGGAAAAGGGCGAGGGCCCCCTTTTTTGGGGGGGGGATTGGGGCTTTTGTCCTAAAAAAATACCCCATGAGAGAGAAAACTCCTAAATTTAAGCCGGGGTTTTTTGGGGTTATAAACCCCTGGAGATTTTTAACCCCCGTTTCTTTTCTTTTTTTTTCCCCGGGCATTAAGTTTTCCCTAAGGGGGTTCCACAAGTCCTTTTTTGAAAAAGGTTTTTTGAGCCCGGGGTTCCTCACTTTGCCTCCTGACCCTTTTTGGTTGGGGGCAATCGGGGGATGTGGTTGAAAAAATTTTTGGATTCTCGTTTTTCTAGACGAAAACCCAGTATTTGGTTAAATGGAGAGGTTATGGGGGGAAAAACCCCAATTTTTTGGGTTTTTGCTTTTGGACATCCATGCAAAAGGGGCCCCTTTTCCGGGGCCCCAAAAATTTAAAATCATCCTGACCGCCTTTTGGGTTTCTCAAAAAAGGGGTTTGGTGACCCCCCTTTTAATGGGGGGTACTTTTGTGAAGGGGTTTTAGATATTTTTTGAGCAAGGCCCCCTCTGGGGTTTCCCCAAACGGTACTAGTGAAGATTGTTAGGACTGGAACAGGGTTTTTTGACTGGTCCCCTTTATAAGGGGGGCATTTTCCCATCAGGGGGTTCCGGTGATCAATTGTTCTGGTCTGAATCCTTTCATTCCAGTTTTCCTTTGTAGCCCCCCTGTTCCTGCTGAAAAACCCCGCTACCAAAAAGAAATTTTTCTTCTTTTGGTTTTTTTTGCCAATTTTGCATTTTGTCCGGGGCCCTTTTTTTGGGGGCCCTTTGGGGGCCCCCCGGGGGCTTTTTCCCTTTTTAGTTTGTTTTTGCCACTGAGTTTTTTTTTTTTTCTTTTTTTTTTTTTTTTAGTGGCTGCTGTTTTATTTTGGGGTTCAACCAGAGAGCAATTTAGGTGGGGGAGGTCGTGGATCTCAGGGGGTTTTAAATTTTTAGAGTTGGTGTTTTTTTTGGGTTTTTTTGGGGTTGGGGGTAATACCCCCCTTTCCGTCCTTTTCTATTTAATAGTTTGGGGGCCCCGCGGGGGTTTCTCATTCAAATTTTTTTCTTGTCATATTTCCCCCCTTTTCCCCCAAACCCCCATTACATGTTTGGGGGGTTTTTTTTATCTTTTTGGGGCCCCCTCCGGGGGGATAGCTTTCCCCCTTTCTAAAATTTTTTGTATTTAGTTTTTTTAGGCTGTTACGAGGGCGTCAGGACCAACGTAAAGGAAGCTCCACGGGACTCCCCGTTGTGGTGGGGTTGTCCGGGGGTGCAATTTTCCCAAAGATTCCCAAAAGCTCGGTGATTGCCCCTTTTTTTTCCCGCACTCCTCAGCCCACCGAAACAAACAACACCCTCTTTCAAAAAAAAAGAAGGATCAGATAACTTTGGAGAGTCCCCCCCGGAAACCCCCCAGACAAAAACCGTTTTAAAAAAATTTTTTTGTGCCGGGGAAAAATAAAAAAACAAAAATTAAAAGTGTGAAAAACAAGGCCCACCTGGCCTCTTGGATAAGTCCCTTGGCAGATTCCAGATAAACTAGATTCTTTAACCCAAAAAGGAAAACCCCCCACCTGATTTTGGGGGTTTCCCTCCACCCAAAAACCCCCACCCTTAAAAAAACCCACTTCAGGGGTAATAACCCCCCCTTTTTCCCACGTAAAAAATTTTCTCAGGGGAAAAAATTTTTTGGAAAAAAAAGGCAAAAAGGGGACTTTTAGAGGTCCCCCGGGTTTTTTTTGGGGGCAAAAGGGGACCCCCCCCCCCAATTTAGGGGTTTTTAACCCCCCCCCGAATGGGGAAAAATTTTTAGGCCCCCCTAGAACAGGACAGAAGTGAATCCCCTGTTTTTAATTTTCCAAATGCAGAGACGCCTCAGGGGGCCAATTCACCACACCCCGAACCCTTTTTTTGGCAAATTTTTTAAAAGGGTTTAAAAAATAACGAGAAATTACCAAAAAATTTACGATAAAAATTGCAAAACCCAAGAATCTTTAAAAGACCTTTAATGAATAGGTGGACCCAACCAAATGGCCTAACTTTACCGGTCCATTTCAAAACAATGGGGCAAAATAACCCAAAATGAACCTCTGAACCCAAAAAGACTTTTTGACCCTTCCATACAGAGCATTCTCTCTCAAAATATGGAACACCCAACTTTTTTTCATGAGAGTCCCATTTTTGGAAAAAAAAAGTATCATCCAAAAAAAAACAAAATTTCCAAAAAATCCCTGAAAATGTCATTCATGAAGGACTGGAAACAGAAGGAGCATTAAAACCCAAAGGACTCAAAAGCCCTTCAGGGTATTAAAGCCTCCCTTTTCATCCCCGGCTTAATCGAAAAGGGGTTATATGCCCCCCTGGGTCAAGCTTGGTAAACCAAGTCGTTTTTCACCCTGGAAAACAGATCAAGACAAGGGAAAGGAATTATATTTCACAGAATATTGTTCAAGAGACATAACAACAGGCCCTTTTAATGAACCACCCTTTTTGCCAAAAAAAAAAACCCCGCCCAAGGTGAAGAGGGGGGTCTGATAACCCTTTTCTCCAAAACTCCTTAATAAGACCGCTAGCGTCTTTTTGGGGTACAGACAATTTAAAAAAGGGGCGACCTTTAGGAATTTCTACCAGGCAAAAAATTCAATAGCGCATCATAGCCCTTGGGGTAAGGATGCAGATTAAATTCCAAAAAAAAATCAGAAAAATCAACAAAAATCGGAAACCCCACCGGGGGGGGGGCAAAAAAACGGGGGTGGGGTATTAACCTTTTCACCCCAACGGAACAGACACGATTTCCAACCCCAAAACAGATTTTGGGCGAACCAAAAGGGAAAAACCCCTACATAATTCATGCGTTAACAAACCAAAAAAATTTTCAACTCTCCTGATGATCAGTTCAAACCCCATTATCACCCGAGAAGAACTGGGTTTTTTTCTACCAAAAAGGTAGAATCATCCCCATGGGGGGAAAAACTTCGTAGGGGTATAAGGGAAACCCCCCAATTTACAAAATAAAAAACCTCAGGTTAATACTCTCCAGAATAAAAAAAAGCCTGACAAAATGAGGACAAGAGCATATCAGGGGAACAGTTAATAAAAACTTAGTCTGAACACCCCAAGACAACTAGCGTGAAAAAATCTTCCCCGCTTGGGGGGGACTGAAAAGCATGAAGGGGATCCCCACAGTAGAAACATAACCCATTGCGTTTCAAATTTTAACGCTGTCCCGAAACCACCTATCACACTGCAGGGGGTTTAGAACGGGGGAAAAGGGGCATTTTTCCCCCATACCTTTTTTCCCCTCACCAAACTCTGTAATTTTTAAACGCTAATGACATAGAATCTTTTTGACCAAAGGGGAAAAAAAAATCCCACCAAACACCTTTTCATTATCTGACACCCCCCCCCCGAAAAAGACTACCAAACTTGTCATTCCTTTTTGGGCGGGGCTGCCCCTAGGGGAAACTCGACAGTATAACTCCGCCTCATCCCCCCGACTTAATCCAAAAAAATTTTTTTTAGCTTGATGTGACATTGGGGGCATCATACAAAACCCCCCAAACTAAAAAAAAAAATCCAATCACTCAAAAAAAATCCCCCCGGGCAGGGAAAAGCCCAATCCTGAGGGTCGCCGCGCAGGGAAAATGACAATTTGAACTTGCTGCCTGCTTTTTCCGAGGACTTTTATTTTTAAAGGGAAAAAAAAAATTTCAGTTTTTTTTTAAAAATTAGAAACTTTTCTTCCCCTAAAAACAAATCGGATGGGAATCCCCCGGGGTTTCCCAACAGGAACCCCCAAAGGTACAAACTCCGAAATTCAGGGCAAGCGATCCACAAGGCCAGACAACTGTGCAAAATCCTTGAGAGGAAAAAAAAAAATCCCTCACACCCAGAGATAAGGGGAAAAAAAAAAAACAACAAACAAAAAAAAAAAAATCTCTGACAACTCGACAACTTTTTTTTTTCCACAATATTTCCCCTTTTTGGGTACCATAAATTTTCAGTTTAGGCCGGGATACTGTTTGATTTTTGGGGTGAGGAGAGAAGGCAAAAAAGGAAAACACCAAGCATTGGAAACTAGAAAAGCAGTACCCGACTAACCACCCCCAAATAAGGAGCCGTGACTTCCACTTGGTCCTAGCGCCTCTCACAGCCGAGAAACTAACAAAACCAAAGAAGAAAGAAAAAACATCTGCCCCGGCAGATCCAAAGAACAAAAAAGCCCCCAAACAGAATGGGTTAGACAAAAGAAATACGACCAGACAGAAAAAAGATGAGCAAACGCGGGGGCCCAAACTCTAAATAGAAAAGGATAGGAAGGGAAACTCTGCAACCCAAAAAAACCCTAAAAGCACCAACACTACTATTTCAAAAACACCGAATCACACCCCCTCCCCCACCAAATTTTAGTTCTGGTGAACCCAAAAAAACAAAACACACCACAAAAAAAAACTGGAAAAAGCAAATTACAAACATCAGGGCTGAACTGAACTGAGGGGGAAAAAAACCCCCGGGGGGAAAAACCCCCAAAAGGGGCCCCCCAAAAAAAAAAATTTTTTCCCGGGGACAAAAAAGGGAAAAAAAAATAAAGGGAAAAAAAAACCCCCCAAAAAAAAAAAAGTCTTACCCCAATTACAATTTCAGACCCAACCGGGTAACCAACAAGGGAGCTTCTGCTCAGAATCATTTCCGCCTATTCACAAAAGAAAAATTTATAGCCAATAACTACCGTCCCCGGGAAAAATTTCCTCTCTGCGGTGAAAAGGGGGTTTTTGGGGAAAAAAGAACAGATGCCTCCGACCCTTGGTCCTTTTGATAAAGGACTGCCCACCCCCAAAGAAAGGACCACCTCTAAGAAAAACGTTTTTCGAAAGGGGCATGTAAAATGGGAGCACTGGCGAAATGCATTTTATGGAGGGGAACCCTTTGGTGACCCCTCTGACCACAACTTGGTTTTCTCCCTTTTGGGGGGCAACCAAGGGACATCAAAGTAGAGAATTGGGGAAAAATTTTGGGATAGTATTAATAAACCCCCCTAAAGCCTGAAAAACCCCCCTTAAGGGGTGGGGTTCTGCCCCTCCACACACCTGTTTTTTGGGGAGATCCATACCCAAAACCCTGTTGGAGATTAAACCCAGGAAATTAAGACTCCTCTCAAACATGCACTTCTCCAATTTCGCAAAAGGGGGAATTTGTTTTTTAAAAGGGGCGAAGACCTTGCAACTCCCCCGTGGGGGGCCAATGGGGGAAAAAAGAGAATGTTTTCCAGAAAAAACGGGGCAACATACCCGAAATTTTTTTCCCAACCCCTTGGAAGACACGGGGGTTTACAAACCCAAGGGTTTTTCCAATATTCAAATGCCCATCCCTGGTGTTAAACCCCTTTTTCCATTCGTCACCCTCACGGTGCAAAACAGGTTTACGCACCCCGCAGGTTAGCTTAAAATACCCTTGCTCCCCGAAGCCTTCAAAAGCTCAGATTAGCGGGGAAAAGGGTACTTATTTTTCACGTGTACGTTGAACCCCCAAAAAAAAAAGCACGGACGAATCCCTTTTCTTTTTTGCACAAAGAAGAACCCCGCTC
This sequence comes from Oophaga sylvatica, assembly GCA_033576555.1. Taxonomy (NCBI): domain Eukaryota; kingdom Metazoa; phylum Chordata; class Amphibia; order Anura; family Dendrobatidae; genus Oophaga; species Oophaga sylvatica. The sequence goes on from JARQOD010000005.1 coordinate 367,211,735, forward strand.
CCGGGGGGACAAAACCCTTCCTAATGAAAAAACCCCTTTCCAAGTTCTCCTAATACATTTGGGCATGGCCCTGTCCAGAAAAAGGGGGTAAACCCTCCCTAGGGGCTCGCCCAGGCAAAGGTCGAAGGGGAGTCTAGGGGCAAGAGGCGGGGATCTCCGCAGCCTTCTTTTGGGAAAAGTTGGCATAAGACCAAAGACCTTTTGGGAAAAAGGGAAAAGGCATCGTATCTCATGGGTTGACCCCCGCACGCTGTCCCTAATGCTCTGCCTTTACATAAATTACCCCCAAACCCCAAAATTTTCCCTTAAACCCCTCATAAGGGGAATGGTGGCGGAGCCAGGAATCCCAAAAAAACCCATCTCGGGGGGGATAAAAAAATATATTCCCTAAAGGAAGGAACAAGACAAGGGGAGGGGACCGACTGAGGGGGGGTTTTTTGGGGGGCAAATTTTCTCCGTCAACACCCTACCGATACGGTTCCCGCCACAACCCAAAGGGGATGGGGGCGGAAACAAAGGGGGGACAAAAAAAATCCCCCCTGCCCCAAAACCACACACAGCTTGAGGGGGAGGGGGAAAAACCCGGGGGAATTTCCCCTTTTTTGACACTTGGGGGGAAAACTCATGGCGTCCAGTATCCTTTTTCCCCAGGTTACGGGGGCCCACCGTTTATTCAGCCGCTGTGAACATTTTTGGGGAAAATTCCCTCCCCGGGGAAAAAAAACAAACAGGGAAGGGCGAGTGACCCGAGAATTTTAAACCTGAGACAATCTCCTAAGGCGGGGCCCAACAGGGGGCTCCAAGGGGGGCGAAGGAGGACCAACCGGACACCTCCTACACGGGCACTTTTTCCGCCTTCCCCCCTGGAAACGGAGGTTGCGCGGGGGGAAACAAAGCTTCCCATGGCAGAATCCCCCGGAGCCAAGGCTTTTACATGACCCGCCATCCTCTCCAAAAACCCGGGATTGGACTTACTGGCCACTCAAAACCGAGGCCAGAGTCCAAATGGACAGCAAAATGGCTGACCAAACCGAACCCTGGGTACTTTCCAGCAGTTTGACGCCGTATCGGGTCCCCCGAGTCCTAAAAAACCCCTTTTTAAGCCCCCAAAAAAAGAGAACCCCCTGCACCAAAACGGCGTCGCGCTCCCACACGGCGAGCCCCATCCAACGTCGCCGACAGAAGAGCATCAAAAGCCCACTGTGCCCGACCTTTGGAAAGGCACCAGAAGCTCGAGGTTTGGACACTGACTTCGAATCCCCGACTTTGCTTCTTCACCAGCAAACTTGCAAAAAAGCGGGAGTGGGGACAATGGGGGGAGGGGAAAAGGGGGGAACAAACTGGCTGAACTACCTAGCAGCCTGAACCGACTGCGGAACCCCCCACAGCTGATTTTGTGCCCCCAAAGCCGCCCCCCAAACCCCGGGGGGGGGCTGGATGTACAGCTGTAAACCGTTCATCACCATTTTACAACCAAACCCCCGGGCGCAAATTTTTTTTTTTAAAAGGTCGGGGGAACCCCCCAAAAAATATAAGATGGGAGAGGTTTTTTGCACCCGGGGGGTCCACCGTGCGGCCCCGGGCCTGTTGCAAGAAAAGGCGAAAAAACCCAAACTCGTTATCCCGGGGGAGCGCCAAAAAAACCCCAAAAAAAAAAAAAAAACCGGGGGTTTTTAGCATCTTTCCAAATCCAAAGTATGGAAAAACGGGGGGATCGCCGATATCACTAAAATATGGGGAAAAACCCGAACCGCCCCCGGAAGTCCCATGTAAGCCCCAGGGGAAAAAAACATCGCAACAAAAAAAAAAACCCCTTCTTTCCTTGTAAAAAAATAAATATACACACATAGAAAACATATATATATATTTTTAAAAACATGTCATTGTGACTTTTATATAAAAAATATTTTATATTTTTTACATTTCCCACAAAAATAAAATACCCTTTTTATTCAATTGGGGGGGAAACCGGTTATGAAAAGACAGAAGCACCCACATGAAATGAAAAATTTGAAAAAAGGGGGTTTTTAACCAAAACTTTTTATGTTTTTTCTATCTAAATTTCAAAAACAATTAAATCAACTTTTGTGTGCAAAATTTCACAACCTTTTAAGGGTTTTAACAAAAGGGTTTAAAATTTCCCCTTGAAAAAAAAAAGGGTTTTTTGCTTCAAATTTTTCCCCTTTTTTAATTAAAAACCCCACAGGTGTAAAATTTTGGGGACCCCTAGCCCCGATTTAATTGTTTTTTCAAAATTAAAAAAAAAGGAAAAGAAAACCCCAAGGTTAACCCTAGGAAAACCAATTTTTCTTTCTTTTTCGGGTTCTTTTTTTTAAAAAAAGCCGGAATTTTAAATTAGCGGCTTTTATACTATTAAATGTAAAAACTACAAATATAAAAAAATAATAAATATATGACAAAATTTTTAAATAAAAAGAATATATATATATGAGGTGTAAAATTGCGAAAAAAAAATGGGGGGGCCCCCCCCTTTTTCGCAACCAGAAAAGGGCAAACCCCGGGAGTGGGGGGAAAAATAATAATAGCCCAAGGGGGACCATTATTTTTCCCCCCCCCGGCTACAAAAAAATTTGGGGCCCCCGACCCCCCCAGGGAAAGACAAATCTAAATTAAAATTCGCCCTTTCTGGAAAATTTTTTCCCTCTAATTCCCATTGCCCTGTAGCGGTGGCGAAGGGGGTTTTATGGGGTTAAAGCCACCTTGCTATTGAAAGGGCCTTTTAACCCCCCTTTTTAATTAAGGTTTTTCAATTAAAACAACAAAACAATTTTTAATCCTATTGCATGAAATAAAAATAAAACACACACACTTTAATTAAAAAAAAAATTTTAAAGAAATAAAGAACCCCCTGTTTTAGACCATCTTTTTATTTAAAAAAGCAAAAACCATTTCCTGTAATAATAAAAAAAAAGCAAAATTAAAATTTTACCTATCCCAGCACAGTCAGGTCCCACGGGTAATCCTTTTTGAAAGGGTTTTTAAGTTTTTTTGGGGGGACCGCAGCTAATTCTGCAGCCTTTTCAGTAAACCCCCCAAAGACTTTTGGTTTTCCCTCCTGCCTCCCCGGGGAGTAAAAGGGGGGGTGTCACATAACGATACACCAGCGATCCCCCAACGATATGCCAAATTTTTTAGGAACCCCCGGGGGAAAACCCCCCATGAAAACCCGCTGAGGGGGCCAAACAGGCAGCTCAGGCACGATCTGGGACCCCCGACACTTTCCCCGGGAAAAACGCTTTTAAAGGGCCCCCCCCACAAAACGAAAAAAACTACCCCCGATCGCTGCCCCAGGGGACTAGTTTTTGGGGGCGCAAAAAGCGACTCCCCCCGCGATTCGCTGTGGTAATTCAGCGAAAAATCAAACCCCCCTGCCGGGTTCGCGATCGTCGGGGGAAATTTTCAGGAAAACCCTTTTTTATCGGGGGGTTTTTCCCCGACAGGAACCCCCTCGCTGCGTGTGACAGGGGGGAGACCACGATCCGCTGGGAACCAAGGTACACAGCGGGTTTCCAGGCACCGCGCAGCGCTTGGAAACCCCTGTGACCTTGGATACCAGCTCCCTGCATCAGGGCGCTGGTATCCAAGGTACACAGCGGGTTTCTAGGCACAGCCCCGCGCCTGGAAACCCGCTGTGTACCTTGGTTACCAGCGGATTGCTGGTCTCCCGCCTGTCACACGCAGCGATGTGTGCCTGTCAGCGGGAAACCAGCGATCAAAAAAAGGTCCTGACATTTCAGCGACGATCACGATATCCGGCAGGGGGCTGATCGTCGCTGAAGGGTCACACACAGCGATATCGCTGGTGAGCTCGCTGCTGCGTCACAAAACTAGTGACTCAGCAGCGATCTCGGTAGCGATATCGCTATGTGAGACGGGCCCTTAAGTGGAAAGCTTAATTGATTGCTTTCCACTTTCACTTCAGGTCAGCCAGGGACACAAATCAGTGACGTCAGAGGGAATGATTAACAAAAAATAGGGGTTCCCTTCGAAAAAAAAATGGCGTGGGGTCCCCCAAATTTTTTAACCAGCCAGATGAAGCAGACCGCTGAGGCCTGGATTTTCAGGCTGTTAAGGAGCCAAATCCATGGACCTTGCCAGCCTGATAATACTAGGCCACAGCAGTCTGCATATCTTGGCTGATTAACAAAAATTGGGGATCCCCTCGAAAAAAAAAATGGCGTGGATCCCCCCTATTTTTGTTAACCAGCCTGATGAAACAGACTGCTGAGGCCTGGATTTTCAGGCTGTTAAGGAGCCAAGATCCATGAACCTTGCCAGCCTGATAATACCAGGCCACAGCAGCCCTGCATATCTGGCTGATTAACAAAAATAGGGGATCCCCTCGAAAAAAATTGGGCGGGGGGTCCCCCCTATTTTTGTTAACCAGCCAGACGAAGCAGACCGCTGAGGCCTGGTTTTTCAGGCTGGTAAGGATCCAATATCCATGGACCTTGCAAGCCTGATAATACCGGCCACAGCAGTCTGCTTAGCTTGGCTGGTTAACAAAAATAGGGGATCCCCTCGAAAAAAAAACGGCGTGGGGATCCCCCCTATTTTTGTTAACCAGCCAAGTAAAATGCAGACTGCTGCGGCCTGGTATTAAAAGACTGTCAAGGCCCAATGGATTTTGGCCCTCAACAGCCTAATACTCCAGGCTACAGCAGCCCCACATTTGGCGCATCAAAAGATGTGCCAATTGTGGCACTTTAACCCCGGCTCTTCCCACTTGCCCTGTAGCGGGCAAGCGGGGTAATAAGGGGTTAATGTCACCGTTTGATTGCATGGTGACAATAAGCCCGGTTTTAATAATGGAGAGGTGTCAATAAGACACCGATCCATTATTAATCCCAAAGTTATTAAATGTATAAAAAAAAGACAAAGCAAGAAAAAGTATTTTAATGAAATAAAAGAGACAACACAGTTTTCCATTAATTTTTTTACTCTCTCATTCCTGCGACGCCATCGATCTCCTGTAAAAAAAAAAAAAAAAAAAAACCAACAGTATACCACCGGGTCCGACGCATACATAGAAAACGACAGTCCCACGACGATCCCACTCCTGCTACTTTCGCAATGACAGGCAGAGCCTGTCATCTCGACGCAGCACAGCTGATTACCTGCTTCCCGGCGGTGACGTCATCGGACTGACTGCTTTACGGCCGGATACCCAGCAGTCACTGCAGTTTATCGCGAGAAACGCATGTGACCGCCGGGGAAAGAAGATTGCGGCCATGAAGCAGTCCAGGACCGTGACCGCCGGAGATCTTCTGCCAGGTAAGTGCCGCTGACTCCTGACAGACCCGACCGACGGACAATGACAGTGACAGTGACAATCCCGATTCCGGTATCCGATAAGACGAAAATATCGGAACTCGGAATCGGAATTCCGATACAGCTAATATCGGCCGATACCCGATATTTGCAGTATCGGAATGCTCAACACAAGCCGTAACGCGCTGTGGCAATAGGTGCGAACTCTGTTAATCCACAGAGCCACTAGAAAAGTGCCGCAGCGCTAATAATGGCGATGTGTGCGAACTCACTTAAACCAACTGAGTCGCAAAATAAACACGCTAGGCGCTGTCTAGCATTGAAAGCGAACCCTGTTACTTCACGAGCCTCTGAGACAAACTTCTGTGTCCTGTCAGGCACCCAGGAAAACAGTGAACAGCAAGCGAACATAGAACGTGATCATGTGCTAATGTCCTCGTGGGGGTCACCCCAATCTATGGCGTCTGAACGCCAGGCCCTGAATACGGCAATCAAAACCCTCACCGGTTATGCCGGTAATCTAGGGCATCTAGGACACAGACCCTGACCAGCTAGCATACCAAACTCCTCACCGATTAAGACGGTATTCTAGGGCTTATTTCAGCCGGGCCCTAACCACACACACGCATGACCACACTGGCGCTAAGCATAAAAACGATTGATATTAGCGCATGACGGCCCAGCCCTGCCCACCCTTTTATAGCAACAGCTACAGGACCTGCCAGAAACAAGGACCAATGAGAAACTGTTCCAAACACATGTAGTTTCATGACCTTCCTGGCGGACCAATAGGAGCTGCTGCAGTACCTGAACATGTGACCCCTGAAACTCCAATGAGAGATCTTACACTGGCATGCTCTGAAGGGAAACATAGGACTTGCTCCCCAAAAACATCGCTCCAGCACTGGCTATAATAGCAGATCCAGGAGAGACAGCACTCAGTCTCTGCACAGACTGGAATGGCAAGACGCTGGGACTGACATCTTTGCTGAGCAGGCCCCACTGTGGCCATAGGTGAATGGGGACCGCTAGTGGACTGGTTCAAGACTCCCCTTGTGCAGCAGTGGGAACTCGAACCCTAAACACACACTAGTTTGTAACGTAGAGCCGTAAAATTAAAAAATCATGTTTTTTTCCCAAAAAAAAAAATCTTTCACCCCAATTTTTATTTTCCCAAGGGTAACAAGACCCCAAAAGTTATTGTGCAATTTGTCCTGATTACGCTGATATTAGGGTTTGAGTTCCCGCTTCTGCACAGGGGGATTCCCCGAACCAGTCCCCGCTGCAGTTCCCCATTCATCTCCGTCCACAGTGGAGCCTGCTCAACTTAGAACTCAGTCCCCGCGTCTCGCCCATTCTAACAGTGTGCAAAAGATTACTGCTGTTCCACCAGGCTCTGCTATTGTGACCAGTACTGGTTAGCGGCGAGTAGACGTCTTTAGGACAAAGTCCTTGTTTTCTCCTTCTGAGCATGCCCAGAGTGAGATCTCTCATTGGAGATCAGGGGTCACATGCTCGGGTATTGCAACGGCTCCTATTTGGTCCGCCAGGAAGGTCCTGTGACTACTGGTGTTCTGGAACAAGTTCCATTGGTCTTTGTTTCTGAAGGTCCGTAGCTGTTGCTATAAAAGGGTACATGGCTGGGCCGCCATGCGCTAATATCAACTTTATATGCTATGCGCCAGTGTGGTCATGCGTGTGTGTGGTTAGGGCCCCGGCTGAATAAGCCCCTAGAATACCGACTTAATCGGTGAGGAGTTTGGTATGCTAGCTGGTCAGGGTCGGTGTTCCTAGATGCCCTAGATTACCGGCATAACCGGTGAGGAGTTTGATTGCCGTATTCAGGGCCTGGCGTTCAGACGCCATAGATTGCGGGTGACTCCCACGAGGACATTAGCGCATGATCACGTTCTATGTTCGCTTAGCACTTAACTGTGTACCTGGGTGCCTGACAGGACACAGAAGTTTGTCTCAGTCGGCTCTGTGACGTAACAGGGTTCGCTTTCAACGCTAGACAGCGCCCTAGCGTGTTTATTTTGCGACTCAGTTGTGTTTAGTGAGTTCGCACACATCGCCATATATCGCTGCGGCACTCCTTCTAGTGGCTCTGTGGATTAACAGAGTTCGCACATATTGCCACAGCGCGTTACGGCGTTTATTTTGGCGACTCTGCGGATAACAGAGTTCGCTTCTTGCGCCATTTTACTAGCAGCAGGCTCCGCCTGCACGGTGGACCCCGGGCTGCGAACGCACCTCTCCACAACATATATTTGGTGCGTTCCGCAGACCCTAGCATAATATTAGCGCCAGGGTCTGGCTAGTAAAATGGCGGATGACCAGCGTCTACCGCAGTACATCCAGCAGCTGGAGGGTAGGTTGGCGGCTCTTGAGCGCACAACCTCAGCTGTGGATGTTACCACAGTCGCTGTTCAGGCTGCTAGGTGGCTGCAGCCAGTTTGTCCTCTGCCAACTCTGCCCCTACATTATCCCACCTCCCCTTCCTGACAAGTTTGCTGGTGACAGCAAGCAATGTCGGTGATTCGTGAGTCAGTGCTCTAAACAGCTCGAGCTTCTGGCTGCACGTTTCCCCACGGATCGGGCACAAGTGGGTTTTGTACTGTCTCTACTCTCGGGCAGAGCGTTGGAGTGGGCAACGCCGCTGTGGGAGCGTGACGATCGTGTGGTGCGGAGTGCTTCTCGTTTCCTGGAGGCTCTTAAAAAGGTCTTTTTAGGACCTCAGGTCACCCACGATACGGCGCTACAACTGCTGGCATTGGCACAGGGTTCGTCTTTGGTCAGTCAGTTTTCCATCCAGTTTCGGACTCTGGCCTCAGAGCTAGACTGGTCGGATAAAGTTCTCATTCCAGTCTACTGGCGAGGACTGGCTGACCATGTTAAAGACGCTTTGGCTACCAGGGAGATTCCCGCCACACTGGAGAAGCTTATCTCCATATCTACCCGCATCGACCTCCGTTTTCACGAGCGGAGGTTGGAGCGGGCCCAGTGTAGGCAGAGGATTCGGTTGGCTCCCACCTTTGCCACACCTCTCGAATCCCCCGATCTGGCGTCCGAACCCCAAAAGGCTACAGAGGTTCCTCGTGCAGGACCTAAGTCTCGAGTCGTCCGAGTATCTATGGTCTGTAACCTTTGTCAGCAGACAGGACACTATGCCAACAAATGTCCACAGCGATCGGGAAGCGATCGCGTCTAGTGGCCCTGGGAGGAGGTTCACTAGAGACAGCGGCATTTTCCTCCAAGTTGACATTTAAAGGGACAGTCACTGTGGACTCTTCCACACTTACGGTCGAGCTTTGTGTGGACTCAGGAGCAGAGGGGAATTTCATGTCATCCACCTTTGCTCGTCGCCACGCAATACATCTGGTAGCGCTCGACAAACCAGTGACTGTCCGGGTAGTGAATGGGTTGACATTGCCCTCGCCAATTACACATCAGACTGTCCCTCTTACTTTGTGTGTACCCCCTTCCCATCAGGAAATTATTTCCCTTCTCGTCCTTCCCGAGGGAATAGACGAATCCTACTGGGAGTACCCTGGCTCCATTCCCACTCCCCTCATATTGAGTGGACCTCCGGTAGGATACTGGGATGGAGTGAGTCATGTAAGGACAGATGTGTCAGGGAGTGCATTCAGGTTACCACTACAGAGATACCCGCAGATCTTTCTCCTCTTCCCAAGTGTTATCAGTCATATGCAGACGTGTTCTCTAAAAAGGCTGCGGAGACTCTGCCGCCCCATCGTCCCTACGACTGTCCTATTGACCTCTTGCTGGAGCAGAACCTCCTCGGGAAGGGTCTATCCCCTCTCTCTTCCTGAGACGGAGGCTATGTCTCAATATATCCAGAAGAATCTGGCAAGAGGGTTCATTAGGAAGTGGTGTCACCAGCAGGAGCGGGGTTCTTCTTCGTGCAGAAGAAGAGTGGAGAATTACGTCCGTGTATAGATTACAGAGGTCTGAACGCCATCACCGTTAAGAATAAGTACCCGTTGCCCCTGATCTCTGAGCTCTTTGATAGGCTCCGGGGAGCAAGGGTATTTACTAAATTAGATCTGCGTGGTGCTTATAACCTGATTCGCATCCGTGAGGGGGACGAATGGAAGACGGCTTTTAATACCAGGGATGGGCATTATGAATACCTGGTGATGCCCTTCGGGCTCTGTAATGCCCCAGCCGTTTTCCAAGACTTTGTCAATGATATCTTCCGGGATATGCTTTCCACCTCTGTAGTAGTCTATCTGGATGATATTCTCATCTTTTCTCCAGATATTGACTCTCACCGGAGGGATGTCTGCAAAGTCTTCGACCTGTTACGGGCGAACTCCCTCTATGCAAAGTTGGAGAAATGCATGTTTGAGCAGGAGTCTTTACCTTTCCTGGGCTATATCATCTCCGCCCAGGGATTGGCTATGGATCCTGCCAAACTAAGGCTGTGATGGATTTTCAAGAACCCCATTCTCTTAAAGCGGTGCAGCGCTTTATGGGGTTCATTAATTACTATCGCCAATTTATTCCCCACTTCTCCACTTTGGTAGCTCCCTTGGTAGCCCTCACCAAGAAGGGAGCCAATCCCTAATTGTGGTCAGAGGAGGTCTCCAAGGCCTTTACTTCTATTAAGTCCCATTTTGCTAGTGCTCCCATCTTACATCGCCCCGAGGTTGATAAGCCTTTTTTATTGGAGGTCGATGCCTCGTCCATTGGTGACTGGAGCAGTCCTTTTTCAAAAGGATGCCCAAGGTCGGAAACATCCTTGTTTCTTTTTTTCCAAGACCTTCACACCAGCGGAGAGGAATTATTCCATTGGGGATAGGGAGTTGCTAGCCATGAAGTTGGCCTTTTCCGAGTGGAGACATCTCCTGGAGGGGGCTCGTTTTCCCTTTCAAGTTTTCACTGACCACAAAAATTTGGTCTATTTACAGACCGCCCAGCGGCTAAATTCTCGTCAGGCCAGATGGTCCCTGTTTTTCCCCCGGTTTCATTTCACCCTCCATTTCCTCTCCGGTGAGAAGAACATTCGGGCCGATGCGCTTTCTCGCTCCGTGGTGTCCTCTAAAGAGTTGGAGGAGGAGCCTCGGTTGATTGTCCCCACAGAGAACCTAAGAACTATGGCCCTGGTTTTGCTTGAGTCTGTGCCTCCGGGCAAGACTTTTGTGCCCACCAATTTGCGACCGGAGGTACTCTCTTGGGCACATTCGTCCAGGGTGGGTGGACATTTTGGGGCAAAAAGGACATCTGAGTTGTGGCGAGGACATACTGGTGGCCACATATGGTCCATGATGTCAGGGAATACGTTCAGGCATGCGTCTCCTGTGCCAAGAATAAGTCCCCTCGACAACGGCCAGCTGGGCTACTTTTCCCTTTACCGGTGGCAGACAGGCCTTGGGAGATGGTCGGGATGGATTTTGTGGTGGGCTTACCCAAGTCTCGGGCTGCACCATCATCTGGGTGATAACCGACCACTTCTCCAAAATGGTGCACTTAGTGCCGTTACCACGGTTACCGTCTGCACGGGCCTTGGCAGCATTGTTCATTAGGCATATTTTCCGCCTACACGGTATGCCAGACAAAATTGTCAGTGATCGAGGTCCCCAGTTTGCGTCTTGTTCTGAAGAGAGCTGTGTCGTTTACTCAGCATAGAGTTGAATCTCTCCTCTGCATACCATCCCGAGACGAATGGGTTGGTAGAGAGGGCCAACCAGACCTTGGTCACATATTTGCGACATTTTGTCTCTGCCAGGCAGGATGACTGGGCATCCTTGCTACCGTGGGCTGAGTTCGCTCTAAATAATGCTGTGGCTGACTCCACCGGACAGACCCCATTCCTACTGAACTATGGTCAGCATCCACGGGTACCAGTGCCCATGCCCGTGTCTTCCACCGATTCCAGGGTGGCAGACTGGGCTGTGGAGGCACGGACATTTGGGACCGCACCCAGGATGCCATTCAGGCCTCCAAAGAGAGGATGAGGTCTTCGGCCGATGCCCATCGGCGCCCCGCTCCTACATTTGCTCCGGGTGACCTAGTGTGGCTCTCTGTCCCAAAACATCAGGCTACGTGTAGAGTCCACCAAGTTGGCACCTCGCTTTTTGGGCCCCTTTAAAGTTCTTGAGCAGGTGAACCCGGTGGTTTACTGCCTAGCCCTTCCGCCTCGCCTTGGTATCACTGACACCTTTCACGTGTCCCTCCTGAAACCCGTGGCCATTTCCCGGTTTTCCGAGTCATCTGCCGGGACGTCGGGTTCATCTACCGACGATCATGAGGTGAACGCCATTGTTGGGTGCAAGGTGGTACGAGCAAAAAATTTTATTTGGTGGATTGGAGGGGTTATGGGCCTGAGGATAGGTCCTGGGAGCCTACCGAGCATGTTCACGCTCCGCAGCTCATCGCTGCCTTTGAACGCAGCGAGGCCCAAAGAAGGGGGGGCCCAGGTGTTAGGGTTCAAGTTCCCGCTTCTGCACAGGGGGAGTCTCGAACCAGTCCCGCTGCGGTCCCCCATTCGTCTCCGTCCCAGTGGGGCCTGCTCAACTTAGACGTCGGTCCCAGCGTCTCGCCCAGTCTAACAGTGTGCAGAGGATTACTGCTGTTCCACCAGGCTCTGCTATTGTGGCCAGTACTGGTTAGCGGCGAGCAGACGTCTTTAGGACAAAGTCCTTGTTTTCTCCTTCTGAGCATGCCCAGAGTGAGATCTCTCATTGGAGATCAGGGGTCACATGCTCGGGTATTGCAACGGCTCCTATTGGTCCGCCAGGAAGGTCCTGTGACTACTGGTGTTCTGGAACAAGTTCCATTGGTCCTTTGTTTCTGGAAGGTCCTGTAGCTGTTGCTATAAAAGGGTAGCATGGCTGGGCCGCCATGCGCTAATATCAATCTTTATATGCTATGCGCCAGTGTGGTCATGCATGTGTGTGGTTAGGGCCCCGGCTGAATAAGCCCCTAGAATACCGACTTAATCGGTGAGGAGTTTGGTATGCTAGCTGGTCAGGGTCGGTGTCCTAGATGCCCTAGATTACCGGCATAACCGGTGAGGAGTTTGATTGCCGTATTCAGGGCCTGGCGTTCAGACGCCATAGATTGCGGGTGACTCCCACGAGGACATTAGCGCATGATCACGTTCTATGTTCGCTTAGCACTTAACTGTGTACCTGGGTGCCTGACAGGACACAGAAGTTTGTCTCAGCGGCTCTGTGACGTAACAGGTTTCGCTTTCAACGCTAGACAGCGCCCTAGCGTGTTTATTTTGCGACTCAGTTGTGTTTAGTGAGTTCGCACACATCGCCATATAGCGCTGCGGCACTCGTTCTAGTGGCTCTGTGGATTAACAGAGTTTGCACATATTGCCACAGCGCGTTACGGCGTTTATTTTGGCGACTCTGCGGGATAACAGAGTTCGCTTCTTGCGCCATTTTACTAGCAGCAGGCTCCGCCTGCACGGTGGACCCCGGGCTGCGAACGCACCTCTCCACAACATATATTTGGTGCGTTCCGCAGACCCTAACACGCTGATACCCAATATATGGGGTAAAACACTGTTTGGGTGCATGGCAGAGCTCGGAAGGGAAGGAGCGCCATTTGACTTTTTCAATGCAGAATTGGCTGGACACCATATCGTGTTTGGAGAGCTTCTGGTCTGCCTAAACAGTGGAAACCCCGACAAATGACACCATTTTGGATGCTAGACCCCTCAAGGTACTTATCTAGATGTGTGGTGAGAACTTTGAACCCCCAGGTGTTTCACTAAAGTTTATAACGCCCGAGAAACCGGACCCCAAAAGTTGTTGTCCAATTTGTCCTGATAATGTTGATACCCAATATGTGGGAGAAAACTACTGTATGGGCACATGTCGGGGCTCGGAAGGGAAGTAGTGACGTTTTGCATTGCAGACTTTGATTGCATGATCTGCGTGCATCATGTCGCATTTGGAGAGCCCCTGATGTGACTAAACAGTGGAAACCCCCACAAGTGACCCCATTTTTTTTTACAAAAATGATATTTTCGCCCCCAATTTTTATTTTCCCATGGGTAACAGAAGAGATTGGACCCCAAGAGTAAATTGTGCAATTTGTCCTGAGTACGCTGATAACCCATATGGGGGGGTAAACTACTATTTGGGCGAATGGCAGAGCTCAGAAAGGAAGGAGCACCGTTTGACTTTTTCAACGCAGAAATGGCTGGAATTGAGATCAGACGCCATGTCACATTTGGAGAGCCCCTGATGTGCCTAAACAGTGGAAACCCCCCAATTCTAATGCCTACCCTAACCCCAACACACCCCTAACCCTAGTCCCAACCCGAACCATAACCCTAACCACAAACCTAACCCTAACACACCCCTATCCCTAATCCCAACCCTAATCCTAACTTTAGCCCCAACTCCCAACCCTAAACCTAACCCTAATTAGAAAATGGAAATAAATACATTTTTTTAAATTTTATTATTTTTCCCTAACTAAGGGGGTGATAAAGAGGGGTTTGATTTACTACTTATAGCGGGTTTTTATGATTGGCAGCTGTCACGCTAGAAGACGCCTTTTATTGCAAAAGTAGGTTTTGCATCACCACATTTTGAGAGCTATAATTTTTGCATATTTTGGCCCACAGAGTCATGTGAGGTCTTATTTTTTGCGTTATGAGTTGATGTTTTTATGGGTACCATTTTTGAGCATGTGACATTTTTTTATCGCTTTTTATTTCGATTTTTGGGAGGCTAGAATGAGCAAAAATCAGCAATTCATTAATTTCTTTTGGGAGGGGGCGTTTATACCGTTCCACGTGTGGTAAAATTGATAAAGCAGTTTTTTTTTTAACTTTTTTACTTTTCTACTTTGTCCCAGGGTGGGACATAACAGTATAGGGTCAGATTGCTGGTCTCACAGTGTGCACAGCATTTTGTGAGACCAGCGATCTCACAGTCAGTGCTGCAGGCTTCCTCAGCGCCTGCTCTCAGCAGGCACTGAGGAAGCCACCTCCCTGCAGGACCCGGCGGCCATCTTGGATGTGGGGCCTTTCAGGGAGGAAAGCCTCAGAACAGCGCGATCACGCGATCGCGCTGTTCTGAGGGCCTCACTCCTGGCACATAGTGCTGGGTGTCAGCTGTGATAATACCAGCAGATATACAGGTCCTTCTCAAAAAATTTAGCATATAGTGCTAAATTTCATTATTTTCCATAATGTAATGATTACAATTAAACTTTCATATATTTTAGATTCATTACACACCAACTGAAATTTGTCAGGTCTTTTATTGTTTTAATACTGATGATTTTGGCATACAACTCCTGATAACCCAAAAAACCTGTCTCAAAAAATTAGCATATCAAGAAAAGGTTCTCTAAACGACCTATTACCCTAATCTTCTGAATCAACTAATTAACTCTAAACACATGCAAAAGATTCCTGAGGCTTTTAAAAACTCCCTGCCTGGTTCATTACTCAAAACCCCCATCATGGGTAAGACCAGCGACCTTACTGATGTCAAGAAGGCCATCATTGACACCCTCAAGCAAGAGGGTAAGACCCAGAAAGAAATTTCTCAACAAATAGGCTGTTCCCAGAGTGCTGTATCAAGGCACCTCAATGGGAAGTCTGTTGGAAGGAAACAATGTGGCAGAAAACGCTGTACAACGAGAAGAGGTGACCGGACCCTGAGGAAGATTGTGGAGAAGGACCGATTCCAGACCTTGGGGGACCTGAGGAAGCAGAGGACTGAGTCTGGTGTAGAAACATCCAGAGCCACCGTGCACAGGCGTGTGCAGGAAATGGGCTACAGGTGCCGCATTCCCCAGGTAAAGCCACTTTTGAACCATAAACAGCGGCAGAAGCGCCTGACCTGGGCTACAGAGAAGCAGCACTGGACTGTTGCTAAGTGGTCCCAAGTACTTTTTTCTGATGAAACCAAATTTTGCATGTCATTCGGAAATCAAGGTGCCAGAGTCTGGAGGAAGACTGGGGAGAAGGAAATGCCAAAATGCCTGAAGTCCAGTGTCAAGTACCCACAGTCAGTGATGGTGTGGGGTGCCATGTCAGCTGCTGGTGTTGGTCCACTGTGTTTCATCAAGGGCAGGGTCAATGCAGCTAGCTATCAGGAGATTTTGGAGCACTTCATGCTTCCATCGGCTGAAATGCTTTATGGAGATAAAGATTTCATTTTTCAGCACGACCTGGCACCTGCTCACAGTGCCAAAACCACTGGTAAATGGTTTACTGACCATGGTATTACTGTGCTCAATTGGCCTGCCAACTCTCCTGACCTGAACCCCATAGAGAATCTGTGGGATATTGTGAAGAGAAAGTTGAGAGACGCAAGACCCAACACTCTGGATGAGCTTAAGGCCGCTATCGAAGCATCCTGGGCCTCCATAACACCTCAGCAGTGTCACAGGCTGATTGCCTCCATGCCACGCCGCATTGAAGCAGTCATTTCTGCAAAAGGATTCCCGACCAAGTATTGAGTGCATAACTGAACTTTATTATTTGATGGTTTTTTTTGTTTTTTTTTAAAAAACACTTTTATTTTATTGATTTGAAATATGTTAATTTTTTGAGACAGGTTTTTTGGGTTATCAGGAGTTGTATGCCAAAATCATCAGTATTAAAACAATAAAAGACCTGACAAATTTCAGTTGGTGTGTAATGATTAGTGTTGAGCGATACGATACTGCAAATATCGGCTATCGGCCGATATTAGCTCTATCGGCCTTTCGATAATTCGTTTCGATATTTTCGTCTTATCGAATACCGGAATCGGATTTGTCACTGTCACTGTCTGTGTCCGTCGGTCGGGTCTGTCACTGTCAGTGTCCGTCGGTCGGGTCTGTCAGGAGTCAGCGGCACTTACCTGGCAGAAGATCTCCGGCGGTCACGTCCTGGACTGCTTCATGGCCGCCATCCTCTTCTCCCCGGCGGTCACATGCAGTTTCTCGCGATAACTGCAGTGACTGCTGGGTAATCCCGGCCGTAAAGGCAGTCAGTCCGATGACGTCACCGCCGGGGAAGCAGGTAATCAGCTGTGCTGCGTCGCGATGACAGGCTCTGCCTGTCATTGCGATGTAGCAGAGCTGGATCGTCGTGGGACAATCGTTACTATGGACTGCGTCGGACAGGTGGTATACTGTTGGTTTGTTTTTTTTCTTTTTTTTACAGGAGATCGATGGCGTCGCAGGAATGAGAGTACAATAAAAGAAATGAAAACTGTGTTGTCTCTTTTATTTCATTAAAATACTTTTTTCTTGCTTTGTCTTTTTTTTATGCATTTAATAACTTTGAGATTAATAATGGATCGGTGTCTTATTGACGCCTCTCCATTATAACCGGGCTTATTGTCACCGTGCAATCACGGTGACATTAACCCCTTATTACCCCAGCTTGCCACCGCTACAGGGCAAGTGGGAAGAGCCGGGTAAAGTGCCACAATTGGCACATCTTTTGATGCGCCAAATGTGGGGCTGCTGTAGCCTGGTATTATCAGGCTGTTGAGGGCCAAAATCCATGGGCCTTGAAGTCTTTTAATACCAGGCCGCAGCAGTCTGCATTTTACTTGGCTGGTTAACAAAAATAGGGGGACCCCTACGCCGTTTTTTTTTTCGAGGGGATCCTCTATTTTTGTTAACCAGCCAAGCTAAGCAGACTGCTGTGGCCTGGTATTATCAGGCTTGCAAGGTCCATGGATATTGGATCCTTACCAGCCTGAAAAACCAGGCCTCAGCGGTCTGCTTCATCTGGCTGGTTAACAAAAATAGGGGGGACCCCACGCCAATTTTTTTCGAGGGGATCCCCTATTTTTGTTAATCAGCCAAGATATGCAGACTGCTGTGGCCTAGTATTATCAGGCTGGCAAGGTCCATGGATCTTGGCTCCTTAACAGCCTGAAAATCCAGCCTCAGCGGTCTGCTTCATCTGGCTGGTTAACAAAAATAGGGGGGACCCCACGCCATTTTTTTTCGAGGGGATCCCCTATTTTTGTTAACCAGTTCCCTCTGACGTCACTGATTGTGTCCCTGGCTGACCTGAAGTGAAAGTGGAAAGCAATCAATTAAGCTTTCCACTTCCTCTCCTGTCAGCCAGGAGAGGAACTCATTCATTTGGGGGTTTACTGTGAGGCTGCAGCATTAGCTGCGGTCCCTGCAGTAAACATTAACCCTTTCTGATGGATTACACCGTGGGACCTGACTGTACATCGGATTGGTAAGAATAATTTTGCTTTATTATTTTATTTTTTTTACAGGAAATGGTTTTAGCAGGTAAATAAAATATGGTCAAAAACTGTGATTATTTCATTAAACTTCTTTTTTATTAAAGTGTGTGTGTTTGATTTTTCTTTCATACAATAGGATTAATAATTGATAGTTGTCTGATTGACAGCTCTCAATTATTAACCTGGCTTAAAGTGACCTTTCAATTGCAAGGTCATTTTAACCCCTTATTAACCCATTCGCCACCGCTACAGGGCAATGGGAATAGACGGGCAAAGTGCCAGAAAGGGCAAATCTAATTAGAGATTTGCCCTTTCTGGGGTGTCTGGGGGCAGATGTTAGTAGCCGGGGGGGCCAAAAATAATGGTCCCTCTCTGGGCTATTATTATCTGCCCCCACTCACTGGCTTTGTCTGTCTGGTTGCGAAAATATGGCGGGAGCCCACGCATTTTTTTTCAGCAATTTTACACCTCATATATATATATATACATGTCATTGAGTTTGTGACACATATATATATATATATATTTATAGTTCATACACTTCTACATAGTATAATAGCAGCTAATTCAATTGCCGGCTTTTGTGAAAATGCAGAACCCGACATGAAATGACACTTGGTTTACATAGAGTTAACCATGTCTTTTCATGTAGTTTGATATCTGATTTGCACAAACAATTACATGAGTGTAAGTGTGCAAAATTTCACACCTGTAGGGGTTAATTAAAGGTGTAAATTCGTAGCAAAAAAGTCCGTTTTTTTTACAACGAATTTACACCTTTAATTAACCCCTACAGGTGTGAAATTTTGCACACATAGACTGATGTAATTGTTTGTGCAAATCATATTGCAAACGACATGAAAAGACATGGTTAACCCTATGTACACCAAGTGTCATTTCATGTCGGGTGCTTCTGTCTTTTCACAGAAGCCGGCTTTACCCGGCAATTGAATCAGAGGATATTTTACTATGTAGAAGTGTATAAACTATACATATATGTATATATATATGTCACAATTACATGTATATATATATATAATGTATTCTATGTGTGTATATTTAGTGTTTACAAGGAAATAAAGGTTTTTTTTAGTTGCGATATTTTGTTCCCATAGACTTACATTGGACTTCCGGTATCGAAATCGGATATCGACGATATTTAGTGATATCGGCGATACCATTTCGATACGATATTTTTAGATATCGAGCAGTATCGCTCAACACTATAATGATTCTAAAATATATGAAAGTTTAATTGTAATCATTACATTATGGAAAATAATGAAATTTAGCACTATATGCTAATTTTTTGAGAAGGACCTGTACAGTACTGTATGAGGAGGGTACAGCTGTATACGGAGTAGAGGAAAATTTCAATCTCAGTATATATATTTCTGGAGTCACACACAGATAGTCAGCAAGTATTTGTCCGTGATATCAGCCGGTATATGGTAGTGTGTGAGGAGCATACAGCTCTATATGGTGTGGGAATAAAATGAACGTCGGTAACTGTGCAGAAAAAAAGAATACAAGTATTAGTGCTGTGTAAAAAGCAGTCTGCACAGCAGTGTACACATAGCAATACAGCTAGTAGGCAGCCTATTAACCAGCGCTGCTGCACACAAGAAAATCCTCCCCTGTCACTGCACACTAAATGTACAGCACAATTGCTATCATCACAAGCAGAGAACTTCTCTTAACAGCCCTAACTCTCTCCCTACTGATAAACAGCAACCTCTCCCTAATGTGAAGATCACCAGAAGTAAATTGGAGGTTGGCCGTGAGGGCTTTTATAGACACTATGACGCCCCCTAAAGCAAGCCAATCACTGCAATGTCCTTCTCTAAGAAGGTGGGGAACGCTACTCATGTCATCTCATTGCCCACAGTGTACGTCCTTGCTCATTGGCTGAAAATAGGCGCCTGAAAGCATTCTGGGAAATACAACTTTGGCACTCGATTTGACCACCGCATGGCCGACCTGAAGCTATGGTCGGATTTCGGTTGACAAAACTCGACTTTGGCTAAAGTGGGTGATTTTGAATCTGACAGACCTGTTTCGCTCAACTCTAATAATTACATCATGTCCCACTGAATCTCAGTCAAGTTAGTCTGATACATGCATCTTTCCAATAACATCTTTCAAATCACATCTTTTAAGTACAATATTGACAATTAGACTTGAATTTAATGATGCATTTGGCAATTCATCGCCATCATCACTGCTGTATTATCATCACCATCACCATCTGTATCATCTAACCGAGTTGAATCCTCTTCCCACAGTTAGGATGGCGTCACACTAAGGAGGAATACGGACGAGTGAGAGGCGTGAAAATCTAGCATTACACTCGGACCAATATTTCTCTATGGGGCAGCTCTGATCGTGTATTTTTCTCGGCCGTATGTTACGGTGCGAGACACCCGCAGCATGCTGCGATTGTCAGCGTATTACGCCCGTTGTACGCCAATGAAAGTCTATGGGTGCGAGAAAATAATGGATTACACACGGACCACACGTGTGACTTGCAAGAATTACGCAAGACTTCTGCAGCTCACAAGAAATGGTGCAACAGATGAATCAGGAAGCTGACACATGCAAATTAGCTCAAAAAGAGCGCCAGACATCCCGGAAGAATGCCTCCACGGAGTCGGCCATGATGTCAACGCTCATCAATGTCGAGATGTTGATAGTGTTAGTGCAAGAGAGGCCCGAAATTTGGGACCAATGAAATGCACATTATGCAGACGCGCAAGAAAAGAGGCGTCATGGAGGCGCATATGTGGGCAGATGTTTCCCCACTTTGGGGACAGCCCACGCGAGGAGCAGCAGCGAATCAGTAAGTTACTTGATTTATTTGGAAACTTCGTCACGGTGAAAACGTAGTTATGGCTATGATTTTCCCTAAAATAGGGTTTTTTTGTTTGTTTGTTTTATTTTGCGCCAAAATGTTAGGATAGTCTCATCCGACTAGGCCCCCATGACTATGTGACGTGTATGTCAAACAATTTGGCATTGTGCAGCTAGGTAATTTCTTACATTATATGTCACATTGCAGTGGATGATGTTATGAGAAGATGGAGAAGCATCCGTGATCAGTACCGGCGTGAACGGCAACAGAGGTCCAGGAGCGGGTCTGCAGCACCTACAAAAAGAAAATACGTATATTTTGACCGCCTTGCTTTTCTGGCTCCTATTCTGGATTTCAGACCGTAAGTGCATACATCACACCACATAACACATATGCAGCTTAGTGTCACTCTCCAACATGTTCTAATCCCATTTAATTTCCTAACAGAGCTCAGTCCAACCTCACTGAGAGGGAGATAGGCTCCGACTCAGAGGCCATTATTGACCCGGTTGGGGGAGGAGAAGAGGTGGCTGGCCCATCTTGTGACCCTCCCATCAGCATCCCCAAGGTGCCCAAGCACAAGGACCTCAGCAGCCACCTCCTCCTCTACCTTTACCAGAGTCACCAGATGCAGCAACATCTGCCATTGGTGATGAAGCAGGAAACAGCAGCAGCCCCACTATACCTCAGGGGGGCTCCCCCCAGCCTGCTGCAATATCCCGCCATGGGAGAAGACGGCGAGACATAACAGGCTCAGACATACATAGGCATGTGGACACTGGGGTACTCAATTACCTTTCAAGGGCAGCTGTGGATGAGGGTGAGGAGCCTTATGCACGTAACCTTGCCACTACCTTCGTCCCTTACCCCGTGAGATCAGGCTCCGTGTGCGAGGATCAATTCAAATCCTAATTGATGCATGCACACCCCCCAATACCCCATATGAGGTGTTTGAATTCCTTGAGAGGTGGCAGCTCTCACCCCATAACTTTCTGCACCTTACCTCCCCTAAAATGTGCATGCTCAATTAGGATCTGATGATCCTCCTCCACAGACGCCTACGCCTCAACCCATTCCCCCACCCAACCAACCTTGGCAACAACAGGGTCAAATGGCTGGCTATAATCCCACTTCCCAATATGGCCACTTGTACAGATCCAGTGTTGGAGACTGGTCCCAAACTGGATGTGCTCAACATGGTCATATTGAGGGGTATGATTCTCGTGGGTACCATCTTACACAGGAATATAATCTCCCTTATCTTTATGGCATTGTGCACACACACCAACCAGACCGTGGGCAGATGTTAGCTCAGGGCCAAGAAAATCCACCCCAACAGGCTGATGGTCAAGGTGCTCATCCAAGCCAACCACACAGAGATGCTGGGCACCCCCCAACCCCACCACCCACATACCACCAGGTGTGATTTTTTATTTTACTTATAAATTATGATTTAAAAAGCTGTTTGTTATTTTTTATATGTAGTTGAACCTCATGTTGTGTCAAAGACATTTGCATTAATCTGAATGCCTCAAAACAACATATGGTACCAATATGCTCTCCAGTAGGCATAGTCAAAGTTTGTTATTTTCATTATCTCTTATTAGTTATAAAAAAGTTTGTTATTTTTTTATATTTATTTTTACAACATGTTATGTAAGCATATTTTCACTAATCTGAATGCCTGCAAACAGCATATGGTACAGGGATGGTGGGAAATAGGCTACCTGAAAGTTTGTTATTTTCTTTATATCTTATAATTTATATCAATTTTTTATATTTTCTTCTTTTTCCTTTTAACACTTGTTGGCTAATGCATAATTGCAATAGTCTAGTCTTACAACTCAACCATATGGGTTAGATATGGTGCTCTCTAGTGATAGTGAAAGTTTGTTATTTTGCTTATGTATTATTATTTATGCAAATGTTTGTTATTTTTTTATGCCTTATTTTGTTACTTGTGTAATAATGCACACTTGCAGTATAGTGCAAGGATGACATATACCATATGGCTAAAATATGGTTGTCACTACCTCAAGTGAGAGTTTGCAGATATAAAAATATATTTTTGTAGAAAGTTTGGTGTGTTGTTTCATAAGTAAGTTATACTACATCACCAACACATGTGCTATGAACTGTAACACCAGACACAGGCTATGTTATAGAAAAATACCATTTATGTATACACACACAAATACATTACAGCATAGATAATGCATCATCTTGCCATGTTGTAGTACCTTCAGGTGACACAAAATATTGGGTAAAGATATCACAAGTTTTCAGTCCTGAGAGTGGGCGACGTAAAGGGATGACATGGGGCATAGGCATATCCCCATTGGTCACCACACTGTCAACAACATCAGATGGGCCACAATCATGCATTCTGGTGAAATTATGTAGAACAACACATGCTCTGATGACCTCATTGACGTTGGCTTCACTCAGCTGAATAGCAGACTGGAGGACCCGCCATTTTGCACACAGAATGCCAAAGGCACACTCCACCAAGCGCCTGGCCCGTGATAGGCGCAAGTTGAAGATCCTACGACGGTGATAAAGGTGTCGTCATTGATATGGCCTCATCACATTCCTTGATAGCTGGAAGGCCCCATCCCCAACTACAACATATGGGACAGGTTCTAGATTGGAGCCAGGAAGCTGCCGTGCTGGTGGTAGGTGCAACTCATTTTTGCGAAGCCGTTGATCCATAATGGAAGAATTGAAGACTCTAGATGTGCTTCCCATCAAGGGCTCCTATACAATTTGGGAACTGCATTGCTCCTCAAATCCCCTGGCAATTCTCTTCCAGTCTTCCATCTTTGGCTCAGGCATGACCAGTAGATGAAGTCTATCCCAGAGTTGTGAGCAGGTATCACGCACAATGCCAGATATGGTGGCCCTCCCAATCAAAAACTCCAGATGGAGTTCGGCATAGGAAATGCCAGTTGTTAGGAACCTACAAGTAACCAAATGTAGAGAGAACAATCATTACACATGCACAAAGGTTTAACAAACGCACTATACATAACCGTTAAATCATTTCATTTCCAAACAATCCTAAGTTCAATTTACCACAAGTCAAAAGTTTTTGTCATTTTTACATACACATAATTGTTCTGCTACTTCGAGGTGATATGTGGGATCTATTAAGAGGATATTTCATCAACAGCCATAAGGGTAAAGGGAAACTTGTGGGAAAACACATCATCAACAGACAGTATGTAGGTGAGGAATACATACCGTAGCATAAGGAGTAGTCTCTCCTCTGCAGAGATAGCTTTGCACATCCTGGTATCCTGGTAGGTGATCCCAGGGCGCACGATCTCCAACAAAACATCAAATGTGGGAATGGTCATCCGACAAAACAGAAAAAACTTGTCTGGATGAGTCCGCAGAGATGCATAAAGGCGGTGAAAAAGGCCTTTAGTGAGGCGTTGCCCAAAATGCGGATGCACCCACATTCGCCTCCTCCTCCACGGATCAATGATCACTGGGTATGGCTGCCCAAAGTGGCGAGACAAAACCCAGATGTACAACACTCGATCAGTTGGGGTGAACTGAAGAGTGTCAGACATTTTGGCAACCAAGCAGCAGTACTCCAACACAAGCACACCACCAAAATGGCCAGATTGGGGGCTGCCACCTGATGCAGGGCCAATAAATAGGCTTGCTGATGATGGTTTGAATAAGTTTCAGGCCTAAAAACAGTTAAATGTCCATTTTGCAAGGCTGCGAGAAAAAAAATGCTGTAAGGATGCCATACGGATTGCATACGGATGCTTACATGCCAAAATACGGTGAGTGTGACGCCGGCCTTATGCTTTCAATGTCCTCAACTTTCCCTGGCATCTGACTGTGTGAATTGCATACAATCTCACTCTTGGGGTATGCTTTCTGTGTTCACCTCAACTTTCTCTGGCATATGACTGTGAATTGCAAACAATCTCACTCTGGTATGCTTTCAATGTCCTTAACTTTCCCTGACATCTGACTGTGTGAATTGCATACAATCTCACTCTGGTATGCTTTCAATGTCCGCAACTTTCCCTGGCATCTGACTGTGTGAATTGCATACAATCTCACTCTGGTATTGTTTCAAAGTCCTCAACTTTCCCTTGCATCTGACTGTGTGAATTGCATACAAGCTCACTCAGGCATGCTTTCAGTGTCCTCAACTTTCCCTGGCATCTGACTGTGTGAATTGTATACAATCTCACTCAGGCATGCTTTCAGTGTTTTCAACTTTCCCTGGCATCTGACTGTGTGAATTGCATACAATTTCACTCTAGTATGCTTTCAATGTCTTCAACTTTCCCTGGGGCCTGACTGTGAGAATTGCATACAATCTCACAATGGTATGCTTTCAATGTCCTCAGCTTTCCCTGGCATCTGTTGTGAATTGCAAACAGTCTCATTTTGGTATGCTTTCAATTTCCTCAACTTTCTCTGGCATGTCACTGTGTGAATTGCATACATCTTTTATGCTTTCTACTGATGTTTGGAGCGATACTTTCGTATCGGGAAATTATACGGATCGGATTGAATCGGACCAATACCCAAAAAGTATCGGATATCGCCGATTCAATCGCAAGATCAATGGGACAGAAATATCGGAATTAAAATAAACCCTTTTTTTTCCTTATAAACACTAGATATATACACATAGAATACATAATATATATATATATATATATTGTAACCAGTTTAGGGGGTATATAGCTCTGGGATCGCCGTCTCGGGTAGACGGAGTGGCATAGAAAACATCAAGCACAGACAGTAGTACTGGTGTAAACTGGCGGCAACCAGTTTTATTAAAGTCCACAGCAACAAACATAAACCAAATCATAAACCAAAATCCTAAGCCTATCAGGCTGCTAGCTAGACACAGTTAGGTACCTCACTACCGTTGTCTAGGCTCTAACAGCCTGGCCCAAAGCAACACATATTTAGTAGTTACCAGAGCTTGGCTTCCAGGAGACTCCAGCAGCGTCTGAAGTCAGATTCAGACTGAGAGCTCAGTCTGTGTAACTCTATCACCTATTTCTGGCTGCTTAATTAAACAGCTGAGTGCACTCAGGGTTGAGCTGCAAGCCTGTACTGGATGGGGAGTGGAGTGAACGTCGTACTGCCATCCTACCTTCACTCCTACATTCCTTATGCCACCCAGCTAAGAAACATGGGCGAGATGTACACCCCGTCCAGTACGCACCCCTTCACTATCTCACATATCCCCCCTCTTCTCCAGACCAGAGGGCTGGTCAACAACTCCAAAGAGACAGTGAACTCTGGACAAGACATCGGCATTACCCTGTAACTTCCCAGGCCTATGCTCTACCGAGAAATTGAATTCTTGAAGCGAAAGGAACCACCTTGTCACCCTGGCATTCCTTTCCTTGTTCTGCTGCATCCATGCCAGAGGAGCATGGTCTGACTGTAATTTAAATTTCCTGCCCAAGAGGTAATAACATAGCGAGTCCAGCGCCCATTTGATTGCGAGGCACTCTCGCTCCAGAATGGCTTAATTTTGTTCAGCTAGGTCAGTTTCCGACTCAGATACATGACCGGGTGCTCTTCACCCTTTACGACCTGCGACAAAACCGCCTCTAACCCCACATTAGAGGCATCAGTTTGAACAAGAAACTCCTCACTGAAATTAGGGGTGACCAGAACTGGGCTTTGACATAAAGCCATTTTCAAAGACTGAAATGCTTTTTCTGCCTCCGGATTCCAAACTACCATTTTTGACTTCCCACCCTTTGTCATGTCGGTCAACGGGGCAGCAATGGAGGCAAAATTTTGTACAAATCTGCGATAGTACCCAGTGATGTCCAGAAACGCTTTAATCTGTCATTTTGTGAGGGGTGTAGGCCAGTTCTGAATCGCCTCTACCTTATTGTCTTGTGGCTTAATCAACCCCTACCAATGACGTAGCCCAGGTACTCGGCCTCTTCTAGGCCAATGGCACATTTCTCTGGGTTTATGTTCAGCCCAGCTCCGCCTATCGAGTCTAAGACGGCTTGTACCTTAGCGAGGTGGCTCTCCCAATAGGAACTGAAAATTACCACATCATCCAGGTAGGCAGCCGCATAGGCTTGATGCGGGCCCAGGATCAGGTCCATAAGCCTCTGAAAGGTAGCCGTGGCTCCATGCAACCCGAATGGCATCACAAGATACTGAAACAAGCCGTCAGGGGTTGCAAAGGCCGTTTTTTTTTTGCCTCATCAGACAGGGGTATCTGCCAGTACCCTTTTGTCAGATCGAGGGTTGTAATATAACGGGCGCCCCCTAACCTCTCGATTAGCTCGTCTACCCGTGGAATCGGGTATGCGTCAAACTTTGACACGTCGTTCAACTTTCTAAAATCATTGCAAAACCTCCAGGTTCCATCAGGTTTTGGGATCAGGACAATCGTGCTACACCACTCGCTTTGGGCCTCTTCAATGATGCCGAGGGCTAGCATCCATTTGATCTCAGTAGAGACTATCTCTCTGCGGGCTTCCGGTATCCTGTACGGCTTCAGCTTGACCTTAGTACCGGGCTCGGTCTCCATATGGTGCTTAACGAGAGAAGTCCGGCCGGGCAAGTCTGAAAACCTATGCTGATTTTTCTGCAGAAACTCCCGTACTTCCTGTTATTGGTGTGCGGACAATGTCTCACCAATTATCACAGGAGGTAGAGTGGGTTTTAACCCTTTCTCTACTTCACCCGAGGCCGACAATGACTCTCTGTCCCTCCAGTGCTTGATTAAGTTGATATGATAGACCTGGTAGGTCTTCCGTCTCCCGGACAGCCTCGGGGTACCGGGTTGCATAATCAAGTACCACTAGTATGTATTGGTGCCCCTGGCTGATTTCACAATAGGACCTACCAAGTCCATCGCTACCCTTTCAAATGGTATCTCTATAACCGGAAGCGGGACTAACGGACTGCGGAAGTGGGAAACCGGAGCATTTATCTGACAGTGGGGCAGGTTTTGCAATAATCCTCCACATCTCGATAAACCACTGGCCAGTAAAACCTCTGGAGGATTCATTCCTGGGTCTTGTCCATCCCCAGGTGCCCACCAAGCACGTGGTTATGTGACAAACCTAGCACCATACTTCTATATGGCCTCTCCCTTGACCTTAGTGACCTTATATAGCAGGTCATTGTTCATGGCAAAATGGGGAAATCTTTCATCAGAGCCGGGCTCTTGTGGGATCTCATTTAGAACAGTTATACTTTCCCTGGCATTTTTAAGAGTGGGGTCTCGCAACTGCTCACTCCCGAAATTGTCACGGGACACAGGTAGATCAGGGACATTCTGTTCCAGAGAACCATTATCCCCCTCCCCCAACATCACTTGAAATGGAAATTCATCATTATCATTATCATTATCATCCCCTACGTTCAACAACACACTAGCATTGTGTTCTGCCCCTATGGACCGCGCAACCTCAGTAGGAGCTTCATCACACTGTCCGGTAGAACCGTTTTTTCCCCAAAGACCCCAAAACAGGGGAAAGTCACAACCCAATATGACGGGGTGCATCAGGTTCTTCAATACCCCCACTTCATACGAGATCTCCCTGAGTTTTGTGACGAAGTCCACGGAAGTCACCGGGTAGACTTTGGTATCTCCATGGATGCACACCACGCTCAGGTGTTTACCGGGGATGAAGTCCCTATCAGCCAGGCTGGCATGTATCAGAGTCACTCGACTCCCTGAGTCTATGAGGTCTTGTACCGGGCAGCCATTTATAACCACCTGGGACACCTGTGGGCCATTCTCCTCGGCTGGGGTGGCCACGCACACTGGTTCCGTGAGGAAGAGAGAGACCTTCCAGCATCACAGTCCATAGGTTCCCACACTAGTGGACAGTTGGCTGAAATATGACCCCTTTCACG